>JALMGJ010000012.1:1815000-3015000 GCA_023362775.1 Charina bottae
CAAAAATCTGAAAAGTAGAATGTAATTTTGGACATGATTGTGCTTGGAGGCTCTTTTCTTGGTGCCCATGAGGCTCTTTGCCATCCCTGACTTTATTTGATCAATCAATCAATCAATTTTACTTCCTTTTAATTAAAAAGAGAGACAGAGGAGACAGAGACCGGTGTTCTACAAAGCAAAATCTGCAGAGCATCAACCATACCTTCAAGAATTCTTCTAAGCCCCAAATAACCATTCTTATAACAAGTGTGTGTGGATGGAGTCCAGTGATTTCTATGGAAAAGTGCCTACTTATCCAGAAAAAAAGACAAAGATAAGGTGGGATGATGGTGGCATGAAGTAACCTGGAGGCTTGTTGGGGGCAGTGAATAACTTCATCAGTTTGCCTCCTGTATGTGTTTCATAACTGGCCATATCCATCATGCAACCCCCCCATCTATTTTGTGAGAACAATTGCAATGTGCTCTCAAAACACTAAATATGCTGGCTGAGTAACCTAAAAATATTGTTGAATTTGAGGTTCATCTACTTTTTAAAACATGTCTGTTGTAGGTAATTGATAGATTCTTAAGTAATAACCAGATGTTTTCATCCCTAAATTGAAAGGCATCTCTGCTTAGCAGGAAAAGCCATGGATTTTAATGTAATTTTATTTTAAGTAATAAGAAATATTTATAAAACATTTTAAGAAATAATTTTATTTCAAGAAAAAGTGCTAAAGCATAGTCTTCTCCAACATTGTGCCCTTTAGATGGGTTGGTTTTAAGCTCCCATAATTCTCCAGCCCCATTTGGTGTAGAGGGGACAAGATTAGAAAAGATTATTTCTGATTAGCTCAACCTACTTAATCAATTATTTAAGATGTGGGTCTCTAGATCATAAGTACCATCAACTAATATCAATTTTTAACTTAACAAGTAGTCAAATCAACTATTAAACAAACCTTCAATGGGAAATGTCAATAACTTGGAAATATCTTGATTTGTCAGCAGGTAGATCTATATAAAAGATATTGGGCTATGAGATCAATATGATTTATTGAAAAATTATTTGTCACTCCCCTATCAAGATAAATTTAATGCCCAGTAAATTTCAGTAGTTTTGGAGACAACACTGAAATCTTATAGGCTATAAAAGCTAAGTAACTTATCTTTCTAATCTAGAGTTATTCTATTCCCCTGTCCCCATCTCTCTCTCTCTCTCTCTCTCTCTCTCTCTGGCCATAAAATCAAAGTCCTTCCTGACATATTTCAAGTCTAAATAAAAATTAGATAATAAACTGGCATCAGACTGAACAGTCTGCTGTAAAATATAGGAGGTCTACAGGAAGAGATACATTCTCATGAACAATCATGTAAGTAAAAATATTCAGTGATTTAAGATTGAAAATCTATCATTGAAATTTTCATGAGGAAAACCACCTGAAATCTCTTTCCTCTTCTCTGGTGAATTAAATGTTTACAATATTTAGTAATAATACAATGTTCTATAAAGAAATAGGAATACAGTATCTGAAAAACAATTCGGGGCTAACTATTGCTTTAAACATAATGGCTGTGTTTGCACACTAAACCACAAACTAGCCAATCATATTTTACCCTATGTTGATTAATTTATATTCAGAAAATTGGAATAATTGAATAAACTATGGCTCAGTTAACTTTATATAAGTAAGTCTCATGAACAAAGCCAATATGAAACTTAGAATTGTATTTGGGATCGGGATGAGAATATTTTATTTTTATTTATTTATTTATTTTTCAACTTCTATCACCGCACTATCTCTCCCAAAGGGGACTCTGGGACTCTGACATATTTCTTGGGATGTCTTGGCCTAAGGCCATAGCTGAGTTGTTGAGCATATGTTTTAGACACCTAAGGCCCCAAGTTTCACCTCCATTATTTCTTTTTAAAACTGGGCCAATTTTTTTTTCCAGCAAAGCAACATCATCATCAACTTCATCATCATTTCGCCAAAGACTACATAGGACATGGACTGACCTGAAGTCATCATCAGAGTGGGTAAGATTGAAATTCCAGTCATTTTTTAAGGCTTTGGGGTCAGAGAAACGATAAAATGGGTGAAGTAAAAATTACAGAAACTTATTGCATCGTTAAGTCACTTATTTTGGCTGCAAAGAAGGAAAAACTGGTAGTTTGTGTGTCACCATTTTGATGGCATGATCTGGCAATATTCTGAGAATCCACGAAAATACTTCAAAAATCATTCTGCTTGGGAAGAATCTATCTTGAGCTATCATTGGTGAGCTGGACTAATGGCTTAGCTCAGTATAAGGAACTTCATATGTTTTCTGTGTTGTCTTCCTCTATGATTTAGCTTTTTTCTCAAATTATTGGGATGGTATTTTTACAGTATTTATTGCACCCCTGTGATCCAGTATCACTGTCAAGGTTGAGGATGCAAGATGACTTTCAATGGAAGTCACATGCCACTCTCCCCACTGGCCAAGTTTAGCTAGAAAGAGTCTAAAGGCGTAAATGAAATGGAAATAAAGAAGCATATATTGACACTGTGGCTTGGAAGCTCAGCTGGACCATTCCTGACAGGGTTGCAGCATGGTAGAACTGAAATCTGGAACATTTTAATTGTTCTGGATTTCAGCCAAGACATAATCCTGTTTCCCCTTCTCCTCCACATGGTCTGTATACCAGTCCTCCAGCCGGATCATCCCAGCATGTTCCTTCCCTTTAACTGCCATTGCTGTGCATGAATTCAAGTGTGGTATACCCAGATGGGCCACTCACTCCTCCATAGATCTCCCCAGCACTTAACTCCCGTTATCTGCCACTGCTGTTGTGAATGGCCTTGCCTTTTCCCCACTCTCTTGCACCCCCAGAACAGCTCTGCCTTGGAACACACAATGTTCTGAGTTCATTTCTGGGCCAAAAATCCTATGTTCCAGGTCCATGTTCAGACAAAATGCACATAGTTTGGTTTGGGTGTGGAACACCTGAAACTGTCAATTTTGTGCATGGAATGATGCACGGAACATTTTGTATAATTGGGTTGCCTAACTGGTTGGGCAAGTAGCAACAACCTTCCTTCCTTCCTTCCTTCCTTCCTTCCTTCCTTCCTTCCTTCCTTCCTTCCTTCCTTCCTTCCTTCCGTAGACTACTGAAGTCTCAGGCAGAAGGTGTGTGACAGAAGGAAAATAAATGAAATATATATATCTTAACTTTATAACTTATTTCAATTTCATTTTTGGTCCTCACTTCACTCATTTCTGTTGCTCACCCACTTTTGAAGTGTGCTCTCGGGCAGGTCCCCCAGAGCCCCTGCCACAGAAAATTGTGCATCCCCAGAACCCCCTTCTGTGATCTTGAGATTTGCAGTGCAAATAAATAAAGACTTGGAACACAGCCTGCTAAGTGACGCACAAACCCAGGATATGGTTTAATGTTTAAATAACATTATGTAATGTTTTATTAGATAAGATGTGTTATTTTCAACAGACATAATAGCGCAGACATGTAGCATCAGAAATTTTGTTGAATTCAATTCAGCTCACTTAATTCTTAATATTCCTCAGCTTATGGCCCTGTGATGCACTTTTGCCTGGTGCAAACTCCGGATGGTCAGAAGGCCTGGGTCACTCTTTGAATCATGCCACGAGAGAGAGAGAGAGAGAGAGAGAGAGAGAGAGAGAGAGAGAGAGAGAGAGAGAGAGAGAGAGAGAGAGAGATGGAAAATTAGCATTGCTAAACTTTGCAGCTGAACGAGTTGCATGAATGAAGTGGAAAAACAGACTGGAATGGGGGGAAGGAAAAGGACTAGTAAAGTCAAAGAAAATGGAAGAAAAAAGTGAAAGAAAAGGCACTTGTTATCCTTTTGAAAGAAAATATAAGTTGTACATTGGTTTGGTTTCCTCTTCCACCATCTGTCGCTCCCTCCCTTTCCCCTTCTGGTTCTTTGTAGATGATTGCCTGGCACTGCATTAAAAGATATTATCAGTCCAAAAGAGCAACTGTGGTCTTACACTAATATCTGCTCCAACGTACCTGACTGCATTGGAAATGTTGTAGTAGATTGGTATAGCAGAGAATAATGAACCGCTGCACCCCATTGAAATGTAATTACACAGCACTCTTGTTCTTAAACCTATAAGGTGAAAGAAAGATGAATAGTGAAAGTAAAAACCGCTGACCCTTCAAAGTTTAATTTACGTTATGCATTCCCTTGCCCTTCTGATAGGTTTTAGAAAGGTCATAATTTAGGGTATTTTGCCGTTGATAAATGATCTGTATGTTTGTGTTCACATGCACCAATTGATTTGTTATAGCCAAAATATTGTTTCTATAACAACCTGCAAGACTTGAAAGAGGTAAACAGCAGGCGAATTGAAATCCAGGTGGGAGATGAAGCAAAATGTGACCCTTGGTGGGATGGGGAGGGGGCAGGAGGAAGAAGCAGCCTTGGTGTCCGCTGGAAGAGTCAGAGGAGGCTGCTTAATTTCCTTAGGGTACATTTGGGTAGGTCATGGCATCCCCAGAGGTGTCCCAGCCCCATTGATGCCGATCCCGCTGATTGCAGTGGCTTGGTGTGGTCCACGCCAAGAAGGCTTTGCAACTTGGAGAGCTCCCTAAGACGGCAACGGGTTGTTGGGGCCATTTTCCCGCCTTTCTCGCCTTGGATGAGGCTCCTTGTTCCTGGGCCCAGTTGATGCATTATGCATCAGGGTTGCCTGCAACTGACAGCCCCTCAGCCAGCATCTACTTGAAAAGCAATGCTGCTAATCAAAGTCGACACATTTGAATGTCCAGACACACACACAGAGAAATTTACTAATCAAAAAGTGTATTTCCTAGGGCTGTCTCCAGAGAAATCCGCAGGAAGAAATTGGAATAATTTATTAGCTTACAAGTTTTCGTTGACAGTTAGCCCAAGGCTATTTATCTCTGTAATAGAGAACGTCTCCAATGTGGCAAAATTGACCAAATCAAACAGCTTTGATCAGAAAATGAATCTGGCAAGGCTGTCTGTCTGCTGGTCCCTGGGGAATGGCGGGAAACAAACAAAAAGATTTAACAAGTGGTCAATAGGAAAAAGAGGGGGAGAACATTTGCAGGCTGCAAACTCCAGGAGCTTGCAATACTTCTCTCTCTCTCTCTCTCTCTCTCTCTCTCTCTCTCACACACACACACACACACACAGAGAGAGAGAGAGAGAGAGAGAGAGAGAGAAATGAATTACTGAAGAAATAAATTATGTCTCTCATCATAATGTTTAAGTCGGTGGTTATGCATAATCGCAGTCATGCAGCCCAAACTGAGAAGCAATTCTTGGCTAAAGGGCACAAAGATAAATCGCTCCAGCCAGAGGGGGGGAAAGCCCAAACTTCTCCTTTAAAGGAAAGAAAATAAGAAGCTCCCCTTAGCGCCAAGCCTCACCCAACACCTCCTCATCTTTACAGCATTAAAGCAGCAACGCGGTTTGCTCCAAGTCCAAAAGGGACTTAGAAATTAGGTGCAACTGGAAGGTTTTCAGAGTTGTCATTTTAAATGGGATGTGTGTATCTGAACGTTTTCCATTCTTACTTTGTTGCATGGCCGGAGGTGTTGCCATTGTCCTACTTTATTCTCTCAGTTCAAATATGTCAATTATTTAGCTTCAAATTAATTAGGCAAGAATTAATGCATTGGGTAAGCACATTAAAAGTTGACACTAAATCCTTACAATTACACGTGCAACCTCTGGCAGAGAGCAATATCTGGCTGAAACATAGGGTCTCCTTGTTTTAAAAGAAAAAGTTGTCCTTTTTGTGATCAACATATACACCCTAGAAATAGGTACAAAATGCAGATTTCCTGCATGCTTCCTGGCCCTGGACCAGTTTCGGGCAGTCTTCAGCTCCGGAGAGCATTATTGGGTATCAAAGTTAGTGAAAAGAACCCTAACTCACCAGGTTCTGGATCCCCAGGGTTGCATCTGTTATCACTGTGTCCACAGACACCTCCCTCGGTGGCTGCGGACACATTGTTCCCCCTGATTTCCCTTTATTTAGATTCTTTTAACGGGAATAAATTAAGTGGAAAGCTAAAATGCTGCAAAGCAAAAGGCCAGTCTAAGCATTTTTTTTTTAATTTGTAGGAATATTTCTGGGCACCAGGTAGGCCCCAGAAGAATTTTTAGGAACTGAAAGGGAGTTATAGAGCAGAGTGCTTTTAGGGAAGCCTGCCTAGAAAAAAAAGGCGAAAGTCAGCTGAGCATCCTGGGGAGCTAGCGGGGGTTGGCAGATGGGAAGCAATCTCCCTTGATGACAGCCGTTTTGTCATATTGCACATGACATGCTCTCAAAATTCCAAATGTACTGTACTCACTGGACCAAAAAGGGTAGTGATTCCTGCACTAGGTTTTCTTGATTTGTAACCTTGATTATGGCCCAAAAGTTCATAAATATTTTCAATGGTTTCACAATGTTCTGGCAATATAACATTATGGCTCATGGTACCGCATTAGGGTAGCTCAGTGTTTCTCAACCTCAGCAATTTTAAGATGTGTGGACTTCAACTCCCAGAATTCCCCAGCCAGCATGAGTGGAAGTCCATACATCTTAAAGTTGCTGAGGTTGAGAAACACTGGTGTAGCTGATAGGACATCTTATTCTGAAACCTTCAGTATTGGGGAATCACATCTTAAGAGGCCAGTTGAGGCTCTGTGTCTGAACATACACTCAGATAATTGTCACCAAAGAATAGGTAAAGGTAAAGGTTCCCCACACACATCTGTGCAGTTGTGTCCGACTCTAGGGGCCGGTGCTCATCTCCGTTTGTTAGCCAAAGAGCCAGCGCTGTCCGAAGACGCTTCCACAGTCATGTGGCCGGCATGATACACATGGAACGCTGTTACCTACCCACCGAAGTGGTACCTATTAATCTACTTGCATTTGCATACTTTCGAATTGCTAGGTTGGCAAGAGCTGGGGCGAGTGCGGGAGCTCACTCCGCACGCAGGGCTAGGGATTCGAACCTCCGAACTTGCGATCTTCCGATCGACAAGCCTGGCGTCTTACCCGCTGAGCCACCACGCCCCTTCACTAAAGAATTAGTGTGCTCTTTAACACTCCTTTGCTCACAGTAAAGTGGAATCACACTCTGACTATGTATTCATACTGCAATACTTTGTTAAATGTTTAGTGCAGTTCTGATTTTTGTTAATGGCAGTGTAAATACATGGGGCCTTAATCCACATTCAGAACACAGCATGTAGGTGGGAAAGATTTAAACTAGGAACAAATCGCTTGTGGCTCCACGGCCACATGCAGATTCAACCCCCTTATTTGCAAACCTCAGAATACCCTCTGACTTCTACAGCTAAAAATCAGGACTGCATTTTCTTGCCATCAGAAGGCAGAAAATACAAAAAAGGGTTGTGTTATCTCTAAAAGAGACTTAAAGTCATTTTACAAACAAAACAAACTCTCTCTCCTGAAAACCAGGACAATATTGAAATCCTAGGCCTGCCCCCATAAGTGATATGCCATACCTAGTTTGCATCATTGTTTCCCTTTCCACTGTGGCATTTGCCCTGCCTGGGGGTTTTATGATGAATGGTTCAGTCCCATAATGCAGCAGCCAGTTGTGCTTCTTACAGACTTGAGCTTCTTACATTCAGCAGCTCAGACTTCCAAAGCAACTCTTACTTATTTAATTTGAAATCTGCCTGATATCCAAAGTTCTGTAGAAAAACTACGAAGTTGGTGAAACCACTGAAGTCACTTAAAAACATTTTTAAAAAGTGAAGGAAACTCAGCAAAGCACTGAGAACTTTAACTGCAATAAATAAATAGCAAAGAAAAAAAAAAAGATAAAACCTATTACCTCAGTGTGGAGTGAATACTGAAAATCAAACTGATTACAAAACATGGAATTACTCTTTGTGTATGGTGAAACTAAAGAACAATAGAAGAGCTCCTTTGGGAGGAGGATAACAACAACAACATATCCTCCAGATTCTCCCCAACACCAAATAAAGGCAATTGACTTCTTAGAGCCTTTTTGAGACTTTTAGTTGGTAAATAGGAATAATTGGAGCATACATTTTTAACTCTTTGTTTATTCCTTAGGTGAGTGGAAGATTCTTGTTCACATACTTATTTTCTGATGTATGTATGTATGTATGTATGTATGTATGTATGTATGTATGTATGTAATACTGCTATTATTAGATATTTTGATTCTATCTGGCCTTAGGGCTGTAATAAACTTGATGATGATGTTCACAGAAGATCTCAACCTTAACCTCAACATTATATTTTTGGAGCTTCAGTGGTGAAGATGTTTAGGTTGTGACACTGTTCACCCAAAGAATGGGTCTAGCAGAGAATTGGGTCATCATAGGGGTACTTCCCTGGAAGTATTTACCCAGGAATTGTGCCATTCACATGTTCTTGCTTGAGACAGATGCAAGTTGTACTTACTATATATTTTGCCATACTGTTTTTTGTATGAACCTGGATAATGTATGTTTGTATGAAAGCTGACCCTGAGAGAACCATCTGGTATGAGTAGTCAGTCCCCTATCTTAACTACTGTATTTAGTTCTGGGCATCATGCTTGAAGAAGGATTCACAGAAATTGTAACAGGTTCCAAGAAGGACAATAAGAATGATCTGGCAACTAGAAATTAAGTTCTATGAAGAGAGATTGAGCTTGAGATTGAGCCTTGAGAGAATGCAGGTGAACGTTCTTCAAATGCCTGAAAGGATGTCACACAGAAGAAGGTCAAGACCTGTCCTCTCTCCTTCCAGAGTGAAAAACACAGATTAACTTCCTGACACTAATAGCAGTTTGACAGTGGAACCAATTGCGTTACCCGGAGAAGTAGTGGGCTCTCTTTCATGGGGTTGATCATGCGGAGGCTAGAGAGAGAGCCATTTGGCCGGGATGCTTTGATTTGCATCCCTGCACTGAGCAGGAGGTTGGACTTAGTGTCCAGAGTGGCCCCTTTCAATGTTATGCTAAATCAACGCTTTTGTTTATTTCTCGAGTTTTTTTTTTGTAGGAAGACGACATCAACCCACTGAGTATATTTTTTAGAAACTCTTCCCAAACTGTTGCCTAAGGAGATCAAATCCATTTCCCCAACACTACAGAGATCAAGTACATTTATGCTAAATTGTGAAAAATAAGAGGAAGATCTATGTGGAAGATGCAAACCAAGAAGGCTGGAGTCCATGGGATGATTGAAGGCAGGAAAACAAAACAAAAAGATAAAAACAGCGCCAGCAGTGAGTGGTAGGATTCTCTTCCAAAGCAGCTTCCATATGCATTGAATAGAGCCCCCTTTACACCTCCTTGGTTTCTTCAGTTGGTCACAGGATTTAGCAGGGAAAGGGGCGCTGGGCAGTGATGTCTCTGGGGCAGATCAAACGGGCCAGTCCAACAAAAGCAGCATTGTGTCCTTGCAACACAGGCTCTGTCCCTTTTGTACATGGTCTGTGACACCACACACAAGTCCAAAAGAGGTGAATTGTGTGGTGCCATGGAAGCCCACTTCTTTTATCATTTTGAAAAAAAGCAGCAGGAGCTTGCAGACACCCACAGTACTGTTGACTCCATCATTGCTACTTAGTTTTTTGTATGAGGCTCAGACATAAAATCTGATATGATTATATATACAGTATGTATAGGTATAGGTATATATATATAGGTATAGATAAAGTCCTGCTTATGGTAGCAATGTCAGTGGAACACTGGTAATTCTCAGCATTAAATCTTTTCATCCCAAACTGGCTCTGTAGTATTACCACTTATTCAATATTTGACTAATGATGAGAACAAATTGACTGAAGCTCAGATCAACCATGAGGGAAAAGCTACTTGTTGGGAATGGAAAATTTGCTGGGGAATGGGATTTTTTTTTCTAGAACCATGGAGGCTGAGGTTTCCTCTGCTACAATAGACTTCACAGTTAAGTGCTTAAGTAATTTGTAGATATTCCAACAGATATATAACTTGTTGAATACCCTTCTCCAACCTAATGTCCTCCTGAAGTATTGGATTTCACCTCCTATAATTCCCAGCTGTCATGGTCATCTGATGGGTTCTAGATCAGGAAAGCTGTATTAATGTATTACAAGAGCCTAATTTATCCACTTCTGCTTCTAGGGTCTATATTTTCTTGAAGGTAATATTAGATCATGTGATTAGACATGCATTGTCAAAATGTGGCTTGTTAGGTTTTGATTTGGGATAAGTTGACCCAGCTATTGTGGTTTGAAAACCATTGTTGATGGGTTAGTGCACCATGTCAACTAGGCCAGTTTGGCTCATTCAACAACCATAGTTAAAAACAAACCATGTCTTAGCACAGTGTATGAATCCATCCTGGCTGAGAGCATTTAGAAATAATTTTATCCTGAGCCTATGATGAAGCAACTTAGAACAGAAAGTAGCTGTCTGTGATATACAAAAGAAGGCATCGAGTGCTAATTTATTTCTGCATCAGTTGGCACTAATTTATGTATATTCATTAGTTCTGTCACCTGGTTAAAGAAATGTTAGTCAATTGCATGAAGATTAATCAATCAACTAATCAACTTTACATACACTTGCACATGAATAGAAATTATAGTTTTGACTAAACATATTTCCTGTGTTTTCAAGTGATATATTGGGGTAATATGTTTATACTGTATATGTTTGGGGGCATATTTTATAGCAAGCATTATTATATGGTACTACAAGCTATACATATTTTGAATTGTTGGATAGTTGGATAACAGTTAAAGGACACTTTAAGTCATGGTTCACCTAACTTGGATTATTGAATAAAATTAAACAAAGCACAGTTGGCTGGATTCTCACATCATGCTAAGCTATAAACCGTGATTTATAAATTATGATAGCTAGGTTCACATATAATACTTGGCCTAAATTAAACAGACCACTTTATTGCTCAGTATAATGTGTGAACCAGACTGCAATCTTAAGGCAATCTTTCCTCAGAAGAAACCAGTTTTGAGGAAATTGAACTGGCTGCACTGGACCCTGATTTAACTGTTACTTGTGATCTCATGAACCTTTCCCCACTTCTTTCCATTCCTTCCAACTTCTGAAATTGTTTAGAACAAACATAGCTGTACATGTATGATTAATATTACATTAAAAAAAATGAATATGCATTTTTAAAAAAACCAGCAGCCGTGATAAGACATGGATCACTAATTGCTATGGAAACAGAGTGACTCTCTTCTCCACTGGACACATTTAAATTGAGGCTGGATGGTCAGCTGAGAGAAAGAGTGTGGTTGAATTCTGCGTGGTAGATCCACTAAGCAGGAGCTTAGACTAGGTGACCTCCCAGCTCCCTTGCCACACTGCAGCTTTCAGCTTCTGTTTTATGAAGTTAATGGGAATATTCCTATGTTGGTATAGGACTAGGAGAAGAATTGGTTGTAAGCTGCCCAGAGTTGTTTTAAGATGGGTGGCTATATAAATGTAAAGTAGAGTAGAGTAGAGTAGAGTGTAAAGTAAAGAGAAAAGTAAAGTAAAAAGTAGAGTAAAGTAGAGTAAAGAGTAAAGAGTAAAGTAAAAAATAGCCAACTGTTGATTCTTGTTTTTTTTTTGGACAGGTTTGTGTGACTGTTAAAAGAAGAGTTCCTTCTAGTGTGAGAAGAGCAGGAATGCCTCTTCTTCTAAGACAGCATCTATTACTCAACGTTTTTGAAAATATTAACTTTTTTTAAAAACCCTGCCTGAGCACAAAGAGTACTATTTAAACAATCAATCCGAACTGATTCATCTAACCACCTTACAATACATGCATTAATGGATTCCATCTCGGTCTCGCTCTAAGATAAGTATATATAAGAGAAGTGGGGATCCACCGATGGAGGATGAAACATGGCAGTACTAATGTTTAAGCAGATGTCCTAAGTCAAGGATGGGATTTCTACTCAGTATTATTTTTTTGGAAATAATAGTCTACACTGATTCATAACATAATTTGTTTGGTTTTGATCTGCATTGAATGAACTCAACCATTGTGGGTTATAAAGCATGGTTCATGGATTAGTATATTGGCTGGGTTCAGACACGGGTTTATTCAATAAACGGTGGCTAAAACAAACTATGGTATAGCACAATGTACAAACTCAGTCAAAATCCAGAGCTGTTGGACTGAATACCACTAAAGTGAAATGGAAAAATATATGTTGAAATAAATTTACAGTTATAAGGCAGAAATACCTCATCCATTCCTGTCTCTCTTAAATATCTTTAGAATAATCTGACACAGTTCTGAGTTGCCAGGGAAAGTGGCACTGCTTTCCCTTTAAGACTTTGATCATTAGTCTTACAATGACACCTACTAACGAAATCACGGTCTGAAAATTCACTTTAGCTGGACTCTAAGACCTCAGGTCTCCTTTGACCTTAAACACTTTCCTCAATGCCATTAAATAAATTAAATGTTTAAATTACTTACATTAGCTTTAATTATATAAGTATAGAGTCAATGAGGAATAAATCTAGAAAGGGGAGACTTTAATTTAAGTAACTAGCTTTAACTTTGAAGAGGATGAATGCTCTAGTTGAACGAGAAGCTTGCTGGTTTTAGATTGATTAGCAGGCAAATTGATGTATTCTAGGATGTGATGACCAAGTAAATCAGACTGGTAGTCAATTTGGTTTATGGTAAACTAGTTACTTTCCAGTTATATAGTGATAATGGTAAGATGATAAAGATCTTTAAATGTAAAGGGCATTAGGGGCTTTTTGTGTGTCAAAAGATGGCTCACCAAAAGCCCTCACAATAAAAAAACGAATAGATAAACAAGAGCTTAGAATATATACTTTTTGAGGATAGTGTTTAATTATTTTAGATATTGACCACAATACTGGGAAAGAAGTAAGTAATCCAAGATTGGAGGGCCAGTTTGGTGTAGTGGTTGAAGCATCAGGCTAGAAAACAGGAGTCTGTGAGTTCTACTTCCGCCTTAGGCATGAAAGCCGGCTGGGTGACCTTGGGCCAGTCACTCTCTCTCAGGCCTAGGAAGGAGCCAATGGGAAACCAGGAGACTGTGAGTTCTACTTCCGCCTTAGGCATGAAAGCCGGCTGGGTGACCTTGGGCCAGTCACTCTCTCTCAGGCCTAGGAAGGAGCCAATGGGAAACCAGGAGACTGTGAGTTCTACTTCCGCCTTAGGCATGAAAGCCGGCTGGGTGACCTGGGGCCAGTCACTCTCTCTCAGGCCTAGGAAGGAGCCAATGGGAAACCAGGAGACTGAGAGTTCTAGTCCTGCCTTAGGCATGAAAGCCGGCTGGGTGACCTGGGGCCAGTCACTCTCTCTCAGGCCTAGGAAGGAGCCAATGGGAAACCAGGAGACTGAGAGTTCTAGTCCTGCCTTAGGCATGAAAGCCGGCTGGGTGACCTGGGGCCAGTCACTCTCTCTCAGGCCTAGGAAGGAGCCAATGGGAAACCAGGAGACTGAGAGTTCTAGTCCCGCCTTAGGCATGAAAGCCGGCTGGGTGACCTTGGGCCAGTCACACACTCTCAGGCCTAGGAAGGAGCCAATGGGAAACCAGGAGCCTGAGAGTTCTAGTCCCGCCTTAGGCACGAAGCCAGCTGGGTGACCTTGGGCCAGTCCCTCCCTCTCAGCCCTAGAATGGCAAGCCACTTCCAAAACTCTTGCCAGAAAAACTGCATGGACTACTCCAAGTAGTCAGGAGTCAAGACTGACTCGAAGGCACAAAATTTAAAAAAAATTAAAAATCCAAGATGGACAAAAAACTCCACTGAAGGTGGCATTATATCTTCATTCCCTTCATTCGTAGGTAGACGAGCTACACACTTTCTGCTTGCCCCACAGGTCAGCCATCACATCCTGAGTGCAGGTGCTACTGAGGTCATCCTCTGCCCATTCCCAGACCACTGCGAATGCTCTCGCTGCCCGTGGTTCCCAGCTGCATTTCAAAAGTGGTGTTTTACAACCCGAGTCATCTTAAGCCCCTGAAAGCGTTGGCAGAGCTTCATTCCAACCTAGGGATGGCACCACGACCAAGTGACTACAGGGCTTGGCAGAGCCACTCCCTTTCAGCAGCTGGTCACTGGCCTGTACAACCATTTCATACAAGGGCTCCCAGGGGGCTATCTTTTCAGCTGGTCAGTGGTTGCCATTTTCCTATTATCTTGTGGTTGATCCAGCTATTGGCTGTTAAATCAATAAACCTTCCTTGCTCCGTGTTTTCCCACCCATTCTAGAAGCTGATCACTCCATTCAACCTTTACAACTCCCAGCAGATGCTCTTTCAGTTTCTGCCTTGACTGGGTTAAGCATCCTCTGCCCATAGTACTGGAATAGTCCTGTTTTCCATTGGTTTTGCAGTTAAAACCCTAACCGTCCTCTTTTGGGGGGAGATGGGCAGTGGCAAAATATGAATTAATTAATTAATTAATTAATTAATTAAAAATTAAAAAGGTGTTGCAATGTGGGCACAATGCTCTAAAGCTTCAATAAACTCCTGTTGAATCCTGTGTCACCTTGGGGCAGGGGGGAGGTGAGAGAGTGCTTGCCACATAGTAGCATCTTGCAAAGATTGAGATGGTTGAATGGAGGAAATGGGGTCATATATTGGGGACAAAAATGTCCCTTTGATCCTTTGAAAGTACAAAATTTCTTCTTGCAATCATCATTCATCGTTGTTATGAAGGTTCAATAAGGGAAAAAATAAGGGGACTGTATCAGGGTCACGTGAGAGAATTCAGGAAGGGAGGCAGGGTATCCCTCTCTGCAAACATCTAGGAAGGCATAGGAGAAGAATGGGGAGGATAAGGCAGTTCCCACAAGGATAAGGCAGGCAGTGGTTAACCTGCCCTAACATGGGCCACCCAGCAACACTTCCCTTCCCTTCAAGGATGGGAAGGACAGGAACCCACGGAATAACCAGTCAGGGACTGTGATGGTCATAGACTGGTCTGAGCACCAACCCGACCCCCTTGCCAAACCACCACAACCTAGACTGAAAATTCTGAAGTTGGCTTCAGGATCAGCCAGAAGCATCACAGGAGACAAGGAGCTTAGGTTACTGTGCAGAATTGCCCATAGTGTAATTAGATAACCAGACCGTTCAGTATAATAGCCAGTTGAGAAGGTAAATGAAGCTTCTGTATGTTTCATAGCTAAAATGAAGCTGAATGGAGGAACTAAATTTCTTACTGAAGACTTTTAAGTCCCCTGCTAGTGGAAGAGTATTGTACAAATGCAAGGTCCACTATCGCCAAATGGTCTTCTGAATCTCACCTATGCATCACTTCCCGTTGTATTTGCACAGAAAAACATCCAACTGGCTGCCTACTTTTTGTGAGGAGAAAAGCCAAGTAGTTTAATTTACTGAAGCCACTTGCAAACATCTAGACAAAAAATCAGGGATGCAACAGTCAAAGATAAGAATGTTCATAATTTATTAAAATCTGTAGGATAAAAGATAGTAGTTTTATACATATGGAATTAAAAACCTTCTTAAAATCTTTAATAAACTCACATGCACTTCTCTGTCATTTGTAAAAAAGTATTAATTTAGACATTTTTTCCTATCAGTCTCAGTTTTTCAAATGCATAAGACTTAGAATTACTTAGTTCCTGAGGAATCCACCACCATCAGTCACAGTCTTCAATCATATCTCAACTATAATGTTGGAAAGACCTGATTAATTTAAAAATCTTCAAGCCAGCAGTATACCCTACACCAGTGCTTTCTAAAGTGCCGCCGTTGGCGACACACCAACGGCAGTGGCGCAGCGGTGTGCGCGGTGGGGGCATGCACGGGGTGGTGCAGGGGGCACGCGGGGGTGGGGGCGTGCATGGCGGCGGTGGCCGCATTGGCGGCCTCCGCTAAAACGCAGAAGTGCTGATGGCGCGCCTCTGCCGCCGCTGCCATGCACGCCCCCGCTGCCGCTTCCGGGTTGTGTGGTGACACACCAGACTGTGTGTTGCGACACACTAAAGTGTCACGACACACAGTTTGGAAAGCTGTGCCTTACACAGATCTGGTACTGACAGCAGTATGGAAATGTTACAGGTGACTATAGGAATACATGCATTAAGAATTTCAGAATATTTCAGCTGGAGAGCTCTCAATGGAATGCTGTGTTCAGCTTTGTGCTTGTGGGAAAATGACTCTTCCATATAAAAGATAATGATATTTTGTTTTGTCTGTGTCAGATTATGGAAGAGGTCACACTGACATTTATAAACGTCCTCATGTTTACTTGCTTGTTCTATCTGAATGACAAAAAAGTGGGACCATGGAAATAACTATCATGCCTTCATTATAAAAATGCAACCTGTGCTTTGGGATAAGTGCACACAAACTAAGTAGCCCAGGTCAAAGGGAGAAGACTAAATAACAACAGAGTTGAGAAATTAGAGCAAACAAGTATATTTCATGTATGGTACTCCCTCCATGACTGCCTGGACTATTAGTGAGGTTCACTGTGTAAGTTAAAGTCGCTGTAGGGCGGTTCTAACTTGCATGACTAATATTTACTTAGCTGATTGCCAAAGGTCTTGGTGATCTTGGCAGCATTACAAGGTTTGTATTTTCCACATAGGTGAACTGTTCTTGAACAATTTCTCCAATGAATTATGCACAAATGTGCTTTACTTTAGCTTCAGACATGCATTGCCATTCATTCCACAAACCTTATCGCTCAGACACATAGACGTATTGTGGCAAACACAGAAAAAGTGGGCTTTTGACTTTTAGTCTGTAGCGATTCCATTAGGTAACAATCAAGAGCAAGTTAAGAACAAAGAGATGCTAAATTATTCTGATAGTTTTGGAACTGAATGTAAGTCAACTTTACCTTACTCAAATATGTATTTTTTTATTATGGAATAGACCTAAAATGCAATTTAAAAAAAAACTATGTCACATGTGTACTAGTAGCTTTCAAAGAACAATAGTAAAAGCATATAAAACAATAATAGGAATGGTGGTCATCTTACTGGGGTTCTCTCACTTTCTGTGAAAGGCAAATTTACATTCTTAATTCCATTTACATGACAAAGTAATTAGAGAACCATAAAAAGAAATGTAATTGTATTCACCAGCACAAATTTCCTTTTGGAGGGGATCACTTTAGACACTCCAGCAAAGGAGATCGTTAACTTGTCGTGGTGCTGGAGCTTGAGCACCTCAATGAAACCATGAGCTAAACCGTGAAGGGACACCCAAGACGGGAAGGTCGTGGCAGAGAGGTCAGACTAAATACGATCCCTGGGGAAGGTAATGGCAACCCACGCCAGTATTCTTGCCGTGAAAACTAAATGGATCAGTACAACCAGAGATATGTCGGTATACCATCGGAAGATGGGACTCCCAGGTCGGAAGATGGTCAAAATGCTACTGGGGAGGAACAGAGGTACGTTCAACTAGCCCCAGATGTGATGACTCAGCTAGCTCAAAGCCGAAAGGACGGCTAGTGGCCGACGGTGCTGGTGGTGAACGACGAATCCGATGTTCTAAAGATCAACACACCATAGGAACCTGGAATGTAAGATCTATGAGCCAGGGCAAATTGGATGTGGTTATTGGTGAGATGTCAAGATTAAATATAGACATTTTAGGTGTCAGTGAACTGAAATGGACTGGAATGGGCCACTTCACATCAGATGACCACCAGATCTACTACTGTGGACAAGAGGACCACAGAAGAAATGGAGTAGCCTTCATCATTAATAATAAAGTGGCTAAAGCAGTGCTTGGATACAATCCAAAAAACGATAGAATGATCTCAATTCGAATTCAGGTTAAGCCATTTAACATCACAGTGATCCAAATATACGCCCCAACCACAGATGCTGAAGAAGCAGAAGTAGATCAGTTCTATGAGGATCTGCAGCACCTACTGGATAATATACCAAAAAGAGATGTTATTTTCATTACAGGAGACTGGAATGCTAAGGTGGGTAGTCAGACGACACCTGGAATTACAGACAAGCATGGTCTGGGAAAACAAAATGAAGGAGGACATAGGCTGATAGAATTTTGCCAAGACAACTCACTATGCATAACAAACACTCTCTTCCAGCAACCTAAAAGACGACTTTATACATGGACTTCACCAGATGGTCGACACCGAAATCAGATTGACTACATCCTTTGCAGCCAAAGGTGGCAGACATCTATACAGTCGGTAAAAACAAGACCTGGAGCTGACTGTAGTTCAGATCACGAACTTCTTATTGCAAAATTTAGAATCAGACTAAAGAGAATAGGGAAGACCCACAGATCAGTTAGATATGAGCTCACTAATATTCCTAAGGAATATGCAGTGGAGGTGAAGAATAGATTTAAGGGACTAGATTTAGTAGATAGGGTCGCGGAAGAACTATGGACAGAAGTTCGCAACATTGTTCAGGAGGCGGCAACAAAAAACGTCCCAAAGAAAAAGAAAACCAAGAAGGCAAGATGGCTGTCTGCTGAGACACTGGAAGTAGCCCAAGAAAGAAGGAAAGCAAAAGGCAACAGTGATAGGGGGAGATATGCCCAATTAAATGCAAAATTCCAGAGGTTAGCCAGAAGAGAGAAGGAATTATTTTTAAACAAGCAATGTGCGGAAGTGGAAGAAGACAATAGAATAGGAAGGACAAGAGACCTCTTCCAGAGAATTAGAAACATCGGAGGTAAATTCCAGGCAAAAATGGGTATGATCAAAAACAAAGATGGTAAGGACCTAACAGAAGCAGAAGAGATCAAGAAAAGGTGGCAAGAATATACGGAAGATCTGTATAGGAAGGATAATAATATTGGAGATAGCTTTGACGGTGTGGTCAGTGAGTTAGAGCCAGACATCCTGAAGAGTGAGGTTGAATGGGCCTTAAGAAGCATTGCTAATAACAAGGCAGCAGGAGACAACGGTATCCCAGCTGAACTGTTTAAAATCTTGCAAGATGATGCTATCAAGGTGATGCATGCCATATGCCAGCAAATTTGGAAAACACAAGAATGGCCATCAGATTGGAAAAAATCAACTTATATCCCCATACCAAAAAAGGGAAGCACTAAAGAATGTTCAAACTATCGAACAGTGGCACTTATTTCACATGCCAGTAAGGTAATGCTCAAGATCTTGCAAGGTAGACTCCAGCAATTCATGGAGCGAGAATTGCCAGATGTACAAGCTGGGTTTAGAAAAGGCAGAGGAACTAGAGACCAAATTGCCAATATCCGCTGGATAATGGAGAAAGCCAGGGAGTTTCAGAAAAACATCTATTTCTGTTTCATTGACTATTCTAAAGCCTTTGACTGTGGGGATCATAACAAATTGTGGCAAGTTCTTGGTGGTATGGGGATACCAAGTCATCTAGTCTGCCTCCTGAGGAATCTGTATAACGACCAAGTAGCAACGGTAAGAACAGAGCACGGAACAACGGACTGGTTTAAGATTGGGAAAGGAGTACGGCAGGGCTGTATACTCTCACCCTACCTATTCAACCTGTACGCAGAACACATCATGCGACGTGCTGGGCTTGAGGAATCCAAGGCTGGAGTTAAAATCGCTGGAAGAAACATTAACAATCTTAGATATGCAGATGATACCACTTTGATGGCTGAAAGCGAGGAGGAGTTGAGGAGCCTTATGATGAAGGTGAAAGAAGAAAGTGCAAAAGCTGGGTTGCAGTTAAACCTCAAAAAAACCAAGATTATGGCATCCAGCTTGATTGATAACTGGCAAATAGAGGGAGAAAAAGTGGAGGCAGTGACAGACTTTGTATTTCTAGGCGCAAAGATTACTGCAGATGCTGACTGCAGCCAGGAAATCAGAAGACGTCTACTTCTTGGGAGGAGAGCAATGACAAATCTTGATAAAATAGTTAAGAGCAGAGACATCACACTGACAACAAAGGTCCGCATAGTTAAAGCAATGGTATTCCCTGTAGTAACCTATGGCTGCGAGAGCTGGACCATAAGGAAGGCTGAGCGAAGGAAGATAGATGCTTTTGAACTGTGGTGTTGGAGGAAAATTCTGAGAGTGCCTTGGACTGCAAGAAGATCAAACCAGTCCATACTCCAGGAAATAAAGTCAGACTGCTCACTTGAGGGAATGATATTAAAGGCAAAACTGAAGTACTTTGGCCACATAATGAGAAGACAGGATACCCTGGAGAAGAAGCTGATGCTAGGGAAAGTGGAAGGCAAAAGGAAGAGGGGCCGACCAAGGGCAAGATGGATGGATGATATTCTGGAGGTGACAGACTCAACCATGGGGGAGCTGAGGATGGTGACGGCCGACAGGAAGCTCTGGCGTGGGCTGGTCCATGAAGTCACGAAGAGTCGGAAGCGACTGAACGAATAAACAACAACACTTTAGACAGGACAATAAAAAATATCCAGATTTTGACTTACATATTTAGATAAATACAATGGAAGAAAGTAATAGTAAATATCCCATAAAATAATAGTGCAATTGACAACTGGCAAGGGTAAAGAAAATAGTGATTCAGCAGTATAGTACCCACTCCAGCAAAGTGAAGCAGGAGAGGATTCAGGTATAGTATATATTATTTGTATGCATGGATTCAAATTTGAAATAATTGAAATAGATACATACTACAGATCTACCTGAGTGAGGAAGATTTTCCTCACTATGGATCTTGCATAACTCACTCCTTGCGCTGTCAAAATAATGGCTCTCCAGGATGCTAACGCGGTGGTTGAGTCTGGTTGTTTCCCTAGCTGGCAAATGACATGTGTTGTCCTTGTGTGGGGGGAGAGAATGTTTTGATAGTGCCAGTTGATTGATCAAAAGCCAATCATAGCATTGCTTCACCTTCCTTCACAGGTTCCTCCCCAGGATTGTTTCTGTGATCGATCAGAGTTAGGCTTATTGTATGAACACATCTCCTAATAAGAGGGGGGAAGCACAACAAGGTTCATGCACCATTGCTTTATGGCAGCTTAAGCAAGAAAAAGTGTGTGTTTTCCAGAACACAAAGGATTGGTATAAGACTCTATAAATTGTGGGCTGAATACAACATGAGGGATTGCTCTAGAGTATTCTGGTGCTGATTATGAAGGACAAAAGAGAAAAGGGCCTGTGACCAAGTAAACTATGTCACTGCTCAATCTCCTCCTCAGTGGAAGGTTAATTTCAAGTTCTTGGCCTTCCTCCTTATGATTGTCCACCTTTAAAGTGGACTTGACAGGACAGTACTTAAAATAGAAAGCCATCTTTTCTAATATACAACTCCTGGAAAACCCAGGCAACGTGTGTTACAAGAAAGAGGCTTGTAATGAAGGCCAGAAGATTTTGGTTCTCAAAGACAATTGTTCCTTTTCTCTCATAATCATCACTGCTACAACCCCCAGCCTGCTTAAGCATTAAATAGCAAGTGCTTGGTTCAAAAACAAGACTGTGCTATACTATTCCAGTGGCTGAAACCTCCATTCGATCTTCTAGAAGTCTAAATTCATCCTAGTTATTCCTTTGAATCTATCTGTAGCTTGAATCATGTCAACTGGATTTCTATTTTCTCAGTGGAAACGTTTCGCTCCTTATCCAAGGAGCTTCTTCAGACTGAAGAAGCTCCTTGGATAAGGAGCGAAACGTTTCCACAGAGAAAATAGAAATCCAGTTGACATGATTCAAGCTACAGACAATTCCACCTGGATGACTGAGAACCTTCATAGACATGTCCTTTGAATCTACTTTACCTCTATCAACACCAGCCAGCAATATAAAGGCTACTTCGTACATTTTGTTAAAGAAGGAACCCTGGACCCTGGATCTGTTTACCTAGGAAAACTCTGCAGCAGAAGGTAGATAGATCTCAGGGTGGAATCGTCTGTTCACTATGGACTTTGCCTGTGTGAGGACTAGCAGGGATAAATGCAGGCTAGTAAACAGAGAGCTGGATATGGAAAAAATGTATTCAGTGTTTTAGTCTCAGCCCTCTGTGATTATCTATAAAACTATGAACTTTGTGGTAAACAAAATGAGGACTTTGAGGCATTTTCTTTATGGCAAAATACTGGAGAATGGAAAAACAATTATATAATGATACTGGAGAGAGATGTTTCTGCCAAGTTGCGGGCTTAATGTCTGTGATCACAATGGACTCTGCAAAAACTGAATGGCAAATTAAGAGTATTGAGGGAAGGCTGCATACTGCGTAGTAATAACTAAGGGAAGCCTTTTACAGGCATTAGCTTATATCATTTAAGATTCTTTCTTTCTTTCCCGCAGCATCCCTTTGATAAAGATAGTTCTGCAGAGACAAGGTGGAGTTTTATCAACTACAAAATGGTTGGTTGCTCACCAGATTACTTTTTTCTTCCCTCATCTCCTCTGTTTGCCTTTGAAATGTACAATAAAGTATTTGATTTATAGAATATCCACAAGAGAATGAGACAGTTAATCTAAGTGGTCACCAAAGGAATAAAGATGTTGAACTAAAGCAAAGAACACATAATTTCCCTTCCAGGTGGGAAACTTTAATTGATAGAAAATATATGAAGAATTGAGAAATGCCTCTTTGAATGGTAGGAAGATGAAGGTATAACTTGGTAAACAGTCGTGCCCAATCTGGCACCCTTCAGATGAGTTAGGAATAGAACTGGTAAAACGTTTAGCTCACATGGGTTGGGATAGAAATTCTGTTGGATAGGATAGGAATTCTGGGGGTGGTGTGTTTCAACCCATTTGGAGGATATCAAGTTAGAGAAGGCTGCTACAGAAGAAATGGTTATGTCTGGCATTTATTTAGATGGTCCTTTTTGATTTGGCTAAATTCAGGCCCTAAGTTTACGTTTTGGTGGATTTAATGCCATTTTTTAAATGTAAATGGCTCCACCTATTCCAAGTAGAAGCCCAGGACCAATGACTATTGAATCCTCTTTTTGAGGACTTCCTGGATAGGTATTGAACATGCAGATTATTTTAAGATAAAAAGCTCCAAAAGAAATAAGAAAAAAAGAAAAGGAATTGGGTTCACTAACCCAGTCTAGTTGTCTAGGCCAGTGTTTCTCAACCTTGGCAACTTTAAGATGTGTGGACTTCAACTCCCAGAATTCCCCAGGAGTTGAAGTCCACACATCTTAAAGTTGCTAAGGCTGAGAAATGCTGGTCTAGGCCAATCTGGATGATGGTCAGGAAATTTGTCTTGGCATAATGCATAACTCATGAGACTCCTCCCCAAAATTGGATGTTTATATATCTACAGAGGTGGGATGATTAACCATTTCAAGAGCAATATAATGATGCACAACAAACCTGAACGAGCTCATTTGGGTGCCTTTGGCAAGAGCTTGCTCATTACTGTCTCTAATGTAGATTGGAAGACATCTGATATGAAGTTCATAATTGAAATGTTATGAGAACTTCAACATATGGATCCTTCACATCCACTTAATTATCAGTTTAGTAATAATTTTATGTAATGAGGAATTATTAATAATACGTGAAAATTAAATTGACGTAATCACCCAAAAACCATAATATGACACTTGCAGTATAAAGGATGATATAATTGCAGGTGTTTTTTAAAATTTTCCCATAAATATGTATGATTAATATTTTAATAAAATATTTTATTTTAAAACTAGTGAATGAATAAATATATTAATCCATAAAAGAGAAGGGAGGAAGGAGATTTGTTCAATATCAAAATATTTTCTTGATAGGGAAAGGGAATTAATTCTCAGGATGTGAAAAAAATATTAATACAGAGAGGAGAGATGAGTCGGAAAGCTGAAACTCAGAGATGTGACATCAGGGAAGCTTCTTCACTGCCATTTTAAGTTCAGGCATTGCAAATCCAAAGACTGTTTCCAACACCAAGAACACTCTTGCTTCATCCTATGTGTGACAAGACCGTGTGCATTTGCATCTACCTTGGCTTTGCCTTAAACAAATGTAGAGAGAGCAACCACTGGGTCCCAAAACTGTTGACTTCCCCTGTCTACCCCTGCCCTATAGGTTATATTTATTTATTGTGTTTATTAATTATATTTGGAGATCTTCCCTTTTTAAGAAGTGTCCACGACATTGTAAAAACATAGTCCACTCTCAATTTAATGATAGTAATAATAATAATAACAGTAATAATAATAACATAATT
Organism: Charina bottae; assembly: GCA_023362775.1. Lineage (NCBI taxonomy): Eukaryota > Metazoa > Chordata > Lepidosauria > Squamata > Charinaidae > Charina > Charina bottae. The sequence continues at coordinate 1,839,086 of JALMGJ010000012.1, forward strand.
CATTCACCATTGTTAGAAATTCACACAAAAAGAAAAAATAATGCAGCATGCTGCAAGTTTCACTTATTATATAAATTATTTATTTATTTATTTATTAAATTTATCATCAAATTTACTTATTTATTTATTTATTTATCAAATTTATTTAAAATATCTTTAAAAATATTTATGGAAGAGTGACATCGGACACAATATGAGAATGTTTATTTGCATTTAATTATAGTCATGTTGAGATTTCTGCAGGAACTCAGAGAAAGATCCCAGCTATAGTTCTTATTCAGGGCCTGACCAGCGGCTGACTGGCTTACTTTGACTAAGGCTGGTGGTCTCCATTTACCCAGCAACATGTTCTGAATGCATTTCTAGGTCACTGAGCTATATCTACACTGAATCTATGGATGGGAGATGTTGGATGTTCAGTCTTCTGTGTGACTGCAGCCCTTGAATAGTTGCAATGTAGAAGATGGGACCAGTTTTGTGACCAGTGAATTAAAAAAGGTTTGTTGTTGTTTATTCGTTCAGTTGTTTCCGACTCTTCGTGACTTCATGGACCAGTCCACGCCAGAGCTTTCTGTCGGCCGTCATCATCCCCAGCTCCCCAATGGTTGAGTCCGTCACCTCCAGAATATCATCCATCCATCTTGCCCTTGGTCGGCCCCTCTTCCTTTTGCCTTCCACTTTCCCTAGCATCAGCTTCTTCTCCAGGGTATCCTGTCTTCTCATTATGTGGCCAAAGTACTTCAGTTTTGCCTTTAATATCATTCCCTCAAGTGAGCAGTCTGGCTTGATTTCCTGGAGTATGGACTGGTTTGATCTTCTTGCAGTCCAAGGCACTCTCAGAATTTTCCTCCAACACCACAGTTCAAAAGCATCTATCTTCCTTCGCTCAGCCTTCCTTATGGTCCAGCTCTCGCAGCCATAGGTTACTACAGGGAATACCATTGCTTTAACTATGCGGACCTTTGTTGTCAGTGTGATGTCTCTGCTCTTAACTATTTTATCAAGATTTGCCATTGCTCTCCTCCCAAGAAGTAGACGTCTTCTGATTTCCTGGCTGCAGTCAGCGTCTGCAGTAATCTTTGCGCCTAGAAATACAAAGTCTGTCACTGCCTCCACTTTTTCTCCCTCTATTTGCCAGTCATCAATCAAGCTGGTTGCCATAATCTTGGTTTTTTTGAGGTTTAACTGCAACCCAGCTTTTGCACTTTCTTCTTTCACCTTCGTCATAAGGCTCCTCAACTCCTCCTCGCTTTCAGCCATCAAAGTGGTATCATCTGCATATCTGAGATTGTTAATGTTTCTTCCAGCGATTTTAACTCCAGCCTTGGATTCCTCAAGCCCAGCATGTCGCATGATGTGTTCTGCGTACAGGTTGAATAGGTAGGGTGAGAGTATACAGCCCTGCCGTACTCCTTTCCCAATCTTAAACCAGTCCGTTGTTCCGTGCTCTGTTCTTACCGTTGCTACTTGGTCGTTATACAGATTCCTCAGGAGGCAGACAAGATGACTTGGTATCCCCATACCACCAAGAACTTGCCACAATTTGTTATGATCCACACAGTCAAAGGCTTTAGAATAGTCAATAAAACAGAAATAGATGTTTTTCTGAAACTCCCTGGCTTTCTCCATTATCCAGCGGATATTGGCAATTTGGTCTCTAGTTCCTCTGCCTTTTCTAAACCCAGCTTGTACATCTGGCAATTCTCGCTCCATGAATTGCTGGAGTCTACCTTGCAAGATCTTGAGCATTACCTTACTGGCATGTGAAATAAGTGCCACTGTTCGATAGTTTGAACATTCTTTAGTGCTTCCCTTTTTTGGTATGGGGATATAAGTTGATTTTTTCCAATCTGATGGCCATTCTTGTGTTTTCCAAATTTGCTGGCATATGGCATGCATCACCTTGACAGCATCATCTTGCAAGATTTTAAACAGTTCAGCTGGGATACCATCGTCTCCTGCTGCCTTGTTATTAGCAATGCTTCTTAAGGCCCATTCAACCTCACTCTTCAGGATGTCTGGCTCTAACTCACTGACCACACCGTCAAAGCTATCTCCAATATTATTATCCTTCCTATACAGATCTTCCGTATATTCTTGCCACCTTTTCTTGATCTCTTCTGCTTCTGTTAGGTCCTTACCATCTTTGTTTTTGATCATACCCATTTTTGCCTGGAATTTACCTCCGATGTTTCTAATTTTCTGGAAGAGGTCTCTTGTCCTTCCTATTCTATTGTCTTCTTCCACTTCCACACATTGCTTGTTTAAAAATAATTCCTTATCTCTTCTGGCTAACCTCTGGAATTTTGCATTTAATTGGGCATATCTCCCCTTATCACTGCTGCCTTTTGCTTTCCTTCTTTCTTGGGCTACTTCCAGTGTTTCAGCAGACAGCCATCTTGCCTTCTTGGTTTTCTTTTTCTTTGGGACGTTTTTTGTTGCCACCTCCTGAACAATGTTGCGAACTTCTGTCCATAATTCTTCCGGGACCCTATCTACTAAATCTAGTCCCTTAAATCTATTCTTCACCTCCACTGCATATTCCTTAGGAATATTAGTGAGCTCATATCTAACTGATCTGTGGGTCTTCCCTATTCTCTTTAGTCTGATTCTAAATTTTGCAATAAGAAGTTCGTGATCTGAACTACAGTCAGCTCCAGGTCTTGTTTTTACCGACTGTATAGATGTCCGCCACCTTTGGCTGCAAAGGATGTAGTCAATCTGATTTTGGTGTCGACCATCTGGTGAAGTCCATGTATAAAGTCGTCTTTTAGGTTGCTGGAAGAGAGTGTTTGTTATGCACAGTGAGTTGTCTTGGCAAAATTCTATCAGCCTATGTCCTGCTTCATTTTGTTCTCCCAGACCATGCTTGCCTGTAATTCCAGGTGTCGTCTGACTACCCACCTTAGCATTCCAGTCTCCTGTAATGAAAATAACATCTCTTTTTGGTGTATTATCCAGTAGGTGCTGGAGATCCTCATAGAACTGATCTACTTCTGCTTCTTCAGCATCTGTGGTTGGGGCGTATATTTGGATCACTGTGATGTTAAATGGCTTACCCTGAATTCGAATTGAGATCATTCTATCATTTTTTGGATTGTATCCAAGCACTGCTTTAGCCACTTTATTATTAATTATGAAGGCTACTCCATTTCTTCTGTGGTCCTCTTGTCCACAGTAGTAGATCTGGTGGTCATCTGATGTGAAGTGGCCCATCCCAGTCCATTTCAGTTCAACTTCAGTTAAAAAAGGTAGCTAAAGTTCAGTTCAGTTAAAAAAGGTAGCTAAAGTTCAGTTCAGTTAAAAAAGGTAGCTAAAGCAAAATGACAACTGATAAATTGAGCCATCTAGCTCCATTGCGGTTGTCTGAAAGAAGTGAATCAGGTTCCCTTTCTATGCCAGCTATGGATTCCATGTTGTGCCAGATGTTGTGAGTTTTTGTATTAGGGGTATGTGTGTTATTGGAAGGACAGATACTGAAGCTGAAGCTCACTTCCTGGCATATAGAAGGGGAAGAAATGGAAGCAGTGACAGATGTTATTTTCTTGGGCTCCAAGATCACCACAGACGGTGACTGCAGCCATGAAATTAAAAGACGCTTGCTCGTTGGGAGGAAAGCTATGGCAAACCTAGACAGCATATTAAGAAGCAGAGACATCACCTGGCCGACAAAGGTCCATATAATCAAAGCTATGGTTTTTCCAGTAGTAATGTATGGATGTGAGAGTTGGACCATAAGGAAGGCCGAAGAATTGATGTCAAATCAGTCAATCCTGAAGGAAATCAACCCTGACTGCTCATTGGAAGGACAGATACTGAAGCTGAAGCTCAAATACTTTGGCCACCTAATGCGAAGAGAGGACTCCCTGGAAAAGACCCTGATGCTGGGAAAGACTGAAGGCAAAAGGAGAAGGGGACGGCAGAGGATGAGATGGTTAGATAGCATCACCGATGTAACGAACATGAATTTGAGTAAACTCCGGGAGACAGTGGAGGACAGGAAGGCCTGGCGTGCTATGGTCCATGAGGTCACGAAGAGTCGGACACGACTAAACGACTGAACAACAACAACAAAAGTGTGTTTTAATGCTGACAGGCACTTTGAAGAGTGAGTTGTGCACTTCTGGGCTCAGTGACGGAAACAAGGCACCAAGTCCTATGTTTGGATAAGTTTGTAGGGCTAACTATTCATTGCCTTAATACTTGTTTATCTCTTGCAATAACTTTAGTAAATGTCTTTGATTTAACCACTTGTATAGAGCTGGCCTTTGTTTTCTCCAGTATAGTAAACAAAAGGATTTTTAAACAAAAAGAAATGGAGAATGAATTAGGATAAAGGATGCAATGACATCTTATTGTAATCTAAGAAAAAAAAAGAAAAAGAAAAAAGAAAACCATTGAAATATGCTCCTAGCAAATGTATTTAGCACCATAGCTTATTTTTTCTGAAACAAACTAAACAGCAAAAATGTTTATTTTATATATGATATGGCTGGGCAAGAGAGAGATTCATTTATCTTCATTTTTGTACTTTAAAATCCACACACTTTAGTTCACAGTGAAGCACTAAGCTGAATGTTAATCATTTTTCCATTGTGATCTGCATTAAATTCAGACTGAATGTGCCCCTGCTAATATTCTCTTGTTTTAATTCAAGCCAAACTGGAATAACTCAGGCTTACAGAAATCTTTCCATATGGAGTAGCATCAGTTTGGAAAATTGCTTTGTTCTGTAAATAAGGAACATTTCCCATTTCAGAATGTGCAAGGGCTAAGGTACTGAATGAGAATGCCAATCTTTAAGAGGCAATGTGATACAGTGGTTACAGTAATATATTGGATTCAAATATAGGAAACCCAAGTTAATTTCTGAAGCTCAGAAAGTAATCAGCTTTCTCTAGCTAGTTGAGCTGGATTTTATTTCCCATCATCCCAGGCCAACGTTACCATGGCTCAGTTTCTTTCAGACATATTAGATGTAAAATAAATGAGGACCATATCTGTAGTAAGTAATGTATGTGTTGCTCTGGGAAAATAGCAGCAAAATCAACGTAGTGACCACTGGTAACATGGCAGAGAAACAGGGGCCATAAAGTTATTATATGGAAACATGACTGACTTCTAAATCATGTTTTAATGTGCCAATGGAAATTTAAGTCAAATTCCCAAGAAAATAAAAAGAGGCAGCTGAATGGATTAGTTTACAGCCCTGGGATTTTCTTGTGGTCTCCCATCCAAGTACTAATGAAGTTTGGCCCTACAGTACTTAGGTTTTCAATATCATTCAAGGTTGTCATGTGGGTTAAATTTACACAAACTATAAACACAAAAATGAGGTTTATAGCACCTTAAGTTCTATAAGAATAAGCTTTCATCAACTAGGAATCACTTATTCGAATGGTAGCCTATGCAAGCATAGGCCATATACAAGTTCATTGAAGAATTCTGCCATTAGATCTTCATGGGACAGAAGATTATTTCTAGTCTCCTGTCCCTTACCTTCTAGAAATATGACCAGGATGGACCTCCCAGTATCACTGAAAGTCCGACTGGGCTAGGGTTTTGTATAGTGTCTACAAAAAACACATTTTGAAGACAGTTCTGAGTCAAATAGGCACAGAATCTCTTTTAAGCCTGCGTTCAAACTGTTAAACAAATCTGAAGTAAAGACCCGAACCAAGCAGATCTCAACATTAAGGAAACTGTCTGTGACAAAAGTTTGTGCAGTTGTCAGGAACAGTTTTAAATGTATACAGATTGCAAAACAGAGATTTAGAAACATGTTTGGACTAATGTTCTCAGAACTTTTAGTAGCTTTAGCCAGTAAAGATACATGTTTTGAACTATATGAAATTGTAAGCCTATCTTCAAAGATATGCCAGTGTGCAAAGCAGCATGATTATTAAAAGGGGATATTGGGTATGTGAACACCAAAGTCAAATTATCTCTACCTAGATCAGAATAGTAGTTTGATATGAACCTAAGCTAGCAAAAGCTGTACTGTGCTATGGAGGTTTTTTGCATTTCTACAGGAAAAGAAAGGATCAAGAATATTCCAAACAATGCATCCAATCCATTAACAGATGCACAACACCTTTTAGAAGACACCGAGCACCAGATTTTATCTGGATAGATGAATCACTTCTAACAGTACTCCTGTGTTGTCTAGAGTGAGTTTCAAGTCATTGATCTTCATGCAATCCATTACCAGGATGAGAATAATTTATTGATCTTCATCAAGTCTTTTCCAATTCTTTGATTTAGCACCCACATAACTTCATTTAATTTTGATAAAAAGGAGATATAGAGTTGATTTATGTATTGATAGCACACCTTCATATGACCTCAGTCCATCCTGAAGAACATGGAAAATAACTTGCACTTTAGAGGGAGTCAATGCACAGGTTCCACCACAGAATCAAATGGTGTTCCTCCTGATCGACTTTCTGGAATTGCCCATTCAAGTAGGAGCAAAACCCAGCTCAGAAAGTCTATGTAGAAGAATACCAGGGACAGTTTAGTATCAAAAAGTTTCTAAGAGGTCAACAGAATTGTTCTCCAATCTCTCTCCAGCAAATGCTAATTTTCATATCAAACCCTAACTGGAATTGTTTTTATTCATTGTTATACAGTACTTGATAGTAATCTAAATGGGAAAAACTCATGATATGTAAGTAAGTTAACCCATCACCAAATAAGGGGGAAAATCCTCAAAACATTTTATATCAGGGAGCTTTCCCAGACATTTTATCTTTCTTGCCCTTAAGCGTAGACAAAGATATGAAAGCTAACTGGAAGACCTTACGATCTTTAAACCAGGGTGAAAACAACAACAACAAAAACAGTTTTAGCTTTGTGTCTTTAAATAGGTCTGACAAAACTGTAAGACATTTTATGGAGAATGTTTAAGCAAAAGACTGCCATGTTATTGGCTATTAAAATTCAGGGAGAAAAACTTGTTCCCAGAAAGTGAAATGAAAATAACTTTTTACTGTTCATCTGATGACCTCCTACTGAAAGCAACCAAACCAACTGAGAAGACAGAATATGTACTTCGCAAAGAAGTTGCTTCTTCTTTTTCATTCATGGGTGTCTGCATGTAATGAACTCAACAATCATGACCAAGTTGAGAAATCGGCATTGCAGATGTGTTGCTGAAGTTAGGTGGCAGCCAAGAAAAGGTGAGGCTAGAGTGATTAGAAAAGGGTAGGCACCTTTCAGGCTAACAACTATGAGCTGAGATTGTGCTCCTGTGGACAAGGGGCTATTGAAACTACAGTTCATGTCCTGCTATACTGTACCTTTTATAAGGACTCACGGACCCATTTTATAACTCCCTATTTGATAAAATACCCAGGAAATTCTGATCTTTTTTATGTACATTTGTTGCTATCTGATTGGTATGATTCAGTTTCTTTGAAGTGGCTAAATTTTGTTATACTGTCTGTAAAATTAGGCAGACTTTGATTGCCCACTGATGATCCCACAATTAATGTTATCATGTTTTGTTTTGTTTTATTTTAATGCATTTTTATCCGTATTTGTATACATTTGTATTTTATTTGTATTTCTGGTCTGTGACCGTGATAAAATATTGATTGAACTTCCATTAAAAGGCATAAGCTTTTGTGAGCTTCAGTTCACTTCATCAGATGCAGTGAAGTGACTAGATTGATGTAGGATTTAAATTGGGATGAGGCAGCCCCAGCAGTCTAGTCCAGTGTTTCTCAACCATGGCAACTTTAAGATGTGTGGACTTCAATTCCCAGAATTCCCCAGCCAGCATGCTGGCTGGGGAATTCTAGGAGTTGAAGTCCACACATCTTAAAGTTGTCAAGGTTGAGAAACACTGGTTTAGTCACTCCATTGCATCTGATGAAGTGAGCTGTAGCTTATAAAAGTTTATGCCTTTTAATATAGGTTTTTAGTCTAAAAAAGTGCTACCAGACTCCTAGTGATATTGGGCTACCATAGCCTAACACAGCCCTCCTCCTACAAGACCTTGCCAACACACACACACACACACACACACACAAACACACAGAGTTTTAGTCAGCTAAGGATGTGAGAATCTAAAAAGAGTTAAGAATTAATTAACATTGTTCCTTAATTGTTGATTTTCTTGAGATGCAAATACAGTACGTGTTACACTGGAAATGAATATTGGCAATGAACATTGGTTTAGATTAAATGATAAATAATCAATTGGTTTAATGGAAACATATGAGTCTTGGGAGGTCTCTGATCAAAGCAGAAAGTGGGTGTGTCTAAAGTAGAAGACCATACTTACTGTAAACCCTACCCATAAACTGAATTCCCCACATTCCTTTTCCAACCTGTCCAGTCAGTAGCAGTAATTAGTAGTGTTCTGTTGTTGTTGTTGTTGTTGTTCAGTCGTTTAGTCATGTCCGACTCTTTGTGACCTCATGGACTATAGCACGCCAGGCCTTCCTGTCCTCCACTGTCTCCCGGAGTTTACTCAAAATCATGTTTGTTACATCGGTGATGCTATCTAACCATCTCATCCTCTGCCGTCCCCTTCTCCTTTTGCCTTCAGTCTTTCCCAGCATTAGGGTCTTTTCCAGTGAGTCCTCTCTTCGCATTAGGTGGCCAAAGTATTTAAGCTTCAGCTTCAGCATCTGTCCTTCCAATGAGCAGTCATGGTTGATTTCCTTTAGGATTGACTGGTTTGACCTCCTTGCAGTCCAAGGGACTCTCAAGAGTCTTCTCCAGCACCGCAGTTCGAAAGCATCAATTCTTCGGCGCTCAGCCTTCCTTATGGTCCAACTCTCACAGCCATACATTACTACTGGAAAAACCATAGCTTTAACTATACGGACCTTTGTCGGCAAGGTGATGTCTCTGCTTTTTAATATGCTGTCTAGGTTTGCCATAGCTTTCCTCCCAAGGAGCAAGCGTCTTTTAATTTCATGGCTGCAGGCACCGTCTGCGGTGATCTTGGAGCCCAAGAAAATAAAATCTGTCACTGCTTCCATTTCTTCCCCTTCTATTTGCCAGGAAGTGATGGGACCAGATGCCATGATCTGAGGGTAACACAAAAAAAATCTCAGAAGACTGCTTGTGATCCCATGGTTTTGTTCATTTTGTGCACTGGCCTTAAGCAAAAGAGATATGGAAGAAAAGGCTTGAAAAACTAGCATTGCTCTTTCACAGACAATTATAACATCATAAACTTTATTATAATTAAGTCAAATGTTCAGCCTGATTCTGTGCATGCTTACACTCAGGTAAATCTAATTGAGTTCAGTAGTGTTTATTCCCTAGTTGATGCTAGGGAAAGTGGAAGGCAAAAGGAAGAGGGGCCGACCAAGGGCAAGATGGATGGATGATATTCTGGAGGTGACGGACTCGACCGTGGGGGAGCTGGGGGTGGCGATGGCTGACAGGAAGCTCTGGTGTGGGCTGGTCCATGAAGTCACAAAGAGTCGGAAGCGACTGAACAAATGAACAACAAAAGTGTTTATTTCCTTTTAAGTATGCATGGACTTCAACCTTAAGATCAGCAGGATCAGGACAATACTGCATTTCTTCTGTGCCAGCAGGAGCCATAGTTTTGTGGTTTTTTTAACAAGTTATTTTGCACAGAGGTTTTATTATTATACATTGGTTTTCTTACTATGATCAAAGCCTAGCAACACAGGAATTGTTTGCAATCTTACACTGTTTTCATAATACAATCCTAGATATGTTTAGTGAGAAACAAACCCTACTGTTTAATGGAGCCTGTACTGTACTACCAAATACGCTTGCTAATTCTCTGTCAAATTAGAAACCCATAGAAGGGAAAGAAGGAAGAAAGTTAGTCTATCCCAAGATGCACATTTGCCTCTATCTGGTGCTCCATGACCATTGCAGACTGATTGGAGGAGATCACAGGGTGTGAAGAATGTGAGCAAAGTTGAACTTAACTCGATGTGAGAGCTAATAAGGAGATAATATATGAGTAGATCAAAGTGTCATGGGTGTCACTTCAGATGACAATTCAAAAAATACTTAAAACTGTATGGAGAGGCAAAACACTGTAGCATTTGGCCATGTGAATAAAGTGATTTTAATATGTTTCTATAAGATCATGTTTTGAATTGACTGAAGAAGTGTATCATGAATTTGGGTATTATAGGTAGCAGACCGCTGCTGCTGCTGCTAACAATTCTTATTCAATTGGCCTCTGTCCGTCCGTCCATCCATCCGTCCATCCATCCATCCATCCATCCTCCCTCTACCTCTATCTATCTACCTGTTGTGTCATTGTCTCCCATAGATGAACAACACATAATATGAGTAGTGAAACTGAACCCCTTTGCAGCAGTGATGACATGCTAGAGACCCAGGTTTGGCAAAAAAACAAAAAACAAAACCAAGCCATTCTACTAGATTGTGAAAAGAAGGAAAAGTACTTATTACTGCCCAGTCAAACCATAGAGAATAAACACAAGGCTAGAAGCCTAATTACAGCATAACTGAACAACCTTTGGAGAATAGTGCCCTTTTGGTGTTTGCAAAGTAGTGACAGCTTCCATTTTTTAAAAGGATGCTCTAAGTCAGTGTTTTTCAAACTTGGCAACTTTAAGATGTGTGGACTTCAGCTCTCAGAATTCCTCAGCCAGCACACATCTTAAAGTTGCCAAGTTTGAAAAACACTGCTCTAAGACGTCTGTAGCTTGAATCATGTCAACTGGATTTCTATTTTCTTAGTAGAAACGTTTCGCTCCTTATCCAAGGAGCTTCTTCAGTCTGAGCAAAGTTGGTAAGGGAATCCTAAATATGTTCCTAGGTAGCTGTGTGACCTTACACCTGGGGCTAGGTCATGGTTATATTGAGATGTAATTTTTAAGTCCTTTTATCATCTAAAGGAGGGTCGTTAAAATCACCATGCTGCTGTTGAGCTTCTGAAATGGTCTTAATCTTCCTAGGCACAGAAGACAAAACGGGGAGGAAGATGGGGGAGAGTTTGTGCCTGAGGCCCCCACCTCTATTCAAGGAAGGATTTTCCAAGTTGGCATAAATGGATTCCTTGACCCCTCTCTCAAACCACCTATCTTCTCTGTCTAAAATGTGAACATTAATGTCCTCAAATGAGTGTCCTTTTTCTTTTAGATGAAGATAAACTGCTGACTCTGGTCCTGTGGTGTTATTTCTCCTGTGTTGGGCCATCCTCCTGTACATAGGTTGTTTGGTTTCTCCAATGTAGAGTTCAGAGCACTCCTCACTGCACTGGATTGCATAAACTACATTGCTTTTCTTGTGTTTTGGAGTTTGATCTTTGGGGTGTACAAGCCTCTGTCTCAGTGTGTTGGTGGGTTTGAAATATACAGGTATGTGGTGTTTGCCAAATATCCGTTTTATCTTTTCAGACACGCCAGCCATGTAGGGAATGACCAGGTTCTTTCGTTTACTCTGAGTCTCAGCCCTATCTGTCGCTGTTTTAGGTCTGGTAGATTTAGATTTGGTGAAGGCCCAATTTGGATATCCACAGGCCTTCAGGGCTGTTCTCAGGTGCTGATTTTCATTCTTTTTGGAATCCATGGAGGTGGGGATGGTTTCTGCTCTGTGTGACAATGTCCTGATGACTCCTAGTTTGTGCTGCAGTGGATGGTGGGAGTCAAACATCAGATATTGATCTGTGTGTGTGGGTTTGCTGTAGATCCCTATTTCTAGCTTGCCACCGGTCCCAATGAGGACTTCACAGTCTAGGAATGCCAGTCTGTTGTCCTTGGTGTCTTCTCTGGTGAAGCTAATGTTGGCATCTATAGTGTTTATATGGTCCGTGAAGGCCTGTACTTCCTGGGCCTTGATTTTGACCCAGGTGTCATCCACATACCTAAACCAGTGGGTGGGCACCGTTCCCTGGAATGTGTTGAGTGCTTTCTTCTCCACTTCTTCCATGTATAAATTGGCCACAATGGGTGACACAGGAGAACCCATGGCACAGCCGTGTTTTTGTCTGTAAAAGTCACCTCTGTATGTGAAATAAGTGGTGTTAAGACACAGGTCCAGAAGATGGCAGATCTGGTTTGGGTTGAGATGGCTTCTCCTTTCCAGGGTGCTGTCCTCTTCTAGTCTCTTCCTGACAGCGGATAGAGCATGAGTGGTGGGGATGCTGGTGAAAAGGGAGGACACATCAAAGGAGACCATAGTTTCATCTGTATCCAGTTTCAGGATCTTTGCTTTGGAAACAAATTCTTCCGAATTATGGATGTGGTGTTCAGAGTGTCCAACTAGAGGTGCTAGTATGGTAGAGAGGTGTTTGGCAATGTTGTATGTTACCGAATTGATGCTGCTGACTATGGGTCGGAGGGGTGTTCCTTCCTTGTGGATCTTAGGAAGTCCGTAGATGCAGGGGATGGCTTCTCCAGGATACAGACGGTGGTAGGTAATCCTATCGATGGAGCCATCATGTTCCAATTGTTTCAAACTGTCTATTGCCTTTTTCTTGTAATTGTTGGTGGGGTCTCTTTTCAGTTTTTCATATGTATGGTGATCCTCCAAAAGTGAGGTAATTTTATTGTGGTAGTCTGCAGTGTTTAGAACCACTGTACATCTTCCTTTGTCAGCAGGTAAAATGGTGATGGTTTCATCTTTGCTGAGGGCTGTCAGGGCTCTCCTCTCTTGGGCGGTAAGGTTGGGGGGAGGAGGTTGAGCACTGGACAGAGCTGCAGATATTTTAAGCCGGAGTTGTTCTGCTTCTTCAAAAGGTAGGTGGTTGTTGTGGATGGCAGATTCTGTGGCTGTAATGATCTCCACAACCGGAACTTGCTTGGGAGTGATGGCAAAATTAAGACCTTTGGCTAGGACATCTCTCTCTGGTTGGGTAATTGGAAAACAATTTTGCCATCACTCCCAAGCAAGTTCCGGTTGTGGAGATCATTACAGCCACAGAATCTGCCATCCACAACAAGAGAGGAGAGCCCTGACAGCCCTCAGCAAAGATGAAACCATCACCATTTTACCTGCTGACAAAGGAAGATGTACAGTGGTTCTAAACACTGCAGACTACCACAATAAAATTACCTCACTTTTGGAGGATCACCATACATATGAAAAACTGAAAAGAGACCCCACCAACAATTACAAGAAAAAGGCAATAGACAGTTTGAAACAATTGGAACATGATGGCTCCATCGATAGGATTACCTACCACCGTCTGTATCCTGGAGAAGCCATCCCCTGCATCTACGGACTTCCTAAGATCCACAAGGAAGGAACACCCCTCCGACCCATAGTCAGCAGCATCAATTCGGTAACATACAACATTGCCAAACACCTCTCTACCATACTAGCACCTCTAGTTGGACACTCTGAACACCACATCCATAATTCGGAAGAATTTGTTTCCAAAGCAAAGATCCTGAAACTGGATACAGATGAAACTATGGTCTCCTTTGATGTGTCCTCCCTTTTCACCAGCATCCCCACCACTCATGCTCTATCCGCTGTCAGGAAGAGACTAGAAGAGGACAGCACCCTGGAAAGGAGAAGCCATCTCAACCCAAACCAGATCTGCCATCTTCTGGACCTGTGTCTTAACACCACTTATTTCACATACAGAGGTGACTTTTACAGACAAAAACACGGCTGTGCCATGGGTTCTCCTGTGTCACCCATTGTGGCCAATTTATACATGGAAGAAGTGGAGAAGAAAGCACTCAACACATTCCAGGGAACGGTGCCCACCCACTGGTTTAGGTATGTGGATGACACCTGGGTCAAAATCAAGGCCCAGGAAGTACAGGCCTTCACGGACCATATAAACACTATAGATGCCAACATTAGCTTCACCAGAGAAGACACCAAGGACAACAGACTGGCATTCCTAGACTGTGAAGTCCTCATTGGGACCGGTGGCAAGCTAGAAATAGGGATCTACAGCAAACCCACACACACAGATCAATATCTGATGTTTGACTCCCACCATCCACTGCAGCACAAACTAGGAGTCATCAGGACATTGTCACACAGAGCAGAAACCATCCCCACCTCCATGGATTCCAAAAAGAATGAAAATCAGCACCTGAGAACAGCCCTGAAGGCCTGTGGATATCCAAATTGGGCCTTCACCAAATCTAAATCTACCAGACCTAAAACAGCGACAGATAGGGCTGAGACTCAGAGTAAACGAAAGAACCTGGTCATTCCCTACATGGCTGGCGTGTCTGAAAAGATAAAACGGATATTTGGCAAACACCACATACCTGTATATTTCAAACCCACCAACACACTGAGACAGAGGCTTGTACACCCCAAAGATCAAACTCCAAAACACAAGAAAAGCAATGTAGTTTATGCAATCCAGTGCAGTGAGGAGTGCTCTGAACTCTACATTGGAGAAACCAAACAACCTATGTACAGGAGGATGGCCCAACACAGGAGAAATAACACCACAGGACCAGAGTCAGCAGTTTATCTTCATCTAAAAGAAAAAGGACACTCATTTGAGGACATTAATGTTCACATTTTAGACAGAGAAGATAGGTGGTTTGAGAGAGGGGTCAAGGAATCCATTTATGCCAACTTGGAAAATCCTTCCTTGAATAGAGGTGGGGGCCTCAGGCACAAACTCTCCCCCATCTTCCTCCCCGTTTTGTCTTCTGTGCCTAGGAAGATTAAGACCATTTCAGAAGCTCAACAGCAGCATGGTGATTTTAACGACCCTCCTTTAGATGATAAAAGGACTTAAAAATTACATCTCAATATAACCATGACCTAGCCCCAGGTGTAAGGTCACACAGCTACCTAGGAACATATTTAGGATTCCCTTACCAACTTTGCTCAGACTGAAGAAGCTCCTTGGATAAGGAGCGAAACGTTTCTACTAAGAAAATAGAAATCCAGTTGACATGATTCAAGCTACAGACAATTCCACCTGGATGACTGAGAACCTTCATAGACATACTGCTCTAAGACCACCATCAGAGCCAAAGTTATTGGCAATGCAGAAGGCCAGTGGTGACCCTTCATATTAAAGAGGTAAGTTTCATTCTTTATTTTTAGTTTAAGAACACTGTTAATGCACATATACAGGCCTACACATGAAACAAATAAAATAATGTAACTTCTGGCCTATATTTGAGCCGGAATGTGCAGGGGTTCCCTGAGGCCTGAAAAATATTTCAAGGGTTCCTCCAGGGTCAACATTTGAGAAAGGCTGGTATACATGGATGACAGATTCTCAAATATTAAATTGAACAAAAGCAAAGTTGTTTTAAAGTTCAAGGAATACTGTATTTCACAAATACTAACAAAAATGTGGTATTGAACCAGACCAGACCAACATAAAGGAACTTGTAGTTGTACCAAAAGAGACATTCCATAAAGAGGTTCAGAGGATCATGGGAATGGTAAATTATTTCTTGAAAATCATTCACAGCCTGGCTGTCCACACCACTAATATGAGGGCATTACTTTGCATCAAAGTATTATTATTTTTAGGGGGCGTGGTGGCTCAGCGGGTAAGACGCCAGGCTTGTCGATTGGAAGATCGCAAGTTCGGAGGTTCGAATCCCTAGCCCCATGTGACGGAGTGAGCTCCCGCACTCGCCCCAGCTCTTGCCAACCTAGCAATTCGAAAGCATGCAAATGCAAGTAGATGAATAGGTACCACTTCGGTGGGTAGGTAACAGCGTTCCACGTGCCTCATGCCAGCCACATGACTGCGGAAGCGTCTTCGGACAGCACTGGCCCTTCGGCTAACAAACGGAGATGAGCACCAGCCCCTAGAGTCAGACACAACTGCACAAATGTGCGGGGGGAACTATTATTATTTTTAATGTAACAAAAGTAAAAGTGAAGTATAAAATGTACTGTTGTTGTTGTTGTTCAGTCGTTTAGTCGTGTCTGACTCTTCGTGACCTCATGGACCATAGCACGCCAGGCCTTCCTGTCCTCCACTGTCTCTCGGAGTTTACTCAAATTCATGTTCATTACATCGGTGATGCTATCTAACCATCTCATCCTCTGCCGTCCCCTTCTCCTTTTGCCTTCAGTCTTTCCCAGCATCAGGGTCTTTTCCAGGGAGTCCTCTCTTCGCATTAGGTGGCCAAAGTATTTGAGCTTCAGCTTCAGCATCTGTCCTTCCAATGAGCAGTCAGGGTTGATTTCCTTTAGGATTGACTGGTTTGACCTCCTTGCAGTCCAAGGGACTCTCAAGAGTCTTCTCCAGCACCACAGTTCGAAAGCATCAATTCTTCGGCGCTCAGCCTTCCTTATGGTCCAACTCTCACAGCCATACATTACTACTGGAAAAACCATAGCTTTAACTATACGGACCTTTGTCGGCAAGGTGATGTCTCTGCTTTTTAATATGCTGTCTAGGTTTGCCATAGCTTTCCTCCCAAGGAGCAAGCGTCTTTTAATTTCATGGCTGCAGTCACCGTCTGCGGTGATCTTGGAGCCCAAGAAAATAAAATCTGTATTTTACAGATGTAATTTTATTTTACATTGTATTTTACAGATGTAAATGTACTGGAAGCAATCATATTAACTCTACTTTGGTATTATTTTTAATTAAATATTTGTTTTGTTCTGGCTGAAGATATCCCCATCAACTTCTGGGATGCCACCTAAGGGCCTGGTTTAGCCCTCAGCTTGAATAATATTGCAAATATGTATTCTAGAAGTTTAGGTTAGGCAAAGCTTAGTGTGCACAATATTTATGTATTGCATTTCATCATTCAATGAAATACACCTATAAAATCATCACAAAATTTCAAAAAACAAACAGCATACATGCTAGCAGCCTAATTAATTAAAAGTGAAGTTTTTATTTCTTGCTGGGTGCTTTGCTTTGCTTTGCTTTGGCAAGCTCAGCCCTTGTCTTTGTTATCAGCAGCTTCATTATGCAGGAAACTTCAGTGAAGGTCAACTGAATAGAATAAAGGGTAAAGCGAGGAGCTCCTATTTCAAGACCGGGAAAGAGATGAGCTTTAAAACCAGGTGCCTCCCATTCTAAGAGATGGCAAATAATCTCCTAGCATTTGGGATTATTGGTTTCTCGGATTCCTGTAGTTTGTAGGACCTGGTTTACTGCCCTGTGAAATGGGGGCAGAAAAGCATGGCACTTTTATGTCTCTAAATGTATAAGTATTCACAAGGTAAGACTTTTTTGTTTTCTCACAATAGTGTTTTTCCCTTCTTTGGTAAAGAAAAATTCTGTCTTCCCCCAAATAAAATGAAAATCAGGGTTTCTTCCGTTGCTATCATCTACATTCAGTGTAACTGTCATACATATGACTTACTTACATGATTTAGCCCCAGCTTGTTGGTGTCCTAAAATATAATTGTTTGATTGACATAAGGTAGGCAACAATAGATAGCTGTGAAATACATTAAATGCTTAGGAATATGTTGTGCCTTCTGTTATAATATAAAATCCATCTATTCTGGTTGATAGGTTTTAACCTCACACAGAATACTTTAAACTCCATTTGGACTTGTGCCTACAATCACCTTAGCAAAGTCTCTTAAGTAACTGCGCACAGCCTAATTAGTATGCATTATCAATTAACAAACTTAATAGCCGGCAGATTGATTAGATCCTCTGTTGCAGGGGCAGAGCTGAAGCGCAACAGAATGAAAAATCATTGCACGCATTCACTGCTGCTTTGTTATTTTCTCAGGTCTCCTTCTCCTCCTCTACATTCCTTTAATTAATGCATACATATGGTTCTGAATATATTGTAAACCGGAGCTGGTTCAAACTTTTAATAACACTCACTTGCAGAAAGCGAAAGAGAGAAAAAGCGCTCAGCATGTTTCCACCCACATTTTCCTGTTAAGATGGAGAAGGAGCCCAACCCATCAGCTGGTTCCGATGAATGACTACAGAAATAAACAGGCAAGCAAACACCGTACAATATGAGGTTCTGTCTTTGAAACGGTGAGGATTGTTCAATAGTTCATTTATGGTAATTGACGCAATTCGTTGCTTTCAATGCCTTAAAGAACTGCAGAAAAAGGCCCGATTCATGTCACACCATAATATGGTTTATTTAGTTTTTGCTTAGTGTGTGATGAAAGCCTTGCCATTGTGATTCATAAACTATGATTTCTGATTTGGCAGGCCAGGTGAACTTAGTCAATTGTAATTTGTTTAGTGAATAAAACATAATACAAAATGTGAACCAAGCCAATATGTTGCATTCCTTAAATCTTCTTGTATTTTTTATGACCTGGAAAACTATGAATAAATGCAGGGAAAAGTGAAGGAAGGAAAAAAACAATACCCACCCTGACTCTTTTTGTAAAATTAAGCTGAGATGTTTTGTGGCCATCATAAAATGTAACTCCAGACCAGCTTTGCCTGCGATGAGCTGTGATGACTTCAAAATGACATGTGTATGAAGAGGTCATGTAAGTTGCAGCAGATGTCTGATAACATTCATGCTTCATTGGAAGAAACTTCAATTCCTATTATAGAAAATAAGTTCTTGTTACTTCAATTCCCCACACACAGTCTGGATGGAGTTTGCAAAGCAACACTCAAGATATCTTCCATATGTCATCTTGCTATGTGAAGGACTTCTTATGACCAAAAATTACTAAGATGTCCTAGATATTAACATATTTATATTGTTTTCTATTGTTGTTATCATCTTCAGTACTAGTGCAAGCTCTTATACTGTATATCTTTTTTCTGGGCCAGTCCAGTTCTTTTTCCCATCTCCCCCACAAGGAGGGACCCTGGGCGGTTCAATTCCTATTACAGAAAATAAGTTCTTGTTACTTCAATTCCCCACATACAGTTTGGATGGAGTTTGCAAAGCAACACTCAAGGTATCTTCCATAGATGACAATCTTGCTATGTGAAGGACTAATAATAGCAAGAAAGCCCCGATGTCTCATCATTTGAGCAGCAGAATCTTCAGGTTAGAATGTTGTGTGAACACACTGCTGTAGCCTCCCTTGTATTCTCCCTGGTAAAGTAAAGGCTCCCTTGAGAGTTCATCTCAACTGCTAGTGACTGCTTAGACATGTCCTTGGAATCCTCTTGGTAACGATATGGGTTTGCCATCGCCACCATTTTTCCATGTCTAGCCTATAGCCCTGGGATTTCCTGATAGGCTCCCATCCAAGTACTCATCAGACTTAACACTGTCCAGCTTTTGTTTTTCTTGGAGATTAGCCAGAGTTGCCTCCTACTATGACACTCTCTAAGTCACCATGCAACTATAAGTTAGCTGAATGATAGTAATTTGCCTGAGGCCTCACAATAAATTTAAAGGCTGAGCAAGGATTTTAATAAATACGTTTTTTGCTCAGGGAACTATTTATCTTAGTAAGGGCACTGTTTAGATTTGCAAGCAGCTGTAGCCTATAAGCTGATATATACTTAGTAAAGACCAGCCTGGAACTAGTACAAGGGATCCTAGATCGACATGGCTTATTTTGCCTGGGGTGGGGACAGGGTGGGTGGATAGATGGATGAGAGTGACGTTATTGCAAAGTGAAATGGCTTTTTGCCCTAAGATTGGACCTTTATTAGTCTCCTAGCTCTAGAAGAGACCATGTTTCAGTTCTTTTGACAATACAAATAAAATAATATTCAAACAAAATCTAAAAAAAAACATGAGTGGAACAAAAGGACAGAAGAGATGGTTTGAGAAAGCGTGTCTGACTAAATAAATCAGAAATAAAAATATACTGGACATTGCAGACTATGATGAAGAAGTCCCAATAAAGAAAAGCTGGCTAAATATTCTCATATTTATCTTCTTTGAGCTCACATTGACGTGTTGTCAGTTCAAATAAGATTAGGGAGTGCAAATCAGTAATCCATTCATTGCTAGGCGGAAGGTGACGCCTCCGCCTACCAGGGTTGAAGCATTACAGCCATGCTGAGAATGGTGATGAGAACATCAGCACCACCTGCCATTAACTGAAATGAGCTGTCTTAAGAATGTATATTGGGTTGAATCAGAGATCCACCCGGGGAAGGGGCCAGAAACTGCTTTGTGACTAGGGACCCCTTTTTTCATCTTTCT
Source organism: Charina bottae (assembly GCA_023362775.1). Taxonomy (NCBI): domain Eukaryota; kingdom Metazoa; phylum Chordata; class Lepidosauria; order Squamata; family Charinaidae; genus Charina; species Charina bottae. Next base: position 1,859,086 of record JALMGJ010000012.1, read on the forward strand.
TCAGCAATCAAGGTTTGTGGGCATTGATGTAATTACTTCACTGGAGTAGGGCAAGGGAAGAACTTTCTGTGTCCCACCTACAAGATCAGAAAGATCTGGATTTTTGGAAAAAAAAGTGGGTTCAACTCACTGAATTTTTGCAGGAAAAAACAAGTGAAAACATGCTGCTCTTCTTTAGCTATGTGCTGCGAAATTTCAGCAGTGCAGTCTCAGAAAGCTCTGTGAATTGCAAAAAGCAACAGTAGCTACTGGGTTCATTACTCTTGTTCTAGAAATGATCCAACATCCTAACCCCACAGCCATTAACCTTTGGGAGGCCATAGATGGAACATGAAGGCAAAAGACCTTCCTTATCTTCTGTTGCTAGCCTGTAGCGAACAGCCTCTGATTAATGCATCATAGCTACTAGACATTGGCAAATATATCCTCCATAAATATGTTAATCCTGGATTTATATAACCAATTTAGGATGGTAGCCACTACTGTATCTTGTGGTAGTTAGTTTCATAAATTAATTATACACTGTGAGAAACAGTTTTCCTTTTCATGTTTTCTAGAACTGCTAATTAATTTTATTGAATAACCACAAGTACTGGAGAGAACGCTTCACCCTCTAATTCTCATTTTAATTCTTCAAACTTCTGTTATTTTCTTACAGTCCAGTCTTGTGCGTGTTTCTTTAGAAGTGCAGCCTCTTGGTTATATGGGATTTCAGAAAAGCAAGTTTAAGATTGCAGGTTAATCTCTCTCTTTCAACACTTTTGATCTGCTCCTCCTGCCAACTTTCTGCCCGGATGGCATTCAAGCTATTAACAATAACATGAAACAAAATCTGATGAAAACATTTAAAATAACTGTTCATTCAAACCAAACAGGACTAAGTAAAAAGGGTCAAATCCTACAGACCTTCCCAAACCTGTTGTCCTCTAAATGAAAAGGGACTGCCAGAATTCCCAGTCAAAATGGTGGAAGACTGAAGGTCATACTGGTTGGGAATTCTGGGAAATACAATCCAAATCCACCGGAAAGGCAATTGGTTGGGGAAGGCTGCTGTAGATTTTTCTTGTACAGAAGATGGTCTCACCATTGTCCTGATATCCTCTCCAGTAAGGGAATGACTATTTAAACATGTAAGAAGATGGTTAGGTAGATGTAAAAAATAAAATAAATGTATGGCAAATATTTGAATTCATAAACTTGAAACATGCATTGCAAAAAGATAAAACTCACTTTGGTTGCTTTTGAAATAAGTTGGAACTATTTGCTTTAGGCTCTATCATTTATTCTTTGCAGTCCATAATTTACTCACTGTGTAAAAACTGTTGGCTTGAAGTTCTTCCTTTATCAAAAGTTGGTGCCCCCTTGTTCTTGTATTTGACATTCTCTCAAATTGCCTTGAAACAATTATCTTCCCTATTCCCCTTGGAATATTCTATTCTTTAATGAGGTTCCCTCTTAATCTCTCATTTGCTGAAAGATACCTTGCTGAATAACTAAGAGCTTTAAATCTCTACATTCTTCTTGTTACTGCCTGCCATACATTGTCCAATCCTGCAACATCCTTTTATAATAAGGTGACTGGAATTGTACAGTTTCCTAAATGTGGGCGACTCAATTTCTTTAATGTGCAGCTAAAATTCTCCCACGTTTATATGCAATATAGCTCTCCTTGATATACAAAGTATATGAAATAATTTTTCTCTATTCTCTTTTTCTAACAAACATAACACTGAGAATTTAGCAGGAGATCATTGGACTTTCTGCAGAACACAGATGGTATATAATAAGGAAAACAATTAGAGATGCCAGTTTTGAAGAAAAAAGAGTGTGTATTTATTGAATCAGCACTAGACCAAAATGTTGTGTTAACATTATAGGTAAACCCATTGCTGGTATCTTGGTAAAAGAAAGGAACAATTTATTCTCTCTTAACAGAAAAATCATAGCCACTTGTCTAAGAAGGTATGTGGCCAGATATCAGTAAGCACAGACCATCTTAGACTACTGAATAATGTTTTGTATATGACACTGGTTTCCCCAAATATGGACTGGATAGATTATTATGGTAAAGTGGTTGGACTTCACTCAAGCAGTATAACTTCAGAGCTGAGTTTAGATAAATTTGCTATTGAGCAACGCTTAAAATAATTTAATGCCTCCTGGCAAATTCTGACCTTGCTACAAGTGTTTTTTGTGCATTTGTGCATGTTGCTAAAATGATTGGCCCACCAGGGAGAACGTATATTGCAGAAGTAGTAAAGATAATGTACTATAAGCATCCTTGAATTACTTCATCTTCTCTCCATCATTTTGCATCTTGGTCCTCACCTCTTGACTTCACTCTTTTGAGTGCCACAGCTTGGGAAATTGTTGGTTGGCTGGATATAGGCTGCAAGCCTTATGTTGCCAATCTCTCACAGCCTTAATTTAGGAAGAAGGTTTGTCAGGGTAACTGAGGCTGGATTCTATTCATTTCCATTCAGTAACATAACCCAGCCCCAAATAAGAAAATATGGAATACATTCTGGGTTCAGGAGCTAAAGTTCCCATGATCTCTCCGGTTGCTGACAGCTTAGCTGTCATTGTTAGAGAGGATAGCTCACATTAAGAAATTAAGGGTTCTTTTGTATCTATAAATGAGCAACAGTTGTTATATATACAACTTCATCAGAAAACTACATATTTTTTTTACTGTCTCTGTACCTTTCAAGGCTAGCTTAAGATTTTCAGCAAGGTTAAAGTCAAGATGTACATACCTTCTTCTATGAAATGTCCTACGACAATCAGACTAGTTGTTAAAGGACAGTAATGCTGGAATCAGCCTCAAATACAGAGTGGATGGGAAGCTCTTCAACCTGAGGAGACTTCAAGCTATTACCAAAGTGAAGGAAACTGTTCTGAGAGACTTCCTCTTTGCTGACGACTGCGCCCTGAATGCTGGCTCAGAGCCAGAGGTGCAAGTCAGTATGGACAAATTCTCTACGGCCTGTGACAACCTTGGACTCACCATCAATATTCAAAAGACCGAAGTCATGCACCAGCCTGCTCCTCATGCATCATACACAGAACCCAAAATCACAATCAAAAGGCAGAAACTACTGGCAGTGGACCAGTTCAATTATCTTGGCAGCACCCTCTCCCGAGTAGTGACCATTGATACAGAAGTTAACTGCAGAATAGCAAAGGCAAGTTCTGCTTTCAGTAGACTATGCTCCACTATGTGGGAATGTCGAGGAATTAGTCCAGCAACAAAATTGAAGGTCTACAGAGCCGTGTTACTCACTACCGTTCTGTATGCCTGGGAAATCGAAGGCAAGCAAGACAGCTCAACCATTTCCACATGACTTGTCTTTGCAGAATATTAGACATCGGATGGCTAGATAAAGTACCAGACACTGAAGTTCTCTCTAGAGCAAGTCTACCATCAATGCAGACACTGCTGATGAGAGCACAGGCCCGGTGGGCAGATCACGTCATCTGTATGCCGGATGAGTGCATACCAAGCAGCTCCTTTTTGGGGAACTCTCTGCTGGAAAATGCTCGCGTGGAGGGCAGAAGAAACATTACAAAGATACATTGAAGACTTCAGTGAAGTTGCTTGACATAGACACGAGCACCTGGGAAATGCTGGCACAAAATCCCTCTTCCTGGACTGGCCTCATCCATAAGGGTTGTCAAGCTTACGTAGTAAGGTGCACTGTGGAAGCACAATATAAATGCGAGCTGCGCAAGTCTAAAGCCATCAGTGCAACAACTGCAGTATCTACAGATGTTTGCCCAACACGTGCAAGGACATTCCGTTCCCGAATTGGCCTGACCAGTCATCTTCGGACACACCACATTTAGTTTTAACATGACTAATGGTGTTGAGGTCTTCATCGACAATGATGGACAAACAATTAGTGGTTAAATATTTATTTATTTATTTATTTATTTATTTATTTATTTATTATTTTCTATCCCGCCTTTATTATTTTTATAAATAACTCAAGGTGGCGAACATACCAAATACTCCTTCCTCCTCCTATTTTCCCCACAACAACAACCCTGTGAGGTGAGTTGGGCTGAGAGAGAGTGACTGGCCCAAAGCCACCCAGCCGGCTTTCATGCCTAAGGCGGGACTAGAACTCACAGCCTCCTGGTTTCTAGCCCAGCACCTTAACCACTAGACCAAGTACTTCCACACTCACTTGCAGTGGGACAGCATCTTCTGCCACTTATGGCAGGTTGGGGTACGACAGATAGATAGCAAGATGCACAAACTGTAGCGCTCTCTGTACCATCGGAAGCAGCAGCCTCCCTCACCAGGGTAAAGAAGGATAAACCTTATTCCTACTGTGGTTAATCTGGGCTGCAACAATCCAGATGACCATTAAAGAGCAGCAAAGATATATGAATATACTGTATATCATATCTGATATTTAGTGGTTAAAGTATGATATTTTTGGGAGAATAGGTAAAGATACACCCAGCTGCTGTCTACAATATCTCACAAAATATCTTACAGAGAGTATTCTTGTCAGTCCTAGATAGTTATTTTAATGGATCCCTATTTTAAATGTTTACATCAAGGCCTACTTTTATTTAATTATTCAGTGAGAAATAATATAAAAGAACAAAACTAAAATAACTATCTGAGGCATCTGTCAAATAAAGTCACTCAGATCTGCTCTGAGTTCGACTCTGACTATGCAGGTTCCCTGAAGTAGACATAAACTGACTTAGTTATTCGGGAAGGGTTTGAGCCTGTTAGTCCTAAGGAAATGGTCAGGATCCTCAGGGCTGCAACTAGGGGGGACAAGCAGGGCATGTGCCCCGGGTGCCGCATGGGGTGTGTGTGTGCCAAAAGTCCTTTGTGTTAGACCTGCGGTGCAAATCGGGACTTAATCTCACACTCGCGCAGGTTCCTTGTGGGTGGAGCCCACCGTTCAAGCAGGCAGGAGCGGCTTTCGTGCGTCCGGCTCCTCCGACAAACTAGCGCTCGCCAGAACAGGAGGGCGGGGGCTCGCTCGCTGTTCTCTCATGTGTGCTTGGGAAAATGTTACGCAGGTTTGTACACACACCGTAGTGCGAGTAGGGGGGGCGTGGCGGAACTTCTCATTTTGGGGGGGCACGGAATCCATGGGGGGCACAGAATCCATGTTTGCCCCAGGTGACAAAGACCCTAGTTGTGGGCCTGAGGATCCTTGGGGCTGTATGTGCGGCCAGCTGTGCATTAAAACCATGTCCGTCCTGCCAGGTTAAGGCCTCCTGGGAGATGATGTATAGTTGGATTCAGGCAATGGTAAATGCATCCCTGAGGGAGGGGCAGGTTCTACCAGCTGTTAAAGGGGCAGTGGTCGGTCTCTTCCTCAAGAAATCATCACTATGATGATGGAGAACTTCAACCTTCCCTTTTTAGGGAAGGTTGTTGAGAAGGTAGTTGGTTTGCAGCTTCAGAGAGCCCTGAAACAAACAGATTATCTGGACTCTTTTCATTTGGGTTTCAGACTGGGATACAGTACTGAGATAGTATTGACTGTAAGTAAGTGTAATGGTATGTGGGAATGACCTTGGGAGACAGGGGGAGCCGCAGCCAGGGCAACTGTCAGATAAGAGGCAGCTTAGCCCACAGAAGGAATGTGGGCTTGGCAAACATCTCTTTCAGACTTGCAAGATTGGTGTCATCCTTGTGAGGTGGTCCAGACAAGAAGCACACCCAGAAGTACTAGCTCTACTTTATTGTAAGGTTACATTAACAGAATCTTGCAAGTCTGAAAGTATATTTCTCTCCCGTTGCCTTTACAGCCCAAGCCCAAGAAACTAGGGAGGGTCCCTTCTGAGCCGCTTGCCCCGCCCTCATTCCTTCTGCTAGCTAAGCTGCCTCTTATCCAACCACTGTCCTGGCTGTGGCTCCTCCCCGTCTCCCAAGGTCATACCATTACAGTAAGTAATGTACAGTAAGTAAGTAGTTTATTACAGTCAAAGGACCCAAAGACAAGCATAATAACAAAGGAAACAGCATACATTTTGTTCCTCTTGTCAGCATTAGCAGTTTAGAATACACACACACACACACACAAACACACACACACATCCCACATAATACTTTGATCATTATTCCAAAAGGAGCATTGTAAGGGGTTGATTGATTGTTTATGTGCATTCAAGTTGTCAACTCTTAGCGACCACATAGATAGATTTTCTCCATGATGATTTGTCCCTAAAGAGCATAACTAGAATGGACGTACACATGAGAGAAGTCAACATTGGAGATTCTACATATGCGGCACATGAGATGCTTTTCATCTACCAGCAACCCCTGAAATAAAGCAACATATTTGCATTATTTCCATTATTGCTATTGAAATATAGCAAAATATGATAATTTATCCTATGTCTTTTGCATAATATGTCGCTAAAGAATAGCAATATTTGGCCCAGGCATCTTGCAGACTTTCAATTATATATGTCTGGGAACAGGGTATCATCAGCACCATTTGACAGAAAGCAGGCAAATAACAGAACTATTAGTGCATCTAAAACATATTACAGTAACAAAAACAGGGTTGCAGATCCAGAATGCTATGACAGAATTATATCAAAAACAATGTCCCTCTGCCTGCTGTTTATTATGTATGAATTACCCATTCGGATGCTTATATAAATGTCTACAATCAGAATTGTTTTTCCTTTACTCTGGAAGCCCTTTTGTTGTTCTTTCAAAATGTAGCTAAATGATGGGATGGCTGATGGTTTATTTTAATTGATAAATCCTTTTTATCCATCAAATACTTTGGGCCTCACAAATGTCAAGTCATTTATCCAGCTGTTAGCGTAACTGCTCGTTTTCCATATTTCCGATGGACTTATTTCCACTTCAGTGCTAAGACGGGCCAAGCTTGAAGTAAATCAATTCTCCCTTTGTGCTAAAAATTAGCATAGCACAAACTAATCAATGCTCTGAAAAACTGCTGCAAATGTTGTGACATTGAACACAATGGAAAGTAGCTAAACTGCTTATTCGGCAAAATGAAAGGTAAAGTAAATATTTAGAACATGACTGGCAGACCCGTGTATATTAATATATAAACTGAATAGAGTTAAATAGCAGCAAAAAATACTAAAATGAAGTTTAAGGTAAAGGTTCCCCCCGCACATTTGTGCAGTCGTGTCTGACTCTAGGGGCCGGTGCTCATCTCCGTTTGTTAGCCGAAGAGCCAGCGTTGTCCGAAAATGCTTCCACGGTCATGTGGCGCATGACACGTGCGGAACGCTGTTACCTACCCACTGAAGTGGTACCTATTCATCTACTTGCATTTGCATGCTTTTGAATTGCTAGGTTGGCAAGAGCTGGAGCTAGTGCGGGAGCTCACTCCGCACGCAGGGCTAGGGATTCGAACCTCTGAACTTGCAATCTTCCGATCGACAAGCCTGGCATCTTACCCGCTGAGCCACCATGCCCCTCTAAAATGAAGTTTACAGCTCTGCAAATTTAAGTTCCAGTCTCATAATGTTATGGGTTGATTGCACAAGCCATGGTTTATAGACTTTCTTTTGAAGACAGGTGCAACCTTCTCCATCTGATATGTTCAGGTACAAATCCTAGGATTCTCAGTCTAGGTAGAATTGCCAGGGCTGCTGGGTATTCTAAGTATGGTAGTACCAATCTAATTGGAAGCACCAGTTAGGAGATGGCCTTCTTTAAACTGGTTGATATGGTAATTTACAACTGTGGCAACATAATCTATCATCTCAGTAGTACTATCAGAACTTTTATAAACTTGTTCAATCTAGGCAAGATAGAGTTGAGGTGGCTCGGGCAGTCGGGATCAAACAATAAATTGCCTGGATTGCATGATCACACAATATATAGTTTGGATTGCATGATCTTAAATTTTGTGCAATTGTTTGGTGATTAAAAATAGCAGGCAGAGTCTGGCCAGTCTAGGATTGCTGGAGGAAGGATCTTAAAGAAATTAAATAAATCAATATGTAATAAATACAGATCTTAAATATGTAATAAAATTTAAGCTTTTTTTGGTACATACAGTAATCTCCTATGTTTACAAGTATCTTCTTATTTTATCGTTGATCATTTTGAAGGGATATGCTATTTGCTACATTAGTAGCATTCACAAAAAAAGCACATTATATTTCAGCTAACGGTAGGGTATTCACGCCCACGTCACCTAGCCATGTTATAACGGTAAAGTGGAGAATTAAATGCAATTTTATGTGACACTTCTCTCCTCCTTAAAAGTAACTCATTAGGCAAGATCGATGTTACTCTATTTACTGAATTTGGAAGCATATTTCTCCCCGCCCCTGCAAAAGGGAGGCATCAGCATCTCAAGTTCCATTTTCAATAGCTACAACGAGAATTTAGGCTTGGTCAATAAAATGTGACTATTCAACATTCAGACCATGCACCAACTGGTGTAACGGGAGAGAACACAGCAGGGCTTTAACTTATCACAATTTCACAGCTGTAACCAACACCATGGAATTCAGGGCTGTCGGCAGGAATTACTTAAAAACTGACAACAGTACTGAACTACTTCCCCCTCCCCTGCTTTTTTTCCCCCTTTTCTTCTGAAGTTGTTCATTAATGTTCATGACACATATTAATGTGCACTAAGAAGGCCTTTCTTCGAAGGGAAAAGAAAGGATTAGAAGAAGTTAGAAGATAACACCAGAGGAAAAGCAAAACACTGTAGGAAGGGATGGTGGGATGGAAAAACAGCCAAGAGGGAAGCATTACAGGTGCATGGGATAAGAGGAAGACGAGGAGGGATTCCACAAAACTCCAGTGAAATCTACATAAAGACCTGAGTTTGCCAGTATTTTTGTTTTATTGTGCTGCTATTCCAATATGATGTGGACTACATCCTGTGACACTAGTGAAACTCCATAGCAGAGTTAGGAAAGTTATCAGTTGTGTAGCAGTTGGTGATATTTTTATTTTCCATTTCAGTTATGTTATTTGGCAGGCAAAGAACTTTGTCTTATTCATTCTCAGCCATTCTCCTAGCCAGGCAGATAAGAATTCAGTGTGTGTGTGTGTGTGTGTGTGTACACACACACACACACACACACACAGACACTGTATATGTATGTACAGTATGTATTGATCATGCTATTCTCTTTTTGGAGTAAGCAACATAGTGCAAAATGGTGTAAAAATAATAAGGGGAATTATTTATTTATTTATTTATTTATTTATTTATTTATTTATTTATTATTTAAATTTATATGGCCGCCCATCTCCCCCAAATGGGTGATTTACAATAAAAATTAAGATTAAAATACAAGCATAAAATTACAATCATCAATATGATATAAATAAATATAAAATCCAATCTGGCGAATCAATCTCAAACAATGGGGAGGGCATTATGATACTAACCACCCCCAGGAGGAGTTATTACCTTTCCCCTCCCATGCGAGGCAGCAGAACCAGGTTTTCAGATTTTTCCGGAAGGCCGGGAGGGAGGAAACCCGCCTCAACTCTGGGGGCAAGATATTCCAAAGGGCGGGCACCACTGCAGAGAAGGCCCGCCTCCTGGACCCTGCTAGATGTTCTTTTATTGATGGGGTCCGTAGCAAGCCCTCTCTGTATGATCCGGTGGGGCGGGTCGATGTTATGGGGATAAGACGGTCCCTCAGGTATCCTGGCCCCATACCATGTAGGGCTTTAAAGGTAATAACCAACACCTTGAATTGGACCTGGAAGCAAACTGGCACCCAGTGCAGCTCGCGGAGCAAAGGTGTTATGTGTGCTGATCTTGGTGCACCTAAAATTGCCCGCGCGTCTGCATTCTGTACCAGCTGTAGCTTCCAGATATTCTTCAAAGGTAGCCCCATGTAAAGCGCATTGCAATAGTCTATATCAGGGCTTTCCAAAGTGCCGCCGCTGGTGACACACCAGCAGTGGCGGTGGCGGTGGCGGCACTGCGGCAGCGGCGCGCGCACGCACGGCGGCGGTGTGTGGGGGGGTGCGGCGGTGCGTACGTGCACGGCGGTGGCGGCAGCCTCCGCTAAAAACGCAGAAGCACTGATCCCGCGCTGCTGCTGCTGCCGCCGTGCACGCACGCACTGCCGCTTCCGGGTGGTGTGGCAACACACCACGCTGTGTGTGGCGACACACTTTTGTGTGGCGACACACAGTTTGGAAAGCTCTGGTCTATATGGAAGATGGCAAGGGCATGAGTGACCGTTCGGAGGGCATCGCGGTCCAGGAATGGGCGTAACTGGCACACAAGCCGAAGCTGTGCAAAGGCCCTCCTAGCCATGACTGCCACCTGCTCTTCGAGCAGGAGTTGAGTCCAGGAGGACCCCCAAGTTCTGTACTTTAAATTAAATTAATGTAAATTAGAGGCATGAGGTAAGAAAAAGAAAAGGAAACGTAGGTAAACTAATTTACACCAACACAATTCACTATATATCTCCATACCTTTTTGCTGTTGCAAAACATCCTTGTTTCCCCTTGTCCATACACAGCTTCTTACATTGCCTTTTATTCTTTCAATTTCTCGCCTCTCTCTTTTTGATGATCCCATCAGCGATATCCAACCACAACTTGCTTGGTGTTCCCCTTCTGTTGGGTGTTTGTTTTGCAATTTGATTTGCAAGCACCCTCTAATTGATCAAACCATGTCAACATACTTTTTTCATAATGGTCACTCATTTTTTTAAAATCACTCCTCATTCATGCAGTACCTTTTCCTTCTCTCTCTTCTTTTTTGGCCACAGATGTTCCTCAAGGACCCAATTCCCACTGCATTCAACTTACTTTTATCTCCTGCTCACTGCCCAGCTTTCACTTCTGTATAACATAGTGGGCAGAAGCAGACTCTTATTCAGAGCTATTTTTATTTCTTCTGACAAATGTTCTTCACAATAGACCTACCACCTTTCTTCCAGCACTTGTATATCTTAAAAATTGTTCACCCATTTCCCCATCTTTAGTAAACATTCTGCCAAGATACACAAAGAGTTTTCACCATTTTCCCTGTCAAACACAAGTACTTTGCTCTTTGATACATTAGTTTTCAGATCCACACTCCTCTTGCATCACACAACCCAACATTTGCTGCAAATAATTCATGTTCTCAGTCAAAACATGGCATCCTTTGCATACAAATGCACACATACATTCACATCCCCAATTGGCACACCTCTAATGTCGCCACAAGCATTCCTTATGCATTTATCCATAAATACATTAAATAGCCAAGAGAACATCATACATCCTTGTCTAACATCTACTCAGCAATGAACTAGTCACTAATCATTCTGTTTATACTCTTGAATGTGTTACTTCCTCCTTGTACAGCTCTTATTGCATTCAGCAACTAATCTTCAAGTCTATATTCACACAGAACATTCCATAGTGCAAGCCTATTCACTTTATCATACATTTTCTCTAAATCAACAATTGTTCAATACACCTTTCTCTCACATTGATACATTTCACGCTGATATATGATCTTCTGAATGACAAAAATCTGTTCTGTGTACCTCCTGTTCAAAGTAAAGCCGCACTGCATTTCCCAAATTTTGTTCATTGTCATTTCTCAAATCTTTTTGATTACAATTTTGCAAACCCTTTCCCAGGTACAATTACACTAAGACCTGTAATTTTTGTATTTACTTTTGCTACCTTTCTTTTTGTTTGGGGGACCAATAACAGCATCCTTAAGGTCATCAGGCGTAGATGCATACCTCACACTGTTATTAAGCAAGTCACACAGCTTCTCTATAAACAAAACATATTCAAATCATTTCTCCAGTAATACTATCAACACTTGCAGCGTTACCATTTTCCCTCAGCTACCTTTCTCTGGCCTTTAAAAAAAAAGTCTAGCAGTGCACTGGTTTGTTGTTTTTCCAGCTGTTTGAGATATTGCAAGTAAGTAGCTCAGGGAAAAAATAGAAATTGAAAACACACACACATTTCTGCTACATTTTGAACCAGCAACCTTCAATTCACAAACCAGTGTTTTAACCACTGTTGTACTATAGCATTCCTGGTAAAAGTTGTTCTAGTAGACCTTAGAGACCAACAGGACAGGAAGAAAGTTTTAATGTTAAAGATAGTTGTTGTATTTACATATATGTGCATTTTGATGCTTTAATATTGTATATATGAACTGTTTAATATATATTGTATATATTCAACTGCTGAGAGTCCTTCCCACTGCAGTGGGAAAGAATTGTGAAAAATAAATAGATGAATTTGACTGTGTATGCTGAGTAAGATCTGCCCTCAGGAAGGAAGTGATGAAGAATTGCTTTTGGGGAATGAAAAGCTGGGATGAACACAGCAGCAGGGGAGTTGCCCAGTCACCTACTGTTTAGATGGAATACCTTGCAAACTATTGCCAGCATGTCTCAGCCTAGACAGGATTTTCATATGAGCTTAGAGTCAAGCTGGCATGAGCAAGGACAGGAGCATCTTAAGAATACACGGTAGATGTCCCTTCAGTTGAACAGACTCATAACTTCCCTTCCCTTCCCTTCCCTTCCCTTCCCTTCCCTTCCCTTCCCTTCCCTTCCCTTCCCTTCCCTTCCCTTCCCTTCCCTTCCCTTCCCTTCCCTTCCCATGCTGTTTCTCATTTATTTCAAATCATCTAATCTTATATATGCCATGGTTGTTACCATAATCCAGTAAGGAGAAAAGCAAAGCTGCTACCTACTTTTGAGTGCATCCCAATGCACATTTCATTTATTTTTCCTCATCACATTTAGCAACAAAGTTCAGGATTTGTCTAGGCTGGTTTGTCTGCCCCTTCTCCCATACTCCATTTGGGCATCTCCCAAGTTAAAATAACAGGAAATAAAGAAGGATATGAGAGGGCATCAGGGCAGAAATAATCCAGGAGCGGAGGCATTACAGCCTGCCATGACTGTGCAACTAAGGTAGAGCTGGCTGACTGAAATGGACTATGGACAACTATGTGTCTTACTCAGGACAACTATGTGTCTTACTGCATGGTGGGGAAATGATTGCAATCACCAGAACTGGGAAATTGACAAATTAGCTACAAAAAAAGGGCTACCAGATCTGAGGCACAAAAACCCAGAGAACCCCAAAATTCCAGAGGACCACAGTTAGAGTTTTCTGTATCTCTTTGCTGTCATCTAGTGGTCATCTAGTGGACTCTATCATCTAGTGGTCATCTAGTGGACTCCGGGAGGCAGTGGAGGACAGGAAGGCCTGGCGTGCTATGGTCCATGAGGTCACGAAGAGTCGGACACGACTAAACGACTGAACAACAACAAGTGGTCATCAAGTGGTTTCCAGCTGAAATCTTGTACAGTAGACCTAAATAAAAGTCCAATTCAACATCCCTCATTATTTTTTGACATTGCAATGAAAAAAAAGTGGGGCTACTGCATCTTAAGATAAAAATAAATGTCAGAAAACTGTTAAAGCAAAATAGCCCAAATAGGTATCATCTTCTTCCCAAATGAAAAGATGGAGCTCTGTTCTTATTTATCTTGTGGAAAGCCTGGAAAGAAGTTGGTGTCCAAAGTGATGGAGAAGTGATAGGTATGACAGGAACTCAGGAAACAGTACTAACGGAGAGGTCAAACGCTAGGAGAGAAATGTTTGCATGGAAGTAGCTGGTGACCAGAGAGTTCTCAAACATATTTACCCTCACACCTACAACAGGTCATCTGAACTTACCTCTACAATGTCCAAACTGCCATATTTGCTGTGATGAGATCACATTAGCTTATAGGGCAGAGCTTTCCAAACTGTGTGTCGGGACACGTTAGTGTGTCGGCTGCAGTGTCTGGATGTGTCACGGCTGCTGCTGCCTCCGAGCCCTGCCAGGATTCCGCGCAGGTCCTAGTGCCTGCCTTGTGCCTTTCTGCCTCCAAACCTGCTGTGATTCCGCACAGGTCCTAGTGACTGCCTTGTGCCCTGCTGTAAGAGTGTGTTGCGAAATGATGCCCTGCTGTAAGAGTGTGTTGCGAAATGATGCCCTGCTGTAAGAGTGTGTCGCGAAATGATGCATGTGTAAAAAGTGTGTCACCAACATGAAAAGTTTGGAAAGCTCTGTTATAGGGGCTTATAATATATTACTTTAAAACTGGTATCCTTAATGATAGGCACACATAAAGCTGTTTCACTCTTGTGCTGGAAATGAAATTGAGACAACAGAGAACTGGAGATCATGAGATCAAGAAAATTTGGTATTTTCAGGGCATGATTGTACCATAAAGGTAAAGGTTCCCCCTGCACATTTGTGCAGTCGTGTCCAACTCTAGGGGCCGGTGCTCATCTCTGTTTGTCAGCCAAAGAGCCAGCGTTGTCCGAAGACGCTTCCACGGTCATGTGGCCGCATGACGCGCGCGGAACGCTGTTACCTTCCCACCAAAGTGGTACCTATTAATCTACTTGCATTTGCATGCTTTCGAATTGCTAGGTTGGCAAGAGCTGGGGCTAGTGCAGGAGCTCACTCCATCACGCGAGGCTAGGGATTCGAACCTCCAAACTTGTGATCTTCCGATCGACAAGCCTGGCGTCTTACCCGCTGAGCCACCACGCCCCTATGATTGTACCATGGTGAACTACAAATGGGAATAGGGCTTTAACCTGATGTTGTAGTGCTTGTTCTTTTCCTGCCATCATTCAGGAATTTATTTATTACTAACAATTTTACTATGTGTACTCTATTAATTCAAAGGATTAACACTATGAAGTTGCTCAGATTATGCTCTTTGAGACTTCAAATTCTGGATGTTTGTAGTGCCCTGATGGTAAACATATTTTCTTGCACTTTTTTGGCAGTTTCTCATTATTCACAAAGTAGGTTGTGACTATATTACCAACAGTTATGTTTTACTTGTTGTTGCAATATGAGAATAAAACCAGTCAAATGAAGGAAATAAAATCTTTAAAGAAAGATGTCTGAACAGTAAAAGTCTGAACAGGTGCGCGTAAGCTATTAAACTCAATCACAACTTGATGGTTTTTATAAACATCAGTTTTCTGTTGGGCTATAATGCATTAGTTGAAAATGGGATACAGTATTTTTCTAGCAAGAGATCCATGATTTGAGATTGGTGGGTGTTTAAGAAGACATGGTGTATGAAAGAGACACACTGGCATTGACTGTTTATGGATCCAGGATTCATTCCAACACACTGTGCCGCAAGCCCTTGAAGGCAGCTAATTGGCCATTTGGCAAAGACAAGGGATAGTGCAGCCAGATAGTCTGGCTGGGGAATTCTGGGAGTTGAAGTCCATACATCTGAAAAGTGCCAAGGTTGAGAAACACTAGAATAGTGAATACAATTTGCCTGCTCTTCCTGTGCCACTGATCTACAGGGAAGGGAGGGGACAGAGTTAATTTTTTATAAAGGGGCCTTGATACTGTATGTATTGCTGTGACTGTTGGGTCTCAGGGGAATCACACATCCATGGGCATATGCTTCTTTTTTCAGTAGGATATCTGCATTTAGAAGTGTGCTGCCACACTACAGCTTCTGGTGAATAAAGACATACAAATTCAGAAGCACCCAGATGAATTAGGTACAAATTCAGAAGCATACAAATTCAGAAGCATATAAGATTTAATCTTGTTTGCTATTGCACATTCAAAGCTGTGGTTGTACAGTGCTTTCATGCTCTTTTTGTAGCCACAGTCACAGGGAAAACTTAGGGATGTACCATGTCCCAGACTGCATGCTTGATTCGATCCTTGTTGGTAGTCCAAGCGGGAAGTAATTTGTCATCATGCCCATTGATGCTTTGCCTATCAGCTGAAAATGCCATAAAAGATGCCAGTTTCTGCCATTACATTGTCTGATAGGGACTCAGCTGAAATTGCCAACTCATTGCACATTGGTCTCTGAACAGCTGTCAGTTAGTTACAACTTCCAGCCAGTACTAGCCTAATTCAGATTTAAACTGCTGACCATAAATTGGAAAACCAAGTCAGTTATAAAACAATAAGCTTGAGCAATGTAAACATGTAACTTTGTGAGACTTGGTTCGGTTCTGGTGTAAACTGGCAGTATTTCCAGCAAAATAACAAAGCTGAAACAAAACTCATATAATATGAAGAACCAAATATTTAATTAGACAATAAACCCATCTAAGTAGCAATATAGCCCTTTCAAATCCTATTTATACATTTCCTCCACAATCTTGTTCATTTGGCAGATAACATATGGATTGCACTGAACACAGCATCTTGCTGTAGAAATTGAGCTTGTCAGTAACTCCTATATATACTTGGATTTCCCAAGTAGTATTGCAGCTTAAACATATAATCCAGGACAGGAAACAGTATCAATTATAACTGGAGTAATAATAGTATTAGTGTTAAATATGTGATAAAGAAAATATAAATAACCTCATGTTAAAAACTTCCTGAAATTAGTAGGCTTTTCACTAAGCTTAAAAGTCGCAATTATCGGGTGGCCGTCTTAGAAACAATATTTTACCGAGCACCATAACAGAGGAAGCTCAAACACAAGGCCTTTACTGACTGAACATCCCCAAAGAATGGCATCTGAACCAGAGCCTTACCACATGTTGGTTTGTTTTTAAATCTTTATATATCACCTGTCATGCAATGTATCTATGGATACTATGCAAAATTAAGAATACATTAAATACATTGCATTCAATAAAATACAGTACAGTAATGTACAAACTTACACAATTTGGCAATGAAACACACAGAATACTATAATAATGGGATATAGAGTTTATCATTGTGTTCTCTAAAATGCCAAGGTGCATTACACAGTTTTCAACATGGTCCTAAATTGTAACAAAGTTGGTATCATCTTAAGATCTTGGAGAGGGAATATTGCAAGGAATGCTGTGGGAGGTGGGGTGCGGGTCATATAGGAGAACGTATTCAATCACTTTATTGTGGTCATAGACCAGTACAATGGTGTTATTTTGTGAGATAAACATAGTCACACTTAGAGTATTAACAACATATAGTAAAATATATATTAAAATTCAATTAAATCAATTAAAATACATTTATTATCTATCTATCTCTATGTATAAAATCTAAGGTGTGGCCTATTTTAACTATTTAAGAATATAAAATTTTAAGAGTATATTAAATATGAGATAAAAGACATAAAAGACTATTTCATGGCTATGTTGTAAATATAGATAAAATTATAAAAATTTACTGTTGTATACAAGACATTATGTAGATTGGCCTCTCTTGAACGTATTCCTTTTTCTTGGTATTCTGATGAATATTCTGTTCCCTGTTTTTTTTTATATCTCCATCCAATATTTGTACAAATTCTATTACAGATGAGTGCAGCTTGTAACAGATAAGTTTATAACAGATAAGTAGCCCTTGAGCTCTTGGCTTATAAAAACTACAGGCAATCCTGCCCCTTCTTCCCTGCAGCCAATTGGCCACCAGCTGAGTAGTAGGGGGGTGGGGGAATAACTTTCAGTGCAGATAGGAGAAGTGCTTAGGATAGTGAACATGGTCACTAGCTGCAGCAAAGGGTTTTTACTTCTTCTCCCCAGCAATCTTAATATAGCTAAGGTTATTATTTCCCTCTTACAAGTAGCATTGGGTAACTAGTAATCTTAATCCAGACGATGGTAAATACATCCTTGAGAGAGGGGGTGTTTCCGGTGACCTTTAAGGAAGCGCTGGTTCACCCCCTCCTCAAGAAACCATCGCTGGACCCTACTGTATTAGACAATTTTTGTCCAGTCTCTCCAGCGATGGTTTCTTGAGGAGGGGGTGAACCAGCGCTTCCTTAAAGGTCACCGGAAACACCCCCTCTCTCAAGGATGTATTTACCATCGTCTGGATTAAGATTACTAGTTAGTAATCTTTCTGGGAAGGTGGTTGAGAAAGTGGTGGCATTGCAGCTTCAGAGGACTCTGGATGAAGCGGATTATCTAGACCCCTTTCAGTCGGGTTTCAGGCCCGGTTATGGGATGGAAACGGCATTGGTCACACTTATGGATGATCTCTGGCGGGGGCGGGATGGGGGCAGTGCTTCCATCCTTGCTCTTCTTGACCTCTCAGCGGCTTTTGATACCATCGACCATGGTATCCTTTTGGGTCAACTCAAGGGGTTGGGGGTGGGTCGTGTGGTTTTACGCTGGTTCACCTCCTTCCTCCAAGGCCGGTCCCAATCGGTGTTGATAGGGAGTGAGAGATCCAGGCCGCGGCCTCTTCTTTGTGGGGTGCCGCATGGCTTGGTACTCTCTCCGCTCCTTTTTAACATCTACATGAAACTGCTGGGCGAGATCATCCGTCACCATGGGATGAGGTACCATCAATACGCTGATGATACTCAATTATACATCTCCATCCCGGGTAAAGTAAGTGATGCTGTGACCGCCCTCTCCAGGTGCCTGGGGGCTGTGGGGGCCTGGATGGGGAATAACAGACTTCAACTGAACCCTGGTAAGATGGAGTGGCTGTGGATTAATGGCCCCTCGGTATCTAGGAATTTATCATCTTTAGTTCTGAATGGGGTCGCACTACCCCAGACAGACCCTGTCCGTAACTTGGGGGCCCTCCTGGACTCACGACTCCTGCTCAAAGAGCAGGTGGCAGTCGTGGCCAGGAGGGCCTTTGCTCAAATTCGTGTTGTGCGCCAGTTACGCCCTTTCCTAGATCAAGAGGCCCGTTGAACGGTCACTCATGCCCTAGTTATCTCCCATATAGACTACTGTAATGCGCTCTATATGGGGCTACCCTTGAAGAATATCCGGAAGCTACAACTGGTCCAGAATGCAGCTGTGTGGGCAATTTTAGGTGCACCAAGATCAGCACATATAACACCTCTGCTATGTGAGCTGCATTGGGTTCCAGTTTGCTTCCGGGTCCAATTCAAGGTGTTGGTTATCACCTTTAAAGCCCTACATGGCATGGGGCCAGGCTACCTGAGGGACCATCTCATCCCTATTACATCAACCCATCCCACCCGGTCATGCAGAGAGGGTATGCTATGGACCCCACCCATAAAGGAGTTCCATCTTGCAGGGTCTCGGAAGCATGCCTTCTCTGCAGCGGCACCTGCCCTCTGGAACATTCTTCCCCCAGAGGTGAGACTGGTCCCCTCACTCCTGGACTTCCAAAAAAACTGAAAACCTGGTTTTGCCATCATGCCTGGAACAGGAGGGGGAATAATCATTCCTGGGGATGGTTAGTGCCCTAGATTAGACCAAGAATGGCCCTTACGCTCGAGGACTGACAGAACGTTTAGCCATTTAGATTTTTATCCCATTTATATTTATTGTTATTTGTAACTGTATTTTTATATTTTTGTATTTGTGCTCCTCTTTGAATTTTAATTCTGGTTTTACTGTAAACCGCCCAGAGTTCCCCTTTCAGGGGAGATGGGCGGTAATAGAAATTTAATAAATAAATAATCAAGATTATTGGGGAGGGAGGAGTGGCTTTAATCTCTATTCTTCCTAGTGATCTCATCCTCAAATCTCTCCATCCTGGGTTGAAGTCATCCTTTCTTTACTACAGCACAAAAAGCTTATAAATGTGTGTCTGTGTATTTGTGTGCAAATATGTGTGTCCCCAAGGGTTGTCCACCTCTGATTTAAGGCAACACAGTAAGTGAAGCTACAATGGCAAGTTAAACTAGAAAATATGGCACAACTTTTTATTGTTATATTGTTTGTAGCATAACACTCCATAGCATTATACAGATGCTGTTGTGCCAAATGGTCTCTGGGTAATCTTAATGAACTGTCCCAAGATGTATTCCTCACTTACCATTAAAGTCTCTCCAGTGGGATCTATTTGGTGGCATAGCCCTAGCAATTCATGATGATTTTTTTAAAGTAACAATTTTAATAAAAAATATTAGGATCTGAGTCTTTATTAATTTAATACTATTAAATTATATAATAGGATTCTGACTCGCATGGGCATTGTTCTCAGACAGCTCATAAACTGTAAACAAAAGAAAATAAAAGCCAGCATATACTGTCAAATACTAAAAATATAACTACTTTTTTGTTTTATTTCCCAATATTTCTTTAGCTTTTATCCAAAATGAATTTTTCATTTACTTTCAGTGTTCTATCACTGTGCACACTTAGGCTGTTGACCTTATTTTAGTGAACTCTTTGCTGCAGTCCATTTTCACACAGAATGTCAAAATTTCCACACCAAAGAAGATCGTAATTTCCCTGGTGAATATCAGCATCATCTTTTTTTCTCCATTTGTCTGCCAGGAAATACAGACATAAAGAAGGAGTGAAACTTTCAAGATTCTGGAAGCAGATGATAAGTCCTTCAATCAGTTGTCATGTTTCCGCAGCCTAAGATATTGCTGTTATCAGTCTAAGATTAACTTGTTTTGACAGCAGTTACATCTTTATATGTTGGTCTTCATCTGTTTGGGTTGAAATCTAGACAGTGAGGCACTGATGATTACCATTTCCAACAAATATTAATGGGTCTTGAATTAGAATAAAGAACTTGCACATAATAGATGGATTTCACCATTAAAAACTAATGCAAGATAATCAGAAGATAACATATCTGGCATGCACTTGAAATTCTTTAACTGTTCTTACTAGAAGTGACTATTACAAATTAAGAATATATAAGCTTCTTTTTATTTAATTAGATTACTAGTCTAAGCTTGATATAATTAGGAAATACAGCAATTTAGGTTTTCTATCACCGAGTCACAATATTCTTCCAGAATGATCTACTGTTGCTCCTGAGCAAGCTTTGAGCGGAGCAGCTGGTTGGGGGAGCGGGGGGGTCACCTCCGCCTATCAGTGCACAGGAGGGGCGTCCCAGGCGGCACGATGGGCGGGGCCGGAGCAGCTGATTGGAGGGAACCCAGAAGGGGAATCGCCTCTGCCCCCCGCGCCCCCCGCCCCCCCCCGCGCGCTGACAGGAGGAGGCAACCACCCCCGTCCCGTTTTCGTCTCAAGGAAATATGGTCAGTCTAGACATGGATTAATTGCTATATAAGAGAGCCAGTTTGGTGTAGTGGTTAAGGCAGTGTTTCTCAACCTTGGGAACTTTAAGATGTGTGGACTTCAATTCCCAGAATTCCCCAGCCAGCTTAAAGTTCCCAAGGTTGAGAAACACTGGGTTAAGATATCAGGCTAGAAACCGGGAGACTGTGAGTTCTAGTCCTGCCTTAGGCACAAAGCCAACTGGGTGACCTTGGGCCAGTCACTCTCTCTCAACCCTAGGAAGGAGGCAAGGGTAAGCCAATTCTGAAAATCTTGCCAAGAAAACCACAGGGACCTATCCAGGTAGTCTCCAAGAATCAGACACAATTGAACAGATTTTTTAAAAAATTGCTATATAGTAGATACATATGTTTTTCTTGGTTATATCCCCACTATTTGAAATCTAGGAAGATAATAATTATTGTGGATTTGGGGCATATGGGGTTGGCTAAAATAATTATTCTATGTCATGGAAATGACAATGGGACAAAGAAGAAAATTTATGTAAAGTCAATATTTTTGGTGTGTTCTGTTTGTAACTTAGGCCTTTCTTCCTTTCTGGTGCTGGGCTGTGCTGAAATTGGGTTGAAGTTTTAATGATGTAATGTGTTTGTACTTGCCTTTTGTAGGATAACAAAATGTTTAAAGTGAGATAGCCCAACCTTCAATTAAACTTAGCACCAGAGAAGTTCAGAATATATCTTGCTCCCATCAAAGATTCTCCTGATGATAAATAAAAAAATCAAATCAAAATCCATTAGTATCCTTCCCTGAATTTTGCTAGTATGCACAACATAGCAGAATGCCACAATCTTAGGTCTTCACAACTCTGTTACTGAAAAGGTACTGTGATGATCCAATTGTCTGTCTGCCATAGCACTGGGTGGTGATAATCTTTCAATGGCGGAGTGTCACATTTTGGCTCCTATTTTTTTTCTGGATCAGGGCTATGATGAAAAAGAGGGTGGGGCTTTGAGTTAAAATAGACAGGACTATGATTGATATGATATGATATGATATATGATATGATACCTCAGATATGCAGATGATACCACCCTAATGGCAGAAAGCGAAGAGGAACTAAAGAGCCTCTTGATGAAGGTGAAAGAGGAGAGTGCAAAAGCTGGCTTGAATCTCAAAATTAAAAAAACTAAGATCATGGCATCTGGCCCCATCACTTCCTGGCAAATAGAAGGGGAAGAAATGGAAGCAGACAGATTTTATTTTCTTGGGCTCCAAGATCACCACAGATGGTGACTGTAGCCATGAAATTAAAAGATGCTTGCTCCTTGGGAGGAAAGCTATAGCAAACCTAGACAGCATATTAAGAAGCAGAGACATCACCTTGCCGACAAAGGTCCGTATAGTTAAAGCTATGGTTTTCCCAGTAGTAATGTATGGCTGTGAGAGTTGGACCGTAAGGAAGGCTGAGCGCCAAAGAATTGATGCTTTCGAACTGTGGTGCTGGAGAAGACTCTTGAGAGTCCCTTGGACTGCAAGGAGGTCAAATCAGTCAATCCTAAATAAAATCAACCCTGACTGCTCATTGGAAGGACAGATGCTGAAGCTGAAGCTCAAATACTTTGGCCACCTAATGCGAAGAGAGGACTCACTGGAAAAGACCCTGATGCTGGGAAAGACTGAAGGCAAAAGGAGAAGGGGACGGCAGAAGATGAGATGGTTAGATAGCATCACCGATGCAATGAACATGAACTTGAGCAAACTCCGGGAGACAGTGGAGGACAGGAAGGCCTGGCATGCTATGGTCCATGGGGTCACGAAGAGTCGGACACGACTTAATGACTGAACAACAACAACAATGATATGAAGGGGGTTGCACTAGGATAGAAATTAAAGTAAAAATATTTTTTAAAAAGGGGCAGTGTTTAAAAAACCAACCACAAAAGGCACTGTAGTTAATAAACGCACCTGGAAAAAAACACTAAAGGTAGTAAAAACCTCACATTTGAATTCTGGCAACAAGACACGGCAGTGCAATTTGGCAGTACAAAGGAAATGCATGCAGCCCATGGACCACAAATTGCTCATCCAATCAAAGAAGCTTAGCAGCCTTTTTTCATACATAATCTGGGCTGCCAAATTCTCTTACGTTTCCTACTATGTTCATTCCCACCTAAAAATGCTATTTAAACACATATGCTCTTTCACAACTGTCTTTCTCCGCACCAAGTTTCAGCCTCTTGATTTCTGATGCTAGAAACCACAGACTCAGCAGTACGACTGTCATCAGCATCCTTGAGATTACATCTCCTTCTGCCAATGCTAATACCACTATGGAAGCCATCAACAGCAATACAAATGATTATTTCTATATAAATATTGAGCAGATGTGACAGCCTTGTCAAACTCCTTTTCTGGTGTCCAACCACTGTGTTATACCTTGTGCTGGCTTGACTACTCTGCTCTGGTCAGGAATGGAGAGGGAAAACAAATCGCATGTGTAGGCAGGAAAGCATGTTTGTGTGGCATACAAATGGCTCAACCTGATTTACAATGGTTCAAGGTCATTATTTTCATCTTCCCTTTGTTTATTCTACGGGCTTTCTAGACATGAAATCATTTGGTTTAGTCCTGCCTAATGAGAATTATGCCAAGTCTCAGTGACTTCTCTGTCTATTCAGTAATTAGTCAACTCTGCCTAACTTAATTCTTTTTCCTGAAGGAATCTGTTTTCCTACATAATAAAAACCTTTAATAGACAAATTGGAGCTTCTTTATGTCTTGCATTTCCATCCAAATGTCATTCTTGAGTAGCTAAAATAGTAATAAATAATTTGAGGAGAAGCAAATTAAAGGGTCAACTTTAATAATCACAAAACAATATAAAACTAAATTACAAAGAGAAAATTTCACACATTGTTTGCAGAGTTAAAAATCTGACTTGCTCAGACCCTGCTTTCCCAATCAGGGCTTTAGATGGAATTCGAAGTTTATTCAAATGAACAATATAATTTCCAACCATATTTCACCAGTATTATTCAAAATGTGGCAAACATGTATTAATAAAATATTTGCTATGGCAAAAATATCTTCGGCAGCTTTTTTTTCTCTTCTCCATGAATCTGAGAGAAAAAAAACTTTTTTTTTCCCAAAAGAAGAAAATTCTCATGGGCCTAGCACAAGAATCTTGCACTGATTTGAATTGCCAAGTGTGAATATCCTGTACTATGGACTTTTTAAAGGCGAACAGTGTGGGCCATTGTTCCAGGCCCCACTCATGGTTCAATACTTCTCTTTCAAGGCAATAAAATTAATCAATTAAATTACAGTCCCAAGAAATTATTTCATTATTTTGGATTTCCCCACAGTTTTCTGGGCCATTGACTATAATGGATACCAAAAATGAGGACAAAAAATTATGCTGACAAAAGATGCAGGGAGAAAAATGTGTGTGGGGGTAGGGGGGCAGGTTGAAGTGATATTATGCCCCTGGGCTTCTCAGAATTTTAAAAAGGCCTTCCCTATCTTTCTTCGTGCAGTCATTTCTATTCTCTGTAGCTTCTAAAAATTCAGTGAAATCCTAAGGGAAGGCATCCTATGGGAATTTCCGCCACAAGGATTTTTAGATTAGGAAACAGGGCTCATCCTCAGAGCTAATATACATTCCTCCAGTCCTTGAGTTGGCAGAAAAATACCCTGGCATATTTCCTGCTGCCCCAGTGGCTAAGATCTAATCCACCTCAATAGCAAGGCTTACGAGGGATCCTATACTTGCAACTTTAGTGTGGGCATCAATTTCTGTCATGGTACGTGGGAATGGCCTTGAGAGACAGGAGGAAGAGCTGCAGCCTAGACAACGGTCTGATAAACGAAATCTGAGTCCAAAGGAGGGATGGGGGTGGAGAAAGCGTCTCAGAAGGGACCAATCGAAGAGAAGGGACCCTCCTTAGTTTTCAGGAGAGTAAAAGGGAGGGGAGAGGTACTCTCAGACTTGCAAGACTCTGTTACTGTAACCTTACAATAAAGGTAGTGTTAGTACTCATGGTTGGTGCCTCTTTTCTGGACTACCTCAAAGGGCTGACAGTTGTCCTTCCTTTGTTTCCCCACCCACCCTCCATCACCAGGCAATGGGGAAAACCACCATTAAAACGAGGTGGATCAGGCTTGGGTAGGGGGTTAAATTTGCCTGAGTGATAGGTGCAGAAATGCTTGGTGCCAATAAATAATCACTAAAGCTCTTTTTGAATATAGTAGATTGGAAGAAGGGTGCATTGAGAGAGATTTCACTTCAGCCTACAATGCTCCTTTACCCCACTGACCTGTCAACCGGATTATGTTTGGACAGACATCTTCCAGTCTTCCAGAAGACTGGTAGACCTATGTCTAGAAATAGCTCAGATCGGTGGGATGGAGGAGGGTTGCAGGGTGAAATGGACTCATTTGGAACAAAGCCAGTGACACATCTCTTTTCCCAGTTTCAATTAGATGGAAGAATTTGTTTTACAGATACAGTAGGTCTACAGTCTATGAAAGGCCACTGAGCACATGTTTTTGTCTGAGTGATAACAGAGCTAGTGGTCCTCCATAAGATTTGGTATACTACTGCGTATAATGACAGTATAATGACATTATACTGCATATAATGACAGGTAATGCCTAAAGAGGATTTTGTGAAGTATAAAAAGGTAAAGGTTCCCCCCGCACATTTGTGCAGTCGTGTCCGACTCTAGGGGCCGGTGCTCATCTCCGTTTGTTAGCCGAAGAGCCAGCGTTGTCCGAAGACGCTTCCACGGTCATGTGGCCGGCATGACACCCGCGGAACGCTGTTACCTACCCACCGAAGTGGTACCTATTAATCTACTTGCATTTGCATGCTTTCGAATTGCTAGGTTGGCAAGAGCTGGGGCTAGTGCAGGAGCTCACTCCGTCACGTGGGACTAGGGATTCGAACCTCCGAACTTGTGACCTTCCGATCGACAAGCCTGGCATCTTACCCACTGAGCCACCACGCCCCTTATACTTTGTGAAGTATAGGTCAGGCATATATGGGCAGATGCCTCCATGGAAACCAGGTGTTTGGTTTTCTTTGGCCCAAGCCAAAAGGGTATGTCCATAGAGGGACTGGAAGTAAGGATGTGTGCCCACAGTAGCCTCAATTGGCCAATGGGAATGCAACGAAATCCAGCAATTAACCTGTGAATGAAGTGTCATAGATCATTTGTACACCAAGACTTTTATTGGGAGATGATGGAAACAATTACTTTAAAACTGGGAGAGCTATATATGAATTAAGGTGCCTCTGCAGTAGACTGGGGATGATGTCCCAGCCCAAATCTGGGTTCGAGCCCAGTGTCCTGAACACCCAAAGAAACACACCTAGGTGGAGATTGAAGCAAAGCTTTATTCTGCGCAGAAAAAGGACACAAGGAGGTCTCTCTCAAAGCTGGTGTGTCTACTTTACAATTTAGCAGATTTTTATAGTATATCTGCCACAGACCGCATTCCTTAGTGTCACCACTTGACCTTTCCTTATATGATGGTCTGCTAACTGCTAGGTTAGCTTTTTCACATACATATTTCTGTTAGTTCATATACCTATTTTATAACAATCAGCAATATATTAACATGTTTGGATTACGTACTCAATCTTGACGCCTGAGCATATATATATCCATATGTGTGCCCTTTCCATTAGCTTTTCTAGCCATAACTCAGAGCTTTCCAAACTGTGTGTCGGGACACGTTAGTGTGTCGGCTGCAGTGTCTGGGTGTGTCGCGGCTGCTGCTGCCTCTGAGCCCTGCCAGGATTCCGCACAGGTCCTAGTGCCTGCCTTGTGCCTTGCTGCCTCCAATCCTGCTGCGATTCCGTGCAGGTCCTAGTGCCTGCCTTGTGCCCTGCTGCCTCCAAACCTGCCCTGCCGAGATTCTGCACAGGTCCTAGTGCCTGCCTTGTGCCCTGCTGTAAGAGTGTGTCGCGAAATGATGCCCTGCTGTAAGAGTGTGTCGCGAAAAGATGCATGTCTAAAAAGTGTGTCACCAACATGAAAAGTTTGGAAAGCTCTGCCACAACTTCTCTTTTTTCTATTTCCTGCTGTTTGCCATGATATGCCTGGGGTTTCCTTGCAGCAAGCTTAACTTGCGCAATGCTTCGTCAGCCTCTTTATATTGGGGTTCATATTAGAAATGATTTTCTATTGAAAGTGTTAGCGTAATATAGGTGATCCAGGTTAAGAGAAGGGTTAACCTTATTCTTGTTCACCAGGGATGAGGCAAAGGCTACATCCTGAGGACATGATTTCTAAATATAATTATTGGGCCATTTTTGTGAGGCAGTTACTTGGATATGAGGATGAGCCCATAGGCAGCCAGAACTGCTGCAGACTGAAGGACAGGGTGAAACAGAGAAACAGGAGCCTCCTGCCACTTTGTAAGAATAAAGGAGGTTCCAGAACACGATCACAACACATTAGAAAGGCATTAAAAAACACCTAGGAAATGAATTAGAAAAACAGTAACCTCTTTTTTGCAAGAGACAAGAGCGGGAGGCACAGCATTAAAGGTTATATGTGCATACAGCATGGTAGCTTCTCAGTAATGGACTGTTTCTATTATCCTCCAAACTATTAACTTGAAAATATAAAATATCTATTTTAAAAAACCAAATACCTTTCCATGAAATATTGTTTATCTTTCTCAAATGGGTTAATAAAAAAACTATTTGTGAATTATGAGAAGATGTATCTAATTTAAAAAATGTTGTGTTTAGATTATGCACTGGAAACTTTTAAAAATACCTCAGCTAGAAATCCTGAAGAAACCCTAAATATTAGATATTAAGTTACAGTGACTGACTCTAGGCAGGAGCATTCTCAGGATCTAGAGCAGTATTTCTCAATCTTAACAACTTTAAGATGTCTGGACTTCAACTCCCAGAATTCCCCAGCCAGCCATGCTGGCTGGGGATTTCTGGGAGTTGAAGTCCAGACATCCTAAAGTTGCCAAGGTTGAGAAACACTGGTCTAAAGGAAGAGTAGACTAGAAAAGTCTGAGGTGCCATCATACAGCCCTGCCTGAGTCCCTTACTCACTGTAAATATTTTTCCATTTACCAGCCCAGCCATTAATAAAACCAGCTCCCTTGAAAAGGTAGTGCAATTTCTGTAGCTGCTTTAATGCAGCCTGAAAATTCCGCAAAAATCAGGCGGATTTACCCCTACGTAAATAACTGTGAAAATGTTAGTTACACTAGAATAAATATAGGACATATACTGCTTCTTTAACATAAAAAAGCAGGTTGAGGCAGGTGGGGGGAATTCTTGTTACACTGAGAGTCCTCCTTACATGATTTTGATAAAGGCAAGTAACTAGCCTATTTATTTTCCTTCCCATTAGTGCTGAGGAGAGGGAAAATATAAGAAAGCAGAATTTCCAGCTTCCCAAGACGGAAGCAGTGACATTGCTTCCTTCCACTGCAGATCCTCTTTTCCAAACTCCCTTGTTATGTCCCTTCTCATGTACTGCATTCTGCGCCCAAGTTTCTTTGGTTCTATTGGACTTCAACTACCTCAGTTGGTAACCAGCACAACCACACTGGATGGGGATTGTGGGAAACATGATCCCAATGTCCCTGGTGGGTGTTAGATCGGGGAATACTGCATCTTGCTTACCCCGAATTCTTACTTCAAGCTCTGTGTGAGTGTGTGCATGCCACACATGCTTTGCAAATGGAAGGGTGGGGTAAAAGCTCCTTCAATAAATTATCAAATTGGCCCAAGGTCACTCAGTCAACTTCATGGCTGAGCGCAGACTGAAACCTGCACAATGTTCCAGGAGCCATTCTACAGAACTACACGGTTTTTAACACAGAATTTTCTTTCCAGAGCCCCACAATTCTTGGGTGTTTTTTTTTAATCCTTCAAAACTGTTATATGAGGACTCCAAAAAATCCAGACATTGCCCTCTTTTTCCCAGACAGCAGCAATCCAAGGCTCTCAGCTGCCTTTTAACCCTGAAAGAATTTAAAGAGAAGAATAAGGGTGTCCCACATCTTGCTCTGTATTACAAAACGGTTGTCCACGGTTTCTTCCATTCCGGCTCCCTCCACCCAGCAGCCAAGAGAAGGAAGGAAAAAAGTGGCAAAGGGAGAAGAGAAAGAAGAGGCTCTGGGTCTTTGGAGGGGGGGGAAGGAAAAGAAATGTCTGATTAGGACTTGCTTTTACAGAAGACACCATACAGAATTGATCAACAGTGGCATTAATGCAAAATATCATTTCTCCCTCTCCCACCATTTGGTATATTCCCTCACCTGTACGTGCACGATAGAGAAGAATACTGTATCATTCATTTTTACCTACTTACTGTATTTCCTAACTGCTCAAAAACCAGCAGTCCTCTGAGTAGTTTATAACCCCATTAAAAATTGTACTTATCTTTGAAAAGCCAACAGAGAAAACAGCACAATAAACAGCAGTGTCTGCAGAAACAGACAAGGGGAGTTAGACTGACAAAAGTAGAGTTGTGGCATCACAGTACAAGCCCGTGCCTTTTCTATGTGCATTGTGATGTTGCATGCATGCCCAGAAGGGGTGGAGCTTATGACAGTGCTGCAATGCTGCCTTTGTCATTGTGACAAAAGCAGCAGGATCCTGTGGATGCTGCTGGCAATAAACAAGATACAGATAGTCCTTGTTTAGTGACTGCCTCATTTAGTGACCATTTGCAGTTACAACAGTGATGAGAAAGTAACTTTATGACCAATCCTCACATTTATGACCTTCACAGGTCTCTACAGCAAAGGAAATCTGAAGTAAGATTGCAAGCACAGTCATGGTCTCACTTAGTGACCACTTTGCTTAATGACCAAGTTGCCAGTCCCAATTGTGGTCACTAAACAAGGACTACCTGAAAATGCAACAGCAGCAACAATAGTAACAAATACTGCTGCAAATATAGTCACACTAATAACAGGAGCAAGAAAGAATGTGATGCTCTGGAAGTGTTAATTTTTTTAAAAAAATTAAAATTTCATCTGGAGTCCAAGCTTTGCAAAATATATACTAGGTGAAACTTTTGCGGGAAGATGTTCCAGAAATGGGGCCCAGCTAATGAAAGGCCCTTTCTCTTGATGCCACAGCGTCATCCTTACCTCGTTTGGCAGGAGCACCAGCTGAAGGTCCTCAAATGAAGATCTTAGGTAAATATGGAACATGAGGCCCCATTAGGTAGCCTGCCCCAAGGTCTTTTATGCTTTATAGGGTTAAAGACAGCACTTCTACGATCAGCCATTAAGATTTTGTATCTATTTGAGAATTCTTGCAATCTCTCACTGCAAAGGTGACAGAATCTCAAGGTAGTGGACTATACAATTTCCATCCAGATTTGAGTGCCATTTTTTAGTGCTGCATATAGAAAATAATAAAAAAAATTAAAAAAAAATTAAAAAAATAATAAAAAAATAAGGGGCGTGGTGGCTCACCGGGTAAGACGCCAGGCTTGTCGATCGGAAGATCGCAAGTTCGGAGGTTCGAATCCCTAGCCTCGCATGATGGAGTGAGCTCCCACACTTGTCCCAGCTCTTGCCAACCTAGCAATTCGAAAGCATGCAAATACAAGTAGATTAATAGGTACCACTTCGGTGGGTAGGTAACAGCGTTCCGCGTGCGTCATGCGGCCACATGACCGTGGAAGCGTCTTTGGACAACGCTGGCTCTTCGGCTAACAAACGGAGATGAGCACCGGCCCCTAGAGTCGGACACGACTGCACAAATGTGCGGGGGGAACCTTTACCTTTTTATAGAAAATAATGTTTAAAAATTGCCCATGAAAGTATAAATTTACATACTAGGGGAAAGCTTGTAGTCTTCTTTCAATTCATGCTTATCTTCTAATTGGAGACAGTCTTGTTTACTGGCTAGTATATGCTACTAACATGAATTTTTCAGAAGTGGTTTGCCATTGCCTCCTTCCCAGGGCCGAAAAGTCACCCAGCTGGCTTTGTGCCTAAGGCTGGACTAGAACTCACAGTCTCTCTGTTTCTAGCCTGGTTCCTTAACCACTACACCACACTGGCTCTCACTGGTGCTATTAAATACCCTTATTTGTTTATTAAAAAAACAAAAACCCTGTTCATCTCTAAAGGTAAACCAGTATTCTGTATCCCTAAATTCCAAATGTAGCTAGTTATTAGTAGTAAACCAAACAAATCTAAACATTTCTGAATCTTTACTTCCAATTTTTCCAACTGAGCTTTTTCTTCATTACAATTCATTGTTAAGTATTGCCCTAAGAAATAGTTTTCTTCAACCACAGACAAAATGAACAAAAAAATTATAATGAACGTTAATTCTTTGGTATAGAGAACATTCAGACATCAGCCCTCAAACATAATTACAATATATCAGAAAGATACATGTCATCATTAATACAGTACAATATTATAAAAAAGAATATAAGAAATTTGTGGTATTAGAATAATGTCTTTATTGCTATGCAATTAGTGCAAGTCAGTAATTTTGAAAATACTCCTTGATTTTGAAGGAGGGGGGGGGGAGAATATATAATGACACACACAGATAACTGTGTGGCTATTATAATCAGAGGAATGAATTTTACAGCAAGGAATGCTCCTGAAGTCAAATTGAACAGTAAGTATTTTACATAAGAAATAAACCACTACTTAAAGCAAGACTAATTACAACTAAGTAATTCCCTGAGGTAATAGCTACCACCAGAAACTTCAGCAGAAACACCTTGGATGTGTTAAAATTTCAAACTTAGCACAGGATTTTAAATCGAAGAAAAATAGCTTTTCAGCTATTTCTGTCTCCCTGGATGGGCCTACCTGTTAATCCCAGTTGGGCTGTACTAGCTGGGTAATGGTGAAATATGAAAACCAATTTCAAAGCATCCACTTTCTAAATTGTTGAAGATCAGGTAATAATTTCTAAGGTACTGTCTTTGCATACTAGCTTTCACACTAATTTACAATTCTCATGCATTTCTGTCAGAGCAGTAGTTTGCACCCAAATTTAGGAGGAGAAACTTTAGTGCAAAAGCTACCTTGTATGGAGCTGGTATCCAAAATCGAACATGGTATTTGATAGACATGATAGACTTCTGCTCATACAGCTCTACCTCTACCCCTAAATGTATTCTGGAAAGTTCCTTAATCCTCTAAGAAAGCCTCTCAGATTGTATGGGCACCTTCAATGAGAAGAGGAGAATCCAATTGTTGTTGTTTGGCAGGATGGCTAATTAATGCTGTCTATTTTTTCTGCTTCTGCCCTATTTTATTATATAGGGATTGTTCTTAATGTTCTTGATGTTAGGTTAGGTTGTGATATTTTTATGGTACATCACTCTGGCACCTATTAAGTGGTGGTTGTGATCTATAAATAAAATAAATGGGAACATCTGGAACACAGTCACCTTGTTGAAAGGCCTTCTGATAGAGATGGAGCAAACATGTTCTTCAGGGGGCAGTAGTTGTACTACATAAAACTAGAGCTGGATTGGGGCTAGTAAGTTCCTCATAGTTACTTCGGTATATTATTGCCTGCCTCACTGATAGAATTATCAAGGTTGGGATGTCAGTAGCTTCCTTTAGAAACCTAACCCTATTTTTCCACTGCATCCTCCATCTTTTTTTTTCCTTACCACAGCAATTCTGTTAAGGAGCAAAGAAGAAATAACAGCAGTATGCTGTTGCCTGTTTGTGCTAGATGCCTCTCTGGAAGCACCCTACTGTCTTCTAAGTTAACCAATACAATGTAAATTTGAGGCTGGACATTATGTGCTCTGAACATTATATTGCTCTGAATGGCTTTGGAACATGGGAGGTGAATTTGCCTGACACTTGACTGAAACATACTGCAAATGATAGGAAGAAGGGCAACGGGAGATAAATTGCTATCCAAATAACTTACTTCCAGCCAGAACTTTACTTCTTCATCTTTTGTTGTTGTTGTTGTTGTTGTTGTTGTTGTTGTTGAGGCTGGCCTTTTCATTTGGAACAGATAAAACACAAGGAACGTCTTTCATTTTCACTTTAGGGTTTTGCAGCTCAGGATTCCATTAATACTTCCCTTTCCCCCCTCCGCTATTCCGTGTTCTAGTTTGCAGTCAGTTCATACTGCACTGATGTTATATTTCATTGCCCAAGGCTTAATTTTGATTTATTGTCCATCCATAAATTAGAAAAATATGCTCTGGAATTCCATCCCGCTGAAAAGCTGTGCCTGATGTCAGGGGACTGGGTGATATTTAAGATGTCAGAAATACATATTGGATTAGCCTGCTTTGTTTCCCCACAACAGCAGGTGTTTAATCATAGCTGATGGCTGAAGTTAAATGCATTAGGACAGCATCAGCCAAGAAGATGGAGTTTTTCTAAACCATATAAACTCCAGATAAATAACTCAAAACTAATTGTGTGGCCACATCTTAGATACATTTTTATTTACTTAATACATTAAAACATGAAAATAGCCTCTGGCACTTAACTTTCCATTTACGATCCTGCGTAAATGCCTGATATTAGTAAGTGGCTGCTTCTTCAAACACTACTGCATCGCCCTTTTTTGGTTAGCAATGGATTTTGATTTTTCATAGTAGCATTTAAAAGGAAGGAAATAGGAATTCATCACTTACACATGGATGGTAGGAAGGGTTTGGGGTTTTTGAGCATTTGTATTTGTTCCTCTAGGAATAGATCTCAACATTTGGATATAAATACTGAGTTTGGTAATGTTAATAGTAGATCAAATAGCATACATGTAATGCATTCTCAAGGGTATTCTTTTACAAATGTTGAGTGTTTCTTTGTCGCTGTTATGGTAGCTGTTTTGCTTATGTTAATCAGCATTCTCTGTGTATAGAAAAATGATCAGTCCTGGTCTTGAACAATTTAGCTGGAGGCCAGAGAGAAGCAGCTTAGGAGAGCAAACATTTTCAAGGTCAACCGGTGAACTGTAACAAGCCAGCGAGATTCATGGCAAGAATGGTATATTTTGACACAACAGCGATTTGATTAAAAGAAAAAGTAATGGGTTTAAACAGACACTATGAGGATGTAGCCAGACTTTGTTAGCTTTTCGCAAATTACTTAACAAGCCAGTGATGAAACTGGAAATAGGACTATTTTATATAAAGAAAAGGAGACAGTGTTACTTTGCAGCAAGACTAATAAGGGTATTCGTTCCAGTCTTTTCAAGTATGCATCCAATGTCATCATCCTCCCATACTTTATATTGTTATAGGGGGCCTAAACACATCCACTTAGGAGCTCCATTATAATCAATGCTGTCAATAATTTTTTTAAAAAATCAACAACTCTTTCAAGAGAGGATTCTTGCACAGAATGCAGTGCTTATCCTGCAATAGTTCTCAATTAATTTAAAAAGGGTTTTTTTTTAGTTCAAGAATATTAGATTGCCAAGGTACACCAAAAGGTTTGAGAGTGGGGGATCGAAGAAGTTTTCATGTCTGACTACATATATGGTAAAGTGAGGAGGAGCTGAGGAGCCTGAGGTGAAAGAAGAAAGTGCAAAAGCTGGGTTGCAGTTAAACCTCAAAACAATCAAGATTATGGCAACGAGCTTGATTGATGACTGGCAAATAGAGGGAGAAAAAGTGGAGGCAGTGACAGACTTTGTATTTCTCGGCGCAAAGATTACTGCAGACGCTGACTGACTGCAGCCAGGAAATCAGAAGACGTCTACTTCTTGGGAGGAGAGCAATGGCAAATCTTGATAAAATAGTTAAGAGCAGAGACATCACACTGACAACAAAGATCCGCATAGTCAAAGCAATGGTATTCCCCGTAGTAACCTATGGCTGCGAGAGCTGGACCATAAGGAAGGCTGAGCGAAGGAAGATAGATGCTTTTGAACTGTGGTGTTGGAGGAAAATTCTGAGAGCGCCTTGGACTGCAAGAAGATCAAACCAGTCCATACTCCAGGAAATAAAGCCAGACTGCTCACTTGAGGGAATGATATTAAAGGCAAAACTGAAGTACTTTGGCCACATAATGAGAAGTCAGGATACCCTGGAGAAGATGCTGATGCTAGGGAAAGTGGAAGGCAAAAGGAAGAGGGGCCGACCAAGGGCAAGATGGACGGATGATATTCTGGAGGTGACGGACTCGACCTTGGGGGAGCTGGGGGTGATGATGGCCGACAGGAAGCTCTGGCATGGGCTGGTCCATGAAGTCACGAAGAGTTGGAAGTGACTGAACAAATAAACAACAAAACACTGTGATATAGTAAAATGGTATTTTCTCTGCTCCGTGTTTGTGAGAAAACATGTGTAGAATGCTGATGAAGTTCAAGCAGAACAGTGAATTTCAGGAGAGAGTTTGGATAAAACATTAAGTATAACTTTCCCTTTCCATGGTTATCTGTGGTTCCCAGGGTTCAACAAACAGGACAACACAGAGGATTTTAGGATAAGCAGAAAAATAAGCCCATGGGGAGCTTTCAGTGAGCCTTACTACTGAGATACACTTTCCTTGTCCCCTATTTAAATAGTAAAAAGAGATTGTAATACTCTAAGGGTCTTTCTCACTTGAGTGAATGATATTAAAGGCAAAACTGAAGTACTTTGGCCACATAATGAGAAGACAGGATACCCTGGAGAAGATGCTGATGCTAGGGAAAGTGGAAGGCAAAAGGAAGAGGGGCCTACCAAGGGCAAGATGGATGGATGATATTCTGGAGGTGACGGACTCGACCGTGGGGGAGCTGGGGATGGCGACGGCCAACAGGAAGCTCTGGAATGGGATGGTCCATGAAGTCACGAAGAGTCGGAAGCGACTGAATGAATAAACAGCAAAAAGGGTCTTTCTCCATATGCACCTAACCACTGTATTAAAATGCCCTGGAACTCCTTTTTTTTCCTACTGTGTTCCATGCTTAAGTTGCCCTTACTTGTACTGATGCTAAAGTAGTGTTTTCCCTCTTAAGCCAATAGCATCCAATGACAGCTGCAAAGTCTGAAAAATCTGTTTCATTCTCCACCTGTCACATCAGAGGTGAAAAGGGGTGATGAATAATAAAGCTGTTCTTCTTGGCCATTTCAGACTGAACTGCCCCCTCCTCATCCAATCAGCTTCATATGCCATCATTCTGCTGTTGTCTCCCTAAAGAGCTGAACATAACAGACAGGAGACACCACAATATCCTGCCTACCAGTGCTTGGTGTGACATAAAATGGAATAATAGTGAAACAATGCAACAGTTAAATGATGTAATAGTGAAATAGTGTAATACTGAAATGACTGAACCAAGTACCCTCCCCTTCCACATTGCCTTCTAAGCAGAGCACATGGGAATCAACATTTCTTACCTATAAAAGGGAAAGGAAGGGAATTCCAAGTAAAAATGGTACTTGAGATGGCTCCCTTTGTGACTGATTTGTTTTTTTCTAAACAGAATATATTTATTACAGTCACTCACCAGAACTTGAGTGGAAATACATTAAAAAATTCTGCTTAAATTAGGGGAAGAAAAAAAATAAAATAGAGCAATAAAATACAAATATTAAAGTGCAAAAAGATTAATTACCTAAGACCAATCACAACACTATTTTGCAAAGGTATAAAAGAAGAACATGCTCAGTTTTAAAATAGAGTAATATAAAATGTCAAAATTTAGACAGAATTGTGAAATTACACCCTTCGTTTCTAGTCAGGTTTAGTAATAATTGCCTTGTTTCACTATCTGTTTCCTAATTATACAAGCTCTGAAACAGAATTTGGTAACTTTAAAAGGGACAGTGTGTGTGTCTGAGTAGAAATGTACTTGCCTGGTCTTCAGAGGAACTGATTTAGAAGTGGAGGTCGGTACAGGTGATACATTTCATCATAAAATCAGCAGTACAACAACAGATGATCCACAATTTCAACAACTCCTGAATGATATGGATAGCCTCTCTATAAAGTGGATGCATTGATTTCTTCCTTTTAGCAATTCTGAAGGCAGTGTGTTAAAATGGCTTAAGCCATGGGGGTCCAACCTTTTGGCTTCCCTGGGCCACACTGAGTGAAGAGGAATTGTCTTGGGCCACACATAAAATATATAATATACTTAATGTATATAAGTAATAAAACTTCATTTATTTTTTTATATTTTTTATTATAAAATTTTAAAAAAGAGGGCAACATAAAACTAGTGGGATATTTGACCTTGTTTTTGTGAAACTAATGCATCAATGTCTGGTTCGATGAAAGTGGTTGCAATTCTCAGTGAGTTCTCAAGGTGCTCGTCAGAAATTTTAATTCTAATTTTACTCTTCGTGCGCTTCATCGTTGAAAACAGTTGCTCACAAATGTACGTGCTGCCAAAAAGCGATGTCATGAATAAGGCGTGATTGTGAAGCGAGGGATATTTTTCTCTGGGAAGATAGGTCTTATAAAAGTCCAGTAGAGAGACATGATCAAATTTTTCTTTGAGTTGAATGTCTGATTGCAACTTTATGCATTCCATTTGAAAATTTGGAGGTAATGTAGTTATGTCGACTGAAAATGGAGTCAAAAATATACCAAAATATTGATGATTTTTCCGGAAATCTTGAAACCTGTTCTCAAATTCCTGTATCAAACTGAAAAGCAAGGCTGCATATTTCTCGCTGTTCACAGGACTGTGTTTGGCCAACGTATTAAAATGTATAAAATTATTTTCCATAACTTGAGCTTGCCATACTTTAAGTTTCATTTCAAACGCTGTTATCGTTTGCAACATTGCAGTGATAAGTTGGTTTTCACCTTGAAGACTCATTTAAATGAGCGGTCAAATCCACCAAAAATGCTAAATCTGTGAGCCATTTTTCATCTTCAAGTTCTGGCATAAATTTTCTTTTTGATTCCATAAACGACTTGATTTCATTTCGTAAATCATAAAATCTTTTCAGCATTTTACCCCGACTTAGCCACCTTACTTGGGAAAAGTAAATGATGTCCCCATAATCAGCATCCATACTTTTAAGGAACTCCTGGAATTGGCGATGATTCAATCCCTTGGCCCTTATGAAATTCACTGCTTTGATGACAAGTTGCATGACATTATCCATTTTTAAACCTTTCGCACATACATTTTCTTGATGTAGAATGCAGTGATACTTCACCAAACTTGAGTTGCCGCCGGCCCTTGCATCGTCTTCTATCAATTTTGTAAGTCCCTCACTTTTACCAAGCATCGCCAGGGTGCCATCAGTAGATATACTGTACCAGATATGTTGACAATGGTTAAAGAAAATCGCTTTAATGTCATTTTTACTGCTTCGTACAAATCAAGAGATTTAGTTGTGTCTTCTAATGGCACCAAAGAAGCCATTTCTTCAGTGACATTATATTCGTTATCAATACCTCTAATAAAAATGGCAAGTTGAGCCGTATCTGTAGCATCAGTACTTTCATCCATCGCCAAAGCATAAAATTTGAAATTAGCAGCTTTACTCTTCAAACCTCTTTCGATTGATTTTCCTATTTCTTCAATTCGCCTGGCTATAGTCTGGTGGGACAAACTGATTTTAGAAAAATCGCCTTTTTTATCAGGACAAATTATATCTGCCACACTTTCCATACATTGCTTAATAAACTCACCATCAGTAAATGGTTTTTATTTTTTTGCAATCAGATTTGCTACCAAATAACTAGCTTTTATAATAGAGTCCTTTTGAGTTGTGACTTTTATAAAAAAAATTGTTGAGACTACAGACTTTTTTTCAGTTCCGCTAATTTGTCTTTACGACAAATTCCTTGATATGCTTCGAATTTGGCAGCATGTTTTTCCGTATAATGCCTTTTCAAATTGTAGCCTTTGAAAACTGACACATTTTCCCTAAAATTAAGCATAGTGCCTTAGTATTTGTCTTGACAAAAAAGTACTCATCTGTCCATTTTTCGCTGAATACTATTCCTTCACCCGTGATTTTTCTTTTTTTCTTTTCTTTTTTGGGGTTCTGTTATCTGTTGAAACGACATTGAAGCCATGCTGGAATAAATTTATTTAGGAATAAATATTTTTTTAAAGAAATAACACAACAAACCCATCGTAAATTGTTAGGTAGGCAAATAAACAAAGCAAAGTTTAATAATCAAATAAGAAAACTTACATGTCTACTTAATAATAATAACAATAAACACCTGTTGTCACAGAACACGTGTAGGTAGGTTGAAATATTATATATAACTTTATTGTAAACCGCCCAGAGTCCCCTTGTGGGGAGTTGGGCAGTGATAAATCTAATAAATAAATAAATAAATAAATAAATAAATAAATAAAATGCCAAGTTGCCACAAGCTGACATGTGTAGCAGGTGGCGGTGGTGTTAGCACTGCACTGCTCCCCCCCTACACAGCGTTCCATTGTTTCTACCTACGCAGTCCGCGCTCGAGTACCGCGCGCTTGAGTCATAAAAAAATCGCAAAATAATGTTAAAAGTTTACGATTTTGGGGGGCCACATTACTAGCTGTTCAGGGCTGCATGTGGCCCATGGGCCGCAGGTTGGACACACCTGGCTTAAGCTAAAAGCCATTTGGTATTTTGCACTAAGAAGATTTTATAAATATAGAAGGAGGAAAACTTAGGTTCTTCTTTACAAAGGAAGTGAAGTTCCTAGCATTATCTCTTTTGTTTGTTGTTGACAACTTTTTTAGTTTGGGTAAAACCCAAAGAATGCAGAATGTTATTGATAGACACATGTTTTGTAATTTTGCCTCCAGGTTGACTCTTCCAATTTCCAAACTATAGTTAGAGTGCAAACTATCTCATGGTATCAGTGGATCTAAATCCTCAAGGAATAATGTTAATTTAAGTAAATAGGTGATAACATCTATCCAAAATCATGCTTCTACTGAACTAAAACCTACCTTCAATCAAAAGGTGGCATGCACACCAAGGGACCCCAAAGATAGCCCTCAAGAACTTAGATTGAACTCTTCCAGAAGGGAGAAGTCCTAGCAGATACAGGTCTTTGTAATATACAGTATAGCATCTTGGCAACTGCCTTACCCTGAAAAACCCAAATTGCAGAAGAGTTATACGAACTCCCATTTTGGAAAAGAACTTAAGAATCATAGTCACACACCTCTGGGAGGACTCCATGCTAGTAAAAAGGTAAAGGTTCCCCCCGCACATTTGTGCAGTCGTGTCCGACTCTAGGGGCTGGTGCTCATCTCTGTTTGTTAGCCAAAGAGCCAGCGTTGTCCGAAGACACTTCCACGGTCATGTGGCCGCATGACGTGCGTGGAACGCTGTTACCTACCCACCGAAGTGGTACCTATTAATCTACTTGCATTTGAATGCTTTCGAATTGCTAGGTTGGCAAGAGCTGGAGCTAGTGTGGGAGCTCACTCCGCACGCAGGGCTAGGGATTTGAACCTCCGAACTTGCGATCTTCCGATCAACAAGCCTGGCGTCTTACCATGCTAGTACATGTAAGCTAATATCATGAATAATATGAAGCCTGGAAGATGACACCCATACATCTAAACATTGAACTTGTTCTATTTTACATCCACTGACCTGCCAGCCATATTTAATTAAACACTTGAAGAAGACCATAACTTTGGCCTTCAAAACATTTATAATGAGCTTTTCTTCAGAATAGTAGGAAGCAAATCCCAGGAAGGCTCAGTCCTACAGCTAAGAATGAAAGAATGGCTGTATCATCTGCATATAGCAAGGCAGGCACCTGTCTATTAGCCATTATTATGGGGTGGAAGCTACGATAAGAAACTGCTTGGACCAATGAGTTGATGTAGAAGTTAAATTAAAGGTGGACTAATATACAGTCCTACTTTAACCGTTTGTTTGAAAAAATTGGGCATGTGTGATAGCTCTGAGGATTCAATGAATCCTCATGCAGATGTTTTTGTTCGGGCCCTAAGTAAGAGCAAGCAGCTGATGGTCTGTTATACATGCTTCCAACTTCCTCCATAATATAAACCAGTTTTTTCAAAGTTGGCTAGTTTAAGATGTGTGGACTTTAACTACCAGAATTCCCCAGCCAGCAATTCTGGGAGTTGGTCCACACATGTTAAAGTTGCCAACTTTGAAAAACACTGATCTAACCCTTGGGCAGAAACAAGAGCTGATTGGAAATCAACACAGGTAGAAAAAAAGGCTTTTCGAGGTTTAGCACCTATATTTTTCAGCCAAGAATTCAACATTGATCAGTTATGGATCGACCTGCCCTTTCACTGGGATGGTCTTGCTATTGCTATCCAGCCAGTCCCAAACCTTCCAGCAAAGATGTCTTGTGTAAATTTTACTGTTACACTAAGTGGGCTGATCCACTGACCCTTTTTTAATATACAGGAATGATCATTGCAAAGCCATAATCACCAGGGATCTCTAAGGATTGGTCAATGCTGAAAAAAAAAACTGCCAGGACTGGGCCCCACCAGACAGTGCTATTTTTATTCAGTTGGGATATAATCCCCTCAAAAAAGTTTATTCAGCTTCGGCCCAGACAGATTGGGGTATAGAAGGAGAAACCTAGGAAGGAACCTAGAGATGATAAACAGAATGTACAGCCGGATCTGCCTCATTCCTGCTCCCGAGAGATGATTGACTGATTTTTTTCTGCCTGCTGGTGACATGCAGAAGAGGGAGAGCGAGGTAAGGGCAGTACCATATCGGATCCTGCATTTCCACATCTGGCAAACTGCCATCCTCTCCTCCCACACCAATAAAATATTATCTACCATTCATCGATTGACAAACTATTCAGGTATCTTCCAAATTCAAAATCAAATCCCAGGCAGAATCCAGGCATCTAGACCCACTTTCCTTAACTTGGTGTCCTTTTGATATGTTAGAATTCAAATCATGGCCTGTTAAGCTGCAAGCTTAATGCTTAATGCTGC
The DNA here is from genome assembly GCA_023362775.1 of Charina bottae. NCBI lineage: Eukaryota > Metazoa > Chordata > Lepidosauria > Squamata > Charinaidae > Charina > Charina bottae. The sequence goes on from JALMGJ010000012.1 coordinate 1,900,857, forward strand.
ATTACTTTTAAAAGAAAAAAGTACTACAAATAGTTATAGGATAGAACCTTTACCTTTAATTACTAAAATATGGTAAAGTTTTATTTTAATGTTTCTATTTCAGCTATTCTCCACTCAGGATATTTGTGACACAAAGAACATTATTCCATATTGTGGACAATTTCTGTTCTCGAAAGTGTCGCGACACACAGTTTGGAAAGCTATGTGCTACAGAAATTACACAGCATGTACCTGATACTTTTTTTTTATTCTCAAATAAATATATGAGGTAGCAATAAGTACTGTGGGGGCGCGGTGGCTCAGCGGGTTAAACCGCTGAGCCGTTAGACTGCCGACCATAAGGTTGGCAGTTCGAAACCGCGGGACGAGGTGAGCTCTCGTCACTAGCCCTAGCTCTCTGCCAACCCAGCGATTCGAAAGCTAATATAGCAAGTAAATAAATGGGTACCACTCACCTGGGACAATTTGCGGGCGTCCAGCGGAGGGTCGTCCTCAATCCAAGAAAGACCTGGAGGAGCGATGATGACGGCGGAGGACGACGGATCCGGAAATACCAGCTCCTGGACGTCAGCAGCCGGCGCGGAACGAGGCATTCTGGGACTTGCAGTCCAATGCCTGCAGCAGAAGAGCCGGTTCCCTTCCTCTCTCCTTGTCGCGCGGTAACAAATTGTAAAATGTAATAACTGATGATGTATAACTGTATAATTGGATTTGATATAACATTGTAAGCCGCCTAGAGTCCTCCAGTAGGGAGGGGATAGGCGGGGTATAAATAAGACAAATAAATAAAAAAAAAAACTGTGCAGAGCCAATCACAGGCATGGCCAGGAAGACTATTTGTCTTGGCTTCAACCTCAAAGCAGGTCTTAAATTTAAGTACTTGCTATTTATTTTACTTTAAGTAATATTTAAATATTAATTTTAAAATCCCAAATGCACGTCAGATTACTGCATGCATCTCTGAGTTGGTGGAATATGGCCATTGAACAATGTGAACATCCTTGGAGAAACTCCTTCCAGTTTGGTTGATTTACTTCAGGAACCCACCCAAATCAACTAACTGGAATGACACAGCCCAGAGGAAACTCAGAGTCATCCAAAGGGAAACAGAATATTCTGGTGATCCCCACAGGTGATCCTCTTTTTTCATTTTTAATTGCAAGAAAGCACTCTTTGGAACCACTGCTCACATGAAAATAATGAAAATAATGCTTACGCATTCTTTGGTTGTTTTATTCCTGATATTTCTCCTTTCATAGATACCACAGAATCTTCTGTCACTTTTTAAACCTCACATGCAGGGGGGGCATTCCTTATTCTTTATGCTATGATGGAATATAAATTTGTAATCACATACATGGTGGCTGGTCCTCTCAGATATCCAGAGAGGCCTGGACCACTTTTAATTTTTGAGATCCTCGGATAGGTACAAATTAAAAAATGATGACACATGAAAACAAAATAAGGTGCCACATAAAGAGTAAGACCCAATTTGAACCCTTTGAACTTACAGACATGAATACCTACCTACATGCTATTCCCTGTTGGGACAAGTTATGCAAAGAACAATCAAGGTTATTTTTAATCAATTTGAGAGGGATATAATCTCCTTTAAAAAATTATGCAGTTCAGGTTCTGACAGAATGGCTGCACTGAAATACTCTGTGGACAAATATTCACATTAGGGACAATCTTGGTCAATCTGTAGTATTGTTTTAAGAAATTATTTACATTTAGTTTGAAATCTTATGCTCCCCAGAATAAAGTCCCAAGCCCCATAAGAAGTTCTGGTTTCCCCACAAATCAGAATGAAGACAGAGAGCTCCAAACCTGGAGGGAGAAATCAGGTTAGGTTCTTAGGAAAACATCTTCCAACCCCTAACCTGAAGCTAGTTTCTCAGTAACCAGAAGAGGTCTGGGTAGCTGAGATGAGGTTGCGTGGAGAGCAAGATGGGAGGTCTTTTATCCTGCCCCCAAGGCCGTGTACATTTAAACCAGCTTTTAAGCTGACTTAAATTTGTTCCCTGCCATCAAGATGGGTCTTTCCCCTCCACACCCTCCCACCCCAAACCCTAAAACAGAACAAGAAGGCAGTGAATATAGTATATTCTTTCCTTACTTTTGCTTTGCCAATCCGACAATGGGGGATTTTATCCTGTTACAGTGCTCTGATACAAAAATGCTCTGACAAGGGCTGCCCAGTTGCTTGTGTTTTACTCTGAAATATATCCTTTCTTCCACTTAAGTTCCAGATTAAAGCTCCATTCCTTTCACATTTTATGTATTTTATATAGTGTAACAAAAGCTGTAGTAGCAGGTCTTTGGGAGCTCTGATTCCAAAGGAATAATTAAATGTTTAGCTTTAATTTTTTTTAAAAAAAATCTTTAGTTCTGTAGATTGAAGAAAAAGCTCGCAAACATCTCACTAGGACATCAGTTTGCACCTATGTTCCTGTTATTTTGTCCAGTAAATATAAAAGCCCTGAGATAATTGAAAAGTCCTAGGCATTTTTTTAAATTAAGGAAACGAAAAGTTGTTCCGCGCTGGGGGGTGCACCAAAATGTCACCCGGGGGCGCCAAAGTGACAAAATAACCCATGGGGGGGGGCGTGGAATCCATGTTTGCCCCGGGTGACACAGACCCTAGTTCCATCCCTGCCTAATTCCATAATCTGACAAATCTGCAATGATTTTCCTTTCTCTATAGGTCTCTTCACCCAACTTGTAACTATCAATCCATAATTAAAGCCTTTATGAACACTTATGTCAAACCTATGTTGAGATAAAGAACTCAAGCATTATCCAGAAAAGAAGCATACAAGACCCAATAAATGGATCCATACATTTATTCCTAGATGAACCTAACAAGGACTTCTCTTCCATTATCTGCCCCCAACCCCAGCTCCATCCTGAAGAGAACTCAGGAAAGCAGCCCTGGTTTTGAGGGACAGCAATGCCCAGAAAGACCGTCTGTGGCTGTGTGACGCTGTGTTCCTCTCTTATTTATGTTTTTTATCATTGCTCAGCTCAGCCACACAAGGCAAATTGTATTTAATAAATTACCCTAATGGATTCCGCAAGTGGTTTGTGAGCGCTGTGCTTCCTCTGGTTAAGGAAAACATTTATATTCCTCCTCTCGTTGGCTTTCTTGCCAGTGAGGGTAACCAGAGGGCAGGGACAGGGAAGAGAAGGGGGGTGGGGGGTGGGGGAAAGAGCAGCCTTCTTCCTTTGGCCCAGGGGAAGAGTCCACTTCAGTCCCAGGGGAGGCCGGTGGGCAGGGGGGGAGAAGAGGGAGGCTGAGCTGCTGGCCTTTGTTCCCCCTGGGGAGGCTTGGCAGCCTCGGGCTGAAGGATCTACCACAGCTTTTTCCTACCAGAGCCAGCTCCCCACCCCTTGCCGGTGTTGAACATTAAACTCCACCAAAGGGGCCTCTTTAACAGCTCCCCATGAAATAATAATTCATTATGCTGCTAGGAGGGAAGAAAGGGAGTATAAGTGTCTTGATGGGATTAGAGAAAAACCCCTGCAGAGATGATTTAGTAGCCGTGATAATTCACTTAATAGGAGCCCTGGGTAAATTGCCAGACATTGAAATGTAACTGAACCAGCCTTGGAAGGACGCACTACTGGATAACGGGCTTCATTAGCAATATTTAAGAGATTTCATATAAGAATGAGTAATAAAAAAGCAGAATTACTTTATCCACCCCTGCTTAGTGGCCTTTAGCTTTATCTGTCTGAATATCAAATTGGAAATGGCATGATAGCAACACATTTTGGAAACTGTTCTTTTAGCTGTTATTTATATGGTTGGTTTAGTTTCTCATTTGTTAACCTTTCAAAAGGAATATCTCTAAAACATGCATAACTGCACAATTGGAATTTGAAAGAAATTGCACAGAGAAATGTAACAGCATAGATCGAACTGCCCAAAACAGAAGGTCTTTTTCTATTATGTTTGGGACCTAGGAATAATCTGTTTTTGAAGCAGTGTAAACTTGCAGAGCAGAATCTTAGAGATAGCACTTCTTATTACCTGAAAGTTACAGATCTTATATCCCAGTGAAAACAATAAAATGCAGCAACTGATTTCCATGTTTAGTTGCTTACAAGAAAAATTTACTTCTATGATTGAAGGAAGTTGATGTAACTAACAGGCAAGTTAGAAAGCCATTAATGAAAGCCTGCCTGATCTATACCACAGTTTTAATCTTGTTGTTGTTGTTGCTGCTGTTGTTGTTAGGATTCTGCACTTTCTTATAGGAATAGAAACCATTATACCTGAAACAAAAATATTGTAGGCTTGGGGAAGAAATGCATAGACATAAAACCCAAATTCTGCTTGCAATCTATTTGACAAAGAGGATTTAAAAAATATATAAATTTTGTATTTCTGAAATGGGACAAAACACCAATATTGGCCACATTATGGTGGCAGAGGCCCACAATGTTTTAAGGAATGGGGGGGAAGGTGAGCTCCAGAGTTGGAGATGATGATGACACCAAGTAGCCTGGGAGACTTCACTCCTCTTCCTCAGTCTTAGCTCTCACTTCTGCAGAAGGCTTTCCGCATGGCCCTGTTTTAGGTGGGGAATGGGGCGGGGGGGGATAGAGAAGAGTCAGAGCAGGAGAGCAGAACCTTTCGTTCTCTGGGTCCAGACTCCTAGAGAGCCAGGAAATGCAGGCAAAGCAGATGCAGGAACCAGATGACTCCAACCGGTGTCCTCTGGAAGACCTTCCTAGCAGGAGGCCTCAGATGGCTGAGGCACTGGTTGTCTCAGCACCAGAGAGCATCCCATCCAGTAGCTTCCCATCCTCCCCTTTTTAGGAGATATAAGACACGTAAGTGAATCTCCCATCTTTTCTTTCTCTATAATGATGTGTGGTGAGAAACAGAGCACCAAATTAGAGATTTTGTCTGAGAAGGAGTGGACAAACCTGATCATGCCTGAGGCACAGTCAGGAGTAATTAGGCCATAGTGAGAGGCAGTTTTCCTGTACAGGTAGTCCTCGCTTAATGACCACAATTGGGACTGGTATTTTGGTTGCTAAGTGAAGCGGTCATTAAGTGAATCTGACCCAATTTTGCAATCTTTTCTGTGGTGGTCATTAAGTGAATTACCGTGGGCGTTAAGTGGACCACGTGGTCTTTAAGTGAATCATGCAGTTCCCCATTGATTTTGCTTGCCAGAAGCCAGCTGGGAAGATCAAAAATGGTGATCACATGACCACGGGATGCTGTGAAGGTCATAAATGCAAACTGGTTGCCAAGTGCCCAAATCGTGATCACTGTGGGGACGCTGTGACAGTCACAAGTGTGAGAACTGGTCATAAGTCTTTTTTTCAACACCGTTGTAAGTCCGAACCATCACTAAACGAATGGTTGTTAAGTGAGGAGTACCTGTAGTCAATTTCTCCCCTCTAGTGGGTCCGTCTATAGCCACTCAGCTTTCGAGTGAAGCAGCATTGCAGATGGAACTAGTCTCAATATTCATTTACTTCTTAGTCTGGTCCAGAGCACATTTACATCTCTACATCTGAAGAGCCTAGTATCTCTCATTGCTAGCATGAGGGAGAATGGAAGAGGTACAGGAGTCCCCCCCAGGAAGGAAAAGGGCAGGAAATGCATAGAGGGTTGCAGTAGGGAGGAGTCATCTCCGTCTGCTCCCATCCAACATCCTTGAGATCTCACATGTTAAGCAGAGAAGAAGGCCCTTCTCAGCTACATTGGCCCAGTAAGATGTCAGAAGTTTTCTCTTCAAAGGTATAGATAGTGCAGGAGGGCAGCTTTCCTATGAGAACTGACACCTCAAAGGTTCCAATAAAAAAGAATATATGGTGGGCCAAGGAAGGCATCACATCGGCCTGTTCAGTGGGCAACAAACAGCAACTGGGGGGATTACTGCTCATTTGGCTGCCATCAGCAGGGATTTCCTTGATAGACATTTGTAGGGCAGCAGCATGATTAGAATTGTCTACCTTTATTAAAGATATATAGACTAGACAAGTTTGCATCCACCCTTTGAGCTCTCTGTTCTGCAGAAGATGCTGTAAAATTTTCTGACCCTCCGTACTGCTCTGATAGATTCTTTTCCTGTCAGCTCCATCTTCAGGTGACCAAGAACAGCATTTGGACTTACATGGAAGTGTCCTCCTGGTCACCAAAGGTGGACCAAACAGTTTTATACTTTCAAGGACTTTATACAGGTCACTACAGGCAACTCTCAGGATTTTTTTGCCCAATCATAAATGCTGAGCCATCCGATTGTTATGTACCAATCCGATGGCTCAGTATTCTTTATAGCTAGAAAGCAATACTCCTTGCTGACTCATGCCCTCATCACAACCCATTTGGAGTACTGCAATAGACTAGCATGCCTGGGGCTGCTTTGAAAATTACCTGGAAGCTGCAGTGGATTCAGAATGCAATGACTCTCCTGTTCGCTGGCATATTAGTATTATTTAAATTTATTATAGCTGCCCACTCCAGTAGACTCTACGTGGCTTACACGTGTTGGCAGGAGGAGATTATATCTGTGTTGCAGGTCCTACACTGGCTTCCAATAAGCTTCTGGATGGTAATTCAAAGTGCTAGCTTTGATTTATGAAGCTGTATATGATTTAGCACCTAGATATCTCCAGGAACACATTCTCTAACTGGAATTAACCTAGACATCTTGTTTGTCCTAAAGGAAGGTGCTGATAGTACCCCATTTTTGTGAAGTGAAGGAGGGTGGAGTAGGGAGATACTGCTTTTCTGTGACAGCTTCTGTGCTTTGGAACAGCCTCTTGGTTGGGATCAGGTGGGCTCCCTTAGTGTGCTTGTTTTGGGAGGTACTGATGATGGAGCTCTTCCAAACAACTTTTGTCATGTGAATGGCTGTCCCCTGGGTTTTTGTTTTGTTGCTGGCTTTGATTTTTGATTTGGGTTTGGAAGATTTACTTTTATAGATTTTTTATTTGTGTTTACTGTGGACATAGCCAGGAGTTCTAGCAGATTATGGTGGGTTACAAGTTGAATGAATGAATGAATGAATGAATGAATGAATGAATGAATGAAATAACTTTGTTTAGGCTATCTTTCAGCTGCTGTCAATTCATGCAACTGAGGAGAAGGGGTTGGCCTCCATCAGATGACAGAAAAGTTTAAGTCCTGCCCTCTAGGCAGAAGAGATGGAGTTAACCTTTTTCTGTTGTGCCCATCTTCAGTGACCAGAAGGGTGTCTCCCAGGAAGCCCAAGTGCCATTCTTGTATTGTACCCTAATCATAGAACTATCAAGGAAGAAACCACACTCCAGGCAAGACTGACAGGACAAACAACTATATATAAACAACCTGCAAACTTCACTCTCCCATGCACTGATGATGTAACCTAGTTTGGTTACATCTGCAGGAAAATAATCAAGCTCAGAACCAAAAACCCAAAAGTTCAACCCTGAGCTATGTACAGTATATTGTCTACTATTGGACAACTACTATAAATGTTTCTAGTTGGACTGAAGTTTCTTAATATAAAGAGGCCTGCAGATTGAGTGATCATGTATATTTGTTTTTCAGGACCACCTTAGGTAACTTGTTTATTTGTTCAGTTGCTTCCGAATCTTCGTGACTTCATGGATCAGCCCATGCCAGAGCTTCCTGTTAGACGTCGCCACCTTAGGTAATACTGGATAGCAAATAGTTAATTACTGTATTTTGTATTGCCACATAGGGAAGAATACTTGTAGGATTTTCTAATTCAGGTAGCAAAATAATATGGGTACCCTTAGCAACTATGATGGATGGAGGAATGGATGCCCCCTTAGCTATTCTGCTTCTAACAGAAAAAAATATGTTTATGTACCAGCCATTTTGCAGGTCATTCAAGCTCTATGTTTCTGACATTTTCGTCAATCATTTTATATTTTCTATCCATGTGGTTTTCTTGGTAAAAATACAGAAGTGGTTTACCACTGCTTTCTCCCATGCCGTATGAATTGATGCCTTTGCCATTGTCACTAAAGTGATCATCTGCCTCCAGCATCTTCCTATATCACTGCTGCCCAGTACGGGTGCCTGCTTGCTTTAGCTGGGCAGCTGGGATGACCTTCACGCCTTGGGTGACCCTGCTGGGAATATATGCTCTTGATGTATACTTCCGACATTCTTTGCTCATCCATCCCAGCAACATCCCCCCACCATGATGAGGCAGCACAGTAGGACTTGGGGGGATTATAAGGGTGTACTTTACTGGAAATACGTTTTCAGCAAGCTTTTTTGGAATGAATAGGAGAAGCAGAATGCTTTCTCCGAAGTATTATTGAAACTCATGCATTACACTGAAGAGTATAAAACTGAGGTATCCTGTGAGAAGATCCAAGGCCATATTCAGCTCCAAAAGCCTGGGGTACAGCTCCAAACATTTCCAAAGATCTCCAAAAGTTTATCAATTTTTAATGCGATAGAATGGGATAATGATTTAATAAATAACTGGAGATAATCATATTAGCTATACAGGTGGTCTTTACTTAGCGACCACTCATTCAGTGACTGTTTGAACTTACAATGGCACCAAATGACCGGTCCTCAAAGTTCCAGCCATCACATTGCCATATGGTCACATGGTTACCATTTGCAATCTTTCTGCTGGCTTCCTGCAAGCAAAGTCAATGGGGAAGCCAGCAGGAGGTCACACATGGTGACCACGTGACATCCTCACTTAATGACCCACAGTGATTCACTTAACAATGGCAACCAGAAGTGCCGCAATTTCCGTTGCTAAGCGGCACGGTCATGTGACATCATGCTTTATGACTGCATTGCTAAGCGACAGGAATTCTGTGGAGTCCTTGGTGCTCTCTGAGCCTTGTTGTTTTCTTGCAGACGTTTCATTGCCAGGCTAGGCAACATCTTCAGTGCGAAAAGGGAGTGGAACTTGCTCTCTGTTTATATACCCTGGCTTGTCCTGCCTGTGTTGGTGGGGGTGTTGTACTCTCTTTGGTAGTACCTTGATTGGGTTGTTGTTTGTTGCTTGGTTGATTGACAGAGTTAATAGTTCCTTGATTAAGGTCTATTGTGTTGACGGGAATTCTGGTTCCAATTGCCATCATTAACCGAGGACTATCTGTATTTGATTTTGATTCAGTGTAATGAAATAAACTTTTTTTTTGTCTTGGTTACACGTATTTATTTTGGAAGCCTTGGCAAACCACTTAAAAGCCAAGAAACGTTTCTGGTAAGATGGTTGCCAAATCGAATGAATTAACTTTTTATATTTCCTCCCATGCACAGCCTATTTCCCGCTCATGCCCGGGCTGGAGAAGCCTTTGAAGCAGCTGTGTGCATCTTCCAAAGGATGCAGTTGCTGTAACATTTTGACGTGGGGTGCTAAGCTCATGCTAATGCACTTTACAAAGCAATACACAAACATACCCCCCACACCCTCACCCACATCTGCGAGACAGAGAGAATCAGAGCACCCTATAAATATACAAGGTTGAAACAAATTGTTGATGTCTTATTCCTAACATTGCTTTCTATACTCTAATTTTAATTAGAATGATCTCAGATATGTAAATCTGCAGCTTTATATAGTATATAAAATGCTGAAACAACTTATTCATATAAAGTATGTCCCTCCCTATATAGCAGATGGGTCAGTCTTATATATGAGAACTGTGATTTAGTATATATTCCATGTACTTTATACATACAGGTTTATATTGGCATTTTTATTTCCATTGTGCCACTGTAGAGATGTTGTGTTTTATATAACACAATAAACCAGTTTGAAATACAGCAAGGAGATTCTTCTTCAAATAAAGCTAACGATATTAATAACCACAACTGTCAATTCAGAACAAGACAAGTGTTTTAATAAATCTTCACTAATACCCCATACAAATATGAAAGAATGACTAGCTTCCCCTGTTCCCGGGTGACCACCGCCTGTGATGACTTTGAATAATTCCCTCTAGTGGAAGGCAGCCAACTTGGTCCATTATTCCAGATGGCCAGCTCCAATTTGAAGTTCTGCAAATGGTTCTCAGCATTTAGGAAGGCTCCTTCAATTTTATTTCAGTCAGAGACAAGGAAAGATTGACTATCAAACCTGATATATTTTCTTACTTCTGTAGTATCAAACGTTATATACAGAAGTGCAAACATATATTTAAAAGTATAAAAATCACTATATTAAAAGCTCCACACACTTACATTCAAGGCATCAAATAATTGCCTTTTTAGTAAGGAAGGATAATACATTCTCAAGTATACTAATGTTCAGCCACCAATGAACTGGGAGGGGAAGGATGCTGCAAGAAACCAGACATCCAACTATGAGAAGTTCTGATTCACAACGATGAAATGCATGTGCTGATGCTGTGATTTTTTTAAAAACAATTTTTTAAAAAATGTTTATTTTGGCTGGTCAAAGACCAAAACAACAAAGTGACTTATATGTAAAATAAAGAGCTACAAGATCCAGCAATGTGTACCAATCTCTGAAGTGGAAAAACAGTAACATTTTTGCCAGGGTGACCATGCAGAGCTTTCAAGGTGTGATGTTGTAATTACCAGTAGTTAACATTCCTGAGACCTAAAATACAACATGTCCTCCCATCCATCTTTGATACCATGTAATACTGGGAGAAGAAACCCAGAAGGTGGTGAGATCCAAGTAGATGTTTGACAGTTCCTTTGTGGTCCATGATAAATGGAAGGGAGGGTGGGATGTTGTGCCTCTAGGAGAAGGGAATTGAACTAGTCATTTGGTGATGTAGACAGTTTGAATCACAGCGTGGATCCTACAATATATGGTAATTGGTTCAGAAACATGATAGAGTAGGGAAAGTTGGTCACCAAACAAAGAGAAAAAGATGTGTTAGGCCATCACAGGCAAGAGCATATCTATGCATCTATGCATATTAATACTGTGCAATAGCAATTTTCTTTGTAGCATTAATCTGTGGAAGACTTGAACTAAGTTTCTGTTTTCTTTTTTACCTTCACTGAGATACTGGAAAGGAATACTATCTAATTCACAGATAATACTGATAGTGGACCATTCTCCTTTAGGAATTTGAGGTAAAGAGGTCCAGTGTTGAGATGGAATAAACATTTCTAACAAATTGGTCACTTATCAACATCTTTGTCCACAAGTTACTTTGGGAAGCTTCTGTTATGAGGGGGTTAACAATAATATATTTAAAGAGGAAATTGCAGTTAATGTATTGTACCTAATATTGATTTTCTATCTGATGAATGTCAGGGTACCCTAGGTACCCTTTCCATTCTGAACCAGTGCAGGAAGACTTAGTATGGCTGCTGAAATGAAATTAAGAGAAGACAACTGGGACTGTTGCTGCTCAACAAAGAATCGAAATGGTTTGGTCTTCCTGAATTATTGTTTTACTTATGGATAGTCATTCTTCAATGTAGCGAAGGGTCCTCAATCACCTCCTGCCAGATTTAGGAACAAAAAAAGCACCAAGAAGATGGTTTCTGACTCAGACATATAATCCTAGCCTTGTTTTTGAGTGTTTGATGGATATGAGGATACACATACAGGAGATTGAGGTTTAGAAACAATGGATGGTGGAGGCAAGTCAAGTAATAACTACAACTATGTCAAAAGGCTTAGAATAGTAACCAGAAAAGCCCCTTTGGGGGCTATAGCCATTGGAGCATTAATGGTGGCAGGTCTAGCAGCAGGTGTATTCAGTATCATAGACAAAGTTATTGATACCACAGAGCCAGGGACAGTTGTGAGTGCTATTAAAGTAGGTGGTATAGACATTGCTAAGTAGTGGGCTAAGATCTTGCACATTTTCTGGGAACAGTTCATTGTGGAGAAAGAGAACAATTGTGGAAACTCCACAAAGGACATCCTGTGTAAAGCAAAACCATGTTAGAATGATAAAGTAGATATAGTAGTACTGCTGATATGGGGACCATAGTATCTGGAACAGTCCTGATCCAGAGGAGTAAAAATGGTAAAGACAGGGTTGCAGAAAACTTTTTAGTATAGTTACAATTTCTGAAAGGGTATTGAGACTGAGAAATTGCCACAGAGCTGTCTCAGATCTCTTCTTCAACAGTAGGTCTAACTCCTAGGTCCTCTGACAGCACCGTTGACCGTTGATTGGCAAAACACATCAGCTTGTTCTCATCTTAAAACTGCCATGGATTTCTGCCATCTTAGTGGGGAAACAGTATTTTAATACTGGAACAGCTAAAGATGTCTTAAAGCTGCTTCAGATTTGGAGATGAGATGGGAGATGAGAAAAGGCAATGTCATGGGAACATAGGAAAAAAATAGGCTGCAGGGCATTAGATGCAAGTGGAGAAAGACCTAAGACAATTATGCAGGTAGAGGAAAAACAGAGTTATACAAGTTGGATATAAGTAGATTGTGCCAATATTTGAACTGGCCTATACATACTGTATAGATAATGTGAATTTACCAGGTATTGAACTGACTAATTTGCACACCAATCTAAGCATAAGCATTAGATTACTGAATTATCAATTCTTTAATAACCTACTCATACAGTCAGTAGTGGCTGATTTAGCATTAAATATAATCTATATCTTATATGAGTTGCCGGGTCTAATTTCAAAAAGCTCTGCAGGGTCACTGGGTCTGACCTTAATGCTCAGATGGGAGACCATCAGCAAATATCCAATCTACAGACTAGACTGGGACCTAAAAGAATCCTAAACAAAGACAATAAAAAACTACTGTTGTACTGTTGCCAAGTAAACTAGAGGAACGTGTCCATGTAACCATAAGGAGTCCATTTTGACTCAAAGGAGATTTTATCTTTACTTTATATAAGAGGCAAAGTATTTTTTTTCAACAATAATACAAATTTTAGTAATAATGTCCCCACACAATAAAATATATTATCAGCAATAATAATAACAACATTATTATTATTCAACAAGATCACACTTCAGCTCAATTGGCTATCAAGACTATATATTAGATGACAGGTACAAATATTAGGCTATCTTCAAGACAGAACCAGCTTTCCATTTGACTTCTTGGTTTTTTTCTTAAGGGAGAAACTGGGTCAAGTGGCCATCCTCATAGTGCTATCAGTAAGTTCAGTAAAACCATATCTTAACATGTGTTGAAACACACATTATACAGTAAATAGATGCATAGATGGACTGGATATTGAGGAAAGTGATGTTAAAGATTATGAACATTAAGATTTATATTAATCTATAAGCCTATTAAAGTACAGTAAAACCTGTCCTTCAGACCACCTTTTAAAAGATATCGCTTCCCTGATGGGACCACTAAATTTTGGGCCAAATTATTTTCCCATAAAGAACAATGAAAAGAAAATGATTATATTAAGTGTACTTTTACTATGGTTTCTTTTCAATGTTCTGCTAAAAATGATTCCAAATAGTAAGATAATATTGATTTTGACCTTGTTAATGAATCTGAAGAACTTCAAGGAATATCTGACTACATATTTTCCGCTAAATGATGGGTGGGAGTGGGCAGAGACTCATCTCTATCCATTCAGTATCAACATTAATCAAAAGGCAACATATAATCAAATTGTTAACGGCTTCAGTGTGTTATAGACATATTTACACCCAAAAGTTCAAAGCAGTTGAGCATTTTGCATAAGTATTACAACTACAAAGTTCTTACTCCAGAGTAGCCTTCTAACAGCTATGTATCTATAGAGAGGTAAGGGTTGTGCAAACTTCATTTTAGACTTTCCATTTTCATAGGTATGGATTTTTCTGACAACTTCAGTTAGAATTTCTCAGGAAAGGTCTTATTTCAAGTTCCAGATTACATATAAAGTGGAAATATTAAATTATACCTATATCCTGAATAATTCACTCTGAATATTGCAGCAGGGTTTTATAAATAAATTAGATTCATATGAAATATGAATGTATTATATGTTACACATTAATTAAATCAGAGCAATAATGGTCATGTTCAGCATCTAAAAGCTACCTAAGGGTAAGAAAAGGTTTTGTGGGACTTTAAGCTTTCATCGGTTCAACTGAGGGCATTTCATTAGATGCAAGCAAACTTTAGTCCATGAAAAAAATATGTGATAATACAATAGGATAGTTCTTAAGGTCCCACAAGACTCTTTGCTACTTTTGTTCCAGCTGGCTATGATGGCTACTCCATTAAGAATTTGGCCATGTTCCTGGGGAGAGGGAGCATCAGGAAGAACCCAAATTCCACTTCAGTCATTAGCAGGGTAACCAATTAGTATTGCCTATACATGTTATTAAAATGTATATGGATTTACATACAGTAACATTTCCTTAACTGAATTTTAGTTGTAGAAATAACAGCTATAATTTAAGTAGACATACAGTAGAACAGTAACAGATTATAATGGGGAAGGCTGTGATCATTGGCCAGTTCAGTTCAGTTGGCTGTCCAACTGCTAACTACTGATGAGCAATTCCAGATTCTTGCTCTCCCTCCAAACATTCCTTTACCATTAAAACAAACTTGGACAAGGGCAAGTCTTGGGAATGATAAATGTCATATATGGCATAGGACAGAGGGCATTCTTGGCCTGAAAAAGAACAGCAGAAACAAGAAGTATGGAGCACCTGAGTGACCTCCCCACCCTTATTTCTTTACAATCTCTATTATGACCAAAACAGTCACTTCAAGAAAATGAGGCAGATGCTTCTGAAATGGAATGTCTAAATTATATAGTGAATGGAGACACTTTATTTCAGGCTGATAAGGATGATCCTATTATCTTTTATTGGATCAGAAATTTGCTGTTTTAACTAGCCAAGAGAAGAGTATGAGATGCTTCCAGAATTCAAGACACTATCCAATGTAACACAGTGAGCTACATCCAACATTATAAAAGAGAGTTTCCACTCAGTCAATGGCCATCCCCTTGTTCTTTAACCCATCTTCCAATACCTTGCTTCAAAGAGTTCCTCCAGTCCTCCAAAACAGATGGGAGGGGGAAAGATATAGGAGAAGACGATTCCATTCTGTTAGTAAATGCTGTATCATCAAGTACATGCACAATTGGATAGAGTTGGCTGATCGAGAATTTCAAAGCTGCAGAATTAGTTTGCTCCTTCTTTCTGATCTCACTGAACAGTACTTAGGCTGTTACTAAAATACCAATTTATGAATAACTCATTTGTTAATATGTGGGAAAATGCAGTAATTTTTATGTACATCTGGTGGTAACACCCCCACCCCCACCCCACCAAAGAGATACATTGAACAGTTGGTCACCTACAGGGAGCTGCACTAATTATGATTTGTGAATTACTTTCTCCATGAAATCACAATTTTTACAATGACTATATATAGATTATGAATTTTGCAGCAGGCTTATTGCCTGGGGTGAGACTTTGGCTGTTTAAGTACTGTCATCCTGGTAGAATATTCATTTAGATTTTCATGCTCTAGTCAGCACCTTGACTGTCCTTAGAGTTTCACACTTGGATTAAAAATACATTGGATTCATCAAGCATATTGTTAGTAAAATGAACTGGGACTTCCCTATTGCATACCACGTTCTGCAATTTTCTGGCAGCAAATGAATTAGAGACCAAACAGATGCATTAGAAACTTTTGGAGCATCTTTGCTTCAAGTAAAAACTGACCCACAATTACTCATATAGATTACTATTGAGTTGCAATTAATGAAGGTTTACTAGCTTTCAGATAGTATGACTAGTTTTCTAGAAGTGACTATTAATAGGGTTGTGCTGGAGTGCTTTGTAACAACTTTTTTATACTAAAAGCCTCAAAATGAGAACTTTATAGATGATGATGCATGCCCTCCATTCATGAACATCCACAAACTCATGTATATGTGCTTATATCAACAAAGGAACAAGGAATATTTTAATAGGTGTAGTGCATACTGTACATAGAGGGGGTGCAATGGCTCAGTGGTTAAGACGCCAAGGCTTGTCGATCGGAAGGTTGGCGGTTCGAGACCCTAGCCCCGCATGATGGAGTGAGCTTCTGCACTCGCCCCAGCTCTTGCCAACCTAGCAATTCGAAAGCATGCAAATGCAAGTAGATAAATAGGTACCACTTCCGTGGGATGGTAACAGCGTTCCGCGCGTGTCATGCCAGCCACATGACCGCGGAAGCGTCTTCGGACAGCGCTGGCTCTTTGGCTAAGAAACGGAGATGAGCACCGGCCCCTAGAGTCGGACACGACTGTGCAGGGGAAACCTTTACCTTTACCTACTAGTGCATACACATAATAGGTGTTTGAACAGAAGTTCAAAAGTGACAGAATGGGGTCAGTGGCAAAGAACCACCACCAAAAAAATCCTCTGCAGTACTTTTAATTGTGATGGCATGAAGTTTATTAGCTGTTGAGATCAGAAGATGACTTCACTTAGGGTGACCACTAAAATAATAATTATGTATTAGCTGCTACCAGACACATGAACTTTGGGAAGGAATTGCTGCAAAATTCCCCCTAATTTGAAGAATGTGATACAGAAGATATGGAGGTATTAACAGTAAAAGGTAAAGCCTCCCTCCAGTTGAGCTCGACATCTAGCAACCACTAGGAGATATTCATGTAGTTTTCTTGGCAACAATATGAAGGTACTGTAGTTTGGCATTGCTTTTTTTCAGGGTGTTTTTCAGCATCCCAGTGTAGCCTACAGCTCTGGTGTTTCCAAATACTAATTTTGAATATACCCTAATAATCAAGGAACTATTAACTCTGCCAATCAACCAAGCAGCAAACAACAGCCCAACCAAGGAACTACCAAGGAGAGTACAACACCCCCACCAACACAGGCAGGACAAGCCAGGGTATATAAACAGAGAGCAAGTCCCACTCCCTTTTCACACTGAAGATGTTGCCTAGCCTGGCAATGAAACGTCTGCAAGAAAACAACAAGGCTCAGAGAGCACCAAGGACTCCACAGTTTAACCTTGAGATACAAATATTCTCTTTTTCAAGATTGTCCAAGATTAGCTAGGTTCTTCACAGCCAGCAAAAACTCCTGACTTCTCCAGTGCCCAAAGATTCTTTTAGAAGACCTACTCACCAGTCTGAACAAACTTCTCAGGAGCAAAGCAGAGTGGCCTCATTACGTCACCTTGACCACTTTGTGCAGAAGCCTCTTTGTTTGAGTAAAGCTGCGATTCCAGGCAGATTGGCCCCACTTTGAAGAGCATGTTACTTCTGCTATGTGAAGAAAGCATTTCTGCTTCGTATATCACAGGTGCTTGTGCACAGACTGGGAAAGCAGTGGGTGAACCTTGGGTCTTCACTTCCTGCCCATTTTTGGTCCATAATCCCAAGAAATGCACCATTGTGCCTGATGGGAAATCTGGCCTTTCCTTGGGCAGGACAAACTATGTTAAAAAAAGAAATGCTTAGGATTTTAAGAAATTGTTATGCTTAGGCACTGGTAGTATGAAAACAAAAGAATCGGGAATGCCTGTGGGAGATAAATCTGTGCCAAGGTGCTTTATATTGCAGGAGAAAAGTAATCATATGTGTATGAAAAGTCATAAGCCTGAAGCTTTGGAGGGAGTTGTACAATTGACAATCTAATGGAGCTTAAAGGGAATTATGAGGTTTTCAGCTAAAAGACCCGAAATAATAATAAAAAGGAATCTTGTATTGCAAAAAAATTGCAAATGTCAACAGTAAATCATAAGACATTGCACCACTGAGCTGTTTGCCAGCAATATAGCTTCCTGAGTTCTTACCACAGGGAAAGACCAACTTCCATGGTCAATAAAACTTAAGAACTTTAGAAATACATGTAGAGATGTAAATCATATATTTGTGACTTTTCTTTCCTAAATGACTAATTGTAAAAGGCAAATGATGGAATGTATGGGCTCCTTGACTGGTAATCTATTCCTTCATTTGGTTCAGGACATGTTATTACCATTCTGTTTGTTCCATGAGATGCACATCGGTTTCTTCCATTTAACAGAAAATTAAGGTTAGAAAGAATGAAGTATTCTTGTCTTCCAACTCCACTTCCTGTCTTTAAGGTGTTTCCTAGGAATGCTCAGAAAGGTCTTGGAACATGCAAACAACAAGCCCATTTCTGAAATGGAAGGGCCAGACTCAGCTGCCCAAATGGCTTGCTGTAGTCCAAAATGGAACAGGTGGTGGCCAGATTGAATCTGTTGTTGTTGGAATGATTTGATTCATAAACAGGGTGATAAAATTTTATGGCAAGGACTCAAGGAACAAGGGGAAGTTGCAAGATCCTAGAGTAAAAGTCATTCCCCTTATAAATCTGTCTTAATAGCTCTGAGTTGTGAAGCATAAAGCAGAAAAATAAATTGAATGATATCCTAAATATAAGTTTACACACCCATTACTATACATGTAGTAGCAATGATAGACATTTATTTATGTTATGCATTTGCAGACATTTAAGGGCTCTTATTTGCATAAGACTGTAGATCTGTCTACTCGGAGATATTTATATTGCTTGGTATAGCATTACTTTTCGACATGTATACATAAGCATCTTCATTATGCGTACAAATGCACAGAATGCCTATATATATACAGTATACACACACACACACACACACAGACACACACACAGTATATATATAATGAATGCACTGATTTATATTAAGATTATATTTCATTTTATTTCCCTGTATTTTTGTCTTCTATAAAACATTCTTGTTCACTATGGTGAGGATTCTAGTTCATTGGCCTCCTGCACTATCACAGATTATGCTGGGTCCCTTGTTTTGAATCATGACCCTAAAAATATAAAGACATCATTTGGGCAGCTTGTATATTTAGGCCAGTTCTGACTGATCATCCTAGTGTGTATGCCTGTATAGCTCAGATTTCTCTGATAAAGGGACCATTTCCCTGTATTATTAAATTAATGAAAGTACTATCTTGAGATTTATAAATCCGTTTTTCAGTTAAAATACACTCTAAAAAAAAATTCAGAACTTCAAGCAAGCATACAGTCCTAACATGTCTCCCACCAGCCCTTTTCTAGATTCTAGATCATGCAAATCTCTAGCAAATGCATCCTGGTGCCATATTTCCAGCTCAGCTGATGCATTGATCTCAGTGAATTTTGAGATATAAACTTCAATTTGGCTCTCAGTCATTGAGTGGACACTGCCACCAATGGCTCTGACGCCCAGTCATTTGTTGTGGCTGTTTTGCTGTCCCTGTTTGCACATTAATCCAGTGACAATTAGGTGTCAGCTTGCGTTGATTCTACTCACTGATAGCCTTGGGCTGTGCACTTGAAGCCCTAATCAGGAGTGTAAACTCTGCTATATTTCAATTTGGAGAAGCGCTCTTCCGCTAAGAGGCCCCTGGCACTGCGATAAATAAAACGCCTATTTACTCTATCGCCACACTTAGACATCTAATGCACTTACTACCAGCCCCCTAATCATAGCCTCCAGTTAAATCCGCCTATAAATCACTCCATTCTCATCCTGCAGATTAGTGAAGCCATTTCCCCCAAACCCCACAATGAACACTGTTTCCTTTTCTTGTTAGTCAAAAGCTAGATGATTTTTATTAGGTTAAAGACGAGCTCACAGATGGTAAATCGCCCGGAGAGAAATGAGGTGGAGAGTTACACGGTGGAGTGCAAGCCATGGTGGGGAGGGAGGGGCAAGCAGCCATCAGCAGGACCAGAATCAAATGAGGAAGCAAACAACAACAACAACAACACCCCTTTCTGTGCTTGCCCGAGCCTTCCCTCTTTCCTTCCTCCTCTTCCTCCTCCTCCCTGCATTAATTACATTCCGGTGACGTTGGCGCTTGTGTGGCACAAGGGGGCAGTTCCTAGCAAATGGAAGAGGTCCCCACCCCCGCCCCAAGGGTTCAGATTCTTCTCAAGGAAGGCTTGATTGAGAGGGCAGAAAGAAAGAAGGCTTGTCTACACCAGTGTTTCTCAACCTTGGCAAGTTTAAGATGGGTGGACTTCAACTCCCAGAATTCCCTAGCCAGCAAGGCTGGCTGGGGAATTCTGGGTTGAAGTCTACCCATCTTAAACTTGCCAAGGTTGAGGAACCCTGGTCTACACTGTGAGATTTATTCCACCTGATCTCTGACTGAAGGATGACTTTGCTGCATCTGAACATCTGGGAATCATTTATTTATTTATTTATTTGTTTGTTTGTTTGTTTGTTTATTTATTTATTTATTTTTCAAATTTATTCCCCGCCCATCTCCCATGCAAGGGACTCTGGGCCATCACAAGAATCAGCAATCATGCCATTGAAGCTGCAACACTCTGAAGAAGGGCAAATGTTCTCAGTGAAATATGCAAAACAGTTACAGACTGAACAATATCCATTTATCCACCAATATGTCTGCCCATATCATTTTCAAAAAACATCCTTGCATAAGAAAATTGCTACTGTTCAAGTATATGGCTTTAAAAAATATTGGAAGTTTTTAACCCATGTGTTTTTCTCCTCCTTTTAGTGTTTCCTAACATTTCTCCTATTTATGAAGTAAAAATGATAGAATCTCATTTTCAGTCGTCTATTCCTTGCCAAACATTAGAAGCATTGGAAGAGGTTTGGCAAAGCAAAAGTTGATTTGGACAGAAGTGATATCATTTGTTCCATTTTATTTTGGGGATAGATAAATAACCTTTAAGATCTTGCTTCCATTACCCAATTAAGAATTTTTGTTCTATATTGAGATTTGAAGTTGTAATGACCTGATTGCCCCAAACCGCCTCTATCTGGTAGCAGAGCACCCTAGACTTGAGGGAGAAGGGGTGTCCGCAGGGTATGGTAAAAAAAAAAAGGCAAGATGGCAATGGTGATGGTGTGATTGAAGCTTCACCTGTTTTTTTAAGCAAAATGATACATATAAAAACCAGACAGAGTTTGACTCACACCATCATGGCTGCCATCTTAACTTTTTGACCACGCCTTGCAGACACCCCCGTGAGTGATTCTGATTCCCATTTTCTTCAGGGAAGCTGATAACGAACAATGAACGCTTTTTGAGAAAATAACATTGTATGAACAGACAGTACAGGATATGATCAGTTGTTTGTCTTGAAGAAGTCCATCAACAAATTATTCCTCTCTGCCTAATTACAGAGTGAATATTTGGCTCATCCCAAAAGGTTACTAGAGGCCCTTTCCCCTAAGTTTGAGGTACATCCTCTTCTTCTCTTTCTGCCCTGTACCACTGTTAACTGCCTCCCCTCCTTACCATCGGCATTCCCACCGTTGACGTGGCCATTTTGCTTCCCTTTTTAGAAGGCGGGAAGGGGCACATTCTTTTGCAACGCAAGTCTGAAGCTCTGGCAAAGCACAGCCCTCCTTTAAGCTCTGCATAGCCTAAAGTACAGTAAGAAAGAAAGGCAAAATGATATCCCAGATAGCAGCTGCAGAAACTAGCCTTTAAATTTAGATTTAAAGGCGGAAACAAATGCTTTTTATACTCCCATGCCAAAGCCAAGGAAATAGATCACATATCTATTGCACAGGGACTTAAACTTTTCTTCTCCCCATGCAGTTTGCAAATTTCCCTCCAGAGAGATGAATATCCCACTTTCAGATCTTATTTAGAATTATACCTTTAAAGCCCTTCGTGGCATGGGCCCAGGTTACCTGAGGAACCGTCTCATCCCAATCACATTGACCTGTCCCACCTGGTCCGGTAGGAAGGGCATATTACGGACCCTGTTGGCTAAAGAATTCCACTGGTGGGGCTGAGGAGGCGGGCCTTCTCTGCAGTGGCACCCGCCCTGTGGAACATCTTGCCCCCTGAGGTAGGTTGGCCCCCACTCTTCTGGCCTTCCGGAAGAGTGTTAAGACCTGGCTCTGCCAACTAGCTTGGGGATCCAAGAGTGGCACGCAGCCCTGGGGGTGGTTGGTGGCTTGAGGACGCTCTCTCTGCCTTTTTTACTTTGTATATTTTTGTAATGATTTTTATGGTCTTCCTTTTTACTAGTAAGCCGCTCAGAGTCACTTATATAGTGAAATGGGCAGCATATAAATTTGATCAATAAAATAAATAAAATTATAAAAGCCAAAAGTGGGACTGTCTTCATTCTCTGCTTTTCAAAAACCACAAGAAAGGATTAATGAGAGAGTTGAAATGAGAGAAATAGAGCAATGGGATAGTAATTATTAGTGCTTCATGTCTGTGTCACAAGTAGACTTATTAGTGAATATTATCCATATTGGCAGCTATTCCCCTAAATTTGTGGCTCAGTCCTACTGAAAGCAATGGGAAATGCTGGTTACAATTAACTCATTCCATTGCATTCAGTGGGACTTAAACTGCAAGCCCTATTTCTACTGATCTGGGAGAAAACCTAGAGGACATTCTTTTGTGACTGAATAAATATGTATCAAGTAAAAGTATCAGTCACAACCATGTTCACTTTTAATCAGAGCTACCCACAAATACCCAGACTGGGTGTGCATAAGCCAATAATGGAGTTTGCTTGACCTTGGCCTAGTCTAATGTGTGAACCAAGCTGTTGCAATTTATAAACCATGATCTCTGATTCAGTGTTATGTGTGAATCCAGCCACTGTAGCTTGGTTAGCAAACCATGACTTAGTGTGATACGGTAGTGACTCAGAGTAACTCAGGGTTAGCATGTTGTATTGTTAGAGCTAGTTTTTGGGTTGCAAACATTACATTAATATCCTAGGCAACATGGTTAGTGCAGATGTGGGAAAGGAAGGCTTGTTGGTTGGCAAGGGATGTATATATTTTTCTATTGTGTCAATTTTGACTTGGCTTGGTTGGGGGAGTTCCATAGGTGGCAATTAATTTGCCTGTGAATTAAGTGTTTGGTTACATCTTTTCGTAGCTTCATAGACAGCATGTCAATTCATATGTCCATTGCTGTGTTGTGTGAATCCAGCTACAGAGAATATAATCAATATAATAAAATAAAAACAAAACAAAACAAAACCTTTTAAAATAGTTTGACACCTATCTTTATAAAGTCACTACCCTTTTGGAAGACAGTGATCTGGAGTCTTAGGATATCTTGTAGTATTACGATTATTGTGCATATGCACAAAGCAAGCCTAGGTTCACAGCAAAATTAAATGAATTTGCCCTCTAAAATCCTTTACTAGCCCCCGTTAAATTCCCCAAATGTTCTTTCTCACACTCCATCAGCTGGAGCAAAACTGGTTTTAATCTTATTTTGACAGATGGATGTGACTCCTTTACATATACTGTAGCAAGAATACCCAACTTGCCTACTGGAGTCCCCTATACCCTTGCCATGGGTAGGGCTCTGCCAAACGGAGATAAACACACACGCACCTTCTTCATTTTCCATAGAATAGATAAAAGTTTCTGAATTTTCTTGGACTCCAAGAAACATTTTGAATGTTGAGACCATGTTATGGGAACACTCACAAAATGGCTACCATGTAGGCTTGACTACTCCTGCCATGGTAAGCAGGTCCTATTTGTTTACCAGATGTCCAACTTGTGATTTTGCTTCCTCGTGTCCTTCTCCTGATATCACCCCAGGAGGTTCCTCTCTGGCTTACCCGTTTCTTTTGTTTTCTCAGCAAGTGGAACACTTTTAAAGAGGGCATTGAGCTACACCCACCTTGGGAGCCTGATAGACACTAAGGGAAGTGTTTGCATATACATTGATACCCATGAGTGCCATATTGGGGGCCCTGGCCATAGAGTAGCACTGAGAATAATGTCTTAATAGACTACTACAAGGGGCATGCACGTTACCCACAACCTAATTAAATGAATTAATTTAGTGAGTCAAATCCACACTGTCAGTTTGGTTTTTAAAAAAATGTATATGCAGATAAGTAAAAGTCCATTGAATTGCAATATCCATTTGAAGGTATCCAATTCAATTTAATGCATTGCATGAATTCAGGTATTCAGTTCAAAGATTGAGTTTGAAAGGGTTATTTGATTGAATTGCTTTGAAGCAAAGCTTCTAATCAAAGACTTTGCACAGCCCAATTATACACCTCAACACTGTAATTCTTGTTCAAATATCAGTGTCAGGATCTTCTTCAGAAAAGAGGTTCAAATAATCAAGAGGAAATGAAGAAAGAAGTTTCCAGATCTGAAGAATTATCATTACCTTGTCTCCTTTTTATGATATCATCCAAGAAACCAGCTTTCATATACCGAACTATTTGTGTTAAAACATAGGAAATGAAGCAGTTGCTGGTACTTCCAGATGGAAAGATCTCAGCTGTTACCAATCAGAAGACAGTGCACAATTTTTCAGTCTTTATAAGGGACCAGCGTATGAGTGGGAGAGAGTGAAAAGAAAGTGGAAGCCACCCATTGATCTTTAAAAACCCTTGATAAAAAATTCATCTGGAAGCCTACTCTAAGATGTAGGGCTTAAGCAATATACTGTAGATTTTGGGGGGAAAGGCCCTGTGTGCATGCACAAATCCCATGTTATTTCCTGATAGAGCTGGGAAAGCATGCTGGCTGGGGAATTCTGGGAGTTGAAGTCCACACATCTTAAAATTGCTGAGATTGAGAAAAACTGCAATAGGGACTAAAAAAATCCTGTGTAAATTATGAATGTTCGACATTCTCACACAAAGATTCCTCCATTATATGCACATAGCAGTTCTCAACTCATGTCTGTCCACTGCCATACTTACACTTGATCCAGCTCAGTGTTCATATCACATGCAGCTTGCGTTTCTGAAATAGGTTACTGCAGAACTGCTTTGTTCATGGTGCACTCTTAAAGTAAGTAATTTCAGGGTCCATATGATTTGCCTGTAGAATTCTCTAATATTGTTGTTCAAAACAGCAGTGGCAACTCTAGTCCTATTGGCCAAAAGAATATTAGGATTTTTTATACCAACCCACAACAACCTTTAGATCTGTTTCACACATTGCACTAAGTCATGGTTTGTTTATTGATTAAATCACCATTGGGTAAGTTTATACAACATATTAAACCCAAATGGTAGGGTTTATAAAACACATGGCTGGATTTGCACAATGTATATAGATTGGGTTCACATTTCCTCTAATTCATAACAGCTGTGTTCTCACGATAACCTCATCCATGGTTAGCTCATGTGATGTACCTGCAGTCTCCAGGTCTCCCTACTGTCTCCTCATCTAGCTGGACTTCTGTACTTGAATCCAAATAAATGTGTGGGGGCTAGTTTGTGCTAGCTTTGCTGATAACAAGAAATTGAGAGTAAGCGTTGGGTTTAGATTCACATAGGAAAACTTGCCTCAGAGGAGATTGACCTGCCATCAAGGGGGAAGTCTTAAAAAACATCAGGCAGAACTCTAGGGGAAGAACTAGAATGGAGGTTTCAAAAATGGCTGGCAACTAAGACGGAGTAGATAGCAAGTGGCTAGTGAAGATGGATGGAGAATCCTAAAACGGTGATCCTAAAATAGGCTGTTGTGGGTCTTCCGGGCTGTGTGGCCGTGTTCTGGAAGTTGTGGTTCCTAACGTTTCGCCAGCATCTGTGGCCAGCATCTTCAGAGGGCAGGAGCACAGATAGAAGCAAAATCTCTGTGCTCCTGCCCTCTGAAGATGCTGGCCACAGATGCTGGCGAAACGTTAGGAACCACAACTTCCAGAACATGGCCACACAGCCCGGAAGACCCACAACAGCCATTGAACTCCGGCCGTGAAAGCCTTCGACAATACATAGATCCTAAAATAGTTTGGGCAGTGTTTATACTGCTGAAGGCTCATTAGTTCGAGAGTGGTCTGAAGTCCATAAAGCAAAGCAGGGCCTAATCTGAAGAATCATACTGAAGACCAGAAGAGGATGAAGAGCACCAAGACAGAAGATAAGAAAAACAAAGCCTAGGTAGCATTAAAAATAAAATAGTGTACATTTATGTTAAGCCTATATCAATACTACACACACACACACACACACAAACGGCTTAGAGTTGAGCTGAATCTTCTGAAAAACATTGCTGCTGGAGCATTCTAAAGACAAATGGTTTTCCCCTCTAATAAACTAAAGCTAGGGAGAAGGAAGAACTAATTCACAATGGTATGCAGTGCAATTAGCTCTGCTTGATGCTGAGAAACCAGAAGTGTTTTGCTGTTTGTTTGAGTCTGCCTTATCAAAAGACTGAACCACAAGTTTGATACGCTGTGCAGGGCACCAATGGGGGCAGCTCATCGGTGTGATCAAAGCCCCATCTGCTGTTATGTGTTTTCAGGCAGGGTGATACAATTGCGCAGTTGTGGCTACCATTAGGACTTTTTTTGACAAACATACACATACACACACCATGAATACACCAAATATGGCTTTGTACTGAATATCAATCAAGTTATTGGAATTTGTATATGCCCCCTGTGGCAATTCAATTAAGTCAATTTTCTGAGTTTACACCACACAATGAACCACTAACTACACATATAAACCTGGTTCATATACAAGGCTAAAATATGATTGGCCTGTTTTGTCATATACATTAATCAACTTGGCAGCTTGGCTTTGACTTAACATGCAGGGTGAACTCAAGTTTCTGTAGTTTGGTCAGTAAATCATAGATAAGCAGTGTCTTAATACAGTGTTGGAACCCAGACATTTTCTTCTCCCTTAACCTCCACATTTTCACTAAGAGGGGGGCTTGTGAAGCTGATCAGATCCGGATGGTCACAAAATGGCAGCAAAGAAATAAAGAAAACATTAACCCTATGCTGCCAGCCAGTGGTTATCCAGATTTCTGCAGCCCAGCTAAGGTGGGTCTAGTGAAGCCCTTTCTCTACCATTTTGTTTTGTTAGTGACCTGTTTGTTAAGCGAATTCAAAGGACTTGGGGAAGTATGGGCACTTCTTGGCATGGTGTAGCTGGTTTTTATGTTTTCATCATGTAGTTCAGTGTTTTTCAAACTTGGCAACCTTAAGATGTGTGAACTTCAACCCCCAGAATTCCCCAGCCAGCATGGGAGTTGAAGTCCACACATCTTAAAGTTGCCAAGTTTGAAAAATGCTGCCTTAGCCCAGCAGGGAATCCTGGACACCACCCCTCCCCCAGCCCCTGGGACAGTCTCATTTGAATGTCTGTGGTCTTCTCCACATTCCATCCTGAACACGGGCCCCAGGCCATCTTCTTTTCCTCTTTTTTTCTGCTTTGCTTTCCCTCTTGCTGGATGAAGAGCTCTGGAGAACCCCAAAACATTTTGTTACCTTTGAGTTGCCTTAATAAAAGTATTGCTCTAAAAGAGAATTTAGATTTTTAAAAAACTTTTAGGACCAACAAGAGTAACTTTCCCTTTTGTATTTACCCACGATATGAGCTTTGGAGGCTTGAGGTCCAATGAAAAGGCCAGAAGCCATGGCTCTGTTATGGGGGAGAACGGGGAGGGGGTGTCCCCCAGGGAAGCAGTATGTAAACAAAGACCAGCTCAGTAGCCTTTACACCTCGCTTTCGCTTTCGCCCTCTTTTCTTGCCTGGATCTCAGGTGGAATTAAAGGGATTAAAACTGAGAGTAAATGAGGCGAGTGTGCAAAATGACTCCTTTCTCAACCAAACGGCATGTTCCGTGCTGGGGAAATGAGATACACATTTAAATCTCATCCATCCACCGCCTGTGGCCACCAACGTGTACCTGCCTACTTAGCCCAAGGGTTAATTAATTGAGGCTTCAATGCACTATTGCAAGAGCATTATTGCATTTGATACTCTACATCTGTGATTTAAAACTCTTTCAGTCCCTTGTCAGCAAGGGAGGGCTTTAACTAGGAAATTAGCATTCAGATAAGGGTATGGTCTATTTGCTTCTGAAAGGAAGGAAATATTAAGGATGCTAGTGCACAAACCACACTATAATATTCTGTCCCCATCATGGTAGGACTCCTGAGCCCAGCTTCCCGAGGGGGTGGGAATGTAACACCAAGAAGGGGGACATCTAAAAATGACTCTGTAACCTCCAGAAGAAACCATTACATGTAGGAAACAAACTACCAAATGCACTGAAACAGATGACAATACCAGTTTAATTTATATGAAAAATACTTTGACCTTACCTCTGCTTCCAAATGCATAATTATTCAAGTGTAACATTTTGGCATTATTCTGATGGCTTCATATGCAAGTCAGTTACTAGTGAAGTGAGGATATTGGGAATACTATTCTTCCCTTTTTTGCTTTTCTTTCTTAGCAATCAGAAAATACAAGGTTTTTATATTATGGTTTTATCTCAGCTTTGTATATTAAGCTGGGTATGTGCACTCAGCTGCTAAAACGCATCTTATATTTTTCAATAGGTTATTTAAAGTGAAGGTTTATTATAAAGTGTGAAAGGTGACATTTTTGGAACCTCAAAACATTTGACTGAGCAGTCAATTAGCTGTCTGATTTGTGGATTGCTGATATAAGTACTTGCATGACCATTTTGTGAACCACCCCTATCCATTTTGAAATATCCTGTATGTTCCCATAGAACTTTTGGGAATCAGTGGGTTGCAGCCAGTTGTGTCCATCTGGAAGCAGAACAGTGTTTGCCTACCGAACAGATTCCTCTCCTGTGCTCCTCAAATATTGGTACCGATTCCCCAAAGCAGATTTGAGGAGCATATCACAGAATGTAATGTTGTATGCAGCACAGTATTCCATTGAATATAGCCTATAACAAAATTAACAAACAACCCTCCAGCAAGCATAGTTCCCCCCACAACATGAATAAATGTGATTAGTTTTGCAAGATCTCTCTCCTCCCCCAACCCAAATATTCTTTCCTTTTGCAGTATTAGAAGATTGGCACCTTCCAGCTTTAATTAGAAACAACCATTGTTCCTTGCTATGGTGACTGTTGGTTTCATTAAACTGAAATTATTGTTTGATTCTGGTTTGTTTCAAACCCAATGTGCCCCCTCCATATAAAGATTGGACCCACCCATCCTGGAGAATTATAGGCCAGTCTCTAATCTACCATTTATTGGCAAGGCTGTAGAACTCTCAATTACACTCTCTGGATCTACAGTATATCCTTTTCAGGTGGGTTTCAGGCCCGGGTATGGGACAGGAATTACATAGGTCACTCTTGTGGATGACTTGCAGCAGGACCTGGAAGGGAGTGGTGAGCCTCCTCTTGTTCTGCTAGATCTTTCAGCAACTTTTGATACCATCAACTATAGTGTCCTTTTGGGCTGCCTGTAAGGGTTGGGGACTGGAGGCACTGTTTTACATTGTTTCCACTCCTCCTTCAGTGGGCAGTTCCAGCTGGTGTTGTTTGAAAGATATATTCTCCATGACAACTTCCATGAAGTTTCTTATGTTCCTGTTTTGGATTTCAGCATTAAATTAGATATGAACATTTTTTTTAAAAAAAGTATTAGGTACAACATGGTGCAGCAAAACTTAGTGGTATCCTAACATCTATCAGCATTGTAATAAGGGCCCCCCGCTTGAGGAAAATAGTTGCTACTCAGTCACATTCAGAAGGTGCTGATGTCCTCTGAAACAGATCTAGAGTTCAAGGTACAAAATACCATAAAGCTTAACATTTGAGAAAGCATTTTATGTATATGGTTAAATTTGGGTTTTCCTGATGGTGAGGCTACTGTTGTGGATTTAACAAGCACAAAGTACATTCAAGAGCAACTAATGTTCTATAGGTTTGATGGCTTTGGGAAAGTCACACCTCTAAAGTTGCCTATTTAGTAAATGTAATAGGACTTTTTCAGTTTCATAAAGCATCTTGATAGCTGGAAAGTGCTAGTTAATGGCAGAACATTCCAACTATGAATTTCAAAGAGATTAATCTACTCCTTTAGAATCCTAAGAAACCAATCAAAGTGGCCACCCCATTCTTTGATATTTTACAATCTCTGTGGGCACAAAACTCAGACTGAAACTACCACTCAACAGTCTAAACTGCCCTTTTCATCTTCTTCTAGCATAAAAATACAATTTTTTCACCATATAAAGATTTTTTACAATAGCAATAAAACAACTCTAGAGAACATGGTTGTCTTGAGATAGTTTAACTGTGCTGGGTACCTCAAAACACCCTCGGGATGTGGCCACATAATAATCACTTTATTTAGTATGCCTTGCTCAATTAAGGAATGAAGCTAAAAGATCAGTGTAGGATAAAAATATGACTCTGAAAAGTTTTAATCTTGATCCTTACTCCCTGTCATAAAACCTATTTCTTTCTATTGCAGTAATAACACTTTAAACCCCCACCCAAGTCTGTCAAGTAATCAGAATCCAAGATAGTAGACTAGTATAACAACACAATTAATCCAAAATACTTTATTTGCTTACGTGCTAATAAAGAGATGGGCCAAAACAGAGTCACTGCTGGACCCCCATCAAGCTGACAAAAGAATACTTTATCTCTGTGTGGTAACCAATGTCTCAGTGTTTTATACTAATATTTTGCTGATTTCTATCTAGAATTGCATTAACTTGGACCGTGCATAAAGAAAACCCACATTAAGAAAACCAGGGTTGAGTCCACACCTGCAGAATGAGTTATACCAGTCTGTAGAGTCATTGGTGCTCTCTGAGCCTTGTTGTTTTCTTGCAGACATTTCATTGCCAGACTAGGCAACATCTTCAGTGCAAAAAGGGAGTGGGACTTGCTCTCTGTTTATATACCATGGCTTGTCCTGCTTGTGTTGGTGGAGGTGTTGTTCTCTCCTTAGGAGTTCCTTGATTGGGTTGTTGTTTGCTGCTTGGTTGAACTGGGAAACTGTGAGCATCTTAAACTAAGCCAAATCCAAAAATGCTAGAGAATTCCTGGAATCTTGGCACTCAGACAAAGTAGCCATCAACAGACACAGAAAGGTAAACAACATTTACATACCATTCATAAGAGACAATAGAAAAGCCAGACGACCAGAATACCTCCTTGCCAGCAATCAACACCCAGATATGCAAAGATTAACACCAGGATTAGCACCAGAGGAACAATCAAACAGCACAATATACCTTAATCAAGGAACTATTAACTCAGTCAATCAACAACAAGGCTCAGAGAGCACCAAGGACTCCACAGTTCAACCCTGAGCTACAAATATTCTCTTCAATTTATACCAGTCTGAATTGTGCTTCAGATTTCCACTGAGGGATTACATTAAAAAAAATATTATATATTGCTAGTTGAATCTTGAATCTCATATCAGGATACCACATGTTACTAACATAACCATTTTACTGAACAAGATTATAAATACATCCATGGTAAGGCTTTAATATACACCCAAACCAAAGTCTGGGGAGAGCTGAACTACAGCATTGCCCAGAACTGTTCAACACTTTATAGTGCTACCTTTAAGCAAATTTATACATGTTTAAATTTTGAGGGCTTTCCACATGATAATTTTATTTTAAAAAATGCATGCACGGTTGAAACACATTTATTATTGCATTTTGCAATAATATTGCAAAGTTTTGTGAATCATAGTCTATGTCATTAGATACATGGAATCAAGACCTGTGTGCCAAATACTGTATAGCTTGGTTGTTTGCTTGCAGACATTTCATTACCCAACTAGGTACCATCATCAGTACGAGCGCCATTGAGTGCCACTTGCACTGATGATGTTACCTAGTTGGATAATGAAACACACCGCTGTTTGGGGAAGAGAGAGGGAGAAGGAAAGAGTGGGAGAAGAGGGGCAGAACTGCTTTAGAAACAATCAAACATAAGGCAGCAATTTGATGTGACACATACCATAGTATCTACTGATAATTCAGTACCTTCTTGCGTTTACGTAAACTTTTACTGTACTGAAATAGTATTTTCCTAGCATTTTAACAGTACTTTTCATGCTTGAAACTATTCCTTTTTAACAAATGTACTTGTAAATATGAATGTAATAGAATTTCAGGGATACTATCAATAACATCTCTGAGGGAGAGAACATCATCAATATACTCCGTATGTCCTGTTTGTATCTGAGCAGCTGTTGTAGCCCTTGACTGAGGCCTTTATAGACAAATTCCCCCATCTACAAATGGGGACATTTGTGCTTTGGTGAGCACAGCCAATCCAATGGCCCCTCCATTCTTGATACCGTATGTATTTGGATCTCATCAAACTAGTTCGTTAAATGATTTTGATGGAAATGGTCACCTAGCTAGAAATGCAGCAGAATCAGAAAACAAACATTAAAATGGCTATAAAACTATCCCCTTCTCCTTGCTGTTACTGAATACGTTTCAGCAACAACCAGAATGCTTTGCTGATCATAGGCAATCTTTCAACCCTTAGCCATTGTAACAGTGGTTATAACAATGACAAGTTAGCCCCTGTGTAGGGTTACCGGATTTCCGGCAATTGTCTTTATGCCCTCCTTTTTGTCTTTACGTCCTCCGTCCAGCAAGCATAGCCTTAAAAACAAATATTGTCTGGCTTTTTGAGTGTCTTGGTTTTTTAATTTTATTTTGGACTGTTTTCACAACAGTAGTCATTCAAACTTTCGTGTATTGTGACCTTGTAAATTGTCTGCTTCTTTCTTTCCCTCGTCCGTTGACAGACTCAACAGCCTAGATTTATGTTATTTAATTTATTTCCTGATTCCAGCAATCGACTTCAATCCAGCCCTTTCAAACGTATGATCACAGTAGTCTGTACATCACATGACTCGTCTTACATTTCTATGGTGAAATTTGAAAAACACATTGTCATTGATTCTATATTATTGCTAGCATATGTTCTGGAAAATAAAGATTTGTTGGAAAAATATTGCAACTGAAAAACCAGTCTTTCTGATGCTGGAAAAGGTAATTTCTTTGCTTTTGAGTAATAGAGTCTTCATTTCATTCATGTCCCAGGCAAATAGGAATATCATAGATGTATGTGTATTGGCCTTCATAACAAAAATGAAAAAAACAGTAAGAGATTCAGGAAAATAAACTGCTAGACCTCAGACAGCACATCCTTTCTCCCAAAATCTGCACTTTCGTTTTTTAGGATGGAGGTGAAACCAAGGTCTGTTGGCCTCCCACTTATTACAAAAGTTACATAAGATTGTATCTGGGAATCCTAGGAGAGGCGTAACTGTAATTTCCCACTCATTCCATGCTGCTTGGCAAACTGTCCTTGATGCTCAAAAGACTCCCATATAGAAATTATTATTATCCCATTATTATATTTTCTCTTGTTGAACCATAAGTCGACTACTCCACTTGTGGGACTGAATGGAGTCATTTTCATACAAAGCATCTTCATATGGAATATTAAACTACTCTGGCTGGCCCATGTGAAGCAGTGTCTCTTTCTTACCCTTATTCCATAGAGCTCCTTAGCCACTCTTCCCATGACCAATTTGCCCAATCCTGGAGTACAGTTACAATTTAGCACAAATTGGTCTCAAATTTTGAGTTTGGTCTAGTGGTTTGGTCTAGTGGTTAAGGCAACGGGCTAGAAGCCAGGAGTCTGTGAATTCTAGTCCCGCCTTAGGCATGAAAGCCGGCTGGGTGACCTTGGGCCAGTCACTCTCTCTCAGCCCAACTCACCTCATAGGGTTGTTGTTGTGGGGAAAATAGGAGGAGGAAAGAGTATGAGGTACTGTATGTTCCCCGCCTTGAGTTATTTATAAAAATAATAAAGGCGGGACTGAAAATAAATAAATTAATAAATTCCAGTTTGAAATAGGGGCAATCAGCATCATCAGGTGTGATCCACAAAGCACACTCAGCAAGCACTGAACTGCACTTGAGATGTCAGTAATACCAAAAGAGTATCTGGGCCACTAAGTCTTAAATATGGAATTAATTTTCACACAGATATTGGCTACATAGGCCTAAATTACATGATACTTCAATGATGTGTTTAGCAATGACATTCTGGATTAAAACAAATTAAATACAAGATGTGAAGGAGTGCAGTGTCTGGAAAAGTGCATCACTGTGATCAGGAAATAAAAGCTCTGAGGGCAAATCAACATTATTCTAGAAAGAAAGCATGTTTTTCTTCACCAAACTTTTGGAGCTCTTGAGGGTTTCAACAAGCATGTGCATGAGGGTGACCTAGTAGTTATTCACTGGGTTCACATGTCTTCAGCCATGCTATGCTTAACCATGATTTATTGACTAAGCCATAATTGGTTGGGTTCACACAACATACTAAGATATATACCATTAATTATAAACAATAGTGGTTGGGTTCATACTGTACACTAAGCCAACACCAACATACCACAGTATGATTGTCTTGCGGTGACATGTGAATCCAGTTTAAAAGCTTTTAGCATATCCCTCACAAAAAGCTCCTGTGCAAAACCTAGCAGTAGCTAATAACTAAAGATCTGCTTTAGGGATCACAAGATCAAATTTGCAGTTCTAAAGTAGAAGTGCTGGTAGCATGCAGCTCTGGGGCCCCACAACCCAGATGGTCTTTTAATTAATTGCACCTCCTTTTTTTTAACGAAGAAAGAAAGAAAACAGCAGAGGTGCTATCCTGTTTCCCATCCGTTCCTTAGAGATCCTCTGAAGAAGGTATCATGATTTCAGGAACACTGAAGTAAAGTGAAGAGGGTACACTGGTTATTTACTTAAACTTGTTTAAGAGTTAAAGGAAAGGAGACCTAAAAGATGAGTGTCATGGTTTGGCAAGGGAAGAAGAATGGAGGGAGAAAAAGATAGAAAACACAGTGAGAAGGAAGGGGGGAGGGAGGGAGATGGTGGAGAGATAGAGTGCCTGTGAGCATGTTTGAGAGCCCCAGAGGGTTAGAATTTGTCAGGCTCCCTATCTTGAACTTGTCAGAATATACAGTATCCAGACCCCCGTTCTACCCACTAAAGTTCAAGTCTAGTGGAGAAGAAATAAGGTGATGCTGGCCCCCTCCATCTCCAGTCACACAATGATGCAAGGCAGGTTGTTCCACCAAAGACAAGTTCCTGAAGCAGGCCCTGCAAATTTCTTTTTTATGTCTTAAGACCCAGTTTAAGCTACGGCCTTGAGTTGTAAAGGTATGATAGTGACACTCCATACTGCACTTTTACAAATCTGTTTTTAAAGTAAAAAGTACAACTAAGAAAGTGTTTTGAAGACACTGGGAAGAGTGCTTTGTTATATAAAATTACTTTTGTGAATGCAAAATGCATGTAGGAAATTCACCCTGTATAATGGAAAGAATGGTGAATGAAGCGAGAGGAATGGCCGTCACTGGAAAGAAAACCACCCTTGAATGCATGTTTGTACAACCACATTTGCTCAGGGTGACCAGCGTGGCTAGGAAAACACACTGGCAGGTGCCTCACGATGCGCTGCTGTTCTCTTTTCTACTCTTTGGTGTCATCATGTAGGCCAGAAGGTGAATTATTGCAATTTACTAATATTACATGCACTTAGTGAAATGGAGGTGCTTGAGAAGAAAACATTAAATGTAAATGACGTACATTATAAAGCTTTTTTTTTAAAAAAAAATAGTTTTAATAATAAAGGAAGACCAGCTTTTGCAAAAAATGGGACATAATGTGAAATCTGGGGGCCTCATTAGAACAGCCATTCTTGGAATCTCAGCAAAGCACTTTACACAATTGACCCAGTTTTGTTCCCGTGACTAATTATTTTTATTTACCCATAATGTCCTGGGCCTTCAGAAGAGCTGATTTCACCTCTCTCCATTTAGCACAGGCCACAAACGCTCAACACAGAGTTGAGTACCTTTTCCTGCTCTTTGGCTGTAACTAACTGTATGTTTTAAGTAACATCAATTAGACTGGAATTTGTCCCTACTGTTTTGCTCTCCTCTTCCTGATGATTCAAACTGAACAGCTTCTCAAAAGTACTTCTCGCCCCTTCCTTTCTCCACAATATTTTGTTTAATGTCATAGTAAATTGATTGTGGAAGCTCTAAATAGAAGGGAGTGCAACCACATAAGCAGCCTGAGAATAGGAGCTAAAACATGGAGAGATACTTCAAGCATTTTGTTTTTTTCCCTGACGAGGCATTCCCTATTTGTTAAAAATAAATTAATGCACTGCTTACGTAGGCCATTTTTCTGCTTATATCTCTTTCCACCATTAATTAATGGAGGAATGAAAGATTGTGCAAAGCAAACCTTAAACAATATGAATAAAGGAGAAGGCAGGATGAATAGATTCTACCCACCACTCTCCCATCTCCTTCAGAAGTAGCACTGCACAAAGGTCCACAACAATTCTGCCTTTTTTCCTGCTGCATTTTATTGTCTTTCATAAGACAGAAGACACAAAGACTCTAGGCTGATGGGTTGTATTTGAGTGGGTTAAGAAAAGTTGTGGACCTTTAATAGTATTGGTGCTGACACTTCACTTTGTAGATAATTTGATGCTGTTCAGAAACCGTTGGACAAAAGACAAGAACGCACAGAGCTCCCTGTTGGCTGGAGACACAGAGACTTAGTACAGGCAAGTGAAGAATTCAGCTGGGGAGTCTGAATCAACCCTCAGTTGGATTTGAATTGTCAATTGGTTTCAACAAACTGAGTTGATTCAATTCAATTCAATTCAATTCAATTATGATTGAATCATAATTCTTATGATTAAAAAATGCATTGTATAAATATGAAGGGCATTTTCCCCCTTTCTCTCTACCTTTCCCTAGAGAGGAATGGACCTAATTGTCCTTACCTTAATTCCTCTACAGCTGCAGCTTTATACTAGTGAAAAATATTCCCAGGAAAATTTTATTATTTATTTATTCAATTTATATGGCCACCCATCTCAACAAGTGACTCTGGGAGGCGAACAAAATTAAAATGTATCTCTTTGTAAAAAAATTAGCAGAGCCAAGTCTAGATTTCTGGGCAGTTCCATTCCATAGGGCTATTTTAAAATGAACATTCATGGATTATCCATTCCAAGCCAGCATTCTCATACGGACACATGTACCTGTAACTCTGCGTAGTCAAAACACGGTCACCCTGTAATCATGAAACCTGCAGCACCAAGTAATTGCTGGAAATTCCAGCAATATGTTTCTAAAAATCAGCACACTCAATTTCTTTGCCTGCCTGCATTGTATGTTGTAGGATTGATAGCAGATTTAATCTGAAAAAATATGCACTTGATTGTTCTCTCTCTATTAAAATGAGTCTATTTTGAATGCCTTTATGGTGCTGATTGTAATCTTCTGCTGTTTCCCCATGCTGTCCCTAAAACTCTACCTGTTACAGATTCCTGAAATTTCAGAATAAAAAACCAGCATTCTGAGATATTTTTCAGTAGAAAAAATGACCGTGTGCTTATAATGTTGTTCTGTCACTGAGTTATCTGTTTCTGTCATTCTTTTTTTACAAAATGGGACATATTCCACAAAATATAGATGGAAACAGAAAATTAGTAATACCAATATTAGAGATCATGCTTAATTTCCATCTTCAGCAATACAGTAACAAGTTTAACATTCATGAGCTCATTTAAGAGGACTGTGGAAGTTGCCGAACGGGTCTGCGGAGGGAGGGGTCAAGGAAGACAAGATGGCGACCACAACCAAGGGAACGAAACTCCGCTCCTTTTTTAGGTGTATGGTGCATGTGCAGCACAGCAGGAAAAGGGGTAGGGCTTCAGTCACATGGTCACATCCACCCTCTTGACTTTTTTGACCGCCCCTGCCCCTGTGGACTCTGCTACTCAAGCTGCTTTCAGACAGAATGAAAGATGCATCGCCTTATTGAGTTCACAGTTCGCTTTGGGTAAAGTTATATTCCCAACCATCACTCCTGGGAAGGGAACACCAGTGCAAACTACTGGGGGTGGGTGGGAAATTAGTCACAGAGTGTGATCCTGAACTTCCTGTGGGCTTTGTTTAGATATACTGAAGATGGGACAGAGGGCAGGGGAAGAATGGGTTGCCCCTGAATGAACAAACAAATCAATCCAAAATGGGAAAATGTGATGCAATTAAGCTGTTAATTCTCAGGGCAAGTTTCAACAACAGGAACTTCATTTCCTGGATGCACAAAATATTCTCCAATTAAACAAGAATTCACCACAGTGGAGGAGAGAGAGCATGCCACCCTCATTTCTTTATTTCTCTTTTCAACCTGTTCTCTGTGGGTTTGGGAGAGGAGGAGGAATGGGCACACAGAATTTTGCATAGAAGGGATAAATCTGCAAAACATGTGCAAATGGCGTCACAGAAGGAAATTTGCAGCTGTCCATCCCAGCTTGGAGAGATGAATGGCAGAGGGAAGGGAGGCTATTTGAATACTGATGTGGCCCTCACTTTCTTCCATTTCCATTAATGACGTGCTCATCAAGGGCAAACAATGGGACCGGCTGCCGGCTCCTGTCACACTGTGTGGGTGCCGGGAATGCCAGGCTGTCATCCTAGGGCTGCATTTAGAGACCTGCACGCTAATAAGAAGTGCTCGGTGCCATCAATGCAGACAGGTGCTTCCGAGGCTGGGACATGCTCCATTCCCTTCTCCTGTAACCCTCCCTCGACAGACACCATGAAATGCACAAATTAACAGCCCCATCATGTTGGGCGGCTGCTGCTGATGGTGAAAGCAGAAAATCAAGTTGTCACCCAGGGTGCAGCTCTGAAGTCACAGCCTCATTTCTGTCTGGGTGCCCTATAATAGCAAATGCCAGAGTGTTGGATGGATGGGAGGCTTTACATTAAGGCCCAGATGCAGGCTGGCCAGAGAATTAGCGGCATTTCCCCCCTTGGGCGATTTGTAGAAAAAGCAAGCTCTAGGGGAAAGCCAATGCTGTGGGCGCCCTCTCTACCTTACTGGGTTCCCCCCTCTGCTGCCAATATAACCCCCATTACAAGATTTTTTGTTACCAGATCAATATGGATTTTTGTTTGTTTGAGTCCAAGTTATTGCAATGGATTGCCTTTAGTCACAAGAATAAACCAATAATCTCAGTGATGAATTTAATCAAGGAAATGTACTGATTTCTGATATTCTTTCTCCTCCAAAAGGAAAAGGGGAAAAGGTCAATTTTCTCTTTAATTAGGTTTTTCCCCCTAAACATTACTTATTTCAGAGTCTAGGGCAAGGCTTAAATGATGCTGAAATCAATTTGCTTGCGTAACATATTTTTAACACTAGGGGTTTGTTTTGGGAGTTGTGACCCTATAGCAGGGCTGGGGAACCTTTTTTCTGCCAAGGGCCATTTGGATATTTATAATCGGGGACCGGGGTGGGGGTGGGGGGCGGGGTTTCTGGGATTTCCGCGGACTGGGGGCTGGAGTTTGCGGGCGGGAGCCAATCACAAGCACTGGGGGGTGGGGTTTGCGGGCGGGAGCCCCGCGGGCCTTACACGGCCCGCGGGCCTGACATTGCCCACCCCTGCCCTATAGTAACGCTGGCAGTAGCTTGGAGCCTGTGTCAAAATGCTTTGGTGTGTGTGTGTGTGTGTCTGTGTATTCAAATGATTCACTCTCAGGTAATTTTTTTCTCATGTGATCTCATGAACTAAAATAACACTCCTATCTTTGGAATTTGAGGCAGCTAATAAACTAAATAAATTTTTAAAAATGTGATCCACAGAATTATCAGAGAGAGAGAGAGAGAGAGAGATTTCCATTTTTAATGTTTTATAGAGTTTAAACTCATCCAGTGATTATTACTCACCTTTAAATTCTTCTGCTGAGTCCCTGCTTAATTTGAAAAAGCCACTTACATTGAAAAGAAAAACACAAATTTCTGGGAAAAAAACATATGAGGAACTGTCAGAGGCATCGGGTACATTTAGTCTGGAGAAGAAAAGACTACAGGCAGACACAATCTATGTCTTTAAATGTCTGAAGGGCCGTCATGGAAAAGAAGGGACAGAATTGTTTAGAGTTGTTGCAGAAGACAGGACAAGAAACAGTGGGCTGAAATGACAAGGAAGTGGGTTTTGGTAGGACAGCAGAAAAAATTCCTAACAGTAAGAGTTGTTCAACAATGAGACTGCCTCCAGAGATGATGAGCTCTCCTTAGTGGAAATGCTTAAACAGAGGTTAGATGGCTATACTAGTGGATTCCTGCACGGGGCAGGGGTTGGACTAGATCAGTGTTTCTCAACCTTAGCAACTTTAAGATGTCTGAACTTCAACTCCCAGAATTCCTGGGAGTTGAAGTTCAGACATCTTAAAGTTGCCAAGGTTGAATAACACTGGACTAGATGGTCTCCAAGGCCCTTCCAATCATTACATTCTAGGATTCTGTGATGTAACATTTGCTTATATTATAGACCATTTATTTCCCAAACAGAATACAGTGTTGACAACTGCCTCATGCATAAGTATACTGATTTGTTCCATATACCCTATCCTGTGCTAGAGATAAATAATAGAGAGGCTGAGTCCTTCAGACTGAAAAAAAAAATTAATGACATAATGGGCATAGAATTTCTACATAAAACAGGAAGAGTAACAAAATTTACAACATAAAACCCCCTCCTGTCATTTTTATAGTAATACTAAAGCACTTTATTGAATTTATGAGTACATAACTATGAAGAATGTAACTTGAATTAGGACCAACTTGGAAGTATAATATCATCTATAAACCTTTTTTCTATTAGCCTCTTTATTATTTTATTTCCTTTTTTTCTTCTTTAAGCCAAAGAGACATTATTCTCTTCAAGATCCACCCTGGAATCCAGTTGATAATATTCTTATATATTCTCTTTTTTTACCTTGAAAAGAGCAAAATGTAACAAATTGGTATGAGTTAGAGTTAAATAAACTTCTTATAAAATATACAGCGTGGTTTCCACAAAAGGGGTATATGGCACAATGTTCCTTTGATCATGATTATGACATGATGTGAGAGAAGGTGGAAGACAATTTCAAATAGTTATAGAAATCTAGAAAGAAATAAAATTTGAGCAAAAGACGTTTAAGCGAATGAAAACTAGACCAGGCCTTTCAGATGGGAACCTAAGACTCTGTGGTTAAAAGCCCAGGAGCTGTTTCATATCAGAAGCCATTATTTTTGTGGCCAAGTTTGTAAATGAGCAATTGCAAGGGTGGGAAATGGACATAACACAGCAAGAGCAGGATGTTTTACTGTGTTTTCCAATTCTGTTTTATTCCTTGCATCCCCAAGGAATTTTCTGAAGGGGCAATAAAATAAAATGGGTGAAACAAAGCCATAAGCCGGTTAAGTCTGAAAGACATGTCATCTCATCTAAAAAGAAGAAACGGACCATTTCCACACGTAGAGCTGACAGCAACGCCTGAGCTAGCAATACTGCTATTCCATTTGATTTATAGAATAATGGGGTGACAAATGATGACAAAAATAAACTTTTACTGCACTGAACTGCTCCTTTATTTATGAAATTTGGCCAAGTAGTGAAATCTTTTATCTGCAAGTTGTAACATGGAGTGGGAACGAGCGATTATGGTGTGGTAACAGTAATCCAGTGATGGAGGCAGAGTCAGTTGGAAATGGATTGAAGTAAAATAACTATCGCACCGTGATAAATGTGAACAGTGCTTTGCTGACAGATGATCTAACAGGTGTTCATAACAACTATATAAGAGGATTTATTTATGACCAGCCACAGCCGCAGCACTGTAAATCAGCTCCAGCAGCTGCACGGCACTGAAACCGAGTCCCCTGATGCAGGAACGTTGCAAGAACCTGAAGAACACAATTCACTCTAGAATCCTAATCACCAAATCACCTTTTTTAAGGCAATTACACTAGACTGCAGAAATCAGAAATTACTTTCAATTACTCAAAGTTTAGCTGCTAACTTTTTCCAAACAAAAAACAAACCAAAATAACAGACAGACACACACCAGGACTGCAACAAATTAATGGCTGGGGGGGGGGGGGGCTACTTTTAAGAGAAGGTTTTTAAGCCCAACAGTTGGCAAAGATCACTTTCTGGGACTTAAGCCACAGCTGACCAAGATCAACACTATTATACAAGCTACCAGGTCTTCATCTTTTGCTGATGGCACAATTTTGAGTCCAAGAAGCCAATCTAGTCTTTCCTCACCCCACAACCTCCAGATGTATTGAGATTTTAACTCCCACAATTTCTAGTTATGGCTGCAAATTGTGGGAGGCCAGTGCATCACATCTGGAGGACATCACACTGAGTAAGACTAAGCTAGGAATGTCCATTTTTCATGACAAATGTTGGGACTTTGAGGCAGAATCCATTTTAAATTTATCTAGACCGCTTCCCCCCCCACCTTCCTAGAGCTATATGACTTTTTTCCCCTGTGGACATTGGTTGTGATGGAAGAAACCTTTGCCATTTGTGGATCAGGTTCCAGAAGGAGAAGGTCCAGTTATGTGTTCCAAGGTAGGACCCTTCAGCTTAATAGATCAAACAATGCACTCCAGATGCCATAAGGCATCTTCTGTTGTTTGGTGGATTGTAGCTAATGCGTGCATGGCTGCTGCAATATTTAATTGACCAACTGACTAAGAAAATCTGTTTAGCAAATACTAGCTGAAAAAAAGTGTTCCCTGTTTCTTACACCCCGAGAAGGACTGAGAGAATGCCTGTTCTAAGAAGGTATCTACTATCATACGGTATATGAAAGAAAAGAAAAAGAAGCACACTTCTCGTAAAGGAGTCCAAATAAGATGGAAAAACACATAGTACAATTCAGCAGTTCTCAAATGAACATACGTTCTAGACCAGGGGTCAGCAAACTTTTTATGCCGGGAGCCATTTTGACATGCTCGTGCACATTTTGAAATGCTCGAGAGCCAGGGAGCGGGGTTTGCGGGCGGGGGCCAATCGCGTGGAAGGGGGCGGGGTTTGCGGGCGGGGGCCAATCACGTGGAAGGGGGCGGGGTTTGCGGGCGGGAGCCAATCACGTGGCTTATTGGTGCGGGTGGGAGGGCGAATCTGGATTTTGGGAGGGTCGGGGGAGAACGGGACCTGCCTGGCCTCTCAAGGTGGGGAGGCAAAGTGGGCTGTGTGGCTCGTTGCGGAGGGCTGTGCTTCCCGGGGCCCTTGCTAACAGGTCGGGCGAAGAGGTGCAGTCCTGCACCCGGGGTCCTGGGTCCAAGCCCCCTTAGTGCAGCGGGACGGGCTTCCCAGGAGACCTCGGGGCGAAGGCGGAGCAGCCCCGCAGATGGGAGCTGGGCCAATCGCGTGGAAGGGAGATGCTGCTCCTCAAGTCACACCACGGCTATTGGCTCAATCCGTGCCTTTCATTCCCTCTCCAATGCCAGAACCACCACCCCGAAGACGAGCGGCACTGAACCGCGTCTCTTGAGCCAATCGGAGCTAGCTTGTAGCACAGCTTCTACTCCTGAGTAAACAATGGGGGGGGAGAGAAATGAGGAAAAAGTCTAGAAACCTACCACGCTTTCCACATGGGCTGCGCAGACACCCCTTGTCCTTCTCCGAAACAGCACGCCAGATCCAAACAGTTCCGTTTAAAATCAGGAACTTTCCGGCTTAGCGCTTTCCAGCTCCGCCAGGGGAAAAGGCTGCTCGGGCCGGCGAGAACTTCACTTGCAAACTATTGCTTAACTCCCACCTCCTTGCCAAGCCCTGAGTGGCGGCTCATCGAAAGGCAGCCGCCAGCTGCACAAATCGTTGCCACGCATGCTCCAGATCCCCCTCTTCTGTCAGGTCTTAGAGCCCGCTGGACACGAGGTTATCCACCCCCCAAATTTCCCCCCTTTCTTTACTAGAGAAAAAAGCATTTGGACTTTGTTGTTTCCTCACTCTCCAGATCAATTTCTGGCATTGTGGAGGTGGTTTAAATAAATTACAGAAGGTCTGGTGCGTTTGCTAAGATACTGCAGGGGAGAATTGTTTCTTTTCCACATTGCAGCAGGTTGATCTTGTATCTCCTTGTTGACTCTCTGTCAGCCTTCACCCGTGAGATAATCCTCCTCTTTCTTCTTTCACCTCCCTGCCCCCTTTTTTTTTTGTAGATTGTGAAAGCTTTTCCAGCTGGAGGCTTTAAGGAGACGGTCGGGGGGCTCACGGAGGGAGGGGGCGCAGCCAGCAGGGTTGGAGTCCCAGTCCTCCAGGCTCGCCCCGTTCGCCGCCGCAGTCATGGTCCTCCTCGGCGAGCCCGGCCTCCAGAGCGGGGCATGTCTGGCCGGGCGGAGCGGGCGCAGGGGAGCCGCACAGGTGCCGAGGGGGGCGGGCCCGGTGGCAGAGGCGGAGGCCCGGGCCGCCCGCCTGCCCCGCCCGCCTGCTTGCCTGCCTGCTTGCCTCCCTCCGCGAGGCCCCC
This sequence comes from Charina bottae, assembly GCA_023362775.1. Taxonomy (NCBI): domain Eukaryota; kingdom Metazoa; phylum Chordata; class Lepidosauria; order Squamata; family Charinaidae; genus Charina; species Charina bottae. The sequence continues at coordinate 1,944,927 of JALMGJ010000012.1, forward strand.
CGCTGCCTTCCCGGGATCTGAGCCGGAGAGAAAGGGCGGCGGCGGCGGTGGGGCCGCGCTACCGCCACTCGGCGCGGGCGGGGCTGCCGCTTCCGCCCACCCGCGTCGGGCCAAGGAAATGATGGGGGGCGGGAAACGAGGCGGGCGGCGACAACAAGCGGTGCGCTTTAGGGGAGCCGCCGCCACTGGGTGGGTCCCCTCAGGGCGGGTGGAGGCAGGCGGGCAGCCGCTCCTCCTTCTGTCCCGCCGGCGGAGGAGGCGGCATCGGCGTCCTCTTCCTCGCCGCCCAGCTACGGATCGAGCATGACCTCTCGCTGCCGCCGGTCCTTTTCCCTGGTGGGCTCCCCTCAGTGCTGCCTCGCACTCATACACACACATACACAGAGGCTGGCTGGCTCTGGGCTCTGACAGCAATGGCTTTCTTCCCCAGGGTTCGCGCTGCTTCTGGAGACCGGCTTTCCGAATGTCGGGCGGCAGACAGAGAGAGAGAGCCAGAGCCGAGGGGCCAAAGAGCCAGATCTGGCTCAAGAGCCGCCACTTCCGACCCTTGTTCTAGACTTAGTAGTCCCTTTTGGCCAGGGAGCCTGCTCTGCTTTTATTTATTTATTTAAAACATTTATATAGCTGCCCATCTTGTACCAAACTCTAGATGGCTCACAACCAAAAGATAAAACAACACCTATTTACAATCAAAATATTAAAACCACAAGTATTAAAATAAACAAACAAAAAATTGACTCAACTTACAAAATTTGGCATTATCAAAGATGTGCATTTGGAGACCGCCAAGTCTGTTTATCTGGTCTTGGAAGAATGCATTACTTCATCGGATCATTTGATTCTGAATATAAGAAACATAGTCATACGATTACATGGTTTGATGGGCAGTGGATGGGCTAAGCAAGCAATCCCTAAGCATACGCTTCTTGAAAATGCAGCCATGGGACATTAGAAGAAGAAAGCATCTAGAATGCTTACTCTCAAGGTATAAAAGGACTGCCTTTAGGGTAAACTGAAGTTCAATTCCATTCCAAAAGGCACTCTATAATTTGCCCAGGGCAGATGTTCCCAATGCATTGTCTCTGCCAGTATGCGCATGTGTCTTCTGCATTTGATTTTCTGTAATAGGGTAAAATAAGTACTTCTATGCACAGACTTCAGTACCCACTAGTTAAAGCAATTCAGTATGTCCTGCCTACTCGTTGTTGGGATTATCAGGAGTCAACTCAGCATTGTCTCATAAGCATAATAGGGGGTCTTTCTAGTAAACGCATCTCTACTGTGCTTGTGGGATGTTACCCGAGTCACCTGATTTCCTCTTATCCTCTTCTTATTGAGTTTCGGGGATTAACATTCTCCATTACGCTTTGGGCACACCTGCAAGCAGGAGGGCTGCACAATGCAGCTCTCGTCCATTCCATCTTGCTTGCACGCAGATCAACTATGAATCTTCTTGTATCCAGATCTACTGAATAAATGTAAGCTATCTCTATTTTTCTTCATCTAACTAATGTGTGAACACTGAATTTATTTATGAACGTAATTGTCATGTGTAGGTGCAGAAATAACACGCTGAGGCAGGGAATCTAGTCTCTAGTGTTTATTGCATACCTACATACAGAAATCCTGCTAAACTAACGATCCCTACAGATTCCCAAGTATATCAGTCCAACCTAGGGCGGAGCCTTCTTCTGACGTTTGGGAAAATAGGCCAGGCACTCCAAGCTGCGCGCCCGCTTATCTCCCATGGCTCGGCCCTCTTCTCCACTCTCCTGTGTCTCCCTGACACCACCACCCTCTCCAGCCAAAAACTCCAAAACAACCCCCCCTCCTTCGTCCTTGGTGTCAGGTACAACCCCGTGTGAATAAGTGTCCATCTCCTCCTCCCCCTCCTGGGAGCTGGGCAGAGAAGGGAGGTCGTCTACGAAAGGAATGTCCGGGGAGTCATCATCTCCTTCTGTTTGATCAGATAGCTCGGATGCAGCTGTCTGTTCCTGAAAAACAGCTAAATCGTTAGCAGGGCTCTCCCTCCCCCCGCCTGGGAACTGCAAACCAGAGGTGGACGGGTGAGAATCCCCCTCCTCCCCCCTCGCTGGCTCTGGCGGAGGGAGCAGAAATGGCTGCTGGCAACTTACTACCACCTCAGGCTGGCCGGCCTCCTCGTCTCCAGCTGGGGGCTGTAGCTCTGGGAGTCGAGCTGGTCAAGGCTTGTGAGGGAAAAGCTGATGAAACTTATGCACCAGCAAGGGGGCATGAACGTCTTTGGCATTTTCCCAGGAGCGCTCTGTCTGAGAATACCCCTTCCAGTGTATTAAATACTGAATTCCCCTGCCCCTCCTTCTGGAATCCAAAATTTCTTGCACTTCGTACTCCGGTTCCCCTTCGACAAGTATCGGAGGTGGGGTGGTGGTATGCGAACGCAAGGCGCTTGGAGGGGCATCTTTGACTAACAAGGACTTGTGAAACACCGGGTGGATCTTCATGGAGTGGGGAAGTTGCAAACGATAAGCCACAGGGTTTATTTGCTGTAGCACTGGGAAGGGGCCAACAAACTTAGCGTCCAATTTCTTGCAAGGCCTGTTAGATTGCAAAAACTTAGTAGAGAGCCAGACCTTGTCTCCCAGTGAGATGGAAGGTCCTTCCTGTCTGTGTTCATCTGCATTCTTTTTATAGGCTGCTTTCGCCAGATCAAGCTGCTCCGTTAACAGCTGATGGGCTGCCTGCCTTTCTGCCAGGAAATCCATGGCTGCAGGAACAGGTGTTTGCTGGGAGGAAAGAGGCAACACTCTCGGGTCTGTGCCATAGAGTGCCTGGAAAGGGGACATCTTGGTTGAGGAATGTACCGAATTGTTGTAAGCAAACTCTGCCATTGGGAGGAGTTCTGGCCAATTGTCCTGGCGGTAGTTAATGTAACATCTGAGATATTGCTGCAATAATTGGTTAGTTTTCTCAGCTTTGCCATTACTGCAAGGATGATTTGCAGAGGATAAGTGTATCTTGACCCCCAATGTCTGAAAAAGTGCCCCCCAGAACCTGGAAGTAAACTGGGAACCTCGATCTGAGATCAAGTGGTTAACCATACCTCTATATCGGAAGACATTGTCCAAAAAGAGCTGTGCTGTAGCTTGTGCTGTTGGAAGGCCCTTGCAGGGAATAAAATGTGCCATCTTTGTAAAACAGTCCACCACCACCAGGATGGAAGTGAAGCCTTGTGCCTGTGGCAAGTCAGTGATGAAATCCATGGAGACAGTGTCCCAAGGTTGGGGAGGCGTGGGTAGGGGTTGCAAAAGGCCTGCTGGTTTCCCTACAACAGTTTTAGCGCGTCTACATATGTGGCAAGAGGCCACGTAAGTCTTTATGTGTGCTGCCATCTTGGGCCACCAGTAATCTCTGAGTGTTCTGTGCAGCGTCTTGAACACCCCCACGTGTCCTGCCATTGGGCTATCATGACATAGCTGTAGAACTTCTTCCCTCAGGGTTTTGGGAACATAAAGCCGCCCACTATGCCAAAGGGTCCCTGCCTCCACTGTGAACGGGGACGTTGTTCCGCTCTGGACCCCTTCTAGGTCCTCCAGCCTAGCCCGTGCATAGGGGTCTTGTCTCTGCTGAGCCTTGATTCGTACAAGGAGATCGTCTGCTAGCCTGACTGCTGCCAAGATCTCTACTTGGTCCCCCTCGGGAGACTCCTCAAAATTTTGAGGCTGCAAGATTGTGGCTTGGGTGGCTTGGTCAGGTTCTGCAATGTCCTGCGGCTGCCTAGACAAGGCGTCAGCCAGCTTGTTTTGTTTGCCTGACAAGTACGAGATGACAAAATTGAAGCGTGAAAAAAATTGACTCCAACTGACCTGACGGGGGGTGAGGGATCCCGAGCTCTGCAAAAGAGCCAAGTTTTTATGGTCTGTGTAAACTTTGACTGGGAATGTCGCTCCCTCTAACCAATGCCTCCATTCTTGAAAGGCTGACTTTATGGCAAGCAATTCTTTGTTGAAAACATCGTAATTCCTCTCTGCTGGTGACAGCGTGCGAGAGAAATAGGCACAAGGTAACAAAGCTTCCCCTCTTTCGTCCGCCGCTTGGAGCAAAATGGCGGTGACGGCGATGTTAGATGCGTCACAATGGACGTGGAACTGTCTTAGAGGGTTGGGGTGCCTCAGGAGTGGTGGGGATGCAAACAGCTGTTTAAATTCCTGGAAGGCAGCTTGCTGCTGTTTCCCCCAGCAAAAGCGTTTGTCTTTCTTTAAAAGCTGAGTAAGGGGACACGCTTTCTCCACATATCCGGCAATGAATTTGTGGAAGAAATTTGCATACCCCAAAAATTGCTGGACCTCCTTGATGTTACGGGGAGGCTTCCAGGACAGAATTGCTTGGACCTTTGCAGGATCCATGGCTATGCCTTCTGTGGAAATCCTGTATCCCAGATAGTCTAATTGAGTTAAGTCAAAGGCACACTTCTCTAGCTTGGCAAAAAGCTTGTTCTCCCTCAGCCTCTGCAGAACGTTTCGCACATGAGTTATGTGGGAGGTGGGGTCCTCAGAATAAATCAGAATGTCATTGAGATACACGATTACATATTTGTCTAACAAGTCTGAGAAAATATGGTTCATAAATCTGGAAAATACTGCCCCACAATTACTTAGTCCGAAAGGCATGACTAGATATTCAAACTTACCATATCTGGTGTTAAAGGCCGTCAAATATTCATGGCCTGGTTTTATTCTGATCAAATTGTAGGCATTCCTGAGGTCTAGCTTGGTAAAAATGCGGGCCTTTTGCAGGCGATCTAGCAATTCCGATATAACTGGAAGAGGGTAGTGGTCTCTAACGGTGACTGCGTTGAGTGCGCTGTAGTCATGCACCGTGCGCATGGGGGGTCCCTTATCGCCAGCCTGTGCCGCTGGGGCGAAAGGATCGGGCTTTTTAGGCACGAAGAAGGTAGGGGCAGATGCAGGCGAAGCCGATGGCCGAATGAACCCTTTCTTGAGGTTGGTATCCACATATTCCTTTAGGATAGCTAGCTCCTTTGGAGACATTGCATAATGCCTTGCCGCTGGGATCTTGGCTCCAGGCTTTAAATCTACTGTGCAGTCGAAAGGTCTATTGGGGGGCAATACCATGGCCTCTTGTTCCCCGAAGATGTCTGCATAGTCTCCATACTTTGTTGGTAGGAGAGCCCTCCCTGCTTCCCGGCTTGCAGCTGCCGGTTGGGATTGGGTAATGCCCTGTAATTTGTGGTGTAGACAGTCCTGAGAAGGAAAAGAAATTGCTCCGGTCATCCAGTCCAAATGGGGGTTGTGAAGTTTCAACCAAGGTTCCCCGAGGACGACCGGGACTTGCAAGGAAGCAGTAACATACAGTTGGATCCACTCCGTGTGATCTGCAATGGATAGTTGAATTGGCTGGGTGCAATGTGTAATGGCGCCTGCCTTGAGAGGTTGCCCGTTGATGGTTTCAACCTGCATGAGGTTTGGCAGTGCAATCGTTGGAATCTGAAACTTTTCCACCGCTTCCCCATCTATAAAATTGGTTGTCGCACCGGAATCGATCATTACGTTTACAGGTGATAGGTGCTTGGAATCTGTAGTCAGCGTGGCTGGAACAATGTAAAAATCTTGGCTGTACTCTGCCGCCTGAGCCCTTCTTAATTGCTGGATGGCCTCCCTGCAGGGCTCTGGCAAGGGGGGCCGTTGAAGTTTAACTGCTGGGAAGAAGCGGCTGGTATGTGGGCCTGCTCTGTGCTTTGGGTTGTAAATCTTACTGGAGCTGCCTGGCGTCTGGCCGGGCAAGCCCTTGCGATGTGCCCTGGCCCCCCACAATAGAAACAAAGTGCATTCTCCCTTCTCCTTTGTCTCTCGGCTTCAGAGACCCCCCCTTCGTGTGGCCCCTATCTGCATAGGTTCCTCTGCGCTCAGGGGAACAAACGAGTTAGAGGGGGTAGCAAAACCTGGAAACGCCGGTCGGGTTCCTGCCCTGTTTCTCCCTGGCCAGAGCTGCTTTAACTCTTCCAATCGAGCATCAATGATGACTGTTAACTGGTATAGGCCTTCCAATGTAGCTGGCGTGCCCTGCCGCACTAATTCCATCTTAATCTCTTCGTCCAGTCCTTGTTTAAACTGATCCTTCAATGCCACCTCATTCCAACCCAAATCTCCTGCCAGCAGTTTGAAATCAGCGATGTACGCTCCTACCCTCCTGTTCCCCTGTCGGAGCCGTCGGATCTCTCGGCTGTCAGTGACTTCTCTGATTGGATCATCAAAATGGGCTCTGAAACGGGCCATAAAATTCTGGTAGTTGTCCAGAATTGGGTCGTTAGCTTCCACCATGGGGATGGACCATCTTGCGGCTGAGCCTTTCAGCAGACTTAAAATGATGGTAACTCTGGACCTCTCCGTTGGGAACTCGGCTGGTCTGCTGTCGAAAAACATGGTGCACTGGGCGACGAAAGTCCTGAGCTGCGCTGTCTCTCCCCCAAATTTCTCTGGCAAACACCCTGGGGATCGCAGAACGACCGGTGGTGGTGGTGCTGCTGGTGCCGGCTGCTGGACGACTGGGGCTGGTTGCTGCATTTGTTGTATCATTGCTGCTTGCAAATTGTTAATCTGGTCGTCGACTTGCTGTTGGTGTTGTGTTAATGCTGCCGCGAGCTGAATTATTGCCTGTTGCAATTCCTGTGTCTGAGAAGCCATTCTCCTGGTTCGTTTTTTCCTCCCTCTTCTGCTGGGAGTTGTGGTTTAGCAGGATTGATGTCGTGTGTAGGTGCAGAAATAACATGCCGAGGCAGGGAATCTAGTCTCTAATGTTTATTGCATACCTACATACAGAAATCCTGCTAAACTAACGATCCCTACAGATTCCCAAGTATATCAGTCCAACCTAGGGCGGAGCCTTCTTCTGACGTTTGGGAAAATAGGCCAGGCACTCCGAGCTGCGCGCCCGCTTATCTCCCATGTCCCGGCCCTCTTCTCCACTCTCCTGTATCTCCCTGACAGTAATTAAGCTTAAAGTGCAAGTCCCTGCTGGTTCACGCTTCTACTCTGCAAGATTGTTGTTAGCTGCTTGGAGTTCTTTATCAACCTTTAAGACTCCATCAAGGGTTACGGGCCCAGTACAAGACCAGTACAAACCAGTGCAGTACTGATCTCTTGAAAAGTTTCTTTTTGTTGGCCTCACAGCCACAAAAAGGGAGGCCGCTTGCACATTTAAAAAGCTAAGTTCAGAAATTTTTTTTCCTCTCTCTAAACAATGAAGAAAGAGGAGGGGGCTCCCCCCGTACCAAAATTGACTGAAGATAATTACTCAGCATGGCTATTCAGATTAAGGGTGCAGCTAGATTTTGAAGATTGTTTGGATGCTCTGGATTCACCAGAACCAAAAACAGAGGACGGGGAGGAAGCCAATAAACTATGGAAGAAAAAGGATAAGAGAGCTAAAATTCTCATTGATAGATCTCTTCCAGATCACAGATTAGCAGAGATTAAAATATTTCTACTGCTAAGGAAATGATTGAGAATTTATGTACCTTATATTCAGAAGCTGATGATCAGAAAGTGATTTCTTTGTTGCAAGAACTGCATGCATGTAAATTGAAAGACAGTGGAAATGTAAATGACCACCTGATCAGAATGCAGGGAATCTTTGATCAGCTGAGCACAGTTGAGAATCTCATGAATTAAAAACTTAAGATGTCTTTTTTGCTAAGCACGTTACCAAATAGATTTTTTCCTTTCGTTGCTGGTTTGAATTTAGAAGGGAAGAATTTTTCTCACCTTCTGGGAGCAATTAGATTGGAATGTTGGAGGCAAGATAATTTGCATAACAATAGATTACCTAGCAGAGACATTTGTGAGCTAAGTGCAAAACCAGAAGGAAGCATAACATTAGCAGATGGCAATTCAATTTTGATTCAAGGAAAAGGAACTGTGCCATCACGATGCTTCAATGGAAGTGAACACAAAGATATTATGGCAACAGATGTGTTTTATGTACCGAACTTAGAAGCCACTTTACTGAGTGTCTCAACATTGAATAACAAAGGTTTTAATGTAATTTTTAATGCTAATGGGCAATGTAAAGTCACCAGTGGAGAAAAGATTTATGTTACAGGTTTTCAAAAAGATGGCGTATACCAGGTGCACTCCGAACAACCGCCACCAGATGTTACCCTTGCCTATCAGCAGCAAAAGGAGGACAACAGTGCCACCATCTGGCACAGGCATTTTGCACACCGTGATTTTAATGCAATTTTAACAATGAAAACTGAAGGCATGGTAAGAGATTTTGAAATAAGCAACCATAATAAATGCCAATCAAAATGTGTGATAGGCATCAAAGGAAAGGCAACAAGACCAGCCATACCCAAACAAACGGAAAGGCAGGCAACTGAGCCACTTGAACTTATCCACACTGATTTGTGTGGACCTCTTCAAGCATCAGCGGGCAGAAATAAATATGTTTATGCTTTATAGATGATTTTTCCAGATATTGTGTGACCTACCTATTGAAGGAGAAATCCCAAACAGCGGACATGCTGAAAGCGTATGTAGACATGGTGACCAACAAGTTCAACAGAATCCCTCAAGCCCTTCAAAGCAATCAAGGAGGTGAGTTCATTTCACAAACCATGCAAACATACCTAACACAGCTAGGCATAGAACACAGACTCCATACACGCCAGAGCAGAATGGGGTTGCTGAAAGTAAAAATTGCTCACTAATGGACATGGTAAGATGTATGCTTTTAGAAGCAGATCTGCCTGACAAATACTGGGCAGATTCTGTTTTAACAGCTACATACTTACAGAATAGACTGCCAACCAAAGCCAACGAGGTAACACCTTTTGAGCTATGACATGAATGCAAACCAAGCGTAAAGCATCTGAGAGTATTTGGATCCAAAGCTTATGCATACATACCAAAAGAAAAGAGATCCAAACTAGACCCCAGAGCTGAAGAAGGCATCATGATCGGGTATGCTCCAGGAAGCAAGGGATACAGAATCCTGAAAACAGGAAAAGTAAGCACATGCACATGGTGTACTTCGATGAATGAGAGAAAGGCTACCATAGTCATGCTGATTATGACTGTGCAGAAACCAACAGCGGCAGTTACCAGCTTGAGATATTTAGCCCAACATCTGAAGACACAACCACCACACCGACCCAGAGGGAGATAGAAGCCCAGGCAGAAACTCCACCAGTCAGATGACAAGGCCGAGGATGCAGAAGGGGTTGAACCACCAAGTGCCACCCCTTAACACTCCAAGACACTCATCACGACCCAACAAAGGAGTTCCAGCCAAGAGACTCACCTACCTCGCAAGGTCATTACCAAAAGAACCTGCATCGTGGAACGAAGTGCAGCAAATGCCACCAGATGAAGCAAGCAAGTGGAAGAAGGCAGCACAAGAAGAGCTAGAAGCTCTACACAAGTACAAAATATGGACTTTGACAAAACTACCAAAAGGCAAGAAAGCCATAGGATGCAAATGGGGTTTCAAAGCCAAACAAGATGAAAATGGAGAAGTACAAAGATACAAAGCTAGACTAGTCGCAAAAGGCTATTCACAATTATATGGACTTGATTATGATGAATGTTTTGCTCCTGTTGTAAAACATACCACAATCAGAATGCTCCTGAGTCTAGCAGCTTCCAGGAACATGAGTATTGAACACCTAGATGTAAAAACTGCATTTCTACATGGAGAGATAGAGGAAGTACATACTACAACCTCCAGGCTTTGCTGATCCCAAAGCACAGCAACTCGTTTTCAAACTTCAGAAGGGGATTTATGGCCTGAAGCAAGCAGCAAGAGCATGGAATAAGTTGAACCAAGTACTTCTTAAGCAAGGCTTTGTTCAAGGCCAAGCTGATCCCTGTCCCTACACAAGACACAGAAATGGCAGAGAGGTGTACATTCTTTGTTATGTGGATGATTTGATGATCTGCCATAATAACAAAGGAGAATTTGATGAAATCATGTCCAACCTGAACAAAGAAGTAGAAGTCAAGCATCTGGGCAATGCCAGCTACTACTTGGGGATACAGATTGAAAAGGAAGATGATGGAAGCTTTCTTCTAAGCCAGAAGCAAAAGACGCTAGAACTGTTGGAAAGCTTAGGACTGCAAAATGCTAACCTGACATGCCAACAGTCTGGCGTGGCTCTTGGAATGCGCTCCCCCTCCCATTCAAGTTCACGCTGACACATATCTGTGAATGTACATGGCAGGATTCTAACTAGAATCTGACATGCCGCCCCCCAAAGAAAAGGAAAAAAAGAGAATAATATGCAATAAAAATGCCAACTCAGTTCAGGTTCATGGCGCCAGGACCTGTAAAATAAAAACAGAATAACCATTAATTACAAGGGAAGAGTCTATTTAGGTTTATTAGGAAACTTGTGATGAAATTGAACAGTGAGTCTAGGAGCACGGACGTGTCGTTTCTCCACCCACTCATTGAAGCTGCTTGGCAAATGCTGCCATTGAACTATGTACTGAAGTCTTCCTCTGTAAAGCCTGGAATCAAGGATAGCTTTTACTTCAAAGTGTTGTTCACCTTCCACCATAACGGGGAGGTTCGGGTTGTTCGGGATGCCACTTATCGGAAGATTTCACAAGTTTTAACAGGCTGATATGGAACACGGGATGCACTTTCCTTAGATTTTTCGGCAAGTCTAATTGAGCAGTCACTGGATTTATAATTTTGGTGATTGTAAACGGTCCTACATATTTCAGCCCAAGTTTCTTAGAAGGTTGTGTAGTAGAGGTGCTTTGTTAACAGGTAAACCTTTTCTCCAATTTTTAATTGCCACTCAGGAGATCGTTTTGCATCAGCAAACTTTTTATAAGTGTTTTTTGCTTCTTGCAAAGTCTGTTCCATAATTGGCCAATTGGCTGTCACTTTAGCAATCCACTCATCAGCTAACAAAGGATTGGATCCATCTCCCGAAGGGGGAGAAGGAAAGTCAGGTATTGGCACAAAGTCCTGCCCTGTAGCAATCTTGAAAGGGGAAAACCCCATACTTTGGTGCACCACATTGTTATACGCAACTTCAGCAAGCGGCAACAGAACAACCCAGTCATTTTGCTGATAACTAATATAACACCTTAAATATTGTTCCAATACAGCATTCAGACGTTCAGTTGCTCCGTCTGTCTGAGGATGAAACGACGAGCTTAAACTTTGTTCTGCTCCAATTAATTTTAAAAATGCCCTCCAAAATTTGGAAGTAAATTGACTTCCGTAGTTGCTAATTACCCTGTCAGGGACACCATGAGGGCGATAGATGTGTTGAATAGAGTTTTGCAAGCTGACTAGCAGATGGCAGACCTTTGCATGGAATGAAATGTGCTTGCTTAGAAAACAAATCCGTGACAACCCAAATTACAGTCTGTGAGGGTGCAATCCTTCGACTGCCAAACTAAGCTCCAACACACACTCCGTAGGATATGTAAAAGCTTTATTTACAGCGAGCGATCTGGTTCCACATCAATGAATCAAGTGAAGCATAGATGTAAGACCTTACAGTTAAATAGGTTCCAGTTCCCCCCTCCCATAGAATGAGTTATCAGTTTCGTTCCCTGTGTCGCACCCTCTCTTCCATGGTTTGTTGCTGTCTGGCTTAAGGTGCTGAATGTCTCCATCTAATCCACATTGTGCGATGATTGCCTGTCCGGCGGTATGCTGTTATCTTCTTCCTATTGATTGGAAGTCCTGGCTGAGAGATATGCTTATGTGCTTTATCATGTCAGGGTGGCATGGATGCCATCATGACATTCTGCCTCCCCAAGAACAATCCTCCTCCCTCATTGAGGTTTATTTGGGAATTTGTTATGGAATTTTTTCTTTAGTTTGGGTGTGTGTACATGTCGATCTGCCACCCACTCCCTATGTGAATTATTAAAGTGTTTCCATTGGATTAGGTATTGTAATTTTCCTTGATGTAATCTGGAATCTAGAATTTCTTGCACTTCAAAATGCTGTTCCCCATCTATTAACAATGGTGTTGGTGTCACTTCGTCTGGGTGCCATTGATTTGAGTTTTTTGTAGGTTTTAATAAGCTGCAATGAAACACGTGGTGAACCCTCCTCAATTTTTTTGGAAGTTGCAATTGTACCGTAACTTTTCATAATTGGAAAAGGACCTATGTATTTAGGTCCCAGTTTTTTACATGGTTGCACCAACTTTAAAAACTTGGTGGATAAGTATACTTTGTCTCCCACTTTAAATGGTCATTCTGGTGCCCTTTTTCGATCAGCAAATTTTTTGTATGTTTCTTTGGCTTTTATTAAAGCTTTCTCTATTATTGGCCATCCCTCCGCTATGTGTTTTATCCGGTTATCTAAGGGGACAATTTCAGTTTTGTTACTAGGTAGATCTGGGAAGGCTAGGAATTCCTGTCCGTTTACGATTTGAAACGGAGAGAAGCCCGTGTTCTGATGCACTGAATTGTTGTATGCCACTTCTGCGAATGGAAGTAGGTCTACCCAATCATCTTGTTGGTAATTAACGTAACATCTAAAGTATTGTTCTAGTAATTGGTTAATTTTTTCACAGCCACCATCTGTCTCCGGATGAAATCCACTACTAAGCCCTTGTCCCACTCCAATTATTTTTGAAAATGCTCTCCAGAATTTGGATGTGAATTGGATGCCTCAATCGCTGATTATTCGTTCCAGACATCCGTGTATTCTGTACATGTGTTGTACGAACGTTTTTGCCAATTGCCCTGCATTTGGGATCCTTGCACAAGGGATAAAATGAGCTTCTTTCGAAAACAAGTCCATTACCACCCAGATGACCGTTTTCTTATGGCTTTCTGGTAAATCCACTGTGAAATCCATGGCTATTTGTTTCCATGGTTGGGTGGGAGTTGCTACGTTTTGTAATAGTCCTCTGGGCTTGCCTCCTACTCTTTTCGCCATTGTGCACATGGGGCAACTACTTACGTATTCTTCCACGTCTCTGCGAATGGAGGGTCACCAGAATTGCCACCTTGGTAGGTGCAAAGTTTTCACAAATCCAAAATGGCCAGCTGACTTTGCGTCGTGGCTTCTTTTCAATATTACTTTTCTTAGGGATTCCGGTATGTATAACCATTCCCCATGCCACCAAAGTCCTTGTTTCTCTGTCAATTTAATTTTGTTGTCCTGCAACCATTTGTCAGTTTTCAATTGTGACTGCAATTCGTTGAACAATTCCCCTTCTACTGGTAATTCTACCTGTTTTTCCTGGCTCCTAGTGACTGCTACCAACCCCGTTTGTGACTGTGAGATGATTGAATCTACTATCTCCTCTCTCTGACTGTTGAGTTGTGGTAACCGGGATAAGGCATCGGCCAAAAAGTTCTTTTTTCCGGTTATATATTTCAATGTGAAATTGAATCTGCTAAAGAACTGTGCCCATCTAACATGTTTGGGATTTAGTTTTCATGGGGTGTTCAGTGCTTCTAAGTTTTTGTGATCTGTCCATACCTCAAATTGGTGGGGGGCACCTTCTAAAAGGTGTCTCCAAGTGGCCAATGTGCATTTTACAGCATATGCTTCCTTCTCCCAAATGTGCCAACGACGTTCCGTTTTGGGGAATTTGCAGGAGATACGCACATGGCCTCAGTTTCCCCTGGTCATCTCTCTGTAACAGAATTCCCCCCAAAGTGGTATCTGATGCATCAACCTGTATGACTAGAGGTCTTGTGGGATCTGGGTGTTGTAGTATGGCAGAGCTTTCCAAACTTTTCATGTTGGTGACACACTTTTTAGACATGCATCATTTCGTGACACACTCTTACAGCAAGGCATCATTTTGCGACACACTCTTACAGCAGGGCACAAAGCAGGCACTAGGACCTGCATGGAATCACAGGAGGTTTGGAGGCAGCAAGGCACAAGGCAGGCACTAGGACCTGTGCCGAATCCTGGCAGGGCTTGGAGGCAGCAGCAGCCGCGACACACCCAGACACTGCAGCCGACACACTAACGTGTCCCGACAGTTTGGAAAGCTATGTAGTATGGGTTCTGATGTGAAAAGTTTCTTTAATTGGTCAAACACTTCTTGGCATTCCTTCAACCATTGTATTTTTGTCCCTGGTTTGCTGCCTTTGGAGTCCCCCTTTCTTCTCGTTTTGAGTAAGTCTGTGAGTGGTAGTACCACTTGCGCGAAGTTATTTATAAACTGCCTAAAAAGTTCACGAAACCTAAGAAACTCTGTAACTGTTTTTTGGTTTTTGGGGGTTCCCAAGCCACTACCGCCCATACTTTCTCTGGATCCATTTCAATCCCTCTGCTGGATACTCGATACCCCAGATAGTCTAGTTGTTCTTTCATAAATTCACATTTAGACAATTTCACATACAATTGGTTATCCAGCAATCGTTTCAACACCTCCCGCACCAACCGTATGTTTTCTTCTACTGTTTCAGTGTAAATTAAAATGTCATCAAGATATACCAGTACCCCCCGATATAAAAATTCATGTAATACCTCATTAATTAAACTCATGAAGACTCCAGCCCCGCCTTTTAATCTGAACGGCATCATGGCACATTGAAAGCAACCAAATTGACAATTAAACACTGTTTTCCATTCATCCCCCTCCCAAATTCTTACTCGAAAATATGCTTCCCTTAAGTCCAGTTTGGTGAATATTTTGCCTTTCGATAGATGTACTAACATGTCCGTCATCAGTGGTAGGGAGTATTTGTGGTAGGGAGGCGTTCAGTCCTTGATAGTCTGTGCATAAATGCAGCAACCCGTCTTTCTTCTTTCTGAACATGACTGGTGCTGCCATGGGTGAGGTCACCGGCTGGATGAAACCACGTTCTAAGTTTTTGTCTATGAACTCCCTAAGTGCTTCTAATTCCTTAGGAGTCATAGAATACAGTTTGGATTTTGGAAATTCTGCCCCCGGTTCCAATTTGATAGCGCAGTCTGTTTTTCTGGTGTGGGGGGGGGGCAGCTGGTTAGATTTGCTTTTACTAAATACTTATTTTAGGTCACGGAACTGAGTTGGAATGAATTCAACCTCCTGCCTTTGTGTATCTTCCCCTGGTTCCATTGCTGCCCCTATTAGTTCAATCCCCCCCCCCCAAGATCATCGGATTCAAATTGTTCATACTGTCTTTGAAAATAATCTGGCCGGTTGACCAATTTACTTGAGGGTTTTGGTCTTTTAACCACGCCAACCCTAATACTATGGGATGATCTGTTGTGGGAGCTATGATAAATCTCAATGTTTCTTTGTGTGTTCCTATCTTCATTCGGACCACTTCTGTACAGTACTCCACCGGGGGCCCCTTCATCTCTGACCCGTCTAACTGAATGAAATTGATGGGTTTGGGTAATCGTTTTACTTTTAATCTAAGTCCAGTCACTAAGGTGGGGTGGATTAGGCAGCATGTACAGCCCAAATCCAACAACCCTGCTAGGTTTGTGCCTTCCTGGCTCCTTAATGTCTCTAATTTGACATGTATTAACATCGAAGAGCAGGGTTCACTCACCAAGGAATCCTCGTGCCTCTGTTTGGTTGCCTGTCTTTCGGCGCTTAGGACAGGCTCCGTCTGTTTCCCGCTGGTTGGACTTCCTCATCTGAGCTGTCTGTGTCTGGTAAAGCTTCACAGAATTTCCTCTTTCGAAGCTGCTGCCATTCCTTTCTTTTTTAGTTCAATCTGCTTGAAACTTTTTTCTCCTGCTTTAGGAGTCACTGGGCTTGTGGTCTGTGGGAAATTGGTGATGCGATGTCCCTCTTTCCCACATTTGAAACACAAACCCCTTTTTAATCACCATTCCTTTTCCTCTCCCCCCCCCCGACTTACGGCTTGTTCATTTCTCGGGGTTGGCGGTTGCATGGGGTGGTCTTTTCTCTGCTGGTTGGGCTTGTTGCGGTCTTTATTCCCTGGAATAAAGGTTGCTTCAGTGCTAAGTAATCATGCAATATTCCCATCTTTTCCTTATTGATATGAACTGTATAAAGGGTTGTGAGGCTCCCCTCCTAGCTGAAGTCAATTTGAGATTGAACCAATTGGGACAAAATTATAATTAAAAAGAGCCAAACTACCACAACTACTTTTTTTTCTTCCTCTCATTGCTACTTGTCTGTTAACGAACTTAGCAAACAGATAGCAGTGGACAGATATAATTTGACCACTCTATATAGTGTCAGCGATACATAAATATTATAATAAATAAGATTGTGTCAGCATATGATGAGAATAGGTACTATTCCTTTATTGCATTGTACATTTTTGCCAAACAGGCTGAAAAGGTGTGGGGAGAATTGGCTGCATTTATGAGACGATCTCTATCCTTATGTAATTTTAGAATATTAGCTGGAACCAATTCATAAATTATTTCATATTAAACCTCAGTGGCCCTGGTGATGCAATACTACACAAGATCAGATGGCATTTGACACACTGACATGTTACAGAGATATCACATAAGCTAATTCTAGAGCAATAATTTTCAAATGGGAGCAAAATATAAAATTGGGCCTCAGCCAATGACACTGCCAAGAATGCCAATATACCTCATCAAGTTCATGCTCAGTAGATCAGTGAATTCCCTGCAGCCTTTTCTTATATATGAGATACACCAATGATGGGTGTATCTCATGTTATGCATCCATGGTACAGAAATACCACGCAACTACGCCACTGAGTTTCTAGATGGCAGAGTACAGCAGACAGATGTAAAAATGCATTTTAACTGGAAATTACTGATTAATTTTTCTGACTTCCGTGGCTCTGATTTCCACAGAAACCTAATCAATTTCCCTAATATTTTAAATGGAAAAAAAATGTTAGCCCCTCAAGCTAACAGAAGATGAGAAGCTAAAACAGCTTTTCACTGATGATCCACTCAAGAAAAACAGGTTTGGGTTTAGATCATATCAGTTTTATGTGCATTATCAAGATAATTATTGTACTCAATGATGTTAGTCCTATTATCAATGCATTGCTCTCATATATCACAATTCTGTCTCCATTGTGGCCACTGTAAAACTTTCCAGGTAAGTTCCAAGACCTTCTGTAATAGCCTTTAAAGTAGGGAGGGGAGCTGGAGGGACAGTGGAGAATGCACAAAATTTCTGCCCACCCTGTTTTCTTTTTTTCCAGCTGGTTCCCCCCCCCCCAGCTTTTGTTGAAGCAGAGCATTCTATCAAAGAAGTGACACTGGTTAGATAGGAATCCACTGAAAAGGAACATGTAGAAACCAGTAAAGACCACTGTTATACAAGAAGAATTGAACAAATGCAATACTGTTGGAAAAGATTTCAGAAGTGGAATTTATTATTTTTTAATTCAAATGCTATTAAAATTAACAAACTTAATAGTACTGTACTTATACAAGGAATATTAGCAACTTTTTAAAATAACAATTACAGTCTATGCATTGACTGTGCAGGGTATTCTTTCTTTGGTAGGTTTCTGAAGGTCTCTTGAAAGCTCAACATGACTACTTTGTGGTCCTCCTGAGAACTTCTGAGGATGCAAGTACATGCACAGAAAGTAATTTTGCTTTTGTAATTTTGCAATTACCCAATGCAGTGAGGTACTGCATGGCCAGAAGACTGTGAAGGTGGACTGTGAAGTCACTGCACCAAACCTTTGAATCACCGCAGCTCTTTTGGCCTGAAGTATCTGCACAGCCTACTATTTAGTACTATTTTAGTAACACATTTTTTTTCTAGCAGTATTTAAATATGTGGGTGTTTGTGTGTGTGTCTGTATGTGTGTGTGTGTGTATGTGTGTGTGTGTGTATATATATATATATATATATATATATATATATATATACATACATACACATACATACATACATACATACACATACACATACACATACACATACACATACACATACACATACACATACATACATATAGACTATAATAAATCAATAGGGGTGTTATCCAATTATCAGAAAAAAAGAAAAACTCATATCTATCTTAATGTGATTTTATTATCTCAATGTTTAGGAGTCATGGCAGCTATGGTAAGCAGATACAAATAAATGATTAAATACAGACCCAGCCACTGGGCAGTAAACACTAAAAACATTCCTTTCAACTGACTACCTCCCCCACCCCAAATTCCATACCAAAATCTTACATGATGGACCGTTTCATACTGATTTCCACAAACATTATTTAACTGTTCTAATTAAACTGATTTTTATACTGATTTTTGTAAGTAACTTATCAGCCCTTTCCTGTCTTCATAGAAAATAGAAAAATTATAATGAAACTAGCAGAGTGAAGGGAAAATGTGTAAGTAACATTTAAAATTTAACTGACAGTAAAATACATGGGTTTTTTTGTTAGAAAGCAGGGGGGAGCGATGCAAAATACATGTTTGTGTGACAGAGGGACACTATAGCATTCTAAAACAGGAGACAAGAATGTCAAGAGTGTGTTCTTCCCCCACTGCCAGATGGAAAGGCTATTATTATAAATGAAAGGCAGCCGTGGTGGATGCCAGGCACCGTTGTGCTGTGCCAGATTCTGAAGTCCAGATGTAAGCGGGTTACCCCTGGGACAGGACAGGCTTCAGCTCCCGCAGCAGAATGGAGCCAATCACCGTTTTCTCCGTGTTGATGAAGAGCTGTGCTGTGGATCCTTCCTCCAGCTCCACTGTGACAAGCACAAGTGACCCACTGTGCACAGTTTTAGCCGCAAACCTAACAGATTAAAAACGAAATTGGTGAGCCCGTCCCTACAAAACTAAAATAAAAGGCAGTGTTTGTTTCAGCGATTAATGGGATGAAACTTCACAAGACACCCACAGAAGAGAAAGCTTCTCCAAAATCAAACCATTAACACTGCATGATGCAATATGTAAATAATGCTGTAATGTACATACAAGAAAACTAAGAATGCTTAAAACATCAACAGTTCAGTTGGAACTTTGCCTGAAACAGTTTCTCAGAGTACATAACTGATCTGAAGGTTAACTGCGTTCATTCAAGAGCTAAAGTCTTGTTGATATGATATATATGGTGATCAATAAAGAAGGGCCTCCACAACATACACCCTTAAGCACCGTCAAAGATTCAAACTTTCCAAGTTAACAAATCTTTTCAGTTTTACTTATCTGAACATTAAATAGATTTCTAATGACTTTAGCCAATAAAAGGAATTGTGAGCTCTAATCCTCTATTACTAAATTCCAAAACATGAAAAACCTACTCATTACATGGAATTAAAAGCAAAACTAGTCTTTTAAGCACTGCAACTGATTGAAAAGCCATTTTAGGCACAATGAACTTCTGTCAATCCTGTTAATTCATTCTACATGCACAGCCAGGCCCAAGAGACAGGATGGAAAGACATGGCAAGAGCCTACTTTTCCATGTTCCACAAAGCCAACTGCCCCCCTTCTTCTGCTTGAAAAAACAGGGAGAAGAACCCAAGGCACAACAAAGTTGCTGCACATGGGCTTTTGAAAACACTAACAAGTGTGGAGCAGGTCTGCGACCCACAGTGACCCCACTTTGCAGGGCCAATTCCCTCTCCCCTTTCTGAATGACACGTGTCTGAATCAGAGCCATCTGCCTCAATTTGCGCAACATCTTCAGCCACAATAGGACCCAGTTAGCCCTGACAACAGCTCACAATACATAAAAATAAAACTGCTGTGCTGACAGCACGCCATCAGCTATTCAAGAGCAAACCAACTGGTCAGTGTCTCGTGTCTGACAATTAGCATGGGCCTTGCACAGTGCCTCCTGGGCTCCTTAGGGATCTGTTTAATTACCATCAACATAAAAGTGGGAGTTTATCAGCAGATACTTAAAAAGCTTCACTCTAGACTTAATTAAAATATTAGCCTCTTCAGCAGGAAGCAGATTCTCTTTAAATGAAAAGTAATTTCTTTTTTAAAAAATTAAGTATATCAGCATCAAAATCTTGTAACACATTATACTAATTTAGAAAAATATAAGCCTTTCCTAAATGCACTCTTTGTAGGTCAATGTATTTATTTTATTTAGATTAAATATACTATTTTCACTCTTCACATCCAAGAAGAAAATAAATTCCTATCAAAGCAATACCAACAGTACCATTTAGTCTTTTTTTTTCCCTTAAGCAAAATGTTAAAATCTATGTTTCTCCCATCAATTTGGAAAGGGTGATAATTAAGTAAACAATACTCTTATTAATCTATTTCTTTATCATTTGTGTCTTGGGACTACAGAAGCCGATTATGCCTGATTTCACATAATAAAAGCACCAGAGCTGGGGCTCTCATGGTTTTTCATAGCCTCAAGGTCCATTTTACTCTTGTTCTAGTCTAAACTGCAAGCGATATAAAGTCAATGTTATTATAAAAGCAAACATAGCCCAAAGGCACAATGGGGTCAATTCTGGTTGGGTGCTTTTCATGTCACTTAAGTAATTAGTTAAGAGAAATCTCTTTGAAATAAATACCTCAGAATCTCTTGAAAAAAGAAGATTTTGCTGTAATAATAAGAAGTCCGTACAGTCTGTCTTCAACCAAGTATTAACTTCCCATGTGGCAGGGATTAATGTTGCTATTGTATCTAAGCCAAGTTAATATTGCAAGCAGTTATGCAAGTCAGATGACTAGTAGAGTTGCACACAGCACTTTACTGTTAAAGACAAATCTATTTAAATTGGTAAGCAAGCGTGGTCACAGATATTATGGACTGTGGGAAGTAAACATTTCTTTAGTAAAATAACACCCAGGCAACATTCAAAGGCATCAGTAAAGAAAACATACACAGACCTGTTGAACAGCCACTAAATGGAGAACGTAATGGCTCTAAAATGATAGAGGTGGTCTACTTAGGAGACCAATACACATGGCAAAGGAATATACAGTATATTACAGCCCCATATATCCAAGGCATGTATATATAGACACTTCCCAAGTTACCCCTAACTTCACCAAGTTGCTTTGCAGTCTCCATAACCTCTCCATAGCTTTCTCTTTTTTTAAAACTGTCATTAGTCTCTCCAGTTCTTCTCTTATCCAGCATTCTCTGGTTGCCCTGCTGCTATTGTTAAATTTATCTCTGATACTAAGAGTGACAATTTCACCAATCCTTGCTACTTCCAGGATAGCACACTGGAGCCCTTCAAAGTGAAGACTGGTCTTCAGCTGCCCACCATTATTAATTCTAAAGATGTGTTGATCCACCTGAAGCCTAGAGGCATTCTAAGGAATAAGAGCAAGTAAATTGGGCCAAATATTTCATTTTGAAATACTTCTCATGACTCTTCCCTCAAACACTAAAATGAAAAATGAAATTTAATAAACTTTGGTCCTAAATAGATTGTATACATTATAAACTACAACTACACCGTACCTTTATTTCTCATTAAAATTAAACATTCTAATCTTAATTTATGAAGCTAACAACAAATTAAAAGTTTAAAAAAAATAATTTTATTGTACTAAAATTATTACCAAAACAAATATATATATAAATACCTATTTTTCTTATATGGGAAGAATATGCAAGTTAAATAAGGCACTTGAAATTATTAAACTATATTTTTTTTAAAAAAAAAAACACTCCTTTGTGTACTCCCATTAATTATAGAAATCTGACAGGGATTATGAAAGGCACCTTTTTTATTTTTACCTTCTCCTCCCAACTATCTGTATGTATGCACAACAATAAACTGCATATAAACTGCATGAGGGTGGTTTTGTTTTTGAAGAGTATATTGAAATTAAAGGTTGATCATTTTGATGTATACCCATTCTGAAGAAGAGATCTATACTTACAGGAATGCTTGATAACCTTCATAAAGAAGAAAAAAATAAAACTCCAAAGTATATATGGTTACCCTTATCCTTCAAGGGAAGCTATACAGTAAAGCAATGTCTAATCATGAAAAATATTCCTAATTTAAATTCTAAAGTAATAAACTGATTTTTAAATCAGTGCTTCTATTCCTAGTCTCTTCTTCACTCTTAGAATGTAGATAAAGATTTATAAGATGGTCTAGAAATCAAAATTTTCAAAATCAGGCGGCCTCTACATTATTCCTTATTTTTTAAAACATATTATGTTTATTCACATATAGAATCTCTGGTTATAAAATATTTGTAACAGTTCTCAACTAGGACTAGCACATGCGTTTTTTTTAAAGTGTAGTTCTGATCCAAGTTCAATTTCCTTCTCTTTTCAAATTTACCAGAAGCTGTTACAATAGCCCATTCATGCTAAAACTTTTTCCTACTCTCTACATGAAGCCTTCATTTACTGCCTGCTGAAGCAGACAGAATCCTATTAGTAAGAAAGACGATCACCAAAGGCCCAGCCCTAGCTGTATAAAAATAATTAGCCCAAAGTTGACAAATGCGTAATGAAACTGCACAATGAATTAATCTTCCAATCCGAAATACCAGAGTGGTATTTGAGCAGACATGAAAAGAATCCACAACCTTGTAGCTACTGTAAACCACAAACTTAGCATAAACCAATCCAAAGGAATCAAAAGCTTTTCAAATTGTTCTTGTCCTTTTATTAGTGACATAAAGAGAGGTAAATCATAAACAAAAATTAGTTTAGAAAGTAACTACATGGTGAAACATGGAGTTGTTAAAAGAATTAGATTCTCCAATTTAACATACACACCCTGCAGTTTTTAATTTTTTCTCCAGCTGTGCTTCAAACAAAGTAAAGCCACAGAAGGCAGGCAGGCAAGCAAGCTTCTCTGCAACACCCCTACCACCCTTTGTTATATTGGCAGATTCACAGTTACATCTAGGAACATATGATTGCAAGGTATTATTTTGTCTAGTTTTATTCTTCTTATAATATAGTTACTACAATTCGACTTTCAAATCAAACCATTCAAGTATTCCAGCCTGGGGAACAGAATGGCATGTACAGTTATTTAATACTGAAAAACACTAAAAACTCAATTTGATTTGTATCAACATTTAATAATTATTTTGGCATTTACTAAGTCTCTTAGGTTATTATGACATTTGATACTCTGAAAAAGAATTGGTTTCCCTGAAAAATTCAGTATCTCTGTGTTAAAGAGGGAAATTAAAAACAGATTAGCATTGTCTAGTTCCCATCTATGAGAAGCAGCTATCATAATCAAGTTGTAAAATTGAGCTCTCAGTCAGACAAAGTTAATTTTACACAAATAATCCATAGTGGTTTAAACATAAACTGGCTTGCAAACATGCTCTGCGTAAAGAATCAGCTGACAACAACATACAGAAAAAAGTGATCCACATATTTTGCACTTCTTAATTTCAGATAAAAAAGCAGTGCTGCTCTCTAGTGGACAGCAATCAGGATGGTCGCGTTACCTATCTTGATTCATCTAAAAATCCAAATAGCACACAGGCAGACTTAAAACTAACGCACTGTTTTTTAAAATGGAATTTTGGTTCCAAGTGACTCATAAATAGTAAAAATCTGCAGCGATAACCTTTGCACACAGATGGGAATATATTAAAGAGAGATAATTCAATATTAAATTAAACATTAAAAGATATTCACTATTTACAAGGACCTCTACTACTACAAGATGAAGTTAGATAAGCACTCCATCATTACCAAGTCAGAAGACTACAGGAACTGATGGAATATCTACAGCAGAGCTTTCCAAACTGTGTGTCGGGACACATTAGTGTGTCGGCCGCAGTGTCTGGGTGTGTCGCGGCTGCTGCTGCCTCCAAGCCCTGCCAGGATTCCGCGCAGGTCCTAGTGCCTGCCTTGTGCCCTGCTGTAAGAGTGTGTCGCGAAATGATGCATGTCTAAAAAGTGTGTCACCAACATGAAAAGTTTGGAAAGCTCTGATCTACAGAAATATGGCAAGCAACAGAAGAACCAAACCATGACATCAAATCTGGGAACGATACACTAGACAGCAGATTGGAAAAGACTACATACCAATACCAAAGAAGGGAGACTTAACAGGATGCAATTTCACATGTTGGTGAAATAATCATCCAGTGCAGATTAGAGTCCTACATGGAAAGGGGGATGCCAGATATTCAAGCTTGTTTTAGATAAGGCTGAGGAACAATGCCATTTTCATTTGTTTTATTATTTACAAGAATATGTTAAGTCACACATTCAAAACAAAGTGTTTTGTCTATGGACTATGAAAAAAGGAATGTCGGATGCCATTTACTTGGGTCAGTTTCAACTTATTTCACAGCAAATTGGGATTTTTGGTGAAAAAATGGAGGGGTACCAATACTTTTGGCCGCGTCTGCCAAACAGCACTTGGTAGGGTAGAAATGAAGGCCCTGGAAAACATATTCACATGCTGTGACATGTCCATACCTAAAAGATGAACATTGTGCAAGCAATGGTTTTTACCTATGACCCTCTGTGGAAGCAAAAGTTGCACTCTGAAACATGATAGAAAGAATATTGATATTTTTGAATTTTGGTGTTGGAGAAGACTTCTGAGAATACCATAGGTAGCCAAGAAAATGAACAAATTAATCCAGAATTCTTACCTGGGGTACAAATGATCAGGCTCAAATTATCATATTTTGGACACATAATGTGAAGACCTAGCTGTCCCAGAACAGCTGGTAAAAGTAGAAGGAAAGAGAAGAACAGAACAACCAGCAGCAAGGTAGTTGGACTCAATTACAGTGGTGATGGGTGCACCACTGGCAGACCTGACAACAGGTCAAATCATCCTGGAGATTTATCTATGTGGCTGCTAAGAGTCGACACTGACTTGACAACACATAATCAATCAATCAATCAATCAATCAATCAATCAAATTCAATTGTTGTTTATTCGTTCAGTCGTTTCCGACTCTTCGTGACTTCATGGACCAGCCCACGCCAGAGCTTCCTGTCGGCCGTCACCATCCCCAGCTCCCCCATGGTTGAGTCCGTCACCTCCAGAATACCATCCATCCATCTTGCCCTTGGTCGGCCCCTCTTCCTTTTGCCTTCCACTTTTCCTAGCATCAGCTTCTTCTCCAGGGTATCCTGTCTTCTCATTATGTGGCCAAAGTACTTCAGTTTTGCCTTTAATATCATTCCCTCAAATGAGCAGTCTGGCTTTATTTCCTGGAGTATGGACTGGTTTGATCTTCTTGCAGTCCAAGGCACTCTCAGAATTTTCCTCCAACACCACAGTTCAAAAGCATCTATCTTCCTTCGCTCAGCCTTCCTTATGGTCCAGCTCTCACAGCCATAGGTTACTACAGGGAATACCATTGCTTTAACTATGCGGACCTTTGTTGTCAGTGTGATGTCTCTACTCTTAACTATTTTATCAAGATTTGCCATTGCTCTCCTCCCAAGAAGTAGACGTCTTCTGATTTCCTGGCTGCAGTCAGCGTCTGCAGTAATCTTTGCGCCTAGAAATACAAAGTCTGTCACTGCCTCCACTTTTTCTCCCTCTATTTGCCAGTCATCAAATTCAATACTTAGGCATATAGCCTCTCACATTCCTGAACCTAACTCAACTTCTGAAACACAGAAAAAAAAATCATCACATTAGCAAAATCATTAACTTCACCACTGGCAGGAACAGGTGTGGGTGGGAAGAGATACATATACAAATACACATATATACATACCCACACATACATATACTTCACATATACTTCAGTGCCTCTATTTTTACTTTGGAAAGATGTTCAGAGTATTCCCTTAAGGACTAATGACAACCATGCCCTGGAACTTTATTAATTACATATTAATTACTGGAGGAATTGAAGGCTATGGGTTTTAAACTGGATGGTTATTAATTACCT
This sequence comes from Charina bottae, assembly GCA_023362775.1. Classification (NCBI taxonomy): domain Eukaryota; kingdom Metazoa; phylum Chordata; class Lepidosauria; order Squamata; family Charinaidae; genus Charina; species Charina bottae. The sequence goes on from JALMGJ010000012.1 coordinate 1,970,652, forward strand.
GGGGAAAAATGTTTGAAAATCAGTATTAACATTATAAGTCAAGTGTAAGTAAAGTAAGGAAAATTAATATCACATTAAGTGTCATGATGGAAAAGGTATCCTTGCTTTGTGAACATATTTTGGCTTGCAAAACCTTCAACAATTAATTCAAAAGCTAAAATTTAAAATTTTGAACAAGCCTAGGTATATGAAATTAATGGCTAAAAAATGGCCATTAACACACTATAGGCTGGAAATTTTGGTTTTCAAAAAACATTAGGAATATTTAAATTCTAGAATAGTCTACTAGCAGTTGCTAAAGCAAATAACTCTATTGGATTGTAAGAGTTAAACACATATAGAAGGTCATCTCTTTTATGCCAATGGGAGCATCCACAAACAGAACTTGGTCAGTAGCAGCAGCATACTCAGGATTCAGAGTTTGATGGCCAAATTCAAAAAGGAATTCTTCATAACGTCGTAAGTCTCACAAACATATCCCGGAGCAAGAGTTTGCAATGTATTCCTCATGCTATGTGCAATTATTCCAATTGCTCATAAAACTGTGAATCTTCAGAAATACTTGGGCAATTGGACCATCTTCACCACTAGATTTTATCCATGCTGAATTATGTAAGGCAGAAAATTTTCTAGTTTCTAGTGCTTGATTTTTGCACAGGAAATTGTATGTTTCCCATGTTCATTACTAACAGTTGTTGTTGTTGTTCAGTCGTTTAGTCATGTCCGACTCTTCGTGACCTCATGGACAACAGCACGCCAGGCCTTCCTGTCCTCCACTGTCTCGGAGTTTACTCAAATTCATGTTCATTACATCAGTGATGCTATCTAACCATCTCATCCTCTGCCGTCCCCTTCTCCTTTTGCCTTCAGTCTTTCCCAGCATCAGGGTCTTTTCCAGTGAGTCCTCTCTTCGCATTAGGTGGCCAAAGTATTTGAGCTTCAGCTTCAGTATCTGTCCTTCCAATGAGCAGTCAGGGTTGATTTCCTTTAGGATTGACTGGTTTGACCTCCTTGCAGTCCAAGGGACTCTCAAGAGTCTTCTCCAGCACCACAGTTCGAAAGCATCAATTCTTCGGCGCTCAGCCTTCCTTATGGTCCAACTCTCACAGCCATACATTACTACTGGAAAAACCATAGCTTTAACTATACGGACCTTTGTCGGCAAGGTGATGTCTCTGCTTTTTAATATGCTGTCTAGGTTTGCCATAGCTTTCCTCCCAAGGAGCAAGTGTCTTTTAATTTCATGGCTGCAGTCACCGTCTGCGGTGATCTTGGAGCCCAAGAAAATAAAATCTGTCACTGCTTCCATTTCTTCCCCTTCTATTTGCCAGGAAGTGATGGGACCAGATGCCATGATCTGTTTTTTTTTAATGTTGAGTTTCAAGCCAGCTTTTGCACTCTCTCCTTTCACCTTCATCAAGAGGCTCTTTAGTGCCTCTTCACTTTCTGCCATTAGGGTGGTATCGTCTGCATATCTGAGGTTGTTGATATTTCTCCTGGCAATCTTAACTCCGGCTTGTGATTCATCCAGCCCGGCATTTCTCATGATGTACTCTGCATATAAGTTAAATAAGCAGGGTGATAATGTACAGCCTTGTCGTACTCCTTTCCCAATTTTGAACCAGTCGGTTGTTCCATGTCCGGTTCTAACTTGCTTCTTGACCCACATACAGGTTTCTCAGGAGACAGGTAAGGTGGTCTGGTACTCCCATCTCTTTAAGAATTTGCCACAGTTTGTTGTGATCCACACAATCAAAGGCTTTAGCGTAGTCAATGAAGCAGAAGTAGAGGTTTTTCTGGAACTCTCTTGCTTTTTCCATGATCCAGCGAATGTTGGCAATCTGATCTCTAGTTCCTCTGCCTCTTCGAAACCCAGCTTGCACTTCTGGTAGTTCTCGGTTCACATACTGCTGAAGCCTAGCTTGTAGGATTTTGAGCATAACCTTGCTAGCATGTGAAATGAGCGCAATTGTACGGTAGTTTGAACATTCTTTGGCATTGCCTTTCTTTGGAATTGGAACGTAAACTGACCTTTTCCAATCCTGTGGCTACTGTTGAGTTTTCCAAATTTGTTGGCATATTGAGTGCAGCACTTTAACAGCATCATCTTTTAGGATTTTAAATAGCTCAGCTGGGATACTGTCTTCTCCGCTACCTTTGTTGTTAGTAATGCTTCCTAAGGCCCACTTGACTTCACTCTCTAGGATGTCAAGGTCAGTGACCACACCATCGTATTTATCAGGGATATTAAGATCTTTCTTGTATAGTTCTTCTGTGTATTCTTGCCACCTCTTCTTAATCTCTTCTGCTTCTGTTAGGTCCCTGCCTTTTTTGTCCTTTATCATGCCCATCTTTGCACAAAACGTTCCCTTGATATCTCCGATTTTCTTGAAGAGATCTCTAGTCTTCCCCATTCTATTGTTTTCCTCGATTTCTTTGCATTGTTCATTTAAGAAGGCCTTCTTATCTCTCCTTGCTATTCTCTGGAATTCTGCATTCAGTTGTTTATATCTTTCCCTTTCTCCCTTGCCTTTTGCTTCCCTTCTTTCCTCAGCTATTTGTAAAGCCTCATCAGTCAGCCACTTTGCTTTCTTGCATTTCTTTTTCTTTGGGATGGTTTTATTTATTTATTTTATTTTATTTTATTAAATTTATATAACCGCCCATCTCCCCCAACGGGGAACTCTGGGCGGTTTACAATAAAATAGTTAAAACAGAATATAAAACATCAATATACAATATATAAAAATAATAAATAATTATAAATCCAGATGGACGATGGAATTAAAACGAAGGACATTATAAAGTTAAGGAATTAGCCACCCCCATGAGGAACTATCCTTTCCTCCTTCCCATGCCAGGCGGCAAAACCAGGTCTTCAGCTCTTTCCTAAAGGTCGGGAGGGAGGAGATCTGCCTCAACTCTGGGGGCAAGATGTTCCACAGTGTGGGTGCTACCAAAGAGAAGGCCCGTCTCCTAGACCCCATCAGATGACATTCTTTGATTGATGGGGTTCGTAGCAGGCCCTCTCTGAATGACCTGGTGGGGCGGGTCGATAAAATGGGGATAAGACGGTCCTTCAGGTATTCTGGCCCCATGCCATGTAGGGCTTTAAAGGTAATAACCAACACCTTGAATTGTACCCGGAAGCAGACCAGCACCCAATGCAGCTCGCGGAGCAAAGGTGTTATATGTGCAGATTTTGGTGCACCCAAAATTGCTCACGCGGCCGCATTCTGCACCAGCTGAAGCTTCCGGATAGTCTTCAAGGGTAGCCCCATGTAGAGCGCATTGCAATAATCTACATGGGAGATGACGAGAGCATGAGTGACTGTTCGGAGGGCGCCGCGATCCAGGAATGGGCGTAACTGGCTCACCAACCGAAGTTGTGCGAAAGCCCTCCTAGCCACCTGCTCTTCGAGAAGGAGTCGTGAGTCTAGAAGGACCCCCAGGTTCCACACCGGTTCCGAATGGGGCAGTGCTACCCCATCAAGAACCAAAGATGATAATTTCCCAGAAGACGCTAGGCCATCAATCCACAGCCACTCAGTCTTGCTAGGGTTCAATTGTAGCCTGTTGTTCCCCATCCAGGCCCTCACAGCCCCCAGGCACTGGGACAGGGTGGTCACTGTTGTTTTAGTTGCTGCCTCCTGTAAAATGTTACGAACCTCCATCCATAGTTCTTCAGGCACTCTGTCTACCAGATCTAATCCTTTAAATCTATTCCTCACCTCCACTGTATATTCATAAGGGATATGATTTAGGTCATACCTGAGTGGTCTAGTGGTTTTCTCTACGTTCTTCAATTTAAGCCTAAATTTTGTGATAAGAAGCTCATGATCTGAGCCACAGTCAGCTCCAGGTCTTGTTTTTGCTGATTGTATAGAGCTTCTCCATCTTTGGCTGCAAAGTATATAATCAATCTGATTTCGGTATTGACCATCTGGTGATGTTCATGTGTAGAGTCGTCTCTTGTATTGTTGGAAAAGAGTGTTTGCTATGACCAGCGTGTTCTCTTGACAAAACTCTATTAGCCTTTGCCCTGCTTAATTTTGTACTCCGAGGCCGAACTTGCCTGTTATCCGGTTATTTTTTTACTTCCTATTTTAGCATTCCAGTCCCCTATGATGAAAAGGACATCTTTTTTTGGTGTTAGTTCTAGAAGGTGTTGTAGGTCTTCATAGAACCGGTCAACTTCAGCTTCTTCGGCATCAGTGGTCGGGGCATAGACTTGGATCACTGTGATGTTGAATGGTTTGCCTTGGATTCGAACTGAAAGCATTCTGTCGTTTTTCAGGTTGTACCCCAGTACTGCCTTTCCCACTCCTTTACTGACTATGAGAGCTACTCCATTTCTTCTAAGGGATTCTTGCCCACAGTAGTATATATAATGGACTCCTGAATTAAATTCGCCCATTCCTGTCCATTTTAGTTCACTGATTCCCAAGATGTCGATGTTCAATCTTGTCATCTCATGTTTGACCACATCCAGCTTACCTTGATTCATAGATCTTACATTCCAGGTAAGGTGTTCCTATGCAATATTGTTCTTTACAGCATCGGACTTTCCTTCCACTTCCAGACACATCCACAACTGAGCGTCCTTTTGGCTTTGGCCCAGCCGTTTCACTCTTTCTGGAGCTACTCGGAATTGCCCTCCACTCTTCCCCAGTAGCATTTTGGACACCTTCCGACCTGAGGGGCTCATCTTCCGGCGTCATATCTTTTAGCCTTATGATACTGTCCATGGGTTTTCTTGGCAAGGATGCTGGAGTGGTTTGCCATTCCCTCCTCCAGTTTTGGACCACGTTTTGTCAGAACTCTCCGTCATGACCTGATCCATGAAGGGGATTACTAACAGTAAAGGATGCCAATTTCAAATACAGTATTAGCCAAGCTTGGCAGTTGGGGAGTTTAATCGTTGTTCTCGAAGTGATTACCTCTAGCAAGTACGTGAGAAAAATATGTATGTTATTTACATTTATATTTACTATAAAAACAACACATAATTTTATGAATGTTTATCAGAAATGATAACGTATTATACAAATTCTAAAATACAGAATCGTATAATATTCTAAGAATCTATTTTAAGAGGATTGTTTTGTTCATTCTATAGGTTATCAGAACATTTGTAGTTGGAAATGGAAGCTTTCATACGTTAAATGCCTTGTGCAGATAAGATTTCCAGAAAAAATTCCAGTTCATTTTTTCCAGAAAATAATATAAATATAGTTTTTTTTCCGTCTCAGAAGCACCAAGGCGCTTTTGTAGTGAAAGGATTTGCCGGTGACATCACCATTGCCCAGGGGACGCCCGAGGAGGCTCCTTTCATGTCCTTTGATTCTTCCCACCGGAGTGGTACCTATTTATCTAACTGCATTTGCATGCTTTTGAACTGCTAGGTTGGCAGGAGCTGGGACAAATTGCTGGGAGCTCAATATAAATATTTTGTTGTTTATTCGTTCAGTCGCTTCCGACTCTTCGTGATGTCATGGACCAGCCCACGCCAGAGCTTCCTGTCGGCCGTCACCATCCCCAGCTCCCCCATGGTTGAGTCCATCACCTCCAGAATATCATCCATCCATCTTGCCCTTGGTCGGCCCCTCTTCCTTTTGCCTTCTACTTTCCCTAGCATCAGCTTCTTCTCCAGGATATCCGGGAGTCTCTGATGGCCTTCAGGGGCGCTGCTCCACAAGTGGCCGGGTGTGAAACCCTGTTCTTCAAGTTAGGTTCTCGAGAGCAGTTGGGAGTGTTGCTGCTGTACCAGCCTCCCTGCTGTGTGGCAACCTCCCTGCCCGAGCTCCTTGAGGCCGTCTCAGGGTTGGCAGTGGAATTCCCCAGACTTATGGTCTTGGGGGATTTCAATCTGCCTTCCCTGGGACAGACCTCTGAGACAGCTCGGGAGTTCATGGTTACCATGGCAACCATGGGCCTGTCACAGATTATTCGGGACCCGACTCGGGACAGTGGCCTCACCCCGGACTTAGTTTTCTTGTCTGAGCAGTGGCAATGTGATCTGAGGGGAGAGTTACATCTATCCCCACTGTCATGGTCAGACCATGCCCTGGTGACCCTGAGGCTCTCTTGTGCCGCCCCACTCCGCAGGGAGGAAGGACCTATTAGATTGGTCCGCCCCCGGCGACTGATGGACCCAATGAGGTTTCAAAAGGAGCTGGGGGTTATACCCGAAGATCTGATGCACGGTCCGGCGGAGGTCCTGGCCGCAGCTTGGAATAAGGAGGCGGCCGGGGCCCTGGACAGGATCGCGCCTATGCGGCCTCTCTTGCCTCGTTCGACCCGTCACTCCCCTGTGGTTCACGGAGGAGTTGAGGGTTTTGAAGAGGGTTAAGAGACGTCTAGAGCGCCGCTGGAGGAAGACGAGGACTGAATCTGACCGGACACAATCTAGAGCCGCTATTAGGGCCTACCTTGTGGCAGTAAGAGCAGCGAAACGTGAATATTTCTCCGCTCTTATTGCGTCCGCAGATTGCCGCCCGACGGCCCTATTTAAGATTACTAGATCTCTTTTGGGTCACGAAGATACGGTGACCCATCTACAGGGCCGATCGGAAGAATTTGCTGAGCATCTGCAGGACAAAATCGCTCAGATTCATTCCAAATTTAACTCTAAGCGTGAAGCACAATCTGGAGAGATGCCAGAGGTTCGTACTTACCCTGTTATCTGGGAACGGTTTGATCCTGTTGGGCCTGATGAAGTAGACAGGATCCTCCGGATTGTAAATGCCACCACGTGCCATCTTGACCCATGTCCCTCCTGGCTGGTGAAATCAGCTCAGGAGGTTACATGTGGTTGGGTCCAGGGGATGATTAATGCATCCTTAGCGGAGGGGGTGTTTCCAGCAGTCTTTAAGGAGGCGCTGGTGCACCCCCTCCTCAAGAAACCTTCCCTGGACCCCACTGTTTTGAACAATTTTCGTCCTGTCTCCCACCTTCCCTTTTTGGGAAAGGTGGTTGAGAAGGTGGTGGTGCTGCAACTCCAGAGGATTCTGGATGAAACGGATTATCTAGACCCCTTTCAGTCAGGTTTTAGGCCGGGATATGGGACAGAGACTGCATTGGTCGCGCTTATGGATGATCTCTGGCGGGAGCAGGATGGAGGGAGTGCATCCATTCTCGCTCTCTTGGACCTCTCAGCGACTTTCAATACCGTCGACCACGGTATCCTTTTGGAGCGACTCAGGGAGTTGGGGGTGGGCGGTGTAGTTTTGCGTTGGTTTACCTCCCTCCTCCAGGGTCACTCGCAATCGGTGGTAATAGGAGAGGAGAGATCCGACCCACGGGCCCTTCTTTGTGGGGTGCCGCAGGGTTCGGTTCTCTCTCCTCTCCTATTTAACATCTACATGAAGCCGCTGGGTGAGATCATCCGTCATCACGGGATGAGGTATCACCAATATGCTGATGATACTCAATTGTATATCTCCATCCCGGGTGAAGTAAGTGTTGCAGTGCACACCCTATCTCAGTGCCTAGGGGCTGTAGGGGCCTGGATGGGGAACAACAGGCTTCAACTGAACCCTGGTAAGACGGAGTGGCTATGGATTGATGGCCCCTCGGCCTCCAGGAAGTTATCATCTTTAATTCTGGATGGGGTGGCACTACCCCGTTCAGACTCAGTCTGGAGCTTGGGGGTCCTCCTGGACTCACGACTCCTGCTCGAAGAGCAGGTGGCAGTCGTGGCCAGGAGGGCCTTTGCACAGCTTCGGCTTGTGCGCCAGTTGCACCCCTTCCTGGATCGAGGGGCCCTCCGAATTATGGAACAGTCTCTCATGCCCTTGTCATCTCTCATATAGATTATTGCAACACGCTCTACATGGGGCTACCCTTGAAGAGTATCCGGAAGCTTCAGCTGGTCCAAAATGCAGCCGCTCGAGTGGTTATGGGTGCGAGAAGATCAGCACATGTAACACCACTGCTCCGCGAGCTGCATTGGGTACCAGTTTGCTTCCGGGTCCAATTCAAGGTGTTGGTTATCACCTTTAAAGCCCTACATGGCATGGGGCCAGGCTATCTGAGGGACCGTCTCATCCCAATTGCATCTACCCGCCCCACCCGGTCATGCAGGGAAGGCATGCTGCGGACCCCGTCAACAAAGGAATTCCATCTAGCGGGGTCCAGGAGGCGTGCCTTCTCTGCGATAGCGCCCGCCCTGTGGAACATCTTGCCCCCAGAGGTGAGGCAGGCCCTCTTGGCCTTTAGGAAGTCCTAAAAACCTGGTTCTGCCGCCTGGCGTGGGACAAAGGTAGAGATAGTTCCTCCTGGGGGTGGTTAGTTTAATAATGACCTCCTTTTAAGATCCTACCATCCTCTGGATTTTTATATTCTTATTTCTTGTACTGTTTATTGTATTTTAATGATTATTGATTTTTAACCTTAATTTTAACATTTGTTGTAAACTGCCCAGAGTCTACCGTGGTAGAGATGGGCGGTGATAAATTTGATTAATAAATAAATAAATAAATATCCTGTCTTCTCATTATGTGGCCAAAGTACTTCAGTTTTGCCTTTAATATCATTCCCTCAAGTGAGCAGTCTGGCAATATAAATATAGTGATATATAAATATAAATATAGGTAAAGGTTTTCCCCTGCACAGTCGTGTCCAACTCTAGGGGGCGGTAATCATCTCCGTTTCTTAGCCGAAGAGCCAGTGCTGTCCGAAGATGCTTCTGCGGTCATGTGGCCGGCATGACGCGTGCGGAACGCTGTTACCATCCCACCGAAGTGGTACCTATTTATCTACTTGCATTTGCATGCTTTCAAATTGCTAGGTTGGCAAGAGAAATATAAATACAGTGATATATAAATATAGTGATGTGGGTTATCAGCTGATCATGAATGCCACTGCATTGCTCATAAACAAAGTTTTTTTATTACAACAACGCTTTGTCATCAAGAAGTAATGGCATTCTAATTACATAATTGATGACTTAGTAAAATGTAATTTCTTGCATACAGAAAAATGTAATTGGTAATTTTAATAGTATCATTTCTCCAAAGGCAAAGTTATTCCATATCTGCTTCCAAAGAAACTATGGCTAAGAGTTCATGCTACCCAAATACCAAATGCCTAGAATCAGAAATATGAACTGGCCCAGAATACACACGAACTTACATGTATTGTTAAATCTATGTGACTGTAATGAACTATACAACTTTTATGCTCTTAAATGAGAGATGTGAAGCACTACTTAGGACTATTTCTTACTTCTCAATCTTCACTATGGGATATTTTTTAAAATGATAGCATGCAAAGTTTGTAAATGTACATTGGAAATCAGATTTTATTAAAAGAAAAATGATCCAAAATGAGGAAACTGTCTTTACTAGTGAGGAATATCAATTGCCTTTATTAAACTCTATCAATTTCCAGTACAGTAATCATATATTCCACAGCTAAGTAACATCACCAATCTCACAAGTGGTGATGTAAGGCAAAACATCACTCAGGTTGTGTTCTGAATTAGAGCACAGGTATAAATGATTTTGTGATTTTGGTAGGTTATATGAATCAGAAGATACCCATTTCCAGGTTTACCTCTTAAGAATATGACAATTTTATTGATTTTATTTATTTATTCATTCAATTTTGATGCTTCACAACCCCAGCTGACTCTGGGCAGCTCACATAAATAAAGAGCAACATAAAAAGAACAATATACAATAAAGAAGAACAAATTACAAAAATAACTATAAAATAATTATAAGATATCAAAACACAAAATATCACAAACAGGGGGGTCCCACCCACCATATTCCAAGGCCTGGAAGAATAGGCAGATTTTCAAGGCCTTCAGGAACGTCATCAGGCTGGGAGCCATACGGATCTCAGGGGGGACCTCATTCCAGAGGGCAGGCACTGCAACAGAGAAGGCACACCTCCTGGGTCCCAACAGATGACACTGTTTAATTGAGGGGACCCAGAGCGTGCCCACTCTGCCAGATCGTACCACATGGGTAGAAACTGTGGGAGACAAGCAGTCCCTTAAATAACTGGGTCCTATGCCAGCTGCCATCCACTCTCCTAAATAAGCCTTCTATTGTCTAAATCAGGCGTGTCCAACCCGTGGCCTGCAGGCCGCATACAGCCTTGAACAGCTAGTAATGCGGCCTCCCAAAATTGTGAACTTTTAACATTTTGCGATTTTTTTCGTGATTCGATTGCATGGTGATTGAGCGTGGACTGCATAGGAAGAAACAAAAGAACACTGTGTAGGGGAGGGGGTATTGCAGTGCTAACACTGCTGCCACCCGCTACACGTCAGCTTGTGGCGACTTAGCGTTATATATAATATTTCAACCTACCTACACGTGTTCTGTGACGACAGGCGTTTATTGTTATTATTATTATTAAGTAGACATGTAAGTTTTCTTATTTGATTATTAAACTTCCCTTTGTTTATTTGCCTACCTAACAAGTTACGATGGGCTTGTTGTGTTATTTCTTTAAAAAAATATTTATTCCTAAATAAATTTATTCCAGCATGGCTTCAACGTCGTTTCAACAGAAAACAGAACCCAAAACAGAAAAGAAAAAAAGAAAAATTGCGGATGAAGGAAGAGTATTCAATGAAAAATGGACAGATGAGTACTTTTTTGTCGAGACAAATACTAAGGCACTATGCTTAATTTGTAGGAAAATGTGTCAGTTTTCAAAGACTACAATTTGAAAAGGCATTATACGGAAAAACATGCTGTCAAATTCGGAGTATCAAGGAATTTGTCGTAAAGACAAATTAGCGGAACTGAAAAAGTCTGTCGTCTCAACAATTTTTTTTTAAAGTCACAACGCAAAAGGACTCTATTATAAAAGCTAGTTATTTGGTAGCAAATCTGATTGCAAAAAAACCAAAACCATTTACCGATGGTGAGTTTATTAAGCAATGTATGGAAAGCGTGGCAGATTTTTCTACATCAAGAAAATGTGCGAAAGCTTTAAAAATAGATAATGTCATGCAAATTGTCATCAAAGTGGTGAATTTCATAAGGGCCAAGGGATTGAATCATCACCAATTCCAGGAGTTCCTTAAAAGTATGGATGCTGATTATGGGGACATCATTTACTTTTCTGAAGTAAGGTGGCTAAGTCTGGGTAAAATGCTGAGAATATTTTATGATTTGCAAAATGAAATCAAGTCGTTTATGGAATCAAAAAGAAAATTTGTGCCAACTTGAAAATGAAAAATGGCTCAAGATTTAGCATTTTGGGTGAATTTGACCGCTCATTTAAATGAGTTAAACATGCGTCTTCAAGGTGAAAACCAACTTACCACTGCAATGTTGCAAACCATAACAGCGTTTGAAATTAAACTTAAAGTATGGTAAGCTCAAGTTATGGAAAATAATTTTATACATTTTAATACGTTGGCTAAACACAGTCCTGTGAACAGTGAGAAATATGCAGCCTTGCTTTTCGGTTTGATACAGGAATTTGAGAACAGGTTTCAAGATTTCCGGAAAAATCATCAATATTTTGGTATATTTTCGACTCCATTTTCAGTCGACATACTGTAACTACATTACCTCCGAATTTTCAAATGGAATGCATAGAGTTGCAATCAGACATTCAACTCAAAGAAAAATTTGATCATGTCTCTCTACTGGACTTTTATAAGGCCTATCTTCCCAGAGAAAATATCCCTCGCTTCACAATCACGCCTTATTCATGACATCGCTTTTTGGCAGCACGTACATTTGTGAGCAACTGTTTTCAAGGATGAAGCACATGAAGAGTAAAATTAGAATTAAAATTTCTGATGAGCACCTTGAGAACTCACTGAGAATTGCAACCACTTTCATCGAACCAGACACTGATGCATTAGTTTCACAAAAACAAGGTCAAATATCCCACTAGTTTTATGTTGCCCTTTTTTTAAATTTTATAATAAAAAATATTTAAAAAATAAATGAAGTTTTATTACTTATATACATTAAGTATATTATATATTTTATGTGTGGCCCAAGACAATTCCTCTTCACTCAATGTGGCCCAGGGAAGCCAAAAGGTTGGACACCCATGGTCTAAATCAAGGGTCCCCAACCTGTGGGCCACAGCCCATTAGTGGGCCGTGGCCTGTTAGTAACTGGGCCACGGGGCTCCCGCCTGCAAACCCCGCCCCTTTCCACGCGATTGGCTCCCGCCCGCAAACCCTACCCCCCGGTGCTTGTGACTGGCTCCTGCCTGCAAACCCCGCCCCCCGGTGCATGCAATTGGCTCCCGCCCACAAACCCCGCACCCGGAAATCCCAGAAACCCCGCACCCCCGGTCCATGGAAAAATCGTCTTTTGAAATCAGTCCCTGGCGCGAAAAAGTTTGAGGAGCCCTGGTCTAAATGGTGTGGTAGATTATTGTCTATTTGTTCACACTATGGCACTTGGTTACTGTTTATAGACGTGTTTTACCATAAAATAAGAGGAACTAGCCATATCAACTTGCATATGGGCCTTTAAAGGAGAAAATTGGTAGAGTCTCCTAATTTCTGATAACATAAAATATGTTACTCCCTAAGCAACTCTCTGAGAGCTGCAAATATTAATTTGTTTGCATGTTATAACATTCCTAACTTGTAGTTGTTCCTAAAATATGAAACAAGCTTCAACAATGAGCTGCAACTGAACTGCAGAGACAACTAGTGCAATTTCTCAAAATATCACAACTGAGCATACTTAATGTGAAAACTGTAAGTGTTGCTGCCTGATGACAAGCAGATTTAATGAGCATCCAAAACTTCCATGTTCTGTGCAGCGAAACAGCTGAAACAAAAGTTCAAGCCATCTAATGGAAATAAAAAGTTACATTTTTTATAGTAGCTAAAGATGCTACAAATGTTCCTTGGTATATTGTATATTTTTTTCTAGATGGACATTTATTTTTCTTTATTGTATGTTTTTCTTTTTAAAATGTAAGCTGCCCAGAGTTGTCTGATGTTCGTCGGCCTCTAAAATTAATAAAACAAATTTAAAATGTTGCTGGATGGTTCCATTTCAGAATGCACATAGCAATTAGAAGATCTGATCGCATGCCTCTAAAAGTATACACTTCCAGTTGTGTACCAAAGAATGGGATTCCCCCCACAAATAATATGAATGAATATAATGTAATGTATCAGAATGCTCCTGATCACCTTACTTATTCCCATTTACCTCTGTGTTTTCTTTTCTTTTCTTTTCTTTGCTTCTTCTTCCTCTTCTTATTCCATTAGGATAGGTTCTGCTACTTTTCTCTCTGCCTTTTTGCTTCTTTCCACTACTGTATCTACCCATTCCTAGATGTCTCCCCTTCTCCTTTCCATTCCTCCCTCTTCTAGATCCTTGAGCCAGTATTGCCCCAGCTTCTCATGTCCCTGCTGCCATGGACTTGTAGAATCAGGTGATTTTTATAATACCAGAGAAGATCTCAAAGTGTGGGGTCACAATACCTGTGTCAGATACAACAGGAGGGCAGGAGGGGGGATGGTACATTTTTTATAAAGTTGTTCAGGCTTGTGTAGACCAGAGCTTTCCAAACTTTTCATGTTGGTGACACACTTTTTAGACATGCATCATTTCGCGACACACTCTTACAGCAGGGCATCATTTCGCAACACACTCTTACAGCAGGGCACAAGGCAGGCACTAGGACCTGCGTGGAATCACAGCAGGTTTGGAGGCAGCAAGGCACAAGGCAGGCACTAGGACCTGTGCATAATCCTGGCAGGGCAGGTTTGGAGGCAGCAAGACACAAGACAGGCACTAGGACCTGCGTGGAATCCTGGCAGGGCTCGGAGGCAGCAGCAGCCGTGACACACCCAGACACTGCAGCCGACACATTAACGTGTCCCGACACACAGTTTGGAAAGCTCTGGTGTAGACCAAGTGAATGTGCTGCTAAACCTTGTTCCCCCTTTATCTTGGCAAGCTCACTGTGTGCTTGTACAAGCAAAGTGCAGAGTAAATCCTGGAGTGAATTTTGAGAGATGATTAAACTCATGGTCTAGCCATAAGCCATCTGTCAAAACCATCCACTGATCACAGCAGTGATGATTTCAACTAGCTTCTGACTTCCAGCATGTTGTTTAGTAGTGTATCTGTAGTCTTTGGAATGTCTGTAGAAGCATACACATGGAGGTTCGGGGTTTTATTGGTTATTTTAAATTTCTAGTCTTTGAAAATAGAAAAAGTTTTCAAAGGAACGAGGATTGGGACTGTCTGATTTGAAATTGTATTTTGCAGCCTGCTGCTTAGTTTGGATGAAAGAGTGGTTTTGCTGAAAAATAAAAGAATTTTAGAATTAGAAGGGCACAATCTGAGGTTCGGATGGCATGGTTTTCTATGGTACGATAAAGTTAAGGTTAATGTAGATTTAAAGAATCATTGTATTAGAAGTGTCATATTGAGAATATAGAACAGATATAAACCAGACTGTGCCTGAAAAATGTCTTTATGGGGTTCAGCACAAGAAGCATTTTAACAGTAGGTAAAGAAAAATTGTTAACTTCAAGAGTTGTTGGAACAGGAACATGGGGAATATAAGATGAAATTAAAAGAGCAATTGGCTGAAGAGGGATTTAGTTTTCAATGTTTTTGTATGCACAGTTAAGAGAAAGATTTAAGGTAGATGATAGGACATTTGGAATTGAGCAGCAGAAGACAGAATCTGAAGTTGAATTATGTACAAATGGTGAACATGTAATTGCTAAAATGTATAAACTTTTATTGAAATTTGAAATGGAAGAAGAACAAGTGAAAGACTGTATGATAAAATGGACTAAGAACTTTGGACACAATATACTGATGGAACAGTGGGAAAATATTTGTTTAAAAGGATTGAAATTTACATTATGTAATAATCTGTAGCTTGAATCATGTCAACTGGATTTCTATTTTCTCAGTGGAAACGTTTTGCTCCTTATCCAAGAAGCTTCTTCAGTCTTCTTCAGTCGACTGAAGAAGCTTCTTGGATAAGGAGCAAAACGTTTCCACTGAGAAAATAGAAATCCAGTTGACATGATTCAAGCTACAGACAATTCCACCTGGATGACTGAGAACCTTCATCGACATTATGTAATAATCTAAAAGATAATTTTTATAAAATGATGTACCATTGGTATAGTAAAGGTAAAGGTTCCCCCCGCACATTTGTGCAGTCGTGTCCGACTCTAGGGGCCAGTGCTCATCTCCATTTGTTAGCCGAAGAGCCAGCGTTGTCCGAAGACGCTTCCACGGTCATGTGGCCGGCATGACGCACGCGGAACGCTGTTACCTACCCACCAAAGTGGTACCTATTCATCTACTTGCATTTGCATGCTTTCGAATTGCTAGATTGGCAAGAGCTGGGGCTAGTGCGGGAGCTCACTCCATCACACGGGACTAGGGATTCGAACCTCCAAACTTGTGATCTTCCGATCAACAAGCCTGGTGTCTACCCGCTGAGCCACCATGCCCCTTACCGTTGGTATATGACTCCAAAAAAATTGTCTAGAATGTACAGTATAAAGGTACTTCAAATTTGTACTGGAAATGTGAACAACATAAAGGGTCATTTTATTATGCCTGGTGCACTTGTAAAAAAGCCAGAAATTTCTGAGTTCAAATATATATATAATGTTACAAACAATTTTAAAGTTCAAAATTCAATTGGAACCAGAACTTTTCTTGCTGGGATTAATGGAGAGCCCATTAGAAAAGAGCCGTGAAAGATTATTTTAATATATGATTACTGCTGTGAGACTATTATATGCACAAAAATGGAAATACTCTGAAATACCCACAACAGAGGAATGGTTGGTGAAGATGAAAGAACTAGCAGAGATGGCAAAATTAACTTGTTTGATTAGAGAAAGATCAACAACTACAGTTATCTGTCACTGGAAACCACTTATGGACTTTTTGCTGAAAAAAAAAGAAAAATGAAATTGTGATTTATGGGTTTGAAGATTAGAAAGGTTAGCTTATGGAAAGAAGGAAATTATGATGTAACTTGAGAGAGAGAGGGCAAAATATAAATGTATCTATAACCACTGTCAAGAAGATTGGAAGCCACTTCTTTATAATTTTTCTTTTATCTTTCCTTTCCTTTTCTCTTTTCACTATTTACTATTTTTCTTTATTTTCTTTATTATCTTTTATGATTTTTACTTTGTTAAAAATTTCTTCAATAAAAATTATGTTAAAAACAAAGAAAATAGAAAAAGTTTTGTTGGCTGTAAGAAGTAACAATATCCAATATCCAAGAAAAGGTAACAATATCCAATCTACCAGTATTGCTGATGAAAGTAAACTGTCAACAGGGCCGCAACTAGGGGGGCAAGCGGAGCATGTGTACCGGGCGCTGCACTGGGAGGTGCACCAAAATGACAAAATAACCCATGGGGGGGGGGGTGCAGAATCCATGTTTGCCCTGGGTGACACAGACCCTAGTTCCATTCCTGACTGTCAAGAAAGCATGATGAAAGCTAGATCTCTGAACAAATGGTATATTTATTTTCTTGCCAAACCCCAATTAAATCATTATTTTTATTTTGGGGGCTGGGGAAAAGAAATAAACAAATTCATTTATCATTTTACAGAGCCGCAGTATGGCAAAATTTGAGAATCCCTGTATTAGAAGATGGAACTATTTCAGTATGTATGTAATTGGGGGTGCTATGGCAAGATTATTTAGTTTCACTTCCACAAAGCTTTTGACAAAATTCTACAACAAAGGTTCCTGAAAAACTATAGCAGTGATGGGACAACAGAAGTTGTCCTCTTAAAGATCAGATGAAGGAACAGAAAGCAGAGAAGCAGAGTAAAAGGTCATTTTTCACAATGGAGTATGGTAAACAAACTGGATCTCCCAAGGATATAATTATTAACTTGTTCATAAAGATTATGGAGATAGGGGTGAGAACTGCCAGCTTTGCAGCTGACAATAAATCAAGGCAATAAGGGAAAAAACAGCTGTATGTATAAGAAGTAGCAACAGAGTCATGACACAAGCAGTTCACAGAGAAGTTTAACCCAGTGAAGATTATCCATGGAACCATATTTCAAATATTAAAAGCTAAATCCTGACAAATGTGTACTGCACAATAAAACTAATTTTTCTTCCACGGTGATAGCTGGAAATCATACGTTGCTCCAAATAAGAGAGAACAGGCTGGTCATAGCAAACACTCTTTTCCAACAACACAAGAGACGACTCTACACATGGACATCACTAGATGGTCAATACTGAAATCAGATTGATTATATACTTTGCAGCCAAAGATGGAGAAGCTCTATACAATCAGCAAAAACAAGACCTGGAGCTGACTGTGGCTCAGATCATGAGCTTCTTATCGCAAAATTTAGGCTTAAATTGAAGAACGTAGGGAAAACCACTAGACCACTCAGGTATGACCTAAATCATATCCCTTATGAATATACAGTGGAGGTGAGGAATAGATTTAAAGGATTAGATCTGGTAGACAGAGTGCCTGAAGAACTGTGGATGGAGGTTCGTAACATTGTACAGGAGGCAGCAACTAAAACCATCCCAAAGAAAAAGAAATGCAAGAAAGCAAAGTGGCTGACTGATGAGGCTTTACAAATAGCTGAGGAAAGAAGGGAAGCAAAAGGCAAGGGAGAAAGGGAAAGATATAACCAACTGAATGCAGATTTCCAGAGAATAGCAAGGAGAGATAAGGTGGCCTTCTTAAATGAACAGTGCAAAGAAATCGAGGAAAACAATAGAATGGGGAAGACTAGAGATCTCTTCAAGAAAATCGGAGATATCAAGGGAACGTTTTGTGCAAAGATGGGCATGATAAAGGACAAAAAAGGCAGGGACCTAACAGAAGCAGAAGAGATTAAGAAGAGGTGGCAAGAATACACAGAAGAACTATACAAGAAAGATCTTAATATCCCTGATAAATACGATGGTGTGGTCACTGAGCTTGAGCCGGACATCCTAGAGAGTGAAGTCAAGTGGGCCTTAGGAAGCATTACTAACAACAAAGCTAGCAGAGAAGACAGTATCCCAGCTGAGCTATTTAAAATCCTAAAAGATGATGCTGTTAAAGTGCTGCACTCAATATGCCAACAAATTTGGAAAACTCAACAGTGGCCACAGGATTGGAAAAGGTCAGTTTACGTTCCAATTCCAAAGAAAGGCAATGCCAAAGAATGTTCAAACTACCGTACAATTGTGCTCATTTCACATGCTAGCAAGGTTATGCTCAAAATCCTACAAGCTAGGCTTCAGCAGTATGTGAACCGAGAACTACCAGAAGTGCAAGCTGGGTTTCGAAGAGGCAGAGGAACTAGAGATCAGATTGCCAACATTACCTGTCTCCTGAGAAACCTGTATGCGGGTCAAGAAGCAACAGTTAGAACCGGACATGGAACAACCGACTGGTTCAAAATTGGGAAAGGAGTACGACAAGGCTAGAGTATCACCGTGCTTATTTAACTTATATGCAGAATACATCATGAGAAATGCCGGGCTGGATGAATCACAAGACGGAGTTAAGATTGCCGGGAGAAATACCAACAACCTCAGATATGCAGACGATACCACCCTAATGGCAGAAAGTGAAGAGGAACTAAAGAGCCTCTTGATGAGGGTGAAAGAGGAGAGTGCAAAAGCTGGCTTAAAACTCAACATTAAAAAAACCCAGATCATGGCATCTGGTCCCATCTCTTCCTGGCAAATAGAAGGGAAGAAATGGAAGCAGTGACAGATTTTATTTTCTTGGGCTCCAAGATCACCGCAGATGGTGACTGCAGCCATGAAATTAAAAGACGCTTGCTCCTTGGGAGGAAAGCTATGGCAAACCTAGACAGCATATTAAAAAGCAGAGACATCACCTTGCCGACAAAGGTCCGTATAGTTAAAGCTATGGTTTTTCCAGTAGTAATGTATGGCTGTGAGAGGAAATCAACCCTGACTGCTCATTGGAAGGACAGATGCTGAAGCTGAAGCTCAAATACTTTGGCCACCTAATGTGAAGAGAGGACTCACTGGAAAAGACCCTGATGCTGGGAAAGACTGAGGGCAAAAGGAGAAGGGGACGGCAGAGGATGAGATGGTTAGACAGCATCACCGATGCAATGAACATGAACTTGAGTAAACTCCGGGAGACAGTGGAGGACAGGAAGGCCGGGCGTGCTATGGTCCATGAGGTCACGAAGAGTCGGACATGACTAAACGACTGAACAACAACAACCAAATAAGAAAGACTGAGTTTATCTATAATAGATAGCAAGATAAAAAACTGTAAACTGTAAAAAACTGTAAAAAAAACTATGGTGAAATTGTAGAATATAAAATAAACAAGTATATATACACCACTATGTAATAATATACATTCCAACATTCTTTGATTTAATCCAAAATATAAAAAAGTAAGATGTTGCCATAGAGAGTACTAAATGTTGACATCATCCAGACTATATCTTTAATACAGCACTTGTTTGCCCCAAATAAATAAGAGGATCACATCACAGGAAACATTTAAATGTATTTTTAAAAATAAAATGTGTGTCTTTATACATTTGTTTTTATAGAAAGCACAATATCCCCAATATACCTGCATAAGATTCAGTACAGGAAGAGAGCTTTTCTTCACCCCTCCCAAAAACTGTAAAAAAAAAAGTTGCAAAAATGTACAAAGCAACTTCCAAAAAGAATTACATTACAAGATGTTACATTAGAGAAACATCTGCTTAGCCCTGAAAGAGAGGAGGGAATGAGAAAGAAACTCAAGGCTGGCCCACCTTGATTCTCTCGGGAATAAGAGAGAGGAAAAGGGAAACTCTGTCAGGCTTTCAAGATTCTGTTATTAAACCATGTAATAATAAAATAGAGTTACAGTAGTTCCTGTGTCTGTATCCTAACCTGGCTTACCTCAAAGGGCTGATGGTCTCTTTGCACTTTACAGTATCTCTTCTCATTCTAAGACAGGCCCTAGAAATGTGTCAATCTGAATTGGAAGAACTCTGTACATGTCTCCTATTTGATTATCTGCATCACCATAAGGCCATAAAAGGATATCAAAGTGCTAACATTTAGTAGCCTATGGGAAAACTTATCTGCATTCAGTGTGGATCGCAAACCAGACACATAGCTTGTTCATTCCCAATTGGTTCTTCCTGAGATCCAGAGTGGTAAAAAGGAACCAAATGCTAGTTACTGAATGTGTTGTCTGAACCAAGGTTTCTGGCTTGAAACTGTTTCTGTCTGTTTATTTGGGGGAGAACAGATAAGCAGGAGCCAGGTACACAGGCACATCACTCATTCACAATCAGTCATCACCAAAACAGAGCTATGATTTGAGCCAGGTGAAGAAATGTTAATTAAATGAGCTTTCTTTCAGTTTCCTGTAGGCTGCCTGACTCTTAACATCATTAAAAATGGAACTACTGTAAACCAAATCCATTTATTCATAGTCCTTTCTAATTTCCATAGAATTTCATAGAATTTTTAAAACATGTAACATGTTTACCTGTCATCAAAATACACATAGACACAAATCTGTGAAAAACTGCCCAGTAAGGAAGAGGAACTATACATTCATGATTGTAATTCCATATAAGATTATGGTGAGAACCAAAAGAAGTATTACAGTGGTTCCATGACCACCGAATGCATTCATAGGATGATACAGCAAATGTGAACCGAGCCCTGTACACTCGGGTAAAAGCTAAATTGCCTTTTAAAGGCTGTATCAAATACCGTTTTTCTGTCCAGAAGATGAATTTCAAACTGTGCACTGTTAATGTTTGCATGATGGCACAGTGGAATACAACTCATTATTTTAAAAAGTACACCCATTCTCAAAGAGATCTACCAACGATGCTCAATCAATTATGATGAATATTTCTACTTATTAAGGCAAGAACCTGCTTAACAAGCTTCCCACACATTATTTTGTATTTGACTTTTCTTCATCCTTTTTCCTGACACCTTCAGAATATTTTTTCAGACCCTAGATAACTCTGTACTCTTCCCTTGTTTCAGCTTATTTTCCAAGGTCTCACTTATTTTTTTTATAATTTATATATAATTTATATATATATTTATATATATATAATTTATAATTTGTTATAATTATTATTATAACAGCACTCCACGTGCGTCATGCTGGCCACATGACCACGGAAGCGTCTTCGGACAACGCTGGCTCTTCAGCTAACAAACGGAGATGAGCACCGGCCCCTAGAGTCGGACACGACTGCACAAATGTGCGGTGGGAACCTTTACCTCACTTATTACAGTTTCCTTCCCCTTAGGCATTTGCTTCCTCTACATTTTCCCTCCTAAGATTCCCTCACTTCTTTTTCTTGACTTCCCTGCCACTATCAAATATTTTCTATGCCTTCCAACCTCATATCCATCCCATCCTTCATTCCAGCTCAGCTTTATCATTATTTCCAGAGTTACATCACTTTACATTTTTCTGCTCAATTATTTAGTAAAACCTTTAGAAAGTAAAAGCAAATAATATTGTAGCACCTAAAGACTAACAAATCTTCTGTACTTAATTAGTTGTTATCCTGAGTTACAACAGTAATATTTTGTCGAAGGCTTTCACGGCCGGATTTCGATGGTTGTTGTGGGTCTTCCAGGCTGTGTGGCCGTGTTCTGGAAGTTGTGGTTCCTAATGTTTCGCCAGCATCTGTGGCCAGCATCTTCAGAGGGCAGGAGCACAGACAGAAGCGCTCTTTCTGTGCTCAGGTGGAATTCTACCTGAGCATTCTACCTGAGCACAGAGATTTCGCTTCTGTCTGTGCTCCTGCCCTCTGAAGATGCTGGCCACAGATGCTGGCGAAACGTTAGGAACCACAACTTCCAGAACATGGCCACACAGCCCGGAAGACCCACAACAACCAACAGTAATATTTGCTTGTAATTCAGGTTAATGCCTCAACAATCTGATGGGCTGGGTTGTAATAAAGAAGTTTTTGCTACAATAAATTTATTTTAGTTGTTACTACAACAGACTATCACAGCTACCATTCTGAAAACCTTTAGATTTCTAAAGTTTAGAAAGTGATATCCTTTCTTCTATTAAAACACAATTATATAAATAAAATAGCTGATGCACAGGTTAGGGTTAGGGTCTCTATAGCTTCGTTATTTAGTCCTATACTGTTATGTACAGTATTTATTAAGTTTAATAAGGACCGTTAATTTACAGTGGCCTATGCAATATTTTGTTTTCATCCTGTTTCTCTGCACATTGATGAGTACTGATTTCTTATTTTCTGCCAGTCATGCATTCATAAGTACACAGAAGTGTCCCACATAAGCAGAAAAATTGCCATCAGGAAGCTTTAAAATAGGAGCCAAGCATGATAGCAGCAGATAACAATTATTCAGTAATTCTGAAATAATGGTTATCATTAGAGGAAAATTATGCAAATAGCAGAAAAATGCTACTAGAAATGACACAGTGTTGCAAATCCCCAATATGAATGTCACTTTTTCTACAGCTTTCTAGCTCTTATTCCTAAGTGTTACAACTATTCTTGAAGCGAGTGGTCAACAGGAAGCACACACAATTTACTTCCATCCTCTCTGATTTTTTATATATATTCACATACATGTGGAACGTTATTTAGAAACAGATTGCTAGAGTTAATTGGAGGATATTGTTGCTATAATTTAAAAAATGAGCATTCACAAGTAATAAATCAGTATCACTTAAGTGTGCTAAAGACCAAACCTTTGAATTCAAACTTTAAGGGAGTCTCCCAAATAGCCACCTATTCATATACAAAATTTCTATGTTATACTTTACAGAAGATTTTTACACTGAGATTACCTGTGGATATTATCTTCACCAGAAGGAACCCCACCGAGGTTTGCTACGCTTGTTACCTTCTGCATTATCACAAGACGGGTGGTGTTCTGTGGTGCCACAGAGATTGTAGCGGATGTTTCATTCATACCAGTCAGCCTTCCTGAAATAGTAAACGCTGGGTATCAATGTAATGAATGTTAAAGACAATGTACAGCACCTGGGAATACATTTAGGTTTTGTTAAAAGTTTCACTCTTCTTTTTAAGAGGATTTCTGTATAATTTTTAAGAATACAGTATAAATATAGAACCAATTATTTCTACTATTCAAATTACAATTGCATGAAGTTAAGTACTTTTCGATAATTCCTCTGCAGCTGACAATAAGATATTAAATGACCACTATAACAGACAGAGATGTAATAGCTAAGTTTCCCACCCCTACAAAGCTTGATCAACATTTAGCTCTTTCAATCACACCAAAAGATTTAATGCATTATTCTGGGCATTTTCCTTTATTGTCAACTTAAGAAGCATACATGTAAAGAAAAGAACACTGGAAACAAAATAAAGACACATAACATAGGGTCAGCCCCCCGTCTCAAGTGTATCAGGTGAAGTATGACTACTGCCTTGTGAAAACACTTGCCAATAATAACTAATGTGCCACAGGACTTTACTGCAGACAGGCACGGAATTGAGACACATGTGCCCTCTGCCCACTGGGATCAAATGGAAAGAACAAGCACATCCCAGTCCCATCTCAAAGTCCACTCAGATGTGTCTAAACAGATAGGTAGTAAACAGTAACGGTTAGTGCCAGAAGCAGAAAAATACATTTAAGAGTATGATCATGCTTAACTTGTTTGAATATTGAAGTTTTTTTCTTTTAAGCATAATGCTTTACTCAAGAAAATATTAACATTATCCAGCTTTTTTAAAAATAGCAAATTTAGTTTGAACTTTATGTTCTGTTGCAGATATTTTAAATTTGACATTAGGAAAATGCTTTGAAAAAATATAGAAGCCATCTAAGGCTGCTTTTAAGCAAAGCACAGGACTGACATAACACTGTTGAGAGATGTGTGTACTCATTAAGGATTTAAACCTTCTCCATTAAGCTCTATTGAAGAGCAAATGCTGAATAAATGAATGCAACTATGTTTATGTTAAAAGCCTGTTTTCCGTACCATGTAATTAAAGGAAATGTTGTACAAAGCCAGTACTTTTGTCAAGCTCCTGTAAATGGAAAGATGGATAGCACTCAGAGAAGTGAATGCGTTGCTTCATATTTAACCTTAACACTCTTGTCATTAATGGTTTGTCTAACTTGTTCTATAAAGACAAGGTACTGCTCCATTGAAGTAAAATTTAAAAAAATCAACTAAACCATGCTTTTCAGAACAGAAGATTCATTATCATTGACTAATGTATTGGCATAAAGCAAAGTAACATCCTATCAAGTAAGGCACACATTCAATCTGCCTTACCACTACCACCACCCCTCCCCTTTATTTTTAACTCATGCTGTTTTATTGTTATAGGCAATTTGTACCACTCAGCATGACAGTGTAAACTGAATCAAGATTAATTTACATGCAAAAGAACACTTAGCATGGTAAGCAAATGTATTGTCTCGATTGCTGAGGTGGAAAAGAACCTGAAAAGAAAAAAAGGTGCTCTAATTAAGGGGCATCAAATATGATTGCTTGTGGTAGTTAAAGGCCAGAAAATAGGGAATGCCTGACCATTTAAAGAATTAGCACCTTGCTTGTTAGGAAGGCAGAAAATGTTGTAAGCATAAATCTTGATAAAAATCAAGCAAACATTTTGTGGATTTTCTTCTCTCTTTTTAAAGATACAACCTTTTTTATATATATAAATGAAACCTACTGGCTGCATCTAGACCAAAGTGAAAAGTTAAAAAAATCCAGAAAAAGGAATTGCCACTGAAAAGAATTAGATTTCAGAAAAAAGTAATTGCAGATCTTGTATCTAATTATAAAAATGTATGATAATAGCATTCCTAACAAATATCCAAGCAAATTAAAGTATAGCATAAAGCTGGAAACACAAAGGTTTCAGGATTTTTAGTTACTTTGACATCATAAAAAATACTAACATAATATTAAAATCACTGACAGAGACTAGATCCTTCGGCTTCTTCCCAAAGAATCTGCCATGTTTAAGTAAAACAGTATGACACCTGTGCGAAGTGTTGTACCATATCATATTACAGAAAGAATGAGCACTGGCATTGTTAAAGGATTTGCATCAATAAATACTGCTCAATATTTGAAGTTGGAAACATAAGCTAAAGGACAGGCATAATTTAAACTGATTGTAGAGAGCAAAATCAGATAAACTTCAGCTGCTGTTCCAAACTATGCTAGAAGGGACTAGAATGAATTTCCTAAAGATGTTTCTCTGACTTGGAACAAAAAACTATGAGGTAGCACAGCAAAACCTATCATTTACCGCATGTGCACCCCTCCCATCTTTTAGGGCTACTTAAAAACTTTAAGAAGCAGGAATATTCAGCAGTTCATCATATACATCATATTGTAAACATGTATGTTTCTTTCTGTTGTAAAAATAATTCCAATAATAATAATAATAATAATAATAATAATAATTTTAAGAAATCTGTTATCTCAATACGTGTTTTAATTCTGAATAACTATGAAATGAAATATGTCTAGGTATGAAGGTCTGAGACACTTCAGAAAGGAAAGAAAACCCAGAAATCATTCTATATTGATTACATTATTATTCTTGGAAGGCCTTTTACCCCAAAAGTCTACGGAACATTAGGAGAATCCTATCTGAGTAGAGATTTAGACTGCAAATATATGCAATTTTCATCAGAAGTTATTGATAGGAATAGGGATTATTTTTAAGTAGATATATCCTGGATTCCACTATTAGTCAGTGGTTGAGTTCGTATATCACACTAAGCCATTGCTTGTTTAATTATGGTTTGTTGAATACACCACAATGGGCTAGCTTGTTGCAGCAACAAACTAAACAGAAACCAGTCATATCATTTTATGTGATAGTGTGATGTGGGAACTTAGCAGAGTGCTAGATCTAGATAGCACACTTCAGTATGTCTTTCCATGTAAGCCTCTGCAACTCCATGAAATGCTACACAGAGGTTGGAGAGAACTGTTAAATGGGATGTCTCTGGTGTGAGGAGAAGCTGGGATGCCCAAAAACAGGTGGGGAAACCTTCCATGGCAGAAATCCCCTTAAGCAAGGTAAGCTGCTTGATTTTAAGGGAACTTCCTATGTTTCCTGCATCATAATATGAACATACCCATTCAGCAAGCATCTCTGATACTATTCAGAAGTTGGGGGTTTCGAGTTGCAGGAAGCCTGCTTTTCCAAGTCTAGTTGCATCAGGCCAAATCTGGATACAATCCGGTTTAATAGCTCTGCTTAAGAATTCCCTTTTCTGTATTTTCTAAATGGTTTCTTAATCTTATTTATAAAATACATAAAGCTGAGAACTGAGATTTCTACTATTATGAATTTATAAAACAGCTGAAACATTTAACTAAGAAAATACTACATAAAAGGCTTTTTAAACGAGTGGTAAATTTCCCAGCATCAGTCCTGCATCAAAGAATGAATTCAGGAAGACAGAAAGAGCCATACTAAAATGCCAAGAGGCTTCCATGGATTTACAAATACTTCATATAAACAAATTTTCAAATAGCTTATTCAGAGTAGCCTTTCTGCTCTATTAAACATAGCAAACAACTGCCAGATGTACTCAGACAAATAATCAACAACCTCAGAAGTAAAATGGCAGAAGAAAAAGGAATTTTGGCAACAACTCCATAGAGGGCCACAGCTATTCTCAAAGTGCACTTTTTCTATGCACTCACGGTTCTGAATGGCTGGCCATGGGGGAAAAAAATCTCTCAGTCACTTTTAAGCATAGAAAACTCAATCAAACACCAAGCAAGCAAGCATACAAGAATGGGAGAGGGACAGAGTACAATATCCCATTTTGCTTAAAACGATGCTGCTGGATGGCAATTTGAGAAGGTGGAAGGAAGTCGTTCACAAAAAAATATGAGAAAATTCAGATGCTCACTCACCTTGGTTTGCTGGGCTCACGTAAAGTAGGCTTTAGGCCAGCAAAAAGTAAGAACAGCAAATAGTTATCAACAGATTAAAAAAGAAATTATTGGCCTTATTTTTAATTTCAGGCATCAACTGCATGAAAATAATCCAAGTGAAATAACGGCTAAGCTATTTATCATTTATTTCAAGCTACTGAATGCAAGAAGGAAAGACATGCACAGTATTATTCTGATGTGCTTGACTTCTTTAACAAAAACACACTTTTTTTGGATTTTCTGGGGAAAAAGTGTGATATACTAGACTGGAAGAACTGACAATATGAGAATATAACCCCACATAAACCATTTAAAGAAGCATATGAAATATGGAGCACCTGGCAGAACCTGTCTGAGCATGTTTGCATCTGGAAGCTAAGCAGAGTCAGGCCTGGTTAATATTTAGATGGGGAGCTACCAGGAAATACTGGGGCTGTAGGGTAGACTGAGAAATTGAAAAACATTCCAGAAGAATACAGCAGTAAATCATTTCCATGCCATAGAAAGCTGCATGGATATTTTACCAGGAGCAGAGCTCAGCTCAGAAGAAACTTTTATTTAATACACAAGAGCTCCTCACATATATTTTATGCAGGTAAATCAAGTAAAATTTTGGCAAATTAACCACCTCTGGGTTTTTTGTTTAAAGTATGATATTATATTATTATTGTAAAAAATAAACACTTTTAGTGTAAAATGATGCAGCTAAGTGCATAAACCATTTTTTTAAATGTAGCTGAGGATATTATGCAGCACCGGTGTACACCAATTTCAGCATAAAACCATCATTTTCTACTATACAGTCAATGCAAAAGTAGTGGCTTCTATACACCAGAGATCCCCATTGTAGCTGAATAGCAGAACTCTAGCTTGATATTGGTTAATATGACATAATGAGGAACTCTGGCTTAACACAATTTTTTGGTATTTGCGGTAAAATCATCACATGACAGAAAGAGGGTAAAGGAAAAGGGGAAGTGCTTGTCCAAGAAGATGCTTCAGGGCGTTATGAAGTTTTTTATGGCATGGCTATATAGCCCCATAGGTCATTTCTGGAAATATTATGCCATGTGAAACACTAGAACTGGAGATGTCTGGGATGTATACAATATTTTATAACAAAATAGTTTTTACACCATTTGCAGATGCGCAAAAAAATATCTAATTTTAAATTTATTTCTCACCTCTTTCTTTCCTGAAGTCTTTTTCGGTCATAGTTACTGGTAAAAGTAACTCTCCAACTGGAGGCTGAATACTAACACTGAACTGATCATCCTTTGTACTGTGGAAAAAAACACAGACAAGTGAGAATTGTATGATTATGTTCATTTTTATAAAAAAAGAAATATAAACTGATTTTTTTCCAAACTGTAAATATAATTTTACTCTCACCAGAATATGGAGGAGGGGAAAAAGAAAGGCTCATTTTAATTTTCAGCATAGTTTTATTTATTATGTTCATTTTCTTTTTATCTCTGATTAGGTCATTTGTTCATGGTTTATTATTCATCACCTTAATAATCCTGTGGCATAAGATTCCTATTTTATGTACCATAGAACAAAGCTAAGATATAGGGATTTAAAAGCAGCCCAAGAAGTACAACTGTCTCCAATAATGGCAAACTGAGCAAGGCAGAAGGATGTTATGAATCCAGCATCCTACCTATGACAAAATGGCAAGATGGAAATGAAGGAGATTTGTTACTTTTCCTAGTATTTTTTAAATCAATTTCCCTTTCAATTGCTAAGAATGGAATTTAGACCAGAGCCAAGGCTAGTCTAAACTATCCCAGGCACAGTAGAAAAGGTTTCGATCCTGAAGATTCAACACCACCCTAATCTTCCCATGCCTTATTTCCCAATCCTCCCTGCTTTCCCTATTTAATATGACTATTTCTAAAAGGACTGCAGATATAACTTCAGGTACAGGCAGAGAAATCAAGTATTATATTTCTCCTTCTTAGCTTAGATTCATAGCCTCTCTCTGAACTTGGAGGAAAAATTCAGGTGCATCTTAAGGTTCCTAGGACAGCCTCACAATGACCCCATGCCTGCAGTTTACGTGATTGTACAGCTTTACTTGTTAAATAATTAAAGGAAAAATGCAAGGTGAAAATAAGAGTGAGGAGTCACTGTGAATAGATAGGAGAAGCAGACGAAACAGTCTGAAATACACATGACAGAGAGCAAAAGAATTATTTTTGTTCAACTTATGATATGGAGCACTCAATACCTGAAATATTAAGACTGTAATTGAAGAGACAGTTCATGACTTTCACTGATCCAGGGTTTATGTGCCTGGGAACCTGGAAATTCAGGCATGTTTTTTAGGAACTTAAGGGTCCATATAGTTGAATCAGAAAACATTAACAATTTAGTTTAGAGGATGAAAAAAAGTACACTTGAGAAGAAAGGTAAAATACAAGTCAAACATAGTAACAACTTATTAATTTGGTAAATGTAGTGGTCTCCCATAATAATAAAGGTGAAGACTCCCTCAAGCTGAGTTCCCTCTGGTGATTGCATGGAACCGGTTCGCTCTGTTCTGATTTTTTTTTAAATTTCTTGATCTAAACCTACAACTTTAGAATTGTCTGGCAGTCTCCATCTAAGAAGTAATCCAGCTCCAACCTAATTTACTTTCTGATATCAGCCAGGGCTGACAAGGTGCTGTCATTTGCTGAGGCCTCACACAATAGAGGCTGGACAATTTAAAATAATAACATGCTTGTCCAATAGGCTAGGATGCTTTTTGAGTGTTAGAGATGCACAAAAATATTATTTTACTGCATAATGCTAATAATAAATAAGTCCATAATCAATGGGAAGTCCCTGTTATTGTCTTTACAAATATTGGTACAATAATTTCTAACAGAAAAATCAATTTGATTAATATCCACAGTATTTAAGTTAATCTCAAACATTTGTTATTGGTTTGGATAGCCTTTTGACCTTAGAAATCTGAAATTAAATTGATTAATAGATAAGTAACATATAATGATAAATATAAAAACTGTCTTTGTTTTATTAAGTAGTATATATGGCAGATTACCATAAAAGTATAAGCAAATCCCTAAATTCAAATCACTATAATACTTAAACAAATCATTAGAACATTACCTTAGTAAACTAATATCTTGAAGTAAATCTAGGATTAATTATTTTTAGAAGCGTCATTCCAATCTGTAATTACAATATAACCTACTTTAAAAATCTTATGTGATAACTATACAGTAAAATGCTTTAACTATCTGATTAGTCTACAAGAAATCAATCTATGATTTAATTTTTTGCCCAAATTTTTAAAAGAGTATAAAATGTAATAATGATAGAAAAATGAAACTGCTAGACCCATTTAATACATGACTCAGGATAAGTAGATATGAAGCTTTCTTTTGCTTGAATTCATATGTTCCCTAAAATAAGCTGCAGTCTGGGAGTTTTAATATACATTGCCATTTATAGGGAGTGTCTGTTAGTTGTGAGCTTAGGACCACTGTATGGTTCACAGCTTCCTGCAGTGAAATGTGCTCCCCTTGAGGTCCATACAGTTCCTCCCTCCTGGTATTTCATAAGTGAGGTCCATACAGTACCTTCCCTCCTGCCAATACAACTTCATTTTGCTGTACCTTTGATTGCACTAATCTGTACCCAGAGCTTTTGGGCCACAAAAATGAAAAATAAGCAAATAAATATTACTGGAAGAAGACTGTAAAATGTTAATGAGAATGATCAATGAGGCTTTGAAAGTAACAACTCGAAAAGCTTATATCACATATTAAAGAAAATATCAAGTCTACATTAAATAGCTAACTTGCTTGTCCCAGAAGAGTTAACAATACAATAAAAAAAAACCTGCTTAGGAGTCTTTTGTCTATGGCAAAAATATTGTGTTTTTCCAAATTTCTGCATATTATTAAGTGCTGTTCAGCTTGCCCCAAGTTACATCTTTGGGACAACCAATGTTCTATCAGAAGTTGAAGTTTAATAAGCTGCAGAATACATTTTGGGGAAGTAATGATTCCTCCTTTTTTAAAAAAGCAGTATAGTTGTAATTTTCCCCCCCAAAGTGCTTTTCCTTCAAATACTTTTGTGGGGTGGTATACGATTGAATGGAAATTTACATACATACATATACAAGATAAACAAATCATATGATAAGAAGGGGATATTAGTCATGAAAAAGTTGCATGCTAACGAGAGAACATAATTTGATAGGGCTGAGTAAGATTAAAGATAGCTGGGTTAACGTACAAGGCAGTGGAATATAGCAAGTAATGTAATTTTTCAAATTAGAAAACTACAAAGAAGACAACAAAGCTTTACTTTTGATCTCTGGCTATCAAGGATCATGTGTTTTGCCTAAGGCAATCAAAGCAACAACTGGATTCTATCATTTCAAAAATGGGGAAATCAGCCTGTTTGTCTGTTTCAGCCACAGATGTAACCTAAATCTTGCATTATATTTAGCACTCTGAAACCTTTTACATCTCTGCCTCTTCTCTTCTCCATCTTAAAATTCCAACTGTTGTGGGTTTTCTTTCCTATCTCTTCCCTTGCATTATTTAACATTTTGTTTGACAAGGGGATTGGAAATCCCAACTTCCTGAACATGGATGCTGGAATTTTTATTATGGAGCTGAATATATTGATCTTTTCTAATGGATGTGAATATGCTCTATACAATATGTTGGTTTTTGCAAAGTATACATTAAGATTCATTTATAAGTGGAGAGATTAACAGAGCAAGTTGCTGTATGCTATTCTTGAAGCTCATAAAGCTTGGGAAAATACAGTGGTTCTTTAATGTTGCATTCTACTGTAAAACATAAAAAAGAAAAGAATAATTTATCACATGATTTGTCACAAACTGAGAAAGTGATTGATCATAATTTAGTTCAAAAATATTAATTACATAGTTTTATACTGTAACATATTTTGATTCATCTGATAATCCAAAACCCCAACAGGTGAAAACCCATAAAATATGCAGTGTTTCAAAAGATTTCAGTTATAGCTACTGTACTTGTGCTCTGCAGAGATTGGCCATGGAAGGATAACGTCCCCAAAATGTCAATTATCCAAGTATCTAACAGCTAATGACACAACAATCACATCTAAAACTTATATGATTATAAGTTCTTTTAAAAAACAAAAATGCCTTTTTTAAGGCCAAGCACGATTACTTATTTTGTTGTCCCTTACTATAGACACATGCAATGGCTTTGTAGTGCTGAAATATATACTGAAATACTGAACAATGTGTGGCTGCTGATTTCAGAAAATAAAGAATGGTACTACTATGAATATACAATATAAACACCTTCCTAACTGCTAAAAAAGCATTAGGTGTAACCTTTAATTTAAAGAGAAATTAATTTTTCTTGAAAGCTTAGCCTAATAAAAGCACTTACCAATGAATCTTCAGACATTTTTAATTCTTCCTGTTAGGTTTTTCCTCTTTTAACATAATTTATAGAAGGAATCCCTTAATAAAAAACCACTAAATGTTTTATTATCAATTTTTACCTTTTTTTATACAGTTTGCTTTTTACTGAATTACTAGCTCCAATATATTGGCTACTTTAAAAGTGTAGATTTTGCGATGCAAAACATACAGTCAATGAATGGCATCTAAACCAATTGATCTACCCATTACCATTATCTCCCTTTCCACCCAAGCCTTACTACAAAGCTATTGATTTAAACACTGCCGATCGGTTTCCATTTTCTGATTTTGGGCAGGCTAATTAAGAAAGTGAGTAATTGTGATTACACTGCTTCAGGATCAATTACATTTGATGTAAGACAAAGTTCTCCCTTTTGGAACAATGTAAGGAAATAATTATAATCAGAATTGGTTTATGCGGTGAACCTTCCTCTAACTATGAAACAAATGCCACATATATTTGTTTGTTGCAACGTGGGCATAAAATATTCCAAACAAATGTAAAGTCATTTGAAAGACCAGTGTAGATAAAACATATGCCCTGTTTAGAAAGTGTAAGAGAAAAATCTATTATTTGTGACATACAGTGCAAGCGGTTATGGGAGATGAAAACAGTTCTAGTCATGGTAGAGACTTTTTATCTTTGCAACACACCACCACAGAGGTCTGACAATGGAACTGCAGGCTGCAAAGAACAGCACAAGGTACAACTTTTGGCCACTGGGGTTCAGGTCTGAATGGCTAAGAGAAATAGGCAGTCTGCTGTTTATTTCCCTTCAGTCCAGCAAAAGCTTCTGCAATGATTTTGAGTAAAGGGGGTGAACTTACAAACCTTCTGCATGTCACCATTAAATATCCTGAGCAGCTTATTCTCCCATCCATAAGGAAAGTTGACAAGAAGAGACCTGATGCTGTGTCCCTAGAATGGATGAAATGGGGTGGCAGCTGCAGACCAACTGTCTCATCAAACTGAGTTCCGTGGACCCATCAAGTGAGGAGGCTTTGAGAAGTTTTAAACCTATAGTCTTAAGAATTTAGTACTTAGGTATTACTCATATTTCAGTCCCTTTGCCTGTGAATGCAATCTATTTCCCCTTGCTGATCTTTCTTCCTGCCTTTACTGCTAGTTCCTGGTGCCCCACTTAGGAAGAGTATGTCCCAATGAAGAAGTGTAGGAAAAACATATAAAATATTCCTATAGCAAAAAGTGATAAATTCCATTCTCTTTTTATCAAGCTAAACTATTTTTTACTTAATTTATAGTTGATTTGAATTACAAAATTGATGATACCATCATATAACTTGGTATTTTGGTACAGTTTGGTGTAGTGGTTAAGGCACTGGGCTAGAAACCAAGAGGCCATGAGTTCTAGTCCTGCCTTAAGCACAAAGCTAGCTGGGTGACCTTGGGCCAGTCACACCCTCTAGCCCAGCCTTTCTCAAGCTTTTGACCCTGGAGACACCCTTGAAATATTTTTCAGGCCTCGGGGAACCCCTGAACATTCATGGAACCCTGGTTGAGAAACCCTGCTCTAGCCCTAGGAAACAGGCAATGGCAAACCACTTCTGAAATCTTGCCAAGAAAACTGCGGGGACTAGTCCAGGCAGTCACCAGGAGTCAACAATGACTCAAAGGCACGAAAAAAAAATGCAAGTGTTAAAAATTAGTGTAGGAGAAAACCAATTATTTTTGTTTTTTTCCCCTCCAACTCTAAACTCTGTGCTTAGTTTGAGTTGTGTCATTGGGTTCACATTGTTCAAATCATTAAAATGAAAACACCACTGGTATCTGAGGCAAATCTATTTACAGTGATGTTACTCACAGCCCAGTGTTGGGGAATATTGATCTTCCTTGTTTGTCTAATAGGAAAATAATAAACAATTACTAGGCAATGTTGGAGAAGGTAATCAGTTTTTATATATCACTAATACAGCAGACCTCCCAAAACATAAAGATGATGATATGCATAAAATCAATGTGTTATGCTACATTGCCTATATTCATCACTGCAGAGAATTCTCAAGCTTTCAGGGTCTTAAGTCTGAGACTGAATTATTGCTATATGGAGCAAGGGGCACTTGAAATGCAAACACTTTGTAAAAATGAAAAATTTAAATCATTATATTATTTAACATGAGATCAGCATATTATATACCAATAGCATAGTGGCCTTTATAGATGCTCACCACTGATACTGAATATTGTTACTATGAGGCAAAGGAAAATGCTAAAGCTGTTTTAATACTCTTTTACAATCTGCAAGAATCTCATAAACTGTTGTTGTTATTGTATTGCACAGTGATACCTTTCCAATCCCAAAGAAAATGGAAAATCTGAAATACATTTCAACATATGGAACATAAAATTATATAATCTATAAGTTCTTTAGCAACTTTTCCCCCTAATTCCTTGGCTAGCTGATTTCCAGACTGCTACAGTACTTTGAATTAGTCTTTGAATCTATTCCCGCCTTAGGCATGAAAACTGGCTGGGTGACCTTGGGCCAGTCACTCTCTCTCAGCCCAACTCACCTCACAGGGTTGTTGTGGGGAAAATAGGAGGAGGAAGGAGTATTAGGTATGTTCACTGCCTTGAGTTATTTATAAAAATAATAAAGGCAGGATAAAAATTAAATAATAATAATAAATAATAATTCAGCAGAAACATGGCATATCCCACCTCCTGGTTATTCTTATTTTGATACCAATTCAATGGTATTGATGGGAGCCAGTACATAAATGTTTTAAACAAACAAAGAAAGAAACAGGATGCGGGAGTCTTATATAATGTAATATTAGCTCTCACTGTTTGTAGGGCATAATTTCCTTTTTCAGTCAGAATTGATACCCTTACGCACTAAATGAAGTCTGGCAGGCATGTCTAGTTGGGAAAAGGATCCTGGTTTGAAGAAAAATGGGTGCCTTCAACAATCCCCTCAATAACACCCTCTGTACAGCAATTCTGGTAGCTACAGAAAATAAAAATATTAAAAGATTACCTTTCCAAACTAAGATTGCAGAGACACCCCCCCTTCAATTATCCCCATTTGCACTGCTTATTCCTGGGTCTTGGTAAAACAATCGCAGATGTGGGAAAAGAATATGTACCTAAAATAAAGTTGTCAGAGCCTAGGCCATTCTTTTGTTAATAAGAGCAGGGCTTACACTTATCAGTGACTCAACTGTTCCTCCTTCTGAAGCACTTTAACCTTCCCCTATTGAGAGCCAGTTTGGCATAGTGGTTAAGGCATCAGGCTAGAAACTGGGAGACAATGAATTCTAGGCCCGCCTTAGGCCCAAAGGCAGCTGGGTGACCTTGGGCCAGTCACTCTCTCAGTCCTAGGAAGGAGGCAATGGCAAATCAGTTCCGAAAAACCTAGCCAAGAAAACTGCAGGGACTTGTCCAGGCAGTCGCCATGAGTCAAAAACTGACTTGAAGGCATGCATGCATGCATGCATAAATAAATCCCCCATTACTCTCTTAAGTCCTTGTCTCTCTCTTGCTTTAAATTAAATGAATCCCTCCAAACTCCAAGTCTTTTTCCCACGGAATAAAATGGCTTACTCACTGTTCCTTCTGCTTTTCTCCCATTTAAACAAATATGCTACTCTCTGAACTCCTTGCCTTTCTCTCATTGAATTGAACAATGTACTTAATTCTCACACATTATTGCTGCTGCTTATAAGGCTGTTTTATACTTTAGCTTTAAATATTATCTGCCATATATTCTCCCACAATTGTCAAATAATAATAATAATAATAATAATAATAATAATAATAATAATATCATTTCTAGTTATTGCAACCTTTGGAACTGAAAGTAAATATGGTCTTCTCTGCTTCCCATCTCTTCTCACAGAGGTGATTATCACCAAGAACACTAATTTCCAGGGGGTATTATGAAATCTGTGGGGCGCGATGGCTCAGTGGTTAAGACGCCAGGCTTGTCAACCGGAAGGTCTGCAGTTTGAGACCCCAGTGCCGCATGACGGAGTGAGCTCCTGCACTCGCCCCAGCTCTTGCCAACCTAGCAATTCGAAAGCATGCAAATGCAAGTAGATAAATAGGTACCACTTCGGTGGAATGGTTACAGCGTTCCGCGTGCGTCATGCCAGCCACATGACCGCGGAAGCGTCTTTGGACAGCGCTGGCTCTTAGGTGTAGAAATGGAGATGAGCACCGACCCCTAGAGTCAGACACGACTGTGCAGGGGAAAACCTTTACCATTACCATTACCATTATGAAATCTATAGTAGCCAATAATTCAGAAGGCGGCAAAAAGGTGGGCAAAACTGTAAAAGTGTTCAAAGAAGAGTTAAAGGTTGATCTGGAGACTAAGTATTAGAAAGTTCCCTTAAAAAGTGTTTAGGCAGAGGATGCAAAAAACAGAGTATGACCAACAACTATATAGAACATTAAGATAGACAAATTTGAACTTCAGTAAAGATAATGATAGACTATCCAACTTCAGAAACAATGGAACCTTAAAGACCAACTGTAATGGACAACTATCAGGATTAGAATTAAAGAAGACGGAGACTTTAAAAACAATGTCTATTTCCTAGCACTAGATGCAGCAGTGCAAGCAGGATATCATCTACCTCTCAGAGCAGGAGTGGCATATAAGAGTTACAATATGACCTTGAGAGATCTCAGGTCTGGGGTATAGTTTCAGCTTTAGTTCTGCTAAAATCTGACTTAAAGGGTACACAGAAATGCACAGGATGGTGGAGAATGTCAGTTGTCTCAGTCGCTACAGCCAACAAATTTCATAGAGACCCAGTTCAACAGAGCCTTTAAAGGACCTTTGGTTTGAGAGGGAATTGTGTAAAGGCATATAGAAGAAGTGTGTCCCACCTGTGGAGAAATGCATCCTTTTCCAAGAGAGAGTAGTGGCAGCTTCTGATGCACAATAAGACTAATCCAACAAGCAAGGCACCAGTTCCATAAACAGAGGAAAAGACAGTTAAGTTTGGACAAGCACATCCCACCTCCTTTGTATGAAAGATCAACACTACATTGTTGAGCATGATCTGTGAGGGTTATGCTGACTATGAGCCTAGAGTCTAGTCAAGCCATCTTAGTCGAATATCTGGAAAATTCTGCCGAAGTCCTGAGTAAGCTGGCTCCAATAATTTCTGGCTTATCACAGTAGAAGAATGGCACTGAGTTTGAACTGATTTACTCAGAGAAATAAGGGTGACAGCTGGCTGGCTGGGAGGTAAGCCCTTCAGAGATTAAATCAGGACAGTCCTCTCTGAAAAGACAGAATAGAAACAGTAAAGGCACCAACTTGCCAAGCTGATGAAGACCTTTAGGGCAGAGCTTTCCAAACTGTGTGTTGGGACACGTTAGTGTTGGCTGCAGTGTCTGGGTGTGTCGCGACTGCTGCTGCCTCCAAGCCCTGCCAGGATTCCGCGCAGGTCCTAGTGCCTGCCTTGTGCCTTGTACCTCCAAACCTGCCCTGCCAGGATTCCGCACAGGTCCTAGTGCCTGCCTTGTGCCCTGCTGTAAGAGTGTGTCATGAAATGATGCATGTCTAAAAAGTGTGTCACCAACATGAAAAGAAAAGGAAAGCTCTGACTTTAGGGTCTGTAAGATGCGAGAGAGTGATCCCAAGATCACAGAGCAGCTGTCAGCTACACAGTGCCAGAAGCAGCAAATTATCCAGATACATGCATATGTTGATTCCTGACAACCAGATATCGTCAATGGCAATGGCAATACATTGGTAAAGATCCTTAGGGCTGTAGAAAGACTAAAAGGGAGGGTAAAAAACTGGTAACACAGTACTGACCACCCATTTTCATATTAAATATGCCACTGCCAACAAAGAACAAATCTTCCACATTGGGTTATGTTTCCTAAGACTTGAAGAACAGAGCCATTTATTTATTTATTATTTCAATTTCTGTATGCCAGTGATTGCCCCAGAAAAATGCTGCACCACATGCTTTATCACTGTAATCTGTTGTTTGGACAAATTATAGGCTATGGCTAGGAAGATGTCAACCATTTCCCTTTTTTCATCTAGCAGATGAGCAAGAAAGGCAACAGTAAATGCTGATAACAGGCAATACAGGCCTGATGTCTCATATTTCTAAAGGAGAGGGAGATGAAGAGCATTTGCCCATTGCATCAAACTTCCAAACTTCCACATCCACAGGAGCCACTTGATTCAGAGATTGAATCCTAATTTAAGTGGTTTCCATTACTGTGGATTTTGGCAATGAATGACAGAAAATAAAATAATACTACTTCTGTTCTACAGTACTTTATATTCTCTAGTCTAGCAGTTAGAGACACAGAGGATGGCTTCTGCCAAGCATCAGTTATCAGGGTTGGCAAGGACAGGAGAGCTATTGTGGAGCAGATATCCATATGTATAATTTGAAATCTGCTATGAACTGCTACAACTAAGCCTAAGAGCCATACAAAGAAGCTGTTAAATATATGGTTTATTTTCTTTAGGTAGAGGCAATACCACCTGATCACATACAAGAAGATTTGGCAAAGACATAGATCAGATCTCTGAGATTGAGGCGGCACCCTCAGTCTCACAGCCTTCCATCTTTGAAGGAGAAGCACACTAACTAACACTGAGGACTCCTCGAAACCTGAGCAGGCAAGCAGTGCCCATTCATTTCAAAAGCAGGACTAGCAACTGCTGTAGTAGAACAGTTATCATGGAGGCAAGTGTTTGCATTATCTAAGAAATGATAGGTAATATTACTAAAATTAGTGTTAGAAGGGGCAGTAATGGTACATGGAACTGCAGGTCATAATCAAATGTGGTTGTGTCAAAGTAAGTTAATGTGTTGAATGTGATGCTGAGTGGAAATCATGTGAGTGATGCACCAAGGATGTCTCAAGATAATAACTAGTGCTGTCCATTCAAAAGGTATAATAATACAGGCAATAAAGCCCAAACTCCATCTCATTTCCAGCTCCAAGAATGGTCATTAAGTGATGATGATGTGATATGACATAAATGTTAGTCCTGATCTGATCTGTGAACAATACTTAGAACAATGCTCAGAAAATGGGGATCCTTGAAAATTTGAAGAGAACGGTGGATAAAAGATTGAGAGAGAACAGTTTGGTAAGCTATCTGTGCTAGTTGAGAAAGTTATGTGTCTTGTTCTCCTCGATCCTAAAAAGGGAATGCCTTCTTAAGCTTTCCTTACAATATTGTAATAGTATAGAATGGAGTTGACTAGATGGGGTTAGCTAATTGCAAGTGGCATCATCCGAGGTAAGTATAGAGGAATCCAGCACCATTGGATGTGGCTGGTATAAGAGTATGGATGACTCTAGTACATGTGTTGGCAAAAAGTGCTGTGATGATGATGATGATGATGATGATGATGATGATGATGATGATGATTCACCATGGCCCAGAGTAAGATCCTTCACCACATGAAAAGATGTGTCCATTGGCAGAACAGGGGAGTTCCAATGGCAAGGGCAGATAAGAATTCAGAACTGTCGGTGATGGAATGAAATGGTGAAATTAAACAGAACTTATACTTTGCCTACATTTACTTTCCTGTCCTCTGTGAAAACATTCCACACATTCCTTCAATTCCTGATTTCCAACTTTTAGGCATTACATAAAAGAGTCTGCTTTAACCTTTTAACTGCATTTTTTTCTTACAAGCTGTTAAGAAAGAATTCCCTCAAGTATATAGCATCTGGCTGAGTAAGCTTAATTTGTTTACTACCTAGAACATAGCTTTCCAAACTGTGTGTTGCAACACTTTAGTGTGTTGCAACACACAGTTTAGTGTGTCGCGAAGCTGCGGCACGGGGGTGCGCACGGCGGTGGCAGTGTGTACGGCGGCGCGCCATCAGCGCTTCCGCGTTTTAGCGAGGCCACCGCCGCTGCGCACACCACCACCGTGCACCCCCCCGCTGCCGTGCACGCGCCACCGCCGCTGACACTGTTGGTGTGTCGCCAATGGCGGCACTTCGGAAAGCACTGACGTAGAACATTATAAAGCTTTGTGAGGCCTAGAAACTCACTGTAGAAGCTCTGCAAATTCTTCTCCAGCAAGGCTTGGTCTTCTGTATGTTTAGTAATGATACCATATAAAAATTATAGATTTATTACACGTGAATGAATGGCTCTGAAAGTGTTCTTCATATATGACTAAGATACTTAAAAAAAAGACAGAAAGAACTTGTGTACCTCAAAATTGAATATACTGATCAACCTTAAAGAGAATTCATTTTTTTTTAAAAAAAGTGTTCCAGTCAACTATGTTAACATTCCAGTAGCACAGGACATCAATGTTATTCATTTACACTGTATATAAGCAATTTGTTTTTGAAGTGCCACTATAGCATAACTTACCATAATTGGAAACTAGCAGCCTGCGTAGAATCACAGAAGTCAATTCCCACTGGAACGGTAATGGATTTCCCAGGTTCAAGGGATTCTAGTAAACAGAATGTTGTGAACATTTTGCTAAGCACACTGAATAAGTTACAGATAAAGCATCCTATCAATATCTAATCCTATCTATATATCTCTGTGTGTCTGCTAAAGTAAGTTATCAGCAAGAAATATGATCAAATACTCAAATAATGTCAATTTATAGAAACTATCTTAATTCTACTTTTGTCTGATTTAGCTTTGAGATTTAAAAAGATATTTATCAAAGGAAATTAGAGTTTGAAAAAATAGTCTGCCAACACTTTGAAAAAGCAAGATACTATACATTTAAAATTTTGTAAGCCTGTATCTCTCTGATGTATATCAGAGATACTATTAGGGTGTCATTATTGTTGTGTTTTATATGCATAAGGAATTATCAATCTGCTCAAAATAAAAAATGAAATATAGAAATATGAAATATGGAAAAAGGATTGAAGAGAGAATATGGGAAAATTGTCACATGGATTTTAAAACATTTTTAAACAACAGCAAAATAGTATTTAATACCTTATTTTAAAAAGATCAAAGGCTTGCAGGAGAAATAATGGGACTTCTTGCTTTTCATTTTTAAAAATAAACCTCAAACCAAGTGTTTAACAAATTATGTTGAGGAATAAATTCTGTGATTTTTTGTCCTTAATTGTTGCTTTAATTTGAAAAGTAACCATAATGAATGGTTAGTCTGCATACCTACAGATAATTTCGAATTGCTGCACTATTGGTTTTACTAACAATATTAGTATTACTTTTTCTGAATCTATTAATAGGTCATAGTTCTGTCTGTAGCTTGAATCATGTCAACTGGATTTCTATTTTCTCAGTGGAAACGTTTCGCTCCTTATCCAAGGAGCTTCTTCAGTCTGAGCAAAGTTAGTAAGGGAATCCTTAAATATGTTTCTAGGTGGCTGTGTGACCTTGCACCTGGGGCTAGGTCATGGTTATTTTGAGATGTTATTTCTAAGTCCCTTTCCTCCTTTAGATGACAAAGGGACTTAGAAATAACATCTCAAAATAACCATGACCTAGCCCCAGGTGCAAGGTCACACAGCCACCTAGAAACATATTTAAGGATTCCCTTACTAACTTTGCTCAGACTGAAGAAGCTCCTTGGATAAGGAGCGAAACGTTTCCACTGAGAAAATAGAAATCCAGTTGACATGATTCAAGCTACAGACAATTCCACCTGGATGACTGAGAACCTTCATAGTCATAGTTCTGTGTTTTTTTCTAGACTCTCTTCAATAAAAATAGTATTTTTAGAACTTTATAGGGCTAGATCCAAACATGCCAAAGTACATGCAAACACCTCAAAGAAAAGTATTCCTTCCATTAGCATCTAGTAAAGCAATAAGGAAGAGGAGATTTTTGCAAATTCTCCATTCCCTCTGCAGCTTCCAATGCCAAATGCCAACCAGTGACTTTTCGAAGTAGTTTTGGAGCAACAGGAGGCAGGAGAAATGGGTAAATATTCTAAATATACTTTCTCCATTTTCTTCCATGAATATCTTTTGAGTGAAATTATATTCAAAAAATGTCAAAAGTGGCTGGGGAGGAGGGGAGAGAAAGGGTTGAAGTAGGAAAAGTTATAAATGTAGGGCTCCACTACATTTGAGTGTATAATCCAGATCATTTTATCACTGCTATTTAGCACAGGCATCTGTTCCTAACAATGAGGACCCCAAAATGCCAAAAGCAATCTCTGCCCTTTAGTATTTGCATTGTGATATTCTGTTCAAGTAAGTAAAAGGCAGAATTTGCGTCATGATGTCATGGCATACATTTTGCATATGCCTCCCTGCAGATACCTATGCTATTTACGTTGCAGTGATGTACTGTTTTATATGAAATTACTTTGTAAAAAAAAGTAGTATAAGCATCTTAATCATGCCTGCTCAGAGAGGAAACTATTTAGAGAAACTTAATAAATCAGGTGATAGACACAAAACATTTCAATGGCATTGCAAGTATAATGGTGTACTCATCATAAAACATTCAATAAATATAAAAGGCTAATTAAATCATAAACTTTGTTGATAAGATAAATTCATGATTTTTTAAAAACATCCAAATCAGTACTTTTTAATTTATACAATGATGACCAGATAGTTTCAAGATGAGAATTCAATTACCTATTGAATTAAATACGTGCATTCTCATGCCAGCTGGCAGTTTTTTTTCAGTTAAGTGGATATTCTCTATCTTCTGGTCTGTGGTATTAGTCAGCGTCACCTGTACAGATACCATCTGATCACTATAAATGCATGCATGTCTTGAGAAGTGATAATTGGCTGCTAATCCTTTTCCACTCATTCGGTGAAGGAGTTCATGAGTTTTCATTGACACAAGGACAGGAGCACTGACCTGTTATATATGAAAAACAATTTTGTGAGTATAGACTATTAAACAGTTGTTAAGGGTCAAATAAGAACATGATGCATTCAGACAATATTACATACTATGTGCAGCTACAATATCAGGAAATTCTGGTTTACTTGATCAGACTGAATACCATTCTCAGTTGAAATGTCTCTGTGACATTTCTAGGAAACAGGCAGAAAAATATCAAAGCAATTTTAAAATCACAATGGAAAACAAGAAAATAAATAACAGAGAAAGACACAATTAGTAGCATCCTTTTCCTGAGATACTTACATTCTTGTGAAGTGGTCAGAATTGACCAAACTAGAATAAATGACCCAATATTTTGCTAGTAAAAAAAGTAATGTTATATATTCCTAATAGGAATGTAAAAACAGCTGCAAATGTGAAAAAATAACTCTAAAATATTATCTCAATAAGCTTTTACGATGCAAACTTAATAAAAAAAACTAACAGACTAATGGCAAGATTAACTCATGTGCTGATTATTTCAACCATCCCCACCCCCCCAGCTTTCAAATAAAAAAGTCTTTAGTCTTCATAAGAACTGAAATGTAAGGCAAGATCATATTGTATTCTATCTCAATATATAAAGCCAATGAATTAATATAAGCATTGCTAGAAGCATAGAGTAATGATTTTATTATTTTACTAAATAAACATTTTATTCAAGTGTTTATAGACTGCTTCTTATTTGTATAAAGCCTGATGTGATTTACAATTACAATGAAATGGTTATATTAAATTAAACACTTCAGTGAAAAGACTGAAAATACTAACAAGAGTAAGTGC
Source organism: Charina bottae (assembly GCA_023362775.1). Classification (NCBI taxonomy): domain Eukaryota; kingdom Metazoa; phylum Chordata; class Lepidosauria; order Squamata; family Charinaidae; genus Charina; species Charina bottae. The sequence goes on from JALMGJ010000012.1 coordinate 2,014,609, forward strand.
TGTGGAAAAATAAATATAAAAAGATGAGTTTTCATGAAGCAACTAAAACATCCCAGTGTGCAGACTTGGTATATTGCAAAGGGAAAGTAATTCCAAAAAAACAAACACTACAATCAAGAATGTACATCTTTGTCATGCAGCAATCTGCAATTTTCACTGAAGATGAAAGGGAAAGCAGTATACAGTAAATGGAATTATCCTGAAAGGCACTGTATATAGTGGTAGGAGACTCTGGACTTGACTGCAGGACTAGATTCAGCCCTCAGTTTCTCCTGGCAGGCTGGGTGGTATCAGGGGACGGAGCTTTGGAGAGAGAAGCTTAATTTCCTCCCAACTTGTTTTCTTGTGTGGGAGAAGGCAGGAAGCTATTTCTCTCTGCCTCCTGCATAAGCTTTGCCCATGTCTCATTTTTCTCCTGTTCCTGCAGAAGAAAAATTGGGCGAATTGGCTTCCCTCAAAAGGGAAGAACAAATAGTAGTCAAACCAGAAGAGCCTGGAGGAGGGGGCCTCACAGACCAGATGTTTCCCATCTCATTGTGAATTTGGCTTGATAGCAGATTGGCAATCAGTACAAAAATTTTAGCACTGGTGTAATATGTACATGATGAAGCAACCCAATCAGTAATTTAGCTGCTGCATTATGTACCATCTGTAGCTTCTGCAGCCTCATACAGAGTATAATACAGTAATCCAATGTTGAGATCACCAATTCAAGCCAAACTATCCAAGATTTGTTATAGAGAAAGGACCAACTTGGCTGACAATTGGTATTTCTAATCACAGAGGTCAATCATCTAGATCTCCAATGATAATGATGGATCTTGAAACATCCACAAATTCCTTTAAGGGCATGGCATTCCTTTCAGAACAAGCAATTCTCTATTTTTTTAAAAAAAATTTACTGCGAACCATTCACCACAATTATAGAGAAGATGGTGAAGGCATATCTTGTTTCACATTCACCATGATATCTTGTTGCTAACAATAAAGACAATTCTGTGATTAAACAATAGGTTTCCTCAGTCAGTCAAATTCTATTAACTCACATATAAGAGTAAACCCAACTGAACTCAATGATTCTTATAACTGAATAGACAAATATAAGGTTGCACTGTAAATCAATCAATCAATAGGGTTAATAATCATGGAGAAAAAAACCTGAAATATTTACATCAATTTGGTGAACTACATAAACAAATACAATATAATCATTAAGCCATTATATGGAAAAATCTAGCTGTTTAAGCAATTATATGGAAAATCTAACTAGTATAATCTTGTTAAGCAAAGGAACCAAACTATATACAGAATAAAACAGTTAGGAATACCTCTACAATCTTGAATTTTCATTCTGACTGAATATATCAATACTTCCAAAATGCAAATTGAATATAAAATAGTTACAGAGTTCAATTAATCTGTATCTTTCTCAATTAAGTAACTCTTTGCTGATGAGTACCAAAGGCTTATAATAGAGGCTAAAAAGGAGCCAGAAGTTGGTATCATGGAGAATTAGAGTAATGGAATATTCCTATCTACTCTTCCATCACAACTTCCCACCCCTAAATCTGCTATAGAGGATTATCTGGACTGTTACATTAGAGAAAGGATACATGTGCAAGTGGCCTAAAGAAAGAAAGAAAATATATTTTGCTAATAAATGTTATTTCTTTCAGCAGCAAAATTTTGTTCCTTGGCTAATAGTCTAAAAAAACCAACATAAACATTTAAGTTATATTAAATAATACATCTTCATATTTATACATTCACATATAGTTGGGTTCTTAGTGTTCTCAGGGTTTTTCTTGCAAACATTTCATTACCAGACTAGGTAACATCATCAATACTCTGACATGGGAAAATTAAATTTGTTGGCTGATTAGCTTGTCCTACCAGCCCTGTGTGGGTTTGGGGTTATTGTTTTTCTTTGATTGCTCCTGCTTGTCTGGTGCTGGTTCCTGCTTCTCTGAGCATTGGTTAAGGGATGCGATATAAGGGAGAATGTGCTCAGGCAGTTTGCCCTTTCCTTTGACCTTTGGTTGTTCCTGTTGAATGGTTTAAGAAAACCAAGCTTTGAGAACCCCAAGAACCCCACAATTCAACCTTGAGCTACATATATTCTCCACCATTGTATTCACCTGTAGCAAATAGAAACCAGGAGACTGTGAGTTCTAGTCCTGCCTTAGGCCTGAAAGCCGGCTGGGTAACCTTGGCCCAGTCCCTCTCTCTCAGCCTAACTCACCTCACGGGTTGTTGTGGGGAAAATAGGAGGAGGAAGGAGTATTAGGTATGTTTGCTGCCTTGAGTTATTTATAAAAATAATAAAGGCGGGATAAAAATAAAACAAACAAACAAACAAACAAACAAACAAATAAATAAATGGTCCACTGAAGCCCATTACTGATTAATTTTATACATGCAAATATACTAGAATAAATTTTCAAAATTCCAAAAATCTTGAATGAATACAGCAACTTTTTTTTTAGGTATGCACTTCAGTTAACATGTGTGGAAATGTATCAAGCCGCACTAGGAAAGCTGACCTACTTGTAGAAGAGTGTTTCATGTTTTTATTTATACACATGGCTTATGTAACTAGTTAAATATTTTTCTGCTGCTGAAAAATCCCTCATTAACCAAATATTAGATGGGAGTGTCTAAGTTGAACAGTATTTTAGCATGAATTATGGAACAGTCTCTCATGCCCTTGTCATCTCCCACATAGATTATTGCAACGCGCTCTACATGGGGCTACCCTTGAAGAGTATCCAGAAGCTTCAGCTGGTCCAGAATGCGGCAGCGCGGGCAGTTATGGGAGCTATAAGATCAGCACATGTGACACCTCTGCTGCGTGAGCTGCATTGGGTACCAGTTTGCTGCCGGGTCCAATTCAAGGTGTTGGTTATCATCTTTAAAGCCCTACATGGCATGGGGCCAGGGTACCTGAGGGACCGTCTCATCCCGATAACATCGACCCGCCCCACTCGATCATGCAGAGAGGGCATGCTTCAGACCCCATCAACAAAAGAATTTCATCTAGCGGGGTCCAGGAGGCGAGCCTTCTCTGCAATAGCATCCGCCTTGTGGAATATCTTGCCCCCGGAGGTGAGGCTGGCTCTCTTGCTCCTGGAAGACTCTTTAAGACCTGGGTTCTGCCACCTTGCCTGGGACGGGGGAGGTAATAGTTCCTCCTGGGGGTGGCTGGCCCCATAGTGTCCTCCTTTTTATATGAGATTTTACCATCCCTTGGATTTTTATCTATTATTTATTATACTGGTTTAGATTGTAACTTATGTTTACAGGTTTTTAATTGTTGACTCTGTTGTAAACCGCCCAGAGTTCCCCGTTGGGGGAGATGGAGGGTGATAAATTTGAATTATAAATAAATTATAAATATAAATAAACTCAAGGCAATATCCAGCTGAGAATGGATGGAACTATTTCATGTAGAACTGGTTCAATTAAAATGTTCGAAACATAGAAATACAGGGCTTTCCTAATGCATTGACATGCATTTAGTTATAGTGAGATAACCTACAACAAATCCCACTGGCATATGGTTAAGAAAGTCATTTATGTACTTTTGAATGTTTTGGGAAAATAACCAATCAATTCAGCAGACATATTATTTTTTAAAGGAAATCTATGTGCCTGTAGATACTGAGACAAGCCACACATATTTTATCAGTTTATTACAGTAAGCAAATAAGCGTGGAATGAGAGTGCACATAACTGTCTACTCAGTGCTTACTGAAACATTTATAAGAGCTGTTATCTCACTAATAACAGACAGACAGCATACAATTTTAGAAAGGAAAAAGCTTCATATTTTCAACACTTCACTAAAAAGCAACTGAAGAGTGTAAAATGAAAAATACTCTGTGCAGTTAGCTGGTAATGGACCATATTATCAACTCAAGTTAGATTTATATGATACAAACTAATCACTAATAGTTATTTTATGATATGGCATGTCTGATTCTTGGGGGGTAGATTTAAGATTAAAATCATAAAATGTTTAATGCCACTGCATAAGCTGACTGAAATACAGATTAAAAAGGGAAAAGAACATGTACAATTCAAATGGCTATTCTCTGAGATAGACTTGCAAAAATATGCAATCCAGCAGTCAGGTTAGGACCAATTAATGTGCTGCAATGAGAAAAGTAATCTTGCAGATTAGTTTTGGGGCTGCAAATGTATTATAGCTTTCTGTGACCTAGCTGTATATAAAAACATTCCAAAACGTTTCCCGATCTTAGGAACTTAAAAAATCATTCCAGATCATTTATCTTTAAGATGAAATTCAGAAAACAGTTCTAAGTTTCAGAATCAAATAGGCCTAGAGTTTGTACTAGGTCACAACATTACAAGTACAGAGAGCAGGGATTGATACTACTAACTCAATACTTCGTAAGTATCTTTCTGCACAAGAGTTAAGGATTCCAAAAGTAAAACTTCTGGAGCAAAAAAGGACCACATTGTACAACTTGGAACCCACTGCACCATATGCTCCACCAACCATCTATGGCAAACCACTAAGCACCAGTTAAATTATCTCCTCCTCTCTCTCTGGGGCTGCAAAAACATAATGCTGGCAAGCATACACACGCCATCCGCTCCATTTGGATTGGCAGATCAGAAGTTGAGAGAGATTTATTTCTCAATATAGGTTGCCATGTATAAAGCACTGAACTGATGTAAAATTGAAGCTTAAAATAATTACATTTCTCTGCAGATCACAAGGTATTCATTATTATTTATGCACTCAGAGACTTAATTCAATTTCTCCCAGTACTTTGAACATTTAAATGCATTTTTAAATTTAAAAAAGTATTGTTATTTGAATAAATATAATTGCTACTTCAGAGCTCCCTTTTCCAACTGAAAATTGTATCGCAGTAATTACAAGTCTGTTGTGCTGAGTCATGCCCAGAAAGTTTTGCCTTAAGTATATCTTTAGGTTGTAACTTTTCATAGGGTTCTACCATGCCCCTATTGAATATATGAAATGGCAAGGAAGGGTTATCTGACTCTCTGCAATGATGCAACATCAATATATTGATGACATTAAGCTATTGCCATTAAGGTATTGCTTAATATCAGCACAGTCCAAAAAAGTGACAGATGCTCTTGAATATTGCCTGGGTTCAATAATGAGCTGGGTAAGTGGGTAAGAATAAATCAGCTGAGATTGTTTCTAGACAGAATTGATGTGCTGCTGGTCAATGGGACGCCTGGTTTAAGAAGTGGGATTCAATATGCTTTGGAAGGGGTTACATTCCCTACTAAAGATTAGGAGGGAGTTCCTTGAAGGTACACTATTCATCAATCTTCAGGACTCAACAGTTATTTCCACGACTTGACTTTGTGCGTAACTATTTGCTCTTTCTAAATCAATATAAAATACTGAACGATGCTTTGGCCATTGCTGTATTGCATTTAGAATGTTCCAACACAGTCTATGTAGGACTCCTTTTAGCAGTGTCTAGAGCTTGAACTGGTAGAAAATGTGGTATCTAGACTGTTTACTACTACTAGCATCATGTTCATGCCACTCCAACACTAAAAGTTCTAAAATGGCTGACAACTGTTTTCTGTTCACAAGGCATAGTATTGTTATAATTTGAAACATTTCAAACTTGAAACTGCTTAAGACCTGACTATCTGTGGGACTGCCTGATTCATTAGGAACCTCCCCCCTTATTATGATTTATGTATTAAAAAAACAGAACTCCTAAGTATAGTCAGCATTCTGACGAAACTCCAGTCCAACTCTGTGGCCCTAACCAAGTAGTTTAATACAGATATTCAATAACAAAAAGTATAGACCATCACTATCCCTTTTGTGGCCCTCAGAGCATCTCTCAAAATACTACATAAAGCCAATGGAACTCCTGTAAATGATTCAGACTTTAAGAACCTTTTGAGTAGTCTGCTTGCATACTTAGTCCAAATAAGGTGAAATGGAAATGGCTGAATCATTATTTAGATCAGTGGAACTGAACTATGCTAGAACTGATCAGTGTGATATCAGAGAAACATAAAAAGGATATGGCATTTTGCCAAGACTTCACAATAAATCTGAAAAAACTAACAGGCATTTTTTTCACTAATTGTTCAGAAAAGGAGCTTTATCTATAAAAATGTTTAGAGTATTCATTAGCCATATTTAGATTTACTGTTAATCTTTTTAATAAAGAATTAAGAGCAAATGTAATTGCTTTTATTTGTTTTTATAAAAGGGAGTTTCACATATTACATATAATCAGGTAAATAAATGAAAACAAAACCTAGAAATTTACTAGGGTCATTCACTCTACATGTCACTGAATTCCCTCAATTTACTCTCATACCCAAGTATATGATTTTGTTTAAAATACCCTCTTTCCAGAGAAATATAATTCACCCATTTCCCTAAAAGGTTATCACTGGTTTTTACAAGACATAGCTGAAAGCTTTACATCGATATACTTCATAAAGCCAAACCCTCCAAGTGTCCTGGAAATGTGAGGAGCAATAATGCAAATGTGACTTGTGCCAGTAGAGTGCTTTGAAACATGAGGATTCCTCATGAATATTAAGTTAGTCTGTCATGTGCCACAGATTTCTTTCAAAGCAGCTGATTTCACTGAAATAAGCTATATACTTTGGTTTTATAAATATATCTAAATATTTCACTAAACTAGTAATTAATCTGCAAATTTTTCTACTAATAATATAACTTGTTTTAAAAAGGCACAATATCAGCTCTTGTTAAAAGTAGTAATCAGGGAGTTAAATTACATTTACCTTTTTTTAAAAAAATGAACCCTTTTGATGGCTTCTTTTCTATCCCACTTTCCACAAAGTTCATAAGACAGCTTAAAGTATTTGAACCCAAAAGCAATCAGTCCAATTGGAAGTAAATTATCTACATGGACAATTGAATGTCAGAATACCAGGTAATAAAAGAAAAAATAATGAATAAAGGTAGAAAGAGGCTTGTGTTCCACCACTCTTATTAATCATCAAATTAGTAAGAGTGACATTCAATCCAGATAAAACACTGGTGCTTTTCACTGTCCAGAGGAATGATGCTGAACCTGCTTTGGATGGGATTGAACTCCCCTTAAAGGTTCTGGTGGCTTGGGGTTGCTTTTAGATCCATTTCTGAACTTAGAAGAACAAGAAGCCTCTGTGGGGAAAGCACCCATCACCATTTCAGGCTGATGTGACAGTTGCGGCTCTATTTGGGGATTGAAATGGTCTCACTACAGTAATCCATGCTGTGGTAACTTTTTGTTATGTATAAGTCTGTGTGTGTGGTGTATTCAGTGGTGCTTAAAAGTTTGTGAACCCTTTTGTATTTTCAATATTTCTGCATAAATATGACCTAAAATGTGATCTGCTCTCCACACAAGTCCTAAAACTAGATAAAGAGAACCCAGTTAAACAAATGTAGTTTTAGGACTTGTGTGGAGAGCAGATCACATTTTAGGTCATATTTATGCAGAAATATTGAAATTCAAAAGGGTTCACAAACTTTTAAGCACCACTGTATATGTTTGTGTGTATGTATGTAAGTGTATATATACACATGCAGAAACTTCACTTTGCACAAAATGTTGTGGCAAGATTACTGACTGGAATTGGATAATATGAATACATTATATCAGTTATTTATCAACTCCACTCATTCATTGTCCCAGTTTGAGGTGTTGGTATCAATCTCTAAAGCCCTTCATTGCGTGGGATCACAATGTCTGAAGAAAAATCTCTTCCCATATGTTCCTGCTCATACCCATTTGGAGGGCCTACACTAGGAGTGCTCATAGTGGCTGTTGGCAACAAGGCTTTTCAGTAGGATGCTCTCTCTGGAGCAGTGATTCTCAACCTCAGCTGGTTTAAGATGTGTGGCATTGCTGGCTGAGGAATTCTGGGAGTTGAAGTCTACACATCTCAAACCTGCTGAGGTTGAGAAACACTGCTCTAGAGAGATACACATGTTGTATCTCTATTGTGAAATTTAACTTTTTATTGCTTTTATTCTGTTATCCTTTTACAATTCTTTGCTTCTTTGATTTTATATATTTTACACAATGTTTTAATGTATGCTCTTATCAATAGTTTTAACCTATTTTTTAGTTATTTGGTAAGATTTTTTAAAATCTGAAGCAGTAAGTAAAATGTTTTAAATAAATACTAGTATTTAATCTGGGTTAATATCATCCATTGGGTAAAAAACTCTTAACTCAGAAATAAAGGCGATTGATTCCTACAGAATAGCATCTCCAATATAAATGTTAACCTAACTTCCCATTATTTATTATTTATTTTTGTAGGCAATCACTGAGATGGTGATTATATATTGTAACAAAAATAAGCCACTTTTAGGCAACAGGTAAAAGAGCATGGGAAGAAAATAATTAGGGCAAAGATGTAATTATTCTGATTGGTTAATTGTGTGGGATCCAGATTTAATCATTAAGTAAAGGTAAAGGTTCCCCCCGCACATTTGTGCAGTCGTGTCCAACTCTACGGGCCGGTGCTCATCTCCGTTTCTTAGCCGAAGAGCCAGCGTTGTCCAAAGACGCTTCCACGGTCACGTGGCCGGCACGACGCACGCGGAACGCTGTTACCTACCCACCAAAGTGGCACCTATTAATCTACTTGCATTTGCATGCTTTCGAATTGTTAGGTTGGCAAGAGCTGGGGCTAGTGCAGGAGCTCACTCCGTCACGCGGGACTAGGGATTCGAACCTCCGAACTTGAGATCTTCCAATCGACAAGCCTGGCGTTTTACCCGCTGAGGCACCACGCCCCTGTGTCTAATGTGTCTAATGATTTAATCATTACACCGAGTGAAATCAATAGTACTTAAATTAATCATTCTTAAGTATGATTAGGTCCAACTTTTATTTACCAATTTGATTTTAAAAAACTGGAGCAAAAAGATGTCATGCTCTTAGCAATCAAAAACAAGATTCTCACAAACTCTTCCCTTTATTAAAAGGGAAAAGAGATGACATTATAGAAATCTTGACAGCTGGATACTTTCATTTTAGCACCTAATCTATTGTTTACTAGGCAGGGACTTCTTAGTTCTCTTGCTATAACCTTTTGATAGATAGGGGAGGTACCTAACTGTTTGCCTGATAATGAAGGAATTTGAAGATGTTTGGAGCTGGTAACATTTTGTAATCTGTCATCTATCCACCCAGGTTCTGAAAAATTCACAGCAAAAAAAGACTTATCCAAGTGTATTTAGCTATTATAGAGCTCACATACTGATAAAAAAAAATGACAACATATTTTGATACATACATTTAGATAAGGGACATTTGGAATTCTGAAAGTATGAAATGGGAATCTTCACAAAAAGGCCATTTCCATTTACATATAACTGTCATGGCCAATCACAACTTACCCATGGCAAACTGGAGATTGTTCCTCACAAACCCTTCTAGTCCCTAGGATACCTTCTATCACCCAAGGTGGTCACATTTCAAATGAGGCATCGGACTGCAGCAAGTCATCATGTTTACACAAGTGCCTACGAGTTTTATGTGGGCCCCAAATTTTTGTAAATGATACGAGAATTTGGTGCTTTGCAAATTGCTACCTTTTCTTGCTTGCTTGCTCTTTAATGAAAAGACTCTAACCCATCCCTCAAACTCTCTAAAATCAGTTGGATCAGGGAATCTGACAGTCACCAAAGAGGGTTTGTGAAAAACAATGGCACCAACAAGAACCACTTTTGCACAGGCAGCTATGTGTTCCCAGAGCAACTTGTATAGCTTGGAGGTTATATGCTGTACTCAGGTGACACACTAACATACAGAGATACATTGAATTCAGAGCACAATTAGTGCATCCACTAATTAAATTAAATTTAAATTTAAATTAGTGCATCCACTTTGCTGCAGGAAAAGATTATGCAATATTTTGTATGTTAAATTATTAATAGTATATTAGGTAAATATTATTATTCAAAAAGCCCAGGACTTAATTATAAATGCAATCTAGCTGGTGCCATTGATATCACTAATTGTGACTATAGTAAACAAAGTCTATACTCATGAACACATTTCCTTGAATGATTTTTTTACTCTGCCACTGAACATTACCTTAATTTTGCATTCTTGTTTGAACTCTTTGTTTTTACAAGCACCATCAAGGCCTATGGGAAGAAAGCTTCAAACTGCATATTATCACTACTGACAAACTCAACATTTTATGAAGAGCTTCTGCTCACACTGACATCTCTTTACCTTCTGTAAATAAGAAACAATTCATTTTGTAGCCTTGACTTTAAAGCCCAGCCTTTGTACTTTTTTCTTTTTCTAAACAAGTGACAAAGAACAAGGAAGCTGATTGAAGGGGTCCATTATGTATCAACTTAAAGAAAGGCAAAGTGATTGATGAAACTAGCAGTCACCTTCACTGCTAACTACTGCACCTGTATCCTTTTTGTCAAATGACCTGAAAATCCTGCTGACAGTTTCACATTCACTACAAGGATACACTGTAGTTTTGAATACTTTTATTTGCCTTCAAGACTCCAGGTATAAGTTTTTGGAGCCTAAATTGGGTTTTCAAACTTTTCAATCATATATTATTAAATCTCCATTTTCATGGGTTACTGCACCAACTATCTTAGAAGAACTGGTACCAGCAGGTGTAGCCTTACCAAAATTATTCAACATAGAATAATGCAATACCTGGTTATTACACCAACAAAATACTGTGTCTACAAAATGTCCTTAATTTGAGATAATTATTGTGTTCATTACTCATGGAATCTTTTTCTACTTCTTGAAAACCTCAAGTAACAAATTTAAAGTGTGCAATATTAATTTTAGGTTGCCAATAATTATTTAAACTAATTACATTTAAATGGACTACATTACAAACCATCAGGGTCTTTCTGAATATACTGAAGAACAGATTTATTGTTCTTGTGAAGGAAAAGCCATTTAATACATTTCTTCAGTGTGGGAATCTAAAATACCAACAATTCCTCTGTTTTATAACCGATTAGAAAAAAGTGGTTTAAAACAAACCAGTTCAAATTTCAACAAAGGGAAATCTACAGTACATTGATTAAGAGACAGAACAGTAGTTATTTTTTTCAACAATGTTCTAGGTTTGAATACAAAATTGAAAGCTGCCCCTAAGTTCATTTTTCACCTAATTTGTAATGAGAAGGAAGAAGCTAGCATGTGTTTATGACTTATAAATGATGTGCCTTTAACCTGGAAAACCTATTAAACTGGAAGGGAACTTTTAACCTGTGAATGGAGGAGCAGTTGATTACCTGCTGATTAAAGCAATTAAAACTTCTATTACTAAAAGGTAGTTAATGTTTATTTACTAGAATCACTTTTTATAAAACTGTTAACCCTGTTTTTTTCCTTCCTATTTAAAAAGCTTACCTAGTACTGAATTTAGTAACAAATGTATTATGTTTTTTTTATTTTCTTTTTTAAATCCACTAGGCATTAGGACACTTGAGAGGCCAGAAAATCTCCAAAGGAGCTGGTATGTTCTGTGTGGGACACAGCACCATTTCCTCTGGGCATTTATTACCTGTTAAAAACCAATCTTTTGGTGAGTGGCAGTTCAGGGTTTTTGAGAGCAAGCTGCAATATTTCTTCGGGTCTGCAGAGTCATAATTAAAGCTGAACTGAGTGGAATTGGAGAGGGAAGGTCAGCGAGGTGCCGTATGAGAGATGAGGCTGGGCTGATGGGCACCAAATGAACAAATTATGATGGGCCCCACTCAATGTGATGAGGTCAAATGCTTGTTTCTACCCACTGACAGTTCAATTTCCCTGCAATGTCTCTCGGTTCTCTATGAGCTAATTATGAATGAAAAGTTATCAACTGCCTGCACCAAAAGCTACTTAAATACCTTTTCTCCAAGCTTTTAATGTCAAAATATTGTAAAGAACAGCATGTTGGGCCAGTTTTTGAGCCAAACAATGCTCGGGTTGATCTAAATATCACTGATAACTCACACATTTTTGTAAGTTACAGGATATATGAGACAGATTCACCAGCTGTTACCTGCTTAGCAAAAATATTAATTTTGTTACATATACAAACCAACAGCAGTACTGAGCTCAAATGCTTTTGGTATCATGGGCTGCACAATTTTCAAATAGTACTATATAATTTTCCTGGGATGGTGCCACTGAATTATTAGATTTTAAACATCAATACTCTTAAGTACCCCAGCATATAAATGTATTACTTAAACACATAAAAATAATTGAGTACATGCATATTCTTTTGATGGAAACTGGCTTTAAGAGACAGTTTTCTACACCTTTTGTTTATGATGTTCAATTATTTTCTTTGCATATGTACGGACAAAAGTTTTTAACTGTTCTGAATCCTATGACACCTGACAAAAACAAAATGTCATCAATTTTAAGATGTCAGCAGGAAATGGCCCATTTAAAAATATACACATTTATTCAAAATATATTCAAATTTACTTCAAAATGAGGTAAAAAAATCTGATAGAGATTTGTTCCTTTAATATAAGACTTCCCTATTCTTTAATCACTGTTATGTACACACCAGATTGTAGCCTCCAGTAAGATACAAACACACACACACACACACACAAAATAGATCTCGCAATAACTAGCTATTTTACTTTCCTTTATTATAACAAAGCATTACTATCATGCAAAAAAACAACAACTGCAAGAATGCTCTAATCCTTATATTCACTTTCACTACATCAAGCATGTTTCAGAAGCTAGTCCATTAATAAGAACAACTATTCAATGAATAGAGTGTTGGGTTTGAATATTCTGGTTTTACCAACCCTCTATGCTTTAATGGCAATCATTGTCTTTTTAACTGCTGTCAGCGATTCTCAAAGTATCAATTGTGATTGCTGAATTTAGAATACTATCTTGTTAGACACAGCTGATCAAGAAATATTACAATAAAATTATTGCTGTACCATCCTCATCTTTAAGTAGCACAATTAACAGCAGAGAAATACAGTTCACTCATTACAGAACCTTTCAGGAAGTTGATTTTTTCTAATTCTGATTGTAATTGCATTGTTCTAATCTTGTATTATAAAGGCAGCTGCTTGCCTATCATTTGTACTTTCCTCGTTAATCCTGACTCAGTGAATTAACCTTTAATTACGGCTGTTAAAATTGAAACGAGCCTCTTGTCTGGCTGGGGCTGCCCCCTTTCAGTGCATGATTCTGATGAAAATTTTTAGGGTCAATGAATATGTCCCATGTCATGTCTGATAGATGCTAAAGATGTGAAGACGTAAATGTTACCTTAGAAAGATGTGATTGAAATTTTAAAGAGACTGATCCTATTGACAAAAATGTTGGATCTTCATTTTCTAAAGAAAATGTCAACAAGGATAAAACAAGGATGAAAATTGCATTATTTACATTTTATATAAAAATGTTTAAAAGCAGTCTTGTTCATATATATATATATATATATATATATATGAATATGAATATGAATATGAATATATGAATTATTTGGAAGAATAAAGTAGCACTATCATGATTTCTTATAGATTTATGTTGTCTGATATAGTGTAGATAAACTTCCCTATTAATTTCAATATTTAATCCTTAATAGAAATTTGTTGAGAACACCACCATTTCAGCAAAAGTATTTCCATATATTGCATTTAAAATTTCTTAACTGACTGATGCTGTCAGAATAAGGTGAAAATATAAGTGTTCTTAATTCTATTAATAGCTTTCTGTTAGTTAAGTTGAGTGTTTTTAGTTTTACCTAGAAGGGATGCAGTAATTGGAAAGGTTTTGTGTTGCAGCAAAACACAAACTTCCCAACTTGAATCTGTAATTCACTTGAAGAGAGATCATTGCACCTGACAAAGGGTTTTCATGATCCCAACAACTGCTAAGTAATTCCCCTTGTTATACAAGTTTGGATTTAAGAGTGACCTTCAGGTTTATACAGTATATAAGGATCTGTTTCCTTAATCTTTCTTATTGTAGTAAGCAGACTATGGAACCCCATCCCCAGAGTTTCAGTTGCCTTCATAGGCAAATAACAAAACATACCTTGTGACGTCGTGGTGCAAACTCCATGACCCACGTACTTGCATCCAATATTGGGACAAAAGCATGTAAGCCTGGAGTTGGTGTCATAAAGTTGCAACATGCTTTTTGTCATTTTTTCATCATTGCAATTGTACCAGATGGCTATGGCTGCCTTACTTTTTAAGATACAAGTGACTTGCTAAGACATTTTGTTTTACTGAGCTTTCAGCTCTGTTTTATGTTAAAATGTTTCACTGTATTATTAATTTTACTGTACGTAACTTAATTTAGTGTGTTGTTCTATGTATTATGAATTTTTGTAAACCACTTCTATTTTAGGAAAGAAACCTGACAGCAGCAAACATGTCTGTCAGTTGTAGATCTGCCCAATCACAAATGAAGTATGTGTTGATCTAATTTAAACCATAAAAGAGATATGCGGGATGGGTAATGAATCCCTCTCTTCTCACTGCAAGCTTTTCCCTGAGGGGATTCTTCTCCAAACAGGTTACAATATTGGAACTGAGGTGGGCCTAGGGACAGATGCCTGCAGGTAAAGCCATGGCAAAGTGGAAGATTCAGCATCAACCTATCTTTTAGGCTTTGGGTGGTAAATCCGTATCTAAAGAAATATACCATCTAGCTTTGCTCTTGACTCTATATTTTCTATTGAAGACTTTCAATGGGCAAAATTATCTATAGTACTGGAAGACTAATTCCTTTCCTTAATTCAAAAGAATATTATTTCAGATAGATTGGTCTTTATGCACACAAAATCAAAACTGATAAACTTTGCTGAAGAAAATGCAGAATTGTATCCCAGTTCCAAATGGATGTTAACTTAAAGTGGGTAGGAAAGTTTGGTCTAGTGGTTAAGGCAACAGGCTAGAAACCAGGAGACTGAGAGTTCTATTCCCGCCTTAGGCATGAAAGCCGGCTGGGTGACCCTGTCTCTCAGCCCTAGGAAGGAGCCAATGGGAAACCAGGAGACTGAGAGTTCTATTCCCGCCTTAGGCATGAAAGCCAGCTGGGTGACCCTGTCTCTCAGCCCTAGGAAGGAGCCAATGGGAAACCAGGAGACTGAGAGTTCTATTCCCACCTTAGGCATGAAAGCCGGCTGGGTGACCTTGGGCCAGTCACTCTCTCTCAGCCCAACTCAACTCACAGGGTTGTTGTTGTAGGGAAAATAGGAGGAGGAAGGAGTATTAGGTATGTTCACCGCCTTGAGTTATTTATAAAAATAATAAAGGCAGGATAAAAATTAATTAAATAAATAAAAATAAAATAAATAAATAAATGTTGGTCTACTTTTAGTTTCACAAAGAAAACATATCACAAGACTGTGATCGCAAAACTGAACACATTTCTCAGTATGTATAATGACTGCACTAGAATCTGGTCATGGAATCAACCAGAGGGGAGGCAACCCTGGACTTAATTCTAAGAAGTGCTAGAAGCTAATGTATGGGACCAGCATTAAATCGAGTAGAAACAACAACCTCAGCTCTATCACATTATGTAGGAAATTATCAAAGAAATCTAACATAGCAACATTTAATTGTGGCCAAGTCTATAGCAAGGAATTATTCTTTGACTATGTGCTTTCCTTATATTTCCAGGAAATACAAGTCGAGGTGGCAATTACGGCTGAGATCTTCCCTAAATCAGATTGATTTGACATCAGATATTTCTGGTCATGATCCACCTGACTATTCCAATGCGCTCTACATAAGGGCATATTTGCAGAAAGTCCAAAAGTTTTTGATGATACAAAATGTGCCAGATAATTTCTGTATCATATTAAGATCATATTGCCTTGACTGTGAAAGAGATGCACTTTGGATTCAATTCAAGGTGCTATATTAACATTAAAATCATAAACAAAACCAGCTTAGAACCTAGCTATCTAAAAGATTGCCTAAAGAACCTGTCTGATTATTAAGATCTACAGAAGACCTTTGGGGGACATCATTATTCAAAGAGTCCTATTTATCTGACATGGGCCTTGCTCTAAATTGTGGAGTATTATCTTTTTTTAGTTAAAATTGATTTCAACTCTAGCTTTGCTTTGCTTTTTTTTAAAGGTGATGCATTCTATATGGGCAAAATGTTAAATATAAATTGCAAAATCAAAACCAAGATTCAACTCTTTAAATTGGCTGTTTAAATTATTTTAGTGATTTTAATACTTATATGGTATTAGGTGTTGTTTTTCACATTTCAGTTATTATTATAAAATTTATCATATGTTGTAATGTATGAAAGGGTGGTACTGAAAGATTCATAGACAAGGAAATGGTCTTTAAAAATTAAGGGTTTGCTTATAAAAAGGTTGAAAAGAAAAATAGAAGATCAAATATTCCAACATCCAAATAACAGATGGTCAGCTACAGTGTTCATAGTAAACATTAATACTGCAAGTCAGAAAAGACCATTTTGTCCAAGATGTCACCAACCTATTAATGAAGATAAAAGATAAGGAAGATTAGTTGAGAATTGTGACCAAACAACAGAACAAATGGGAATACAAATCAGCATGAAACAAATGCAAGAGGATTTTTCAGCTGGATGTTGCTCATAAAATTAAGACCAAGAATAACAAACTTTCTATGTACACCCAAAAGAGGAATCATTGTCATTGGCGATCACTCGTAGCCGAGTAAGATTGTCTTCCAAAGGTAAAATTTTAACAGTGGATCCGTAAGTGGCTATAAAGGCCAATTCTGGATCCGCACAACCTCCCACAATGGGAGACGGTCATGACGGTATGGACTTTGAAGAAGCACGAGTACAGGGCGAAAGGGAGAAAAGAGCTAAAAGGAAGGCACGTCAGGCAAACCCAAAACAGGAAACACCTAAGAGGACTGCTGCATAACAAGAAAATTAAAGTATACTGAAGGGAAAAAAATAAGACAAAATTGCATTTATCTTTTCCTGTTTATTTCAGGTATGTTAAGGAAAGCATTGTTAAAGATAACAGCATCTAGCCTTGATGAAGGTAAATAAATACATAAATAATAGGGTAAATATTATAAGCCAAGAAGAAGCCCTGACTTATGGTTGTAGATTGTGAAAAAGGAAATAATTCATGGATCCTGCTTTGGATTTAACACTAAAGATGGATGCTTATTTCCTAGCTTGTTTAACTATTTTTGTTGAAAAAACTAAGCAGAAGTGATCAAGCAGCATGCAGCAGCACCCTTCCTTGATCAAATAAGCCAGAATCAACCAAGCCAGTGCATATTCATTGCCTTCAGTTGATTTCAGCCACTGTGTTAGGCAGATATGTCTTAACAGGATGACAGGCTTTCACTGGGAATCTTTCTTTCTTACATGACCAAGCATTGATACTATTTGACATTCAGAACATGTGAACACTGTATCTTGGTTTCTTATCATGATCAGAGAAGCAAATGGTTCCTATTTCCATTCATATTTTCTCCCCTCAACATGGAAGTATTTCTAGGGAAAGTGTCACATCTGGAATAGCACCATCTATGTGAGTAATTTAAAAACCAAACTTTTCCCATTTCAGGTTTTTCCCTGTGGTAAGGCTAACCGATATCCTAAGAGTCCAACAGTTCTTCCATGATGCACCAACACTTCTCAGGTTCCTTCTTCCAACAGTAGTACCTTATTCCATCTGAAAAGTCACACCTGAAAGTCACACCTTGGCCACATTGTAGTATTTCTGCCTTAAAAGATGGTGAGGTTTCAGTGCTGATGTAAGAGTCCTGCACTAAGTGTTGGATTAAATTAATTCAGTGGTCTTTTCCGAATCAAATATAATTCTTTAATTGGTTACAGTTTCTCCCTGGTGCTTTTGCCCACAATATTAAAAAAAAGAAAAAAGAACTTGGCACCCTTTCTGCAAAACAAGGCAAATGTTAGAAGGATGCTCACTTTCTTTTATGATTAGTGTGAGTATAAAAACAAATGAGAAACATATAAAAGTATTCTGAGGTGTTATTAATTCCTATTGATTATACATGATGGGCACCAAAAAGGTCCCAGTGTTAGATCTTTTATCTTCTGTTCTATACTTTTCCTGTTTTATACTCGCTGGACTTCAGCGTGTATTTTATGTTCTTTATCACATATAATGTAAACAACAAGAAATACTGCATCAATGTGGCACACTGATATGATGTACTTATAGGAGTAAAACTATCTTATTATACTGTAAATAGTCAATTGCCATACAGATTGCAAAGTTAAATAAGATCAGTACAAAATCCATGGAGGCAATATTTCTATTAGGCCAACTGAAGTTGTACAAAACAACCACAAGCTTGAATCTCAAAAATTCTATCAGACAATTTGGATTAGGGAAGAAAAGAAAAAGTAGGAAAAAAATGTGAAAGATCTTAGAGCAACTCCTGCACCAGTCTACATGGACAATTTAATTAGATCCAATAAGGCAGCGGTCCCCAACCATTTTGGCAGCAGGGACCGGTCGTGGAAGATAATTATTCCACGGACTGGGGGGGAGGGGTTTGCAGGCGGCAGCCAATCGTGCACACCGGGGGGTGGGGTTTGCAGGTGGGAGCCAATCGCGCACACCGGGGTGGGCAGGGTTTGCAGGCGGGAGCCAATCGCGCACATCGGGGGTGGGGTAATTGCGCGCACCAGGGGTGGGGTTTGCAGACGGGAGCCCCATGGCCCACTTCCTAACAGGCCGCGGCCCACAGGTTGGGGACCCCGCAATAAGGTACTACCTTTATGGATTTTTATTCTGATGATCAACAATGGCTAGTACTGCTTTTCATGAGACATGGACAATAATACATTTAGTTGTTCTATAGCAGGATTCTACAGACATGAATGACCGTATATACACCTGTTGGGACTAATGCTAGAGCATCTATTTCTTCCAACCACAGATAATCATACCCAATTTGGCTTTGACTCACTTTTGTTACAGAAAATAACTGCCCAAATTATATCCAGCTTTGTTAACATAAAGGCTGAAGTAGACTTTTTCTTGTTCTTCACCAGCTAAGAAATCTGTATATTTCAATAGAATAGACACAGTTTTATTTTAACAGTAGGTATTTATATTATAAGAAATTATTAATTTAGAAATCATTTGCTTGCTTCTTACTCCCAGCAAGCTTTGGGAAAGCCTTTCTCCCTGTTGCTTTTGCCCACAATATTAAAAAAAAAGAACTTGGCATCCTTTCTGCAAAACAAGGCAATTGTTAGAAGGATGCTCACTTTCTTTTATGATTAGTGTGAGTATAAAAACAAATGAGAAACATATAAAAAAGCCCAGGGTCCCTCCTTGTGGGGGAGATGGGCGGGATATAAATGTAATAATAAATAAAAGTATTCTGAGGTGTTATTAATTCCTATTAATCACAACCTAACACTACTCTGCATCTGATAAAACCCAAGCTGCATACCTAAAAGCTCCACAGCACCCCATCTAGCCTCCTGCTTCCTTACTCTTCCTCCACCCACCTACCCCAACCGATTTTCCTAATTTTCCTTTCTTGAATCTTGAAAGCTTGCAGTGATTCTGTACAAGTTCTGTTGAAAGCATTGTCTCTATGGACTTGATTTTCTTCTCATGATGTAACACCTGTGGCATCCAGACAAGTGACCTTTTTTAAAATCAGTGTAGCAATTATGTTCCTCTTGCAGGCTGGTCTAGTACTGATTGTCTTATGAAATCGTAAAGTTTTGTGTTAGAATTTTAAATTTTAGGTAAGATGAAAGCCACATATCACTATAATATGTTACTATGATTGTTTCACAGTGAAAAGTTTCCTCAACGTGTATGTATGAACTATCAACTTTAATATAGCATATAGCAGAAGCAAATCCCACTAAGTTTCTTAATAAAAACCACAAGAGAAAGGCACTCAGTTCAATAGACCAATGCAGCAACTAATGAATTTACTTTTACGATTGTCAAACACCCCAGAGGAAGGAAACTTTGGGTCATAATGTGCTGAGAATGGTTCATACTTTGGACAATCACTATTCTTTTTCTAAAACTCACACTCTTACAAGCTTCTTATTCCCATGCAACACTCTCTTAATAATATATAGTATGATTCTGATAAGTCAGACTAAAATGTGAGCTCTTTGTTAGGCGGAAGCTCTTTTTAACTTTGATGCAAATGCTGGCAGGAAAAAATAAATGGCATACTGTTCCAGAAAATGCTTTTAGTTAAAAAAAATCTGTAATACTAATTTATAAAATTATCTTCTATGAATACATCATATAAGCACAAACTTTTTAAAATCACTCAAAACATGTTCTTCCCTGCTTTTCACTTTCAACTAGATTAAAGAGGAAAGACTAAATAATATATTGCGCAAGGTACAAGCATACTTAAAAAAAACAGAAAAAATAAATCAATTCATGAATACTTACATCAATGACTGAAGAACTCGATAAACTTAAACCTTCTAGGTCTGCTGCTAAGGTGGGAGAGAGAATAGTTGGTTTGCAAAACGCAGTCGGAGCTGGTACAGGACTGACTGCAGAAAATAAATAATTAAGAAGAATAGTCAATCAACCAAGCAGCAAACAACAACCCAATCAAGTCTGTAGCTTGAATCATGTCAACTGGATTTCTATTTTCTCAGTGGAAACGTTTCACTCCTTATCCAAGAAGCTTCTTCAGTCTGAGCAAAGTTAGTAAGGGAATCCTTAAATATGTTTCTAGGGTGGCTGTGTGACCTTGCACCTGGGGCTAGGTCATGGTTATTTGAGATGTTTATTTCTAAGTCCCTTTATCATCCATTATTAATGTTCACATTTTAGACAGAGAAGATAGGTGGTTTGAGAGAGGGGTCAAGGAGTCCATTTATGCCAACTTGGAAAATCCTTCCTTGAATAGAGGTGGGGGCCTCAGGCACAATCTTTCCCCTATTTTCCTTCCTGCTTTGTCTTCTGTGCCTAGGAAGATTAAGACTATTTCACAAGCTCAACAGCAGCATGGTGATCTTAACGATCCTCCTTTAGATGATAAAAGGACTTAAAATAACATCTCAATATAACCATGACCTAGCCCCAGGTGTAAGGTCACACAGCTACCTAGAAACATATTTAGGATTCCCTTACCAACTTTGCTCAGACTGAAGAAGCTCCTTGGATAAGGAGCGAAACGTTTCCACTGAGAAAATAGAAATCCAGTTGACATGATTCAAGCTACAGACTGTTCCACCTGGATGACTGAGAACCTTCATCGACAACCCAATCAAGGTACTACCAAGGAGAGTACGACACCCCCACCAACACAGGCAGGACAAGCCAGGGTATATAAACAGAGAGCAAGTCCCACTCCCTTTTCCCTTTCAACAAGGCTCAGAGAGCACCAAGGACTCCACATTAAGAAGAAGAATTAAACTGAACTGAATACATTATGATTCTATGGCAATTTAAGAAAAAAGGGTTCTCCCATATCACTTCACCCATCCAGCCCAGTATTCTATGTCACACAGTGTCCAGAAAGCTCACAAGCGGAACCTCAGGATGCCACTGTTACTCCCTACAAAGTTGTACTTGAGGCTTGCAGTCTATGATTTACAGCCATCAAGACTGATAGCACTAATAGTCCTCTCTTCCAGTCATTTGTCTTCTTTTAAAATGATCTAAATGCTATCCCCACATCTGATAACATTTCCATTGTGCAAATAAATTCTTCTTTTTATTAGTCCTGACTTTACCACATTTAGATTCAGTAACTACACCCAAGTTCTAACATTCTGAGAAAAATTCTATATGACATTTTCTATGCTGCATATGATTTTACACATTTCTATCATACCATCTCTTACCTACTCCTGCTTTAAACTAAAACACCTCAACTGATGTATCTTTCATTGCAAAGGGGACATTCTACGCTCTAATCATTTTCATTGCCATTTTCTGCATCATTTCCAGCTCCTCACTATGCTTTCCAAGGTATTGTGAACAGAACTCTGCACAGTATTCCAAGTGCAGTTGTATCATATAATGGCATTACATATGGACAGTTTTATTTGGTCTTACATTTCAGGAAGGTGAATTCTAATTGAATGTTAGGAAGAAACTTCCACAGTGAAACTAATTATCTAGAGAGGTGGCAGGCTCCCCTCTGCTGGATATGTTCAAATAGAGCCTGAACAACCACCTGCCAGTGATGATTTAAACTGAATTCCGACATTGAGCAGGGCATTAGTCTCAATGGCCTCTCTTCCAACTGTATAATTTTCACTCTTTTTTGTAATGATGCAATTTTTATATCTCAACAGCCATATACATTTGTCTATTAGACACTTGCAAATTTATAATAAAATTTGTGGTGATAATGCTTTGTAATGTATGTACAGAGCTGAAAATAAACCATGGAAATGTTATATATGGAGAGAGAGAGAGAAAGAGAGAGAGAGTCTCATTATTTTTAAAGGCCTAGATTTCTGTACTTTACAATACTTTGGAGAAGGGCATTATAAAAATAAATTTCTGTATTTTGAAATTTTAAGATACTGCAAACAGAAATTTGGGTATGTGTTAAACAAATAACATTGGATTCTAACTTTGCTTCTGCTGGTGGGAGTATCCACTGAGCAGAATTATACTAGCAGAAGTGGGGTCAACATATGTCAGTTCCTCCTTTCCCCAGTCACCCTCTCCAAGTTACATATTGTGAAAGGTGGTGCTGGAGATTTCAAGAACGTATTTCATTACAGAAATCTTCAACCTCATGGTGGATGGAAAAAGCCTTGATATTTATGGAAGGCAAAGCTAAGAGTCATTTAAAAAAAAGAATCTTATCTCTAGATTTAATGCTTTTTTTGCTTTTCTTTTATAATTGAGGCTACATTTTTTCATAGCACCAACACAGGAATTTATAATTTAAAATATATATTTCTGAATAAGAATATGATTTATAAATATTATATGTTCAATTAGATTCTCACTTAAAACGCTACTGAATTATAAAGATGTATTTAGTCTAAAATAGTATAGTAATATTACAAAGATTATGAATTTATCTGATATGGAATAAAAACAAAGGGGATTTTTACATGTAACATGAACTTTTTCAGAAAGGATAATTAGAGATTCAAATACATTATATAGGGTTTTTAAAAACTAGTTATTATATTGCATAACTTAATAAAGGCATTCACTTTGTACATGCAGATATATTAACATAGCTGTACAAGACTAATAATATTTATCTTATTCTTTTCAAAAATGAATTCAAGCAATTTAATTGGCAGGGCCACATATATCAACATCATCATCAAAGGGCAAATATCTCAAGTACTTACAGTCATCCAAATCTAAGAGGGACACATCTTCTTTAGTAGTTTCCTTCTCTTGACAACGTTCTGCCTCTTTCTGCAAAAAGTATATGAATGTTTGATGCTTTTTATCACTGTGCAAAAACATTTCTTGTGTTTTTATAAAAAATGAAATAAAATAACTCTGTGGCCTCTGTTTTAACAAGCTTCACAGAGTAAGAATTCATAAGTGCTGCAATCCCTCCAACACCACAGCTGTAATATTATTTGCCTGAAACACCAGCACAATGTTCTTATTGCAGCAATAGTACGCCATAATGTGTGGCATTTTTTCAGGAGTAGATCGATGTTCTGCATTAATCATATTGTTGTACTATAAGCTTTTTGTTGTGTTTTAAAAATAATTTATGATGGTTTTGGTCTAGTTTATAAAGCACTACATTTTCAGTTTGGCATATCACAGTCTTTTCTTTCCTACAACCCTGAGGTTCTTTATTTAGCATTCAGTTTGATTTTCCTGCTCCAATATTAACACTCAAATTTCTCAATCCAGCACATTCCAAATACAGTGGACTAAAATTTGAAGGGTTCCAGATTGTGGATGGCCAGTCCGGTGATTCTCCATTTGAATACGTGAACAAATCAAATGAGAGCTAAAGCCAGAGAACAGCAGGAATAAAATTTGTTTTCTTAGTCTCTATAAACCTCAGAACTGAGATTTCATTAATAAAATATTCAAACTGAGAAAACAGCCTAGAAGAAGACAGTGGAAAACTGTATCTGAATTGCTGCCAAGAAAACTACATGGATACATCCATGAAGTCAGCAGGAATCACGTTAAATTTGGAGATTTTATCTTTACTGAACAATAAAATAGCAAAAGACCTAAAAATCCAGCAAAGAAACAACCTGAAGATAAATCAGTCTACCAACATGTGAAAGGAAAAAACAAACAGGGATTTTTTCACTCTGAAATATTATCCTCAAAAATTGTACAGAATTCACTACTTGCTACAGCACACATAACCAATATCTTATGGGAAGGAGAGCAATATCTATAACAAAGGTAGAGTAGACACATTTAAAAAATGAATCAATTATTCCCCTAGGTTACACTATAATATATCATAAGAGAATGAGGTGCCTTGTCATAGCTTGCCATGAATTCTGGCACAGATTGCTTAACAAAACTGTAACCTATTTGAGTTGTTACAATACAATATATATCAGGAATAGGTAGCTTGTTTCCTCCAGGGGTCACCCCTTTTCTGTTGTGATGGCAGAGGAAATCCATTGCTGTTTCTAACTAGGGTATAACTGCTAAGTATTGTAAAGGAAATCCAAAACTACCATCAATAAATTTATATAAAAATTAAATCTACAGAATTCAGTAAATGTAATCACCTGCTCTTTACTGGCAACCATGAATGATTTGCATGTCCAAACATGTATCTTAAGAGCTTGCCCCAGTTGTCTATACATTGCAATTTTAAGTGGAATGACTCCTAATTCTGGGAGGATGTGGAGTGATTCCCCCATCCTCTCTGCTCACCCCACCAGATCTAGCAGGGAGGGCATGCTCTGGATCCCTTCCATTAAACAATGTCATCTTGTTGGATGCAGGAGTCGTTCCTTCTCTGTGGCAGTGCCTTCCCTGTGGAACAGCATCCCTCCAGAAATCTGGTTGGCCCCAACCCTTTTAGACTTTCATAAGGCACCAAAGACCGGGCTGTTGCCCCAAGTGTTTGGGCCAGGAGGTTAGGTGACCTCTCCTGGTAATGCTGTTTTTATAAACTGGGTCTATTATTAAACTTTGGGCATTGTGGTTTAGATGGCAAAGGGTTGTTTTAACCTTGTACGCTGCCCAGAGTTACTGTGTGAATTAGGCGGCCATATAAATCAATAAATAAAGTTCTTTCTACTGCATGTGCAGGAGGCTAGCTACCATAAATATTAAAATTAAATAACCCTGGCTCCCAAGACATTTGCTAAACCCTATAGTATAAGTTCACTTTGCAAAACATACTGACTCAAGTTTAGCTAAGTAGTGACTAAATTTCAGTAAAAGCAAAGAGACTTAAGTACAATTTAAGTTATAAAATTGGTTTGAATGTGGGTATCATGGAACAGTCTTAGGATTAATCTTAGGTTTGTTTGTTTGGTTCACTCTGAAACTTGAAAGTTAAAATTAATTATGACTGAATTCATAAAACTGCATACACAATAAAACAACTTTCTGGAAAACAGGTAACATATATTATTTAATTAAAAATGCATCACTATTTTTTTGGATTAAGCAATGATACGCAGAACACAGAAAAGGAGAAAGAAATACCCAAAGAAATTAAAGGCATGAGATAAGAAAAAGAAGCATATAGGTAGTCCTCGTTTAGTGATCACAATTGGGACTGGCAACTTGGTGGTTAAGTGAACCGATCGCTAAGTGAAACTGTGACTGTGCTTATGATCTTACTTCAGCTTTCCTTTGCTTTACAGACCTATGAAGGTCATAAATGCGAGGATTGTTTGCAAGGTTACTTTTTCATCACTGTCGTAATTGCGAATAGTCACTAGATGAGGCAGTTGCTAAATGAGGACTACCTGTAGTTGAATCTAGTTTACACCAAACTATTTAGTGTATTTCTCCATGACTTTCAGTGTATTTCTCCTTGTTTCTACCATGTCCATACATTGCTTCATACATTGTTGCTCGCCAGGAATTATCTCAAATTTTTACTAAACATCCAGGTCGTTTAGATTCCTTTATCTCAAGCTGTTTCTATCAGACCAATCTGATTTTACTTCATTGACCATAGCTAAATATTGCTCTATAATTTGTACAGCACGCCGCAATATCTCTTCTAATTTTTCTTAGATTTTTTAGAATTTTAAGTGTTTTTTCTTTTATTCTAATCAGATGTGAATCTTCTGTTTTATTTGCTGGTCTACGACCGAATAAAAATTGATTTGATTTGATTTGATTTTTTGTTTGGGCTTCTCACCTCTCTTTTTTTCAGGATTTCATCAACTTCATCTAATGATGACTTTCTTCCCCTTCTTCTTGACCCACTTACTCTTCCTTCAAATATTTGTTCTACAATTCACTCATTCTCTTTGTATGACCAAATCACCCCAATGTTTTTTCATACTGGTCACACACTTTTGTATATAGTCCACATTTATTCAGCACCCATTCATTCTTGGCCCTATCTCTTGTTTTAACATAAACACTTGCTACATACCCCATTCCCATTTAATTCAACTTACTTTTATGTCTTTCCTGACATACCAAATTCTCACTCCCATATAACAAGATGGGCAGAAGCATGTTCTTATTTAAAGCTATTTTCATTTGTTTTGCAAACATTTATTCCTTACAACAGACCACATACTAGTCACTATCTCTCTATCAGTATTTTCAGGTCTTACAATTTATCCAACCAACTTACTTCATCTCCAGTAAACATTCTATGAAAGGGTAAAATACATCTACTTGTTCTAATTTTTTGTGTCATTTGTGTGCAATCATTCACTTCACTTCCCTCAAAACGTAACGTTGGTTTTTCATCAGATCCATTTTCCTTGTTGCATCACACAATCTAATATTTGCTGGAAATATTTTGGGTTCTCAATCAACAACACAGTATCATCTGCATATAAAAGTACATGAATACATCCTCAAGCAACACATCTGTAACACCACCGCAAGTGTTCCTTATAAAGGTAAAGGTACCCCCCGCACATTTGTGCAGTCGTGTCCGACTCTAGGGGCCGGTGCTCATCTCCGTTTGTTAGCCAAAGAGCCAGCGTTGTCCGAAGACGCTTCCACGGTCATGTGGCCGCATGACACGCGCGGAACGCTGTTACCTACCCACTAAAGTAGTACCTATTAATCTACTTGCATTTGCATGCTTTCGAATTGCTAGGTTGGCAAGAGCTGGAGCTAGTGCGGGAGCTCACTCCGCATGCAGGGCTAGGGATTCGAACCTCTGAACTTGCAATCTTCCGATCGACAAGCCTGGCGTCTTACCCACTGAGCCACCACGCCCCTTGTTCCTTATATATCTATATAAATATACTTAACCCAAGGGCATCACATATCCCTGTCTTACTGACTGCTCAATCCTGGACCATTTGCTAAGCATTCCATTTATTCTCACACATGCTTTATTCCATCATATACAGCTCTTATTGCATTTGCAAACAACCTTCAACTCCATACTTGCAGAAAATATTCCATAATTTAACACTACTTACTTTACCATAGACTTTCTCTAAACAAACTTAAATTAACATGGCTTCTCACATTCATATATTTCTTGGTGAACTATGTTGTAGCCTACCCACAGACCCAGAAGTTCACTAGGTGACTTTGGGCTAGTCACTTTCTCTTAGCCCAACCTATCCCACAGGGATGTTGTTGTGGGTAAAAATGGTGTTATATATGCTATTTTGAGCTCCTGTATAAAAAGATAGGATAGATATCCATCACCTAAATAAATAAAATGCTCCTTTTAGCATTCTCTCTGTTGTTTCACCATTCCATTCATATTGCTGGAGACTCCTTTTTCCCCCCTCTTCTCCTGCTTTCATTTCTATCAAAATTGCTTTGCATTTTGCTATTTGAGTACATTTTTGCATCTTTTTCTCTATTTAAGCATTGTAAAATATAGTTCTCTCATCCTCATTATTTGCCATAATTTTCTTATATACTTTCTTTCTTTTTTATCCACAGGCTCTCTCACGTTGTCATTCCACCTAGCATCCTTTGTCATATTTTCCATTAGCATAATTTCACTCACTTATATGGCACTCTGTAACATAATTTTTATTCTTTTCCAAGCAGCTTCCATATCCTCTTTCCATTCATTTTGTGGGGCGCTCAATTTACTAATAATTCCACAAGCATCTAAGTTTACTCCCATTGGTCTACAGCAAGACAGTATCTCTAATTTAGAGGCTACCTTGCAAGCTAACATACTGTTATCCACCTTCTACCAGCTAGGAGGTATATGCAGTGTACTCACACATACTCAGAATACTTTTATTTACATATTTAGTTTATTTCTTTTGCAATATATGTGTCACTTTTCTGATGCCAAGACAACTCAAAATACAATAAAATATCAAAACACAAAAAATGTTACAAGCAAGAATAAACATTGATATTCAATAGCAAACTGGCTATAGCAAAATCTAAAATGAAGAAAAATGAAAAAATCTGCTTAAAACATTTTCAAATGTCACTGATAGGAAGACAATCTGAATTCTAATGGCAGGAAAGTTCATATACTAGGTTGGCTCCAGGAAATACAAACACAGCCATGCTTGCATTCATTCCTCCATTTACAGACTACCTGCATCACTGAGAGCTTTGACTTTCAGGAGGGATGGAAGTGGAATGGGGAAATTGGAATAAAGTGGCAAGCAAATGTGATCTTCTACTTGTGCAAGGCACCCTTGGATTCAAGCTATAGGAAAAGCTTGAATTAAAAAATAGAACACTTTTTTTCACATTGCCATCTGCTGTGTCTCAGAAAGCACAGACAGAAAGGCCTCACCAGAATTTAGGGAACGGATAAGCCAAAGTGGAGAAAAGGCTGAAGTAATTCAACACCAGACTAAAGGCATTAATGAGGAATTTTAAGCCTGTGGCCCATTTTAGACCAGGAAGCTGTCAATATGACCAACCAAGGTTTCTAGGAAAGTCTTTTTTTTCCCCAGCCAGGCCTTCACTGGAAACCTGCCACTTAAAGTGTATGACTGTGGTAAGATATGAAGCCAAGCTCATTGGGGGAGCAAGGAGAGAAGGGGACATAATACCAATGGATGAGCCCACTCATTTTGGGCTATATCCTTATCCGGTACTACCATAAAGCCCCTAAAGCTACCACCTGGAGCTGGTTTAGCCCTTCTGCAGAATTTTGATCTGTGCTCTAAAATGAACTAGCAGGCAGCTGATATGTACAAAGTGCTTTATAATCTATTATTGAGTTTCCAATTCCTCCAAACCCCTTATTTTATTTTTACAAATAGAAACTGTGGCTACCGCATTCTAAATTTGCCAAGCTTATTCATTATTTTTAAAACTTTAAAAAAATATTTAAACCCAACATACTTACCAATGCTGATGTTCTCCATTTACAGGAACTTTAACTGAAATTGAACTTAGAACACTAATATCTCTGTTCTCTCTTTAAAATTACAGTCCAGATAGACATATAAAATAAACATGTTTCCCCCTTAGAGAAGAGAATGCAGTCCATAGCTGAATGCTAAACAAAGAAGTTAAGCCATATCCCATCAAACATTTCTCTATTTTCAATTCATCTTGATAATAGAGACAGAACCTGGGTAAATGCATATAGGAGTTGAAGCAGGAGATTTCTCTTGCTCAATGCATAATTCATGTGCTCCGCCTGCAAAGTGTGTAAAATGAGAATTTCACACCGCAGCATGAGCCATGGAACTGCAGAGAAGAGGCAGATGAAATCATATTTTTCACTGTGAATTCTGCTTCTTATCCTTCCAATATTTATACAAAACCACCACTGACAAACCAAATGC
The DNA here is from genome assembly GCA_023362775.1 of Charina bottae. Lineage (NCBI taxonomy): Eukaryota > Metazoa > Chordata > Lepidosauria > Squamata > Charinaidae > Charina > Charina bottae. Next base: position 2,044,476 of record JALMGJ010000012.1, read on the forward strand.
ACTGACTGATCGCCTACTGTTTCCATTGTGTTAGCAGTTGAAAAAAGATCAGGCAGAAAGATAGACAATTTGTTTTTATATCTTTTTTTAAACAGTGAACCAGGTTTTTAACAGTTGACTGACTATACTAGGCTTGTATAAGAGGCCAACAGTAACTGCAAAGGTTCTTATTTACTCATGCATTATATTCAAATCTGAACTTCTCTTTTAAAAGTATGTGATTATACATTTCAGTATGTTATATTTTTCCAAATACATGAGAATTTTTAAAGGTTTTATCTTTATGTAAAAAGCTAATTTAAAAGTTATATTTCTAATATACAGTGGCCAATACCAAACTATAATTATCAGGAGTTATTTTACTTCTATTCTGTAAATATTACAACTACTATGACAAATAATAATACCACCCTATAAATATGTCCATCTCAAATTTATTTTTATGAACCTACAAGAATTCCATAATCACCATACTCTTTAAAAGGTATTTTAAAGATATTTGTATTTTTCTCTAAAATTTATTTTAAAAATATACTGTGCTTGAATATTCATAAAAGATGAACATTAAGGGTAATAAAAACATTTTTAAATTGAAAAAGCATACAGAAACAATCATGATTTAAAAGAATAAAGGCTTTAGTGCACACAGTTTCCTTACAATCACTATTTTTCTCTAAATAGATGTTTCAAATTGCATATATGACAAGGAATTCAATTTCCCCCCCACAAAATAATTTTACATATTCACATGGTAAAAAGCACATTCAGTATAGGTATTCTGATAAAGTAAGATTTCAACATTCACAAGTCGCTAAGATCTTTAGCGACTTGTGAATTATTTACAACCTAAGTCATATTAAGCCATGAATCAACTCCACAGTAAGGGATCACTCCTAGAAAAAAGCATATGGGAACACATGCTAATACTACTTCAGACTGCAGCCAGTCTGTTTATACAGACCAAACCACCCAGTAAACTGGTAATGTATCTATTTTTGGTGTAAAAAAGCAAGAACTTTTGAAATATTTTTTGCAGGCAATTTTATGGTTAGCCCATAGGTACTTTTTCTCATGCGGGAGGTATTTTCTACTCAGAAAGGGAAACCTTGCATGCGGGTGGTGTGAGAAAATGGAAACTAAAAGAAGCAACATACATTTCTCCTGTGCAAGTGCCAACACCAGGGTCAGGGTTTGCCCTCAGCAAATTATGAGCCGAATAAAGCCTTCTCATTCCAGTCACTGTCACTCATTGCTGACATCATCTGCAGGGCTTGGGAAGCCAAACAGCAACTAGATGCTCAGGATGAGTTGACTGGAGAGGAGGAGACATGACAGAAGTAGCCCTAATGTCTTCAAAATATGCCGATGAGCTGACAGAGATCAGGAGAGGAGAAAGACCACAGAAAGATAAGCTACCAGGAAGCACTTGAACCTCTTTCATTCAGACACAGTGGGACAACCTGGAAGTGTTTACTGAAACCCTGAAATGAGATATGGGTTCCATATGTAATCCTCACTTGTCATTTAGAGGAGCTTAAGGAATGAATGCAGCAAAGCTAGATGGAGGAAAAGGAAGAAATATAAACAAGCAAGGTGATTCATTTGATTGTATAAATCAAGCTTTTCCAGTTCGCATTGGGAAGCTTTTTAAAAGTGTCCCCTGATGTGTAAGTGAGAGTTGCCACTATAAATAGATGAGGAAATACATTTTACTCTTTAGTTAGGCATTAGCTTGTCCATTTATAAAGAAAAGGTGAGAGTAAAGAGCATTCCTGCTGTAATTACTGCTTTCCTTAATATAAAGCCATCACTGTAATATATTTCTTTATTGGCTTTTTACTCCATTTTTCTATCAGCTTGCCAATCAAGGCATCTTACAATAGTAATGAGGACATAAAATGTAGAGCAAACAATATATAATCAAAATACAGATGAAAGTCAAATTATGTGAGATTAACAACTAAAAGCTGCATGGAAGAGATGTGCTTTTACCAATCTCCTAAATACTGAGCATTTCCTTAGGGATGCACACCTCACAGCTTGGGAGCAATAGCGTGCTCCCCCCTCTGGCTTCTGGTTAGGTTATCATGGTGACTAATGCAGTCTCAATACCATGTTCTGGAGAAAACCCCAATTGGAATGAGTCCAGAAAATTTGTTTCATCCAGATGTATCTAGTAAAGGGACTTCATCATCTTCATATTGCAACCTGACAGAAATACATAAATAAATACTTTTTCACATAGTAAAGCCCAGAACGCTGCAGGTCAATGGCCATACTGGAGGAATAGGGTAAACTGCCCAGAGTCCCTCCTTGGGTGGGGAGATGGGCGGTGATAGAAATTTGGAAGGAAGGAAGGAAGGAAGGAAGGAAGGAAGGAAGGAAGGAAGGAAGGAAGGAAGGAAGGAAGGAAGGAAGGAAGGAAGGAAGGATAGATATATATAAAAGAGCACACTGCTATCTACTAAGTGAACTGAAAGTTGAGGATGGGTGTAGTGAGAGAATAGTTTACTACAGTCCTGCAATGAGTCTGTTGTTACCCAGGCAGATATGAGATCAAGACTTTTGCTTGTTTGAAAGATCAGTGTAGCACTTAATTTGTTCAGCAACTTGGTGTTATTGGATGCAAGTGTATCCTCAAAAGCTTATAAGTATACCCTCGTGGCTTTTGTCTCTCTTTCCCTGCTTGCTCCCAACTACAATTGTTCCAACTCTCAAAGAGATAGCTTAGCTTTACCACTGATCAGTATTTTGGTCAGTATTTGGCATACTCAAAGAGGAGCAAAAGTCTTTGCTCTATATTAGCTGGGAAATGAGCTGTTCTTGCTGCTCCAAAGAAAAGAAAAAAACTATGCTTTTTAAGAAAAGTTTTTCAGCTCTTTGTCCTAGTTCTCTGAAGCTCAATATGCTCAAGTCTTCTCTACAGGATGTCTCAACCCCTCTCTATTCTTGCCTCTACTGCCAAGCAGGCCATGCCATTCCCTTCTCCATCTCTATTATTTAGCTCTTTGGGCATAACAAAAAGATTGGAGATGATGGAAATCAGTTGTAAAGGTGAAAAGTCAAAGCTGTGAATGGTTATGCCCTATGGCAGCCTCTTTTTGACGTTGCCTTTGATGTTCCTCGGTGCTCCCAGTGTTCAAAAAGGATGCTTGTCTCTGATATATGTAAACTTATGCTCCAATACTTATATTTTACTATCTCATTCCTTCTTCACCACCAAGTCCTTATTTATAAAGACGGACTTGCTTATTTATTGTTTTCTATGGCATTTTTTATAGTGGAGACCTGACTGCCCAATCAAATATATACTAAAATTTAGACCTCTCCACGAGCAGTTTTCACTTCCACGAAGGGAAGGGGAAAAAAATCAATAAGGTATAGTGAAATTAGAAATTAAATGTACTTGTTTCTTTAGACTCATCTCTCAATAAGGGGGAAGATCTGAAGGACAGCTCCAGCTACAGGAAAATGGAAAAGGGAAGACATAAAAAACTATTACAAGAAAGGATAAGAGGAGCAAGGGGAGAAAGAAGAGAAGGAAAATAGGAAGCAGCAGCAGTAAATTTAAAGCAAAATTAATATGCAGTGCTTCATTTTCGCTATATAGACTGTATATTAATGAACTACACCTTAAAAAAAGTAGCCAGTATAGTAAAAAATGGAAAGTGTGTAGTGTAAGCCCTTCAAGGCAGGACAGGTAAGGAAACAGACCCCACAAAAATACTAGAACTCTGTTTAATTGATATAGGATATAATAACAGTTTCTTGAAAGCTTAAGAGCATTTCCCCTTCCCTCCCTCTTATATCAAAGAGTCAAGGCGGAGCAATTTTACGTTTCTTTCTTACACTTCCTTGTTTTCCTGGATTGAGCTCATGTTTTGCTAACGGTGTCCGCATATCTTCTGCAAGGTCATCTCTATACTTCTCTATAGGTAGGCACAGACTCCTGACCAGTAGAATATAGCACTCTTTTTGGATGTTATAAAAACCTGTATGTGCAATTTGCTAAAGCCTATTCTCAACAAAAGCATGAAACTCTGTTGCAAAGTTGAATATGCATTTTGCGTGAAACAGCATCACTATTTTAGAATATCTTAGGTTGCTAGATTGGGACAGCTACTGATCAGACACTTTGGAGAACTACTACCAGTCACAGTAGTTAATGCTTGTTTGATCAACCAACAGTTTGGTAGCTCCATATGATTACCTAATAGATATAATTGTCAGCAGACTGCCACACCTTTTGTACTGATTATCTCTCACTATAGAATCAGTAATTTGGGGAAAAAAACATTATGTTTGCTAACATTCTCTAGTGCAGAAATGAAACTTTTGAGTCAGACTGCAAGGTGCCTTTATAATATTTGTTCTTGCCAACCATGACAGCAGATGTCTTGTTTTTAACTGGCCATAAAATACAACCTTCAGTATTTCAGAGTCAGCCACAGATGAGCTTTTATAAGCATGATTGCGGCGCTTATCATTTGACAGCAATTAAGTATGCCACAACCTTCCAAGACAACAACTATGATTTTTGTGGTCCATTGATATATTGCCTATGCCATACTCTCCAGTAGTTTTTATTCAACAGTCATCTGCATATTTTTCCTTACTTCTGAAGACAATTATTACTTCTGGCTGCCCCTTTCCCCATTCTCTCCAGTAAGCTGAGAAGACAAAAGAAAGGGGTCAACCCATACCAGGGTTTGATGGCATTGAAAGCAGCAAGAGAGATCCTGAGGCTTCCATATGTTCACAAACTATGCCCCCAAACCAGATCAATCATCTTATGAAAAAAATCAGGAAATGTGCAACAGAATTTGCAGAATGCAAGCTACTCTGGAATTTTCATTCCTCCCACCTTAATGTTTTCACTCAAAAGTGTTCATGGGTTGAAAACGAGCTTCTCAGGGCAGTGTGCAGCATACTATACCCTATATAACTAATGCTATTATTTAATATTTATTTATTGCCATGAACATCAAGTAATTTCTATAGAAGTTACATGTAATTTTAGACTGCCCAATGCATATTAATACAAATGAGAGTAAATAACAGTGATTGAGTTTTTAAAGCTACTATTCAGGGGCAGTGTGGTGGATTTTGGCGGTGCCGTTGGTTCTCAGGAAGGAGAGAGCACATCCCAAGGAGGTGGAGGAGATAAGCGGAGGCACAGTCCGGGAGGCAACGGTGGGAAAACGAAGAGGTTCAGGATAGCCCCGCCCTAGAGTCTCCCAGGTTATTTCCCCTTAGGTTAGTTAGAGTAGCTTTAGTCTGGCAAGATTCTGTCTGTACGGTGTGAGCAAATAAAGAACTGGAGTTTGAATGGACTGACTTTTCGTTGTTCTTGGGCTGGGCCTGACATACAGCTACAGTGCATCTTTCAACTGAATTGTCAGTTTCACTTTTTAAAAAATTTTAAAAATGATGTATGAAAAACAACCCCTGAGAATGATGACAATCATAATCAGGAATACAAATGTAAAAAAAATGAATGTTTTGATCTTAATTAAAGGCTTTTATAATGTTTGTGCTTTACAACATACATGTTATTTAACAGAAATATAGACATGTCCCATTAGATCACTCTAAAGTGGTTAGTCCATAGCTTTCCAAACTGTGTGTCGTGACACTTTAGTGTGTCGCAACACAACCCGGAAGCGGCGGCGGGGGCATGCAAGGCGGTAGCATGGGGGCATGCGGGGTGGCGGGGGTGTGAATGGCGGCGGCGGCAGCGACGATGGCAGCGGCGCGCCATCAGCGGTTCCGTGTTTTAGCGGAAAACACGAGGCCGCCGCCGTGCACACCACCGCCACCGTGCGCCTCCCGCGCCACCGCCATGCACACCCCTGCAGCCGCGCGTGCCCCCGCGCCGCCACTGTGCACACCCCCGCCACCGCGTGCGCCCCCGCCGCTGCTGCCATTGGTGTGTCGCCAACGGCAGCAGTTTGGAAAGCACTGGGTTAGTCATTAGCAGCCAACAGCCTTCTTAAAAAATTCAGTTGAACATTTATTTTCACTAACTTTAAGATAATGCAAAGGGCTTCCAGTCCAGACAAAAGAAATGACACAAATTTTCTGAGACTTCTTACACACACTTATTATAGAAGTAATGGCAATGTAATTTCAAGATCTGTGTATCTAAAAAATATATTATATTTAAGATGTACCTTGTGAGGAAGAGGTTCCAAGTTATTCTCAGAATCACTTTCTGAGGTAGAATCTGAAGAACTTTCCTCAGTTGAGCTAGATTCTAAGTTGGAAGAACACTGCACTTTCTGAGAATTCACTTTAATTTTTTCTGTGCTTTTAGAATCCCTAATATAAAATAAATGTAGAAGAAGATTACAGACTTAAAAAATTAACATGTACAATATTACATAGCTTTGGCAGAAATTATTTTCAGCAGCATTTCCCAGAAATTGGATCCTCAAAAATTAGCCTACACATAATATGAAATATAGCATTGCTTGCTTCAAACATTATGGTCAATCCAGAACTCAGCTACTGGGAATTGTGTGTGTGTGTGTGTGTGTGTGTGTGTGTGTACACACACACACACACACACACATATTTCAAATTTAGTCACCGCCCATCTCACTCAAAGAGCAACTCTGGGCGGTTTACAATAAGTATTCTTAGCTCATGTGGTTCCCCCATCACCACACACATATTGATTCTCTTCTCTGTATTCTGGCGTACTGCACTTATAATTTGCAACAACTATGTAAAGTTAGCACCCTATTCCGATTTTCATGCAAGCCCTTAGTTAGCAGTAATCACAATTTGCCTAATTCAGACATCCTCACAAAATATTTCATATTTTATTTTAATCAATTTTATCGTAAACCGCCCAGAGTTCCCCATTGGGGGAGATGGGCGGTCATATAAGTTAAATAAATAAATAAATAAATAAATAAATAAATAAACTATGATTATCACAGATTTGGGTGTGGAGAGATAATTCTTGCACACAAGAGACTCACAGCACATTTCAGAAATGAAATAAAATATATGGGTCCAGATCATATATATAATCAAAATATATAAAATGTATGTGATTTGGACCCATATATTTCGGAAATGAAATATATGGGTCCAAATCACGTACATTTTGGTTATTACATTTCAGTAAAATTAATTGTACCATGCAACTAGTATGTTTGATTACTAGAACAAAAGATAAATGTGGTTATAATCGTAAATATGGATATTCTGCTAAGATTTTGGAGAAAGTAAATTAATAATAATAATAATAATAATAATAATAATAATAATAATAAAAAATTTATATGCAGCCCAACTCCCAGTGACTCTGGGTGGCTTACAGTTATTAAAAACATTCAAGAAAAAAAAAAGACAAAAAAAAGTACAAGACAGAATAATGATGGTAATAATGTAATATTAAAATAATGTAATATTATTACATTATAATATTCACTTCTTATGAAAATATTAACATACAACCAGCAATTGTTATGAAAAAGTAAAATCATAGCATTCTATATCAGAAGTGTCTATTTGTGCAATATTTCCACACATTTCACCTCTATTTCCCCCTCTCTCTTCATGAGATAGTTTTAATTCCAAATATGATTCAGAGAAAACTCAATATTTATTTAGTGAAATAAAACTACTTTTAAAAAATCCAATTTCTAATTTGAAGCTATGGTTTTTCAGGACAAACTTATTTTATTACTTAGTTTTTCATAGGTAATCATTATTTATCTTACCGCTTAAGAGTTTCACATGTTAATCTAATGAAAAAAATTTACTGGTAACTAGCTTTTTAACTTTGCAATGATGAAAAGCCTGTATTAATTTAACCTACAGATTTCATTTGTTCTGAACAGGAAAAACAATATAAATCACTTTTAAAATCATTAAATCCTGACTTAAATTAATAAAGTCATAATTAGGGCATTATGCTGTGTTTGTTATGGAAGTGGCAGGGCGAGCTGCTTTAATTACTGTCTGTAATAAAAGGAGCACAGTGCATACTGAGCCACAATCAGCTCTGTCAGCCACGACTGAGCTGAGCTGCAAACTCATCAATGCATTGGCGGTAGGCTACAGAGTAAAAGGGCCATCGTGTCCACCGAGGCCACTTGCTGACAGAAGTGGAAGAAACAGATTCAGACAATCCAAGGTATTAGCCCCAATTACTTAAATTTTTAATGGCATTTTAATACACATTAACTCTATTAGTAACAGGCAATCTTTAAAGGACCTTTCCCTTCAGCAGCTTCTGACCGTCTCCCTTCACAGCCCTTGCCTCCAATATCTGAATCATAATCCTTTTAATATAACATTATTTAGGGAAAAATCAATTGCCTTAGTTACCTAATGGCAAGATATAGAAGAGTTTAATTTTATCCTTCACAAAATTACTATATAAGGTAACTGAGTGTTTCATAAAGTGGCAGGCTGACTGTACAGCCTCCCAAGGTTATGTTAATATATTCTGCTCACCTAACAAAAGATTTTTTTAAAAAAAAAGTTCGCTCAACTTACATGTAACTATATCATCTGAAATTACAGAAATGGGTAACCTTTTTTCAAAAGTGAATGTCACTAAAAAGACAACGAAATATAAAAAGCTGTGTAATTTCAACATTGTGGTCTAATATTATAAACAAGTACATGGATACCTTTCAGAAACTGTCATTCTTTTTCTTTCAGCCTTTGACTTCCTATCATTCTCATCAGTAGAAGAACTTGAACTACTTTCCAGGCTGGTATCCCCGTGCCCTTCTTTCTTTCCTTCCTCAGTATCAGATTCGCTTTCTAGAAATGAAAAAGAAAAAATATTTGTATGCATGAACAATTCAGGTGAGTAACTTCTAACACTGTACTACATTCCAATGATGTTTAAGCATTCTGACACAATCTTATAATAAACAGTGACATCAAAATGTTGCTTTCACAGCTTTAAAACACTGTATTTTTAAAAAATCTAGGCACTCACTGACTTAATTTCTGACCATAATATGTTTGCAGGATGATGGAAAAGGGATGAAATCAGACATGACCTACATGTCCTCTATCCTCACTCTCCTGCTCTAACATAGTGTCATCTTCAAAACTTAAGTATTTAATCTATTCTTGCACACACATCTAGTGATGACAATTTAATCAGGAATTTAAACATGTTATTCAGTTTCTAATCGGCTGGAAAGTGTTTCTAATATTTAACTTGAAGGTACGCTTTCCCAGTTTCAGTCCACTGCTTCTAGTCATTACCCTTAATAATCTTTGGCAATTTTTCTCTTGTTTCCCCAGTGTTCAGAGGAGTAGCCCCACAGGATTTGAAAATATGTCCTTTCTATATTTATACATGTGTGTCTATATTTATACACTTGTATTTCAGTAATTCCATTAGATTAAAATGCTGGATGGGAGGACCCAGTGCAGATATAACATTGCAGATATAATAGGAATGAAGGCTTGAGAAAAAGAAAATGAAAGCATTTGGATCCACATTAATAACAAACCATCATTCATTCATTCATTATTTCCATTTATCTATATCTCCAATTCATGACTCTGGCCGGCAATATAAATTGAAATAATAAATATTTTATTATAGAGGCAAACAGAAATATGCACATTAGCAATAATTAGAATCTAAAATGTATCTTAATAATTATGTAAAACAATATTCTGGAAAGTAAGAACAAAAGATTGAGTTTTCCACAAGCACCAGTAAATATGCACTCTGACAACTTATCATTTTTCATTTATTCCCCTTAATACCTATATAACCAATAACAGAGTACAAACTTCAGAGATTAATCTTCAAACTTCAGAGCTTGGATTTCATAATTGCTATTGTTTATGGATAGCTTTCTTTTTCTGTTTTAAAGGAGCCCAAACACTTAACATTCCAGCGTGGCAATGTGAAAGTGGAATTGAAGAGATTTGAGGTTATTTATTTAACATTTCTATATATACCACTTCCTACTTTTAAAAAAAATCTCAAACTGACTTATACCTATAATCAAATCCCCTAAAGAAAGTCCCTCTATGTATGGGAGCAATAATTTTATTTCATTTACTTTTGAATACATGAGATAAAGGTGCATTTTAGACAAGCAAAATAGAGTAAAAATGTTGGGCGTATCTGTATGTCCTGCTGCCTATTATGCCAGTTGATTGCATCTACTGCTACTACCTATAAGCTGAAATCATTCACCTGTAATATAACTGGATGAGATACCGTGGCATTGCTAGTGTTGGAGCAACTGAGTGTAGCTTCAGAGCTCCACATCCCTAAGGGCCCCCACCTTTTCCTTAAAAAGGCCCTTCCCTCTCCTTGGTCCACTCCCCCACACCACACAGCTGCACTGGCACGTTTTCTTTTTTTTAAAGACTTAAGCTGCTGCCTTACTCAGCCCCTTCATCTACTAGAAGGCTTCTATGAAGCCCTATGTGATGGTAAAGGTAAGAAAGAAACAGCATCAGTACCTAGTAAAGTGGTAAGAAAATAAATTGTATGGGGAAGAGGACACTGGAAAGGGGGAGAAAGAGAGTGCCCTGGGAGAGGTGAAATGAGTAGGAAGGACCTGGGAGAGGACTGAGGAGAACATACCACTCTCACTGCTGCTAGAAGAATCGTCACTTTCCTCATTAACATCCTCTTCTTCCTCTTCTTCGTCAGATTCAGGGTAGAATTTTTCAATGGTTTCTTTTTTTGCCTTTCCTTGTAGGTAAGCCCATTCTTTTGCCTGTTTATAAATGGACAGGTTTATACAGTTGAAGTAGTAATATTTATACTTATCCACACTTTACAGCTCTCTTTTTTACTTTTTATATACACAGTAATAAAGACCTCCTGAAACTTGGAGCAAAAATATGGAAATTTTTACTTAATGCTCTAGTACTATTTATTACAAAATAATAACATCATTAGATTTATAGGCCATTTCACAATAAAGAATGTTTAAAAAACACATTTTTCAACATCAAAACCTGTTTAGAATAAACTGCATAATCTAGTTTTCTGCAAGCCCCTGAAAATACTATTTTGGATAATAATAACATTAAAAACAACAGTAACAATGGCAGTAATAATAATCCAACACATATCCTTCCCTTTATTTCTGCTCCTAAAAGCTGTTTTGTTTTGTTTTGTTTTGTTTTGTTTTGATGTGTTGAGGGAAGAGACCAGAGACCTAACAGAACTTCTTAGGATGTGCAGTGAGTGACAATCTCCAATGGCAAAATGGACTACTTTTCTTATGCAATTTGTCAGCATTTTGGGAATGCTGGGGGTAAAGCTAGAAGTGACAGTTGCAATTATCTAGGAATAGCCATTATGGTTTGCTAATCCTAAAACACCTTACCAATTAAATTGGGAAGTCTGAATTAGTTGGAGTACTTAACCATGAGCAAGTGAAGTTGGAAGAAAGGTTTCAGATAGAACATAAATACTAGAATACATACTGACCATCAGCAGAGTAATACAGAGCATTTCAAAGGAGTTATTTAGAGCAGAAAAGCTTTATTTTTCAGTTATGTTTATTAAAATAAACTTGAAACCCTGAAAAAAAATGTAGCCAGATAGATTCACAATTCCTAGTTTCCAAATGTATAAAATGTTATTTTGAAAAGTCAACATACCAACCCAACTTCTTCTACATTTCTCACTGAAGGGTCAGGTGCAATCTCCGGCCAATTAGACAATTCCAGATAGCCAGAGACTTTCATGTTCAGAGTATGAGACAAAGTACCAAGTTGGAAGTGCTCCCTATCTATTTGAGGGTGGAAAAGGAAAGATGAAAAGTATACACATGAGCTCTGTATCATAAAGAGCATTCTTAATCAGAACTAAAAGTAATTGGCATTACATTACTTCAAATGTCATGGAATAAATATAAACAAGAAGCTCTTCATAGGTCAAAAAACTGATTCCAGTCCATAGATTACAATAATCTCCCCCATAATGGTCAATAAAAAAGCTAATCAGTCAGTGTATTTAGAGGTGTTGATCTGAAATGTAGCTTCTCTAAAAATTACTTTACTGTGAATATTAAGAATGACAGCACAGTTAAATAATCCATATACATGTCTTGGCACAAACACATCCAGAATGTTAATAGTTTTTCTTTCAGAAGGAGTGCTGCTTTCAGTATTTAAAGTAGGATTAATACAGCAAAGTATGTGAAAATTTAGAAAGCAGAAAATGAACATGACAAAATTACCAATACCATTACATGATTTTTAGAATTAGTTAGAGAGCAATAGAGAAGGTACCACATTGCATCCTTCTCTATGCAAAAATTTACAAGAAAAACATGAGTAATCCTGATACACCAACAAAAATGAATCTGGAAGGGACTGTAGTTTCATGTTACTCAATCAGAAGTATAATGAATTATCCAAAATGAAGTCAGAAGTCTTGTTAAGCAGCTAAAGATATTTTCTACACAGACTACGCTCAGCACAAATTATGGGGTTTTTTTTCCAGAAATGTATACTATATATAAAAACAAACATTTAAATCATATATAATTTCCAGTTTTTAAATTACATTTCACACTACCAAACTACTTACAATTCTGACTGCTTTCTTAATAACTGAAAACTTGAGATCATATTGTTTATATACTATTTTTTAAGCTGACCACTTGGTAATTTAAATATATAGATAACAGATGCATGTCTCTAACATTAGATAGAAAATTTAGCTGGCATACCTTTAAAAGGTGACTCAAGTAGTGGGGCAGGCTTCTGTGCCAGAAATATTTTTTTGGCATATTTGCTTAAAGCTCCACTCTTGTCGTTTGGAACAATAAGCTGCCTAATAAATCTTGTTCGGTCTCTGATGTCGTAGCTTTGATCATACTTGCCGAGGTTTAATATGTACTGGGTAAGCAATTTTGTCTGTGAAAAACAGGACAAGAAGAAAATACAAGTTATTTATGATTATTGATAACTCTGGATAAACATATTTAAAAAGGTAATAAAAATGAATGGTTATGTCAAACAAATGTTGTTCCATAGGGAATATGCATTTCGAAAGCAGTAAATGGAATTTTGAAGCCAAAGCACATGTCCTCTTCTGCGTAGGGGAGGTGAATGCTGAGTACTGAGAAGCAGCCATGTGCTAGATTATTAAACTGCTGAAGTGGAAAGAAAGGCATCATTAAAAAAATAATCATATATGGCAAACCCGCTGAAGGGCCTACGTGAGAATAATGAATGTGGAAATACAACTAAAAACATGGCACTCAAAACTTAATCGGAAAAATATGCAGGACATCAAAACATCAGAGGGTATTAGGAGGCTGGCAAACTGCTTCTGCTGAGGTGTGTTTTATGAAGAGATACTGTCCCTGGCACAAGCCGTCTCTGCACTCTGACTGCACTCAGTTACTTTACTCTGAATTATGACCCATTAAAGCAGACACATGAATCACTGAACTGGATTACTGCAAATTATTTGCAGTGCATTTAGCTGTTACTTTTTCATAAAAGCAAGCTGCTGATGCCCTCTAAAAACCAGGATAAAAGACTTCTTCCATTTTTCCTCTCACAGCTTAAAGCCTCGGGTAATATTGGTCATTTATATACATAAAAGCAAGTTATATTACCCTAGCTTTTTACAGCATAACCAGATTCCCTAATTTGTTGTAGAAATATTAATTACTAAAATTATTCAATGCATACTGTTTAATTTTTGCATAATAAAAAACCATCGGAAATACACAAATAGTCTGCATATACTATATATACGGTTCGGCAGATATCTACAAAATGCAGTTGATAACAATTGAAAATATTACATCATTTAAACACAAAATATACAAAGTATTATATTTATTCTCTTTGTGATAAGCTATGTACATTATTTGATCTGAAAATCTTTTCTATAGACACATCTTTCCAGGGCACAGAATTATATTCTGACGAATAAACATATTATTTCTCAGAAAAAGTTATGAAGTTACAATATATTTATATGAATATATGACATATTTATACAACATATAGAGTACATCTATTATTTTGGAACTCTGTAATTATTCCTGAAATTTAACATTTTAAGCAATACAGCTAAACAAATACAGTAGATATAATTTCCCCAATGCAGGCTGATTGGTTTTAACTACCAAGTAGTATTAAAAGAGACCAATGGGATATCACTTTATTTGCTAGTAGTTGAGCAATCTTGAGGCCAATATTCTTAAACCCTGGTAATTTCAGTGCTGTTTAGTACTGGAACACCAACAGTAAGTCCAACCCACTACGACTGCCAGTTCTACTGATGTCAGATTGAATTGGGAGCCATTTTTTACTCTTGCACTCCTTCTTCCACCCATTTTCACTCTCACTAAAAGGACATAGCTGGACCACTAAAGTGGAGAAATTTCCATTTGAAAACAGAAGCATGAAACTTCAATAAAACCTGGTTTATCACACTGTATAAACCTCTGTAATTCTCAAGTTTAACAGTATTTGATAGTAGTAGCCATTTTCAAAAATGGTACCTCGGCTGGGTTAATTTTTAAATGACTATCCTAAATAATAATATTGAGCTGGGCTTAGCTGACCAATACAATTAAGCAGGGTTGGATCTGGATAGTACTTCAGTGAGAGATTATCAAGTAATTCCAGGGTTGTAAACTAGATTGGGAAATTTTAAAAAAAATCCTGGGGAAAGGCAATGGCACCCACACAGTCACCAGGAATCAAGCTCAACTCAAGGGAGACTTCATCTTACTACTGATATTCAACTGACTTTCAGTTACATTCAACCTTAGTATAAAGAGAATGTGGCTCAACACTGCTGAAACACTGCTTTTAAAAAACAAACTTGAGGAAAATGATTTGTGGTTATGTTTGAATAGCACCTTTCACCGAATCAGCATGCTGTTCATCTTCTACTTAAATGCTGTCTTCTACTACTATCCACACAAGTCTGTCTCAATTTTGTATGCAATGAATGGCATAAAAGCAGTAACACAGTTAAATACAGGCTAGTATTACCAATAGGCCAGCCTTTGCTACTACGGCAAAGACAATTCAAAATAATACTAGCTACATAAAATAACATTTTTGATGGCCTTCACATACAATTATTATGTTAGAGGGTTTATAAGTAATTGCTTCTTGACAATGTTTTGTTCAATGCATAGGTGATAAGGCCAGAAAGAAAGATCTTGCAAATAATTAGTTCCCTGTTGGGGGAGATGGGCGGTGATATAAATTTAATTAATTAATTAATTAATTAATTAATTAAGAAATTCTCTCCCAGTAAATGTCCCTATCCTGTGCAGGAGAAAATATGGTGCTAGTTAGGACAAATGAAATAAAGCAGAAACATCCCATTGCCTAATCACTTTCCCAAGGACTTGAGAAACAATAAACCCTGTCAGCTCAGCCATAAAAACATGTAGCAGACTAAGGAATGCTGAGAAAGCTGGGAGAAGATACTAGGAACTGAGCACAGACTCTGGGAACCAAGGACAGTTCAAGATTCATTCACAGAATGCCCTCTATGTTCATTCCAGGGACCACTGTTTTTGTAACTCCACTCCATCACCTCAGAAAAATCATATCTGACCTCACCATCACATAAAATACTATTATATCCAATCATATCCTATCAAATGTATATACTATTTTGCATAAATCTAGATACAGGAATTGCCTCCTTGCCCTTTTAGGTTGGCTTTAGCTACCTCTGGTACTGTCATAAACAATCTGTGCTTCAACGGCAATTGTGTGCTGACCTCTGGTTTGAAATGAACCCTTGGAAAAACTTGTGAGAGAGAAAATTATTATTCCTATAATTCTCCTATAATTTGGTGTCAGCAATGGAAGAGCCAGAAAAACAGAGGTGGTGGCAAGCACTTCTGCACCACGCATCAGGCATTCTTCCAGAGATACAAATTGGTTGTGGCTCCCTGCCCAACGGGGGTTTGAATTTTGTCAATCCCTCATTGTATGTGTTCACATGAAACTCTCTGTCATGGAAAACACTGTATCCAGGGACATGCCAAGTGGACTTTCCATTGTGCCTACAGCAGGGGGGGTTCTGGGTGCAGGGTCTGCAATGGGAGATGCTCTGAGTCTAGGGTGGCAGCTGAGGGACAACACAACCCCCCATGCTGGGAACCATTAATGCTTCAGGACCCCAGGATACAGCAGGCATTATCCAGGTTACAGATCTGGCTATGGAAATTCTAACTGAGCTCATGCAGGTTATTTATGGCTCTTGGGCCAACAAATCCTTACAGAAATAGCATGCCTATGCAAAATCCATCAGGGTAGGGTTTCCCAGACTGTGTGGTGTACCTCCCTTGAGGAGATGCAGACAGAGTCGAGGGGAGGTGTGAAGAACCTTTTAGTTACATAGTTACAGTAAATCTACCTTTCTCAAAGTTTCATTGTATTGTTTTCATTGTTCATTTGTGTTCTTTTTTAGGGAAGGTGTGTACATTAAGATTACACTAAAGCAGAGCTTTCCAAACTGTGAGCTTTCCAAACTGTGTGCCGCGACACGTTTGTGTGTTGGCTGCAGTGTGTAGGTGTGTCGCGCAAACGTAACGAGAAACCTCTGAGTCGGATGCTCAGAGCCTCAAGCACCTTGCTGCTGCTGCCTCCGAGCCCTGCCAGGATTCCGCACAGGTCCTAGTGCCTGCCTTGTGCCTTGCTGCCTCCAAACCTGCTGTGATTCCGCGCAGGTCCTAGTGCCTGCCTTGTGCCCTGCTGTAAGAGGGGAGCTTTGTCCAAGCCTTGCCCTGCTGTAAAGGGGGACTCTGTTTTCATGAGATATGTTGTGTCCCCATACATTTCGCTATTACAATTTATGTATGTGTCCATATCTCTTATAAGTTAGTTAGTTTAACCTCCGGTTTGCTAGTAAAACTGAATTACTGTGTTGCGAAATGATGCCTGTCTAAAAAGTGTGTCACCAACATGAAAAGTTTGGAAAGCTCTGCACTAAAGGGAGGCATGATGGAAAAAAGTTTAGGAACCCCTGCACTAGGGAGTTCAAGTTTCTGCTTAACAGAACCTTTGCTCTCAGAATTTTGCCACATCTGTGTGTTTGTTTTAAAGATGCACATTTGAAACTGCTTAGAGTTTTGAAACTTTGGTATAAAGGAAGTGGATGCAGAAGCAGTGACAACTTATAGCTCTGTGACCTCCGTCATTTGCCATAATTCAGTTCAAAATCTGGTAGGACTCTTTTTGTCCCAACCAGCAAATGCTTCACAGACTTATTCAAGTGCACCACATGAGCTTTTAGATCAGAGCTTTCCAAACTGTGTGTGGCGACACAAAAGTGTGTCGCCACACACAGTCTGGTGTGTCGCCACACAACCCGGAAGCGCTGATCATCATCAGTGCTTCCGGGTTTTCCCGCGGCGACACACCAACTGCAGCGCGCAAAACCCGAAAGCAGCAGCAGCGCTTCCGGGTTTTTGCGCGCTGCCGCACTTCCGGGTTTTCCCGCGGCGACACACCAACGCCGGTTGGTGTGTTGCTGCGGGAAAAACTTTGGAAAGCCCTGTTTTAGATGAATGTGCACCCAGACAACCTTTGCCTAAATCCCCAGCTGCTATCCCACTGTCTAAAGTCTCAGCAACAGCTGTCCAGTCTCACACAACCCTAGCGTGTGAGGCAACCTCTGCAGCCTCCATTTGCATGCCACTACCCTTCAATCAGATGACTTCAGAAAAGAAGCCTGAAGCTGAAACCAGCTCTCCCGGGCCATTTTCAGATCCCCTGTCTATCTCTAACAATGGGACTTCTATCCTACCCTGAGAATAAACTGGGAAAAAGTAGAGCATGAACTATCTGGCAGGATTATTTGCAGGCAACTAAGAAAATTTGGATCCAATCTAGTCCAATTTGCCTTTCCTTCACAGTGTTTTCCAGGGCTTTCTCCATGTTCTGAGACTCCCTCTATTATTGCCCTATTATGAACTTACTGAGGCTCTTAGGGACTCTCTATAGTGGTTCTGCGGTCTGTTGGGGCTACTCAAACTTCTCACACATGGGAGGAGTCCACCACACCTGAGGAAAACTATAATCCTGATATTTTCTATTATGACAGCTGGGGCCCCAATTTTGCTAGCAGTGTGTGTGTACTTTTGCATGCAGACTAAACTGGTCCCTTCTGTTTCTGTCTGTGCAGAACATGCCAGAAACCAGTGCAACTTACTCTCTTTTGCAAACTTTTTCCTTTCGGAAAACCTGTCCAACAGCGGGGGTGAGAAGGAAACCTATTTCTTGCTCCCTCCTGAACCCATAAGGATACAACTGGGTCTTCTGACTGCTGATCATGCCACCCTTCTAAGTGATCACACCCCTATGAGCCTGTTGGGACAGGATCTTTTATGTAAATTAGCCACTACATTTTATTGCAGCCCAGATGAGGTTTATTTGGACTTGCCAGAAAAATTCATACTGGGGTGTTTTCATGGCCCTTGCTATGAAGGTAGGGATGGAAGATTCACCAAACGGCCCACTGGAGGATACTGCTGATATACGCACCTCTTTGTGGGTCAGCTCATCTTATAATACCTCTTTGTTCTTTCAATGGACCATTATTTTTCAAATTCTACCCCACTGCCTCATAGAATCCACCCCATATCTGACCTCACTGTCACATAAAATGCTATTATATCCAATCATAACTCAAATATATACAGTATTCTAATTTATATAACCCTATATGGAGTTATGTATGCATCCTTGCCTCTTCAGGTTTGTTTTAGCTACCTCCAGTTCCCTAATAAACAATCTGTGCTCCAACAGAACTGTGTGCTTCACTTTTACACAAGGTTTTGGACAAGCCTCTTTCTCCTTTGGAAAAGCAGTCATTTTTAAAAAAAATTGGAAGTGGAGAACTTCTCTCCTTCTAATTTCCTAATTATAAAGCAGAGAGAATGCATGCCTATTCTACCAGGAGCCATGAGACCAGGAGAATTCCCAAGTCATAGACCTGCTTCTTTGGAATGTAACCCCATCTAAAACTATAACTGGAATCATTATCTCCAGACAGCCAAAACGTTTACAGACAAACAGTAACTTCATTTTCTAAGCTTGTTCGCCACATCCAATCACAGCTTTCAGATACTGGATCTGGACCACCTCAACATCTTTGGGGTAGCAATGTATTGTTGACTGTCATTAGCATACTGACGGTATGTCACTCCAAACCAACGGATGACTTCTCCAACACTTTCATACAAATGTTAAATAACATGGGGAGATGTCCAAGCCCTGTAACACTTCATATTGGAACAACATGAACTCAACCATTCCTCCCATGACTAGTGGCTAAAACTACCTACTCAGGTAGCAGTGGAAGCACTGTAAAATGGTACCCCTAAACCCCAACTCTTGCAGGTGGTCCAGAACGATATCATGGTTGATGGTATTGAATATTACCTAGAGGTCTAAAAAGACCAGGAGAGGCACAGTTCCTCCAACCAGGTCCCAACAGTCATCCATCAGAGCAACCAATGCCATTTCTGTCCCATGTGTGCAGGCCTGAAACCTGATGCAAGGGATCCAGATATTCCACTTCTTCTAGGATCTTCTGCAGCTGATTCCTAATCACCTTTTCCAGAATCTTCCCAAAAAATGAAGACTGGAGACTGGGTAGAAGACATCTAATACAGCTGGATCAAGAAAGGCTTCTTCAAGACCACTGTCTCTTTCAAGGCTGGTGGCCCTTTACTCCCACTCAAAGAGACATTCATTACATCTAGTCACACATGCCCCACAGACACCAGGAGGTTCTATGCTGAGCATGTATACAATCCATAGATGGTAGAACTAATATTGTGGATTTCCACAAGATCCCTGAAAAAACTAGCAAAAACATCACAGCAAACTGCATGTGTATATCCCAATTAGTATGGACGCATACACATGCTTTGCCACTCTTATCACTACCTTGCAGGGCTGAATGTGAGCTTGTACATGTTCTTCAACATATACAGTCTTAGTATTTCACTATCATTACTACAGGCATCTCTTCACTTGCTCTTCAAATGATGAGACGATAACTGGAGAGAATCCTCACAGAAGCAATTGCATCTAACACTCTTGTTGACTCTTTACGACAGAGTCTGACAATGCATGAGATAGAACTACCCAGCAAATCATAGGGAAATTCCCCCAGTATCCTAAAAACTCTCAAGATCCACTGATAATTAGGGTAGTCCATCCTAATAGATCCACTGCCCTTGCAGCAGTCCAGAGGCCCAAAATCCATAGCTTGAGCAGGAAGTGATCTAATCACAACAAAAGACTCATGGTAATGTCCCTATATTTAGATCTTGTGCCATCTTCTCCACAGTAAAAATCAAGTCTAATGTACGCCAGCCTAGGAGTTGAAGCTGAGATTACTTGAGACAAGCCCACTGTATTGTTGAATCAAGCATAATTACTTAGTTTACATTTAATACTATGCCATAATTGATGGGTTTGTCCATGGGTCTGCACATTAGGATAAGCCAAAATAAGACAGGTTGGTTACCTGCAACTATTATTTATTTTTATTATTTATTAATCAAATTTATCACCGCCCATCTCTACCACAATAGACTCTGGGCGGTTTACAACAATGTTAAAATTAAAGTTAAAAATCAAAAATCATTAAAATACAATAAGCAATACAATAAATAAGAATATAAAAATCCAGAGGATGGTAGGATCTTAAAAGGAGGTCATTATTAAACTAACCACCCCCAGGAGGAACTATCTCTACCTTTGTTCCACGCCAGGCGGCAGAGCCAGGTTTTTAGGGACTTCTTAAAGGCCAAGAGGGAGGACGCCTGCCTCACCTCTGGGGGCAAGATGTTCCACAGGGCGGGCGCTATCGCAGAGAAGGCACGCCTCCTGGACCCCGCTAGATGGAATTCCTTTGTTGACGGGGTCCGCAGCATGCCCTCCCTGCATGACCGGGTGGGGCGGGTAGATGCAATTGGGATGAGACGGTCCCTCAGATAGCCTGGCCCCATGCCATGTAGGGCTTTAAAGGTGATAACCAACACCTTGAATTGGACCCGGAAGCAAACTGGTACCCAATGCAGCTCGCAGAGCAGTGGTGTTACATGTGCTGATCTTCTCGCACCCATAACCACTCGAGCGGCTGCATTTTGGACCAGCTGAAGCTTCCGGATACTCTTCAAGGGTAGCCCCATGTAGAGCGCATTGCAATAATCTATATGAGAGATGACAAGGGCATGAGTGACTATTCGGATGGCCTCTCGATCAAGGAGGGGCCGCAACTGGCGCACAAGCCGAAGCTGTGCAAAGGCCCTCCTGGCCACGACTGCCACCTGCTCTTCGAGCAGGAGTCGTGAGTCCAGGAGGACCCCCAAGCTCCGGACTGAGTCTGAACGGGGTAGTGCCACCCCATCCAGGATTAAAGATGATAACTTCCTTGAGGCAGAGGGGCCATCAATCCATAGTCTTACCAGGGTTCAGTTGAAGCCTGTTGTTCCCCATCCAGGCCCCTACAGCCCCTAGGCACTGAGATAGGGTGTGCACTGCAACACTTACTTCACCCGGGATGGAGATATACAATTGAGTATCATCAGCATATTGGTGATACCTCATCCCGTGATGACGGATGATCTCACCCAGCGGCTTCATGTAGATGTTAAATAGGAGAGGAGAGAGAACCGAACCCTGCGGCACCCCACAAAGAAGCGCCCGTGGGTCGGATCTCTCCTCTCCTATTACCACCGACTGCGAGCGACCCTGGAGGAAGGAGGTAAACCAGCGCAAAACTACACCGCCCACCCCCAACTCCCTGAGTCGCTCCAAAAGGATACCATGGTCAACGGTATCGAAAGCCGCTGAGAGGTCCAAGAGAGCGAGAATGGATGCACTCCCTCCATCCTGCTCCCGCCAGAGATCATCCATAAGCGCGACCAATGCAGTCTCTGTCCCATATCCCGGCCTAAAACCTGACTGAAAGGGGTCTAGATAATCCGTTTCATCCAGAATCCTCTGGAGTTGCAGCGCCACCACCTTCTCAACCACCTTTCCCAAAAAGGGAAAGTGGGAGACAGGACGAAAATTGTTCAAAACGGTGGGGTCCAGGGAAGGTTTCTTGAGGAGGGGGTGCACCAGCGCCTCCTTAAAGACTGCTGGAAACACCTCCTCCGCTAAGGATGCATTAATCATCCCCTGGACCCAACCACATGTAACCTCCTGAGCTGAGGTTACTATTATAAGTACTATTATAATAGTTTATAAGTATAAACTATTATACTTCAAAGATACATATGTGTATTTATACATATGGTGTCTTCTGTGCAAATCACACTTAGAATGTTCTAGGGCTGAATCTTTGTGTGAGCTCCTTTAAAGCTAATGCTCAAAAGTAATCTGGTTATTTATCTGAATTCCTCATGTCATACTCAAGTCTGGGTGGAAATAAAAGACGAGTGGCATGAATTCACAGATGATCCTCAAAAACTCTATTGTTACAGGTAAGCAAACCTATACTTTGTGGTGATACAAAAACTGCATTAGAATTACCCTACAGCCATCCAACAGTTCGTGACATATGCCTCTCACTGAGTCACAATAAGCATAGCAAATGTCTGTTAAGGAAATTGCTTCCTGCCACATTTAAAACAGTATGGAACAATATCTTCAAGGCCATTGAGAGCCAGCTTGATTACCTTGGGCCAGTCACTCCCTCTCAGCCCAAATCAATGTCAAGCTCAGCAACAAGCCAGCTGAAAAACAAAGTCATCTGTCACATCGTGCATTGATGAAGCTTAACTGTAAATACTAGGTGAGTGCAATGCAAAACAAGCAGACCCCACACTTAAGCAGGACCAACGCTAAAAAAATAATAAGGGAGTTTCACATGGCGGGGTCCAGAAGGCAGGCCTTCTCGGCAGTGGCACCTGCCCTTTGGAACATTCTGCCCCCAGAGATGAGGCAGGCCCCGTCGCTCCTATCCTTCCAGAAGAATTTAAAGACCTGGTTTTGCCGCCTCGCTTGGGATGGGAATAGGAATAGTTCCTCTTGGGGATGGCTGGTGCCATAGAGCCGTTTTAACATACCATCTTATTGCCTATTGGATTTTATATTTAACTTATTAGTAATTGTAATGTTTATAGAATTGTATGTTTTTATATTTAGTTATATTTATAAATTTTAATTGTTGTATTTGTAAACTGCCCAGAGTCCCCTTTGGGGGAGATGGTGCGGTGATAGAAGTTGAAAAATAAATAAATAAGTAAGTAAGTAAGTAAGTAAGTAAATAAACAAACAAACAAACAAATAAATAAATAAATAAAAAGTGATGGGAAGGAAATACGTCCAGGACACAGATGAAAAGAAAGCCAGGGTATTAGATGTGAACCATCATCAATGTCACTGACACAAGTGAAGGACTTTTGGTTATTGGTAATATTTGAAATTTAAATGGAAATTTATCCAATTAACATGGAAATTATATGCCTTGAGACATTTGCAGAAATTTGTCTCAGAAAGAATACAGTTTTGAACTGGTGAGTTTCAGCTATTCCTGCTTGAACAAAGCAAGTTTTAAAAGACACTTATCAAGGTAGGCCCTGATAGAAAGCCAGATTTTTGCTATTGGTTATACATTTCTGAAGATTAAAGTGATGACTGTGGGCTTTAATTTTATGATTTCCAAAGTTAGGCTAACCAAGAGAAAAGCTTAACATTTAATTTTATGAATGGCTGTTCCACTTATTCAATGTTCTATTCAGTTCAATTTAATGAACAACATAGTTATGTTTGTGATTTCACACATCAATGGTATTTCAATCTTACCTGTTTTGAGTTGGTTAAATACAATTTTGCTCCAAGATTTAAAATTTGAAGCTTTACAAGATCATCTTCCACAGTGAAGCTCTTGGCCATTTTTCTTAGAACATCAGGGGCTATTTTTGGAACTCGTTCACAGTATTCTCCAGTGAGCCAAAGAATGCTGGCTCTTGCAACAGGAACCTTAAGCAATAAATCAATTAAAATAACAATTTATTACCTTATTAAATGCATTTTTGAAATTGCTTCTCTAATAGTATACTAGTAACAACTTGAGATAACTTACAGAGAATCTCCACATATTTTAACCACTTTGAATTTACCAAATGATTATTTATAGCTAGTTGTGATCTTTTTCTAAGGAGCTTTCCAAGCAGTTAGAGATTAAATAATTGAAATTGCTGGTGAGGTTAGTCGTTTAGCTTAAAACAGGCTTCTATACTACTTTAGAAGAAAATACCAATACCCACATTAAAACAACTTTCTTTAAATGATGGATCAGAAAATGTTTTGTGATAATTATACTGGGCTTCTGGCAATGCACATTTCCAGTGTTCCTTAAAGTCATGGGAGTGAAAAAAGATGTTAATTTCAAAGCAGAAGCAAAGTTAAGCAAAGAACTCCCTATTTTTACTGTACTGTTAACCATCTGGACCGAGTCAATTAAAATGGCATACACATTTAAATACTGCTATCAGCAAATAACCCAACCTACCGCCCTCTGTACGTTTTGGACTTGTCTCAAGAAAGCCACAGTAGAGGCTTGCAAATTAAGCTTGCAATACCCCATGAAAAGAAAGACTGAAGACCATGCTGCTTTCCTGCATATTGTCACTTAACAGAGCATTGGTAGAGAAAACTGCTGAAGTAGGGGCACTCCTAGTGGAATGGGCCATGATACTCATTGTGTAGATACAATCCTGTGGTTGTAGAAGGTAGACCATGATTACAAGGCTGCGTAGGACCACAGTCTAGGAAGGTCAAACAGAGTTCCACCCTGGCCACCAGCTCTGACACCTATCTAACTGTTTTAAGTTAGAGAGGGAGGGAGGGAGGGTGAGAACACACTTCATTTTCCTACTGTGGAAAAAATTCTGCCTGTTTTTTCCTTTGTATTTTCTTTGGGGTTCCTATTACTTGTCAATCCCATTTATGTAAGGGTGAGGGTCACAGTGATAATTTTGGAAGAATGTTTAAAACTTTCTAAGCAAAGGAAGACACAGAACCTTGTGTAACAACTTTCCATATATTGCTCAAGGAAACTGGTAGAAAGAAAAGCCCAAGGTGGCTGCACCCTTCTAGAGTAAGTTGTGTTTTTCTTCTCATTAAAGGGGGAAAATAACCTACTGCCCATATGGGTGCTCTAAAAGTGACAGAAGCACTTTCCCCCCTACCAAATAGGCAGAGAGGCCAGACAGAGACCTCTATCAGGAAAAAAATAGGTATACAAATGTTCAGCCACATCAGAGGTGGAGCTTCTTTTCAGTCTTTAAATTGTAATTCTAAATCCACAGAAATGTGACATATAGAAACCCAAATGTCCTTATATTGATATTCATATACTGGATATTATAATTCTTTTTTAATTCTAAAAAAGGAACCACAACTTCCAGAGCACGACCACACAGCCCAGAAGACCCACAACAGCCATTCATGGTGTTTGTTGATTGTTTGTTGTTAATAAGGGGTGGGCAACATTTTAGTTTCTGGAGGCCTCATTTAATGTTTGAGTGAGACAATATGACAGGAATTAGAATATTGTTGTTTTATTGGGATTGGGGAGAATAGCTTGCAGGGAGAGAGGGCATTTATCTTAAGTATACATCTTGGATTTTATGTCTTCTACCTCAAAATGACAGGAGACCATGCTGCTATTAACTCTTTAACTCATAGCTTTCCAAACTGTGTGTCGCGACACAACCTGGAAGTGGGCATGCACGGCGGCGGTGGCGGCATGCACTGCGGCGGTGGCAGCGATGGCAGCAGCGCGCCATCAGCGCTTCCGTGTTTTAGCAGAAAACACAAGGCTGCCACCGCTGCCGCCGCACGCACCCCCACGCAGCCACTGGTGTGTCGCCAACGGCAGCAGTTTGGAAAGCACTGCTTTAACTTTTTGGCATTTGACTGCTCATTATTTCCTAAAAGATTCTGCTGGGCCAGTTAGATAATTCTACTTGAGAACTGGGCTGAACACCATCATGTGCTATTTTGATGTGAGTGATTCAATTTCTTTCAAAATGTCCTCAGCTTACATCCCAGAGTGGCCAATTGTGGCCCCTATTAAGATCCACAAACTCCTTTCACAATTGAAAAACAGCAAGGTTGATGGGGGAGACTTAATTCTGGCTGAGTTTTTGAAAACTAACTGTGACTAATGGGCTTCTTTAACTGCCTCTTGATTCACCTCCATTGACCATTCTTTCCAGATCCCTGAGGCTCTATTTATCACAATTTCAATCTTTAAGAAAGGAACTAGAAACAATCCAACTAATTTCAGCCCAATTATCCTTCTAAGTATTCTCAGCTGTTCCAACAGGCACCTTTACTGCAAGCTGACTGACTAGTTGATCCAATACAAATTTTGGGCTCAGAAGCAAACCAGATTCAAGTCCAGATGATCTACACTAGATTATCTAGTAGAAAAATATTCTTAATGTCAAAAAGATACTTTGTTGTTGTTGTTCAGTCATTTAGTCGTGTCCGACTCTTCGTGACCTCATGGACCATAGCACGCCAGGCCTTCCTGTCCTCCACTGTCACCCGGAGTTTACTCAAATTCATGTTCATTACATCGGTGATGCTATCTAACCATCTCATCCTCTGCCGTCCCCTTCTCCTTTTGCCTTCAGTCTTTCCCAGCATCAGGGTCTTTTCCAGTGAGTCCTCTCTTCGCATTAGGTGGCCAAAGTATTTGAGCTTCAGCTTCAGTATCTATCCTTCCAATGAATACTTAACATGTTGCTTTTATTGATTTAAAGACAGCTTTTGACTCAATTCACAGGTTCTGGGCAAAGCTTGTCCCATCCTGTATCCATTGAAGACTTCTACTTGAAACTTCACAAAAAGTACTCAAATGTTTATTTACTTGTTTATTTAATCATGCAGTTGATCATTTTTGTTGCCCCCTGGATCCTTTACTACTGTTGTATTTATGAATTTTGATGGATTTTATGTTGTCATAAATAAATGATGCAAATATGACTGTTACAAAAATATAAAATTAACATAAATATAAAAGGTAAAGGTTCCCCCCGCACATTTGTGCAGTCGTGTCCGACTCTAGGGGCTGGTGCTCATCTCCATTTGTTAGCTGAAGAGCCAGCGTTGTCAGAAGACGCTTCTACGGTCATGTGGCCGGCATGACGCACGCGGAATGCTGTTACCTACCCACCGAAGTGGTACCTATTCATCTACTTGCATTTGCATGCTTTCGAGTTGCTAGGTTGGCAAGAGCTGAGGCTAGTGCGGGAGCTCACTCCGTCACGCGGGACTAGGGATTCGAACCTCCGAACTTGCAATCTTCCGATCGACAAGCCTGGCGTCTTACCCGCTGAGCCACCACGCCCCTAACATAACATATATTGAGGTGCAATTTGGGGGCTGTAGATACATATGAAATTGGTAATTGTTTAAAATGAATTTTACACTGTCATGAGAGGTGTAGATTGAATGAATGAAACAAAAATTCATGTATATTTAACATAAATATACATGAACTTCTGTTTCATTCATTCAATCTACACCTCTCATGACAGTGTAAAATTCGTTTTAAACAATTACCAATTTCATATGTATCTACAGCCCCCAAATTGCACCTTAATGTCTCACTAAGGCCTAACTGGAATGGGCCTCAAAATTTTATTTACTGTATCCACATACTACCTGTAGCCCCAAAAGCCTAAGTCCCAAATTTTCAATAGCCAAGGACAAGTGATGAACTGTTTCGAGCATACACACACACACGAAAATAAAAACCTTGCAGCCTTGCTCATATGCATGATGTGACTTATCCAACTTCAGTCATGGAAAATAATACTAAAAGAAAGCCCTTGACATATATCAGGAAAAAGGGTTCTATATACACTCCTCCCTTGCTCTGAAGATAGCAACTCTTGAACAAAGAAAACAATGATTTTCATATAGTCTTTGAATCCTGGCTGTTACCCATTAATATATTCAAATGTATAGTGAGACAAAAAAGAGCCATAACTCATCTACCGTTTTGGTTCACTAATCTCATTTTTCTCAATATCCTGCCCTATCCACTGGGATATCAACTCTGAAAATATTCCTAATATGATTTACAAAAAAACAGAATGGGTAGAATTTGTTTAACTGTGGTCAGCAAATGCCACTTTAAATAAAAGCTTATATACTATTCTCATGAAAACTGGTTCAATAACTTTTCACTAGTGAAAAGTTATGGAGCAGAAAACTAGTTACGAAGCAGGAATCAGGCTTACTGTTATGAATTCCCTTGATTCACTAGTACCATAAACACATGATACTGTTAGGCGTATTGTCTCATCTGACATTACTGGCACATTGTAGAAAATGTCATGGGTTTTACTAGATTATAGAAGCTTAAATAGTCCTTGTAAGAATACAATAAATTGTACAGGTATTGGAGCACTGATATATTTTACTGTGGAAGATCCTGTCAGAACACAAGCCAGAGCGTAACAAGCCAGAGGTAAACAACATTTACATACCATTAATAAGAGACAATAGAAAAGCCAAAAGACCAGAACACCTCCTTGCCAGCAATCAACACCCAGCTATGCAAAGATTAACACCAGGATTAGCACCAGAGGAACAATCAAACAGCACAATATACCCTAATCAAGGAACTATTAACTCAGTCAATCAACCAACCAGCAAACAACAGCCCAATCAAGGAACTCCTAAGGAGAGAACAACACCTCCACCAACACAAGCAGGACAAGCCATGGGATATAAACAGAGAGCAAGTCCCACTCCCTTTTCGCACTGAAGATGTTGCCTAGTCTGGCAATGAAACGACTGCAAGAAAACAACAAGGCTCAGAGAGAACCAAGGACTCCACCTTTTAGGCAACCCACACCTAAATGTAAGAATTTGAGCTTGTCAACAATGGGGGGCTCTGTTATTAAACAGGGTGTTGCAGTCTGTTTATACTGTACATGTGTAAAAGGAAAAAGTCCTGTAGCTACTTGAGAAATACAAGACACTGTTATTTTCAAGTAACTACATCTACTCTGACTCTGCCAGGGCCTGCAATAGTAATCATCATAATAGGTAGATATATTGTCCATATAAGTGAATGATTGAATATTTTATTATAGCTTTTGGCCAATCAACAAAATGCAACAGATCCTACAGCTGGAGTGTCATACTTAAATAAGTAAATTTGTTTGTTTGTTTGTTCGATTCATATAGCCGCCCATCTCAGAACAGTGACTCTGAATTAGCTGAATACAGCCACTCTGCTTATATCAATAATGATGGGCTATCATCTTAATTGCAATATAAAAGAACTCTGTAACCTGTTAAGTTCCAGGCTCTTATCTATAATACATTAAGTTACATACAGTAACCCTTTTCTGATATCAAGTGCCAGAATTTACTATCAAGGGATCTCTTCTCCCTTCAAATTTGACATATATTTTCCTTTAGACAATAAAGGGCCAAATTATCTATGTTCACTTACTTTTGCCAAACTTGTAATTTTCTTCATCAAGGCCCATTTAAATATATTTCTCTCATCCATCCCTGAGAACAGATTTTCAAAGCACCAATCCTTTAGGGGTACCTGTCCCCGTGTTACTGGTGCCTTGGAAATTGTGGCACATATTCTCCAATACTGTATCCTTTATTGGGATTTAAGAAAGGAACTTACAGATCCAATACTTTTGAGATTCCCAGAAGAAATTATTTATTTTATGTAACTTGGGTAACTGCAGATGTGAGCCTAGATAGAACTAAAATGGTTGCCAGGTTCCTTTATATTGACCGTGCAAAGAGAAACTGCTCACACAAACATCAGCAAGCAAGATTATTTGTCGATACAGAACTTCACTATCAGAAAATGAGT
The DNA here is from genome assembly GCA_023362775.1 of Charina bottae. NCBI lineage: Eukaryota > Metazoa > Chordata > Lepidosauria > Squamata > Charinaidae > Charina > Charina bottae. Next base: position 2,074,339 of record JALMGJ010000012.1, read on the forward strand.
TCTAAAGGATAAATTTTATAATAGTGCTTCAGGATATTAATTTTTCTAAACAAAGATCAAATGTGGTAGATTGTGATGTAATATTAGTATGACACCCTTTTTGAACACCCATCTAGAAAAAAATAGAAATGAGAATCTCTTCTAAGAAGAGAATATTCAAAGAAATATCAGACCCTCTTCAGGGAAGGTAAAGGAAATTTAGTAGCAGGCATGGATAGTTACTGCCTTGCCACAAAACCCCAATCTATGATGAACAACATCTTTTGGTGCAGTGTTTCTTTTTAATATGTGCCTCCTTGCAGTCTCCTATTCAGATCATGCCATTGAAACTCAGGGGCAAAATGGCTGAATTTGGGACCATACTTTTGAATTTGGGGTGTCTGAGACCTACTTCCATCCTTAACACTTCCTGAAAAGCCAAAAAATGAGCCAAAAATGTATAAGCCATGTATCACAAGATAGCCTCTTGATGTCCTTCAGAAAGTCTAGAGATTCTGCCCCCCAATCTTGAAAGTAATCTTAATATCACTTACGTTCATAGTGTCATTAAATCTCTGCTACTTTGTGCTCAAAACCTCTAACCTCATGGAGATTCACTATCTGATCAGGAATACCCAGGGTCTGCCACTCTAGAAAGCTGCCACTGCCATCTGTCATCATAAGCCTGGTTACTGTATACATTGCTCCTAATAGCAATCCATTATAGACAGATATCCTACAATATTTAATTTTGTATTTTATTGTTCTGTGGATAAAACATCCATAAAATAAAGCCTTACAGATACAGAAAGTGACAGAGTAAAGATGCACTGGATATCTATTAGACAAGGAAAGTTTTAAATGCTTGAGCCCATTTACCAAATTAAATGTGGCAAGACTGATGTCATTAATATACAGTGAGAATGGGGTTATTTCTAATGTTCCAAAGGTTACACTGCATTAAGACCTTACTCCCAAACTATCATTTAAATTGGGCTAAAGAATAGTAATTGAGCGCTACATTAAATTTTAAAGTATAAAAGGTCTAGTTGCCTGCAGAACTAAAGTTACTTCTACATAAGAATATATGAGTAACTTAAATATTAAGACAGATTATCTCACGAACTACATTATGCACTTTGATTCAAATGCTATAATTCTACAAGACATATCACATAATAGTATTAAACAGCTGCAGATATGCTTTTGAAAGGCTGTAAGTAGCTGCCTGTGTATATACATTTATACAAATATACAACAAAGAATCTGTCCTATCATAAGAAAACAGTTTTATGATGTATCATTTTCATTAAATCTAGGTTGAATGGGAACAATATGGGAACAATAAAACGTGAATAAAATTGGTATAAGTTACTGTAATACAATCTTTGGATCCAGATTTTATTTTCCATTAATGGAAGAATCCCTTCCAAGAATGTATTTGTCTTAACAGAGGTATCTAAATGGTAGGAAAATGCAACTTCCCCTCCATCAAAATCTGGTAACAGCTTTATGCTCTCTGAAAATCAGGAGAAGGCGGAGAAGGAGAAGGAGAAACAGTAAATATTTGCTGCTGATATCCGTGAGCAGAAGCATCCTCTGGCCAGAACTCTGCTCAGGAATGCTCCAGCTAATAGATTTAATCCATCCATCCAATCTTAAAGGCCAGGATACATTCTTGTTTCTCTTGTCTTCATTATACTTTAAATAATTCACACAAAGCTATAAAGATAGGAAGCTAGCTGATCCATTCCCTGGCTTTAAGTGAGGACTTTGAATGTGTAAGAATACAGAAAATAATACATTCAGTATACATTTCTATTTTGTATTATCCTCAAAGATCAAACAGGATTATAAAATGTACTGTCTGTTATTTTATATTCTAGACTGCGTAAGCAAGTAATTAAAGAGTATTTTTCAAACCTCTAGATTATATAGTGGCTTTATTAATGAAGGAAATAAACATCTAAACCAGGAACAAACAAGATGTAACATTTGTCACATAAAGCATCTAATACACTTCCTATTTAACTGAGAAATTATGGTGATGGCATAGAATCTCAGATAAAAAACAGATACATCTGAGTATATTTTGCTATACTTCATATTATAATCTGAGAGTTTTAAGAACAATCCTCATATTTCAGAAGCATGGTATTTTGTTTCTTTAATAAGATGCAGGTTTTTCAAGATAAACCTGAATACAACTCTGCTGCAATGCATTAATACAGAATGTAATCAATACAAAGCAAATGGTAATTTGCCAGAAGCCATGAGAAATATATCATAATCAAAATAATCATAACTATAGCAAAACTTCTGTGGACAGAAGTAACTTTGACTTAAGTTTACACTAAAGTAAACATAGCCATTTATACCTTGTCTAGATTTATTTGTGAGATAAAATTGCATTTCACGGGGGAAATCAAACCACATTTTGTCCCATACACACTAGTATTTTTTTTCAAATCCAAATTCCTTTTAAAAATATATATATACAGTATACACACAAACACACAGTATATGTATAATGTATATATAACCTGGAATTGATGGAATGCTACTACAACAGTAGACCTAATGAGAGGGGATATATGAAACGTATGAGGGAACTATGGATGGACAGAAGACCTGCATCCACACTAACCGAGAAACAGCTAGTTACCCAATGCTTCAACATAGTGAAGAGGAAGCTGCTCTCACAACTCGAGATAGACCAATTACACATTATATCCCAGATTCAAGAAGACCCGGAAGAACAACTGAAGGTGCAGCCAACACCTGAAGCTGGAACGTCACCGCCACCCCCTCCATTACAGAGCACAGCAGCTCATATGAGGCAAAAGATCATGGATAAACTAGCTACAGTCAACTCTCGAGACCAATTACCAAGGCTCAGTGGAGAAGTACCATCAGATAGTATGCTAGAAGATGCCAACAGAGCCCTCATGACAATCCCTACTACCACTATAACTCAAACCAATGAACTGGTATACGCTACAGCCACTGTAATCCTGGAGATGCTTGGCTACATGATCAAGAAGAACAGCACTACATACCCCCCACCCCGGAAAATGAGGTTGGAGGCTAAGATCAAGGCAACTCGGAGAGAAGTTAGTCAGCTGGTGGAACTACAGAAGGGTGTGGAGATTAAGGATAAGACTCGGCTACTGAAAAAATACTAGGGCCTGACTCCACCTGAAGGCCTAGAGACTGCTAAACAAAGGCTCACAGCACTGGCTACCAGGCTAAGGAGATACACTAGAGAAGCAGAGGCCAAGAAGATAAATGCCCTGTTCACCAAAGAACCATCCAAGGTGTTACTCCCAGCTGCAGTGCAACAACACAGTAACAGCAGAGCCACCAACAGCAGAAACAGAACAGTACTGGAAGAACATATGGGAGAAAGAGAAGACACATAACACCAGTACAAAGTGGCTGCAGGACCTGAGAGCAGACCACAGAAATCTCCCAGAGCAGGAACCAGTCACCATCACAGTAGCAGATATCCAACAGCGTGTCATGAACATGAAGAGCTGGACAACACCTGGCCCAGACATGATCCACACCTACTGTCTAAAGAAACTAACAGTGGTGCATGAATGCCTAGCAGCACAGATGAACCAGCTGCTCCCACCCAGACTGGCCAACACAAGGTAGGACAGTGTTGATCATGAAAGACCCCAACAAGGGAACAACACCGTCCAACTACCGGCCAATAACCTGCCTCCCCACAACATGGCAAGTCCTATCAGGCATCATAGCCACCAAGCTGCAGGACCATATGAGCCAGTACATGAGCACAGCTCAGAAGGGCATTGGTAACACCAGAGGCCCCAAACACTAGTTGCTCATAGATAGAGCAGTCGCTCAAGACTCAAGGTCTAAACAGACCAATCTGAGCACAGCCTGGATTGACTACAGGAAAGCCTACGACTCAATGTCACACACATGGATCTGTGAATGCCTGGCACTATACAAAGTCAACAGGACACTAAGGACCTTCCTCAAGAACTTAATGGGACTGTGGAAGACAACATTGGAAGTCAACTCAAGACAGCTTGCACAAGTGGCTATCAAGTGTGGCATATACCAAGGTGATGCACTGTCCCCACTGCTGTTCTGCATGGGCTTGAACCCCCTCAGCCAGATTATCACAAGAACTGGATATGGATACAAGTTCAAGAGTGGAACTACCATCAGCCACCTCCTCTACATGGATGACATCAAGCTGTATGCTAAAAGTGAACAAGACATCGACTCACTAATCCACCTGACATGGATCTACAGTGAGGACACTGGGATGTCATTCGGACTAGAGAAGTGTGGCGGGATGGTAGTAAAGAGAGGGAAGGTAGTTAAGACTGATGGGGTGGAACTACCAGCAGGGCACATAGCAGACATACAGACCAGCTACAAGAACCTTGGTATCCCACAGTCACATGGGAACCACAATGAGGAGGCAAGGAAGACAGCAACATCCAAGTACCACCAAAGAATAAGACAGGTCCTGAAGAGCCAGCTCAATGGGAAGAACAAGATCCACGTTATTAACATATATGCCCTGCTAGTCATCAGATACCCTGCTGGTATAGTGAGCCGGCCAAAGGAGGACATGGAGGCTGCTGATGTGAAGACCCGGAAGCTCCTCACAATGTACGGAGGTTTTCACCCCAAGTCCAACACCCAGAGACTGTACACCATCTGGAAAGAGGGCGGGTGGGGTCTCGTGAGTGTCAAAGCCACTGTCCTGGATGAGACCCAGAGCATCCAGGAGTACATCAGTAAGATGGCACCTAAAGATGAACAACATCAGAGCTCTCTGTCCAGAAGAAAGCAATGCTAGGAACAGCTAAGACACTGTGCAGAACCCTCAAACTCCCAGGCCTCTGGTAGAGGACCAGAGGTTGAGGAAGACACATACCACCCATAGGGGTGAGAAGGGAATTTTTTTTAATGTAGTTCAGATATAACATACATTAAGGACTATATACAATATACTATCACTGTGTATTAAAAAAAATACTGCAGACTCATACATACATATACAAGGATTGAATTAAAAGTACTGTAATGCCTTTAATGTTGTTAAGTTGCCAACAGATTGCAGTACTGATACCCTAGAAGCTCCAGTCATGGTGTCATGTGACTTCCACCTTTTCCCTGAATTGAATCTTTGTGGGCATTTGTTTGACTGAAATCAAGAGGTGGAAAGGCCTTTATGGGAGAGACAATGTGTGGGGTTCTTTTGTGACAGCTGTAAGAAGCTTTTCCATCATCGGCAGAAGTGTCTAGTGAATGGTGCTGATTATGTAGGGGAGTAAACATAGGTAACAAAAGAGCTGATTTCAAGCATTATTTTCCTGTTTCATGTATTAAAATATCCCTATTTAAACTAAAGTTATGGTGGAGGCATTACTTTTCATTCAATCCCCATATATTACTAAACCAATGTAACTGATCACATACAGAGCATACGGAGCCTTACTTGTCCCACAATGCTAACAAGTGATTTCAGATGTGCTAAGGGAAACAGGACAAGAAGATATTTGCTGAGCAACTCTATTTCAAAACAGTTTTTATTTTCAACTTGCATAGAATACTTGCAGAACTGTCATTCCATAAGAAAATGTAGATTAGAGGTCCAGATAACAGAACATTCAATAATAACCCAAAGAGAAAGATGGGCTAGGCCAGTGGTCGGCAAACTTTTTTATGCCAGGAGCCATTTTGACATTTATAAAATCACTCGAGGGCCAGGGGGCGGGGTTTGAGGGTGGGAGCCAATTGCGTGGAAGGGGGCGGGGTTTGCGGGCAGGAGCCAATCATGTGGAAGGGGGTGGGGTTTGCGGGTGGGAGCCAATCACATGGAAGGGGGTGGGGGAGGTTTGGAAGAAGGAGAAGGGAAAGAGAGGCTCGACTGCTCCAGTCGCTTCTCTTCTGGAGCCGCTCACGCCCCCAGTCCAGGCAAAGTAAAGCTGGTGGGGAATCCAGCGCGGGAGCGGGGTTTGCAGGCGGGAGCCAATCGCGCACACTTAGGGCCTGCTGCCGCCAAGCCCACCATGCCTGCCGCCACACTGGCTGCCACGCCCAGCATGCCTGCCATTGCGCCTGCCCCCGCCACGTCCGCTGCCACGCCTGCCCCCGCCACACCTGCCTGTGCACGCCCGCACGTGATATTTTATGGAAGAGCCACACTCAAGGGGCCAAAGAGCCGCATGTGGCTCGCGAGCCGCCGTTTGCCGACCCTTGGGCTAGGCCTTAAGACCATACAGGCTATTACAGGAACTTTAGCGATGTTGTTACTTATGTGGGTAAAACAGAAGATAAAAGGAATATGCAATGCTTTGAATTTGATGTGGAAGAAGTGCTTCAGAATATGCAAGAATACAAACACAGTACCTATCAGCAACTCATTAAAGCAGCTGCATCACTGTTTAGGATGATACGGTTTCCCCATCTACCTGATCCTAGAAACATACATGTTGCTTGAATGAGATGCAGGTAGTGTTGAGTGTGTATTCCAAAGCACTTTTTCCTAATCTAATCTGAAGCACTAGGGGATAATAAATATTAATATAGCTATTGTGCAATAATAATGAATAACCATTAATAGGTAGGTCAAAACTTTTAAGCCATTCATAAACTTACACACGGATAGCATTATAAATATTATAAAATATGTTTTGTTTGGAAAAGTATTAATACATTCCCCATGCATATTTTTTGTATTTGTTTTGCCATCCATTGACTGCAGTCTCTAATTTCAAATAGTCAAGAAATTTAGTTTAAAAAACAACATTAGATTTTGTATCTTCTATATAGTGTGAGTGTGTGTGTCTATATGTATGTATATATGTTTGTGTATATATTGATTTTGCCATTTAATGCAGAAGGCACATGGAATACACAGAGCTGAATTCAACAAATTATAATTTATAGGACAATTCTCTTGAACAAGTGAAACTAGGAGAATTTTAGAAAAAAAAGTCTAAACATCCTGGTATAAACATGTAAATACTCAGTACTCACAGTAATACTGTCAAGGAGCCTGGCCATGCGTTTAATTATTTCACCATGGTGTGCTGATTGTGTTTGCAGCAGCTTCTTAATGACTACTATGCTTTCTGCTACTACTATTTCTGGTAAGATAAAGAGAATTTGCAGTTTTTAAAAGGTATGCATCACAGTCAAAGAATTAGAAAATTGGTATTTATTTTCAAAATATGTATGACAGAATATTCTCTAATATTCAGATTAGATCAGTTTCAACATTTTATACCCATCCTGTTGGGTTTAATAAGAGCCATTATTCCATAAAGTACATATATTTTGTAATTATTCTCTGAAAAAGTACAATTTTATTTTATGAGTCATTGTATTTTCTACAAATCCCAATTTGCTATGCATGCAAAGCATTATATACCATCACATCTGAAATTCTATCACATTAGTTCACAATTCAATTTCTTTTCCTTTAAAAGTGCATAATTTTCACTATATTATTATGTTTAGGAAATAAATTATGCTAATGATGATTCTGGTGAGAAAATTCAGCTGGAAAGGGAAAGAAAAATCTGGTCAAAGTTAAACCAAATACACAACAGTACACACTGTAATCTCTGTAACTGTAAAGTACAGTTACTTTATTTGACTTTTATGTACTTCATTTTTTTAACTGTTAACTGAATTTCATTTGAAGGTCACTTATCACAGCAATTATGGCGTAGAGCCTTCCTTTCTTTTATAAGTGATAATGAGGCTTTTCAGTTTTTCTATGGTTTGTAACAGATGAGCTCAGGTTCAAAACATGTAAAAATATAGGGGAAGAGGATTAAGGTAGCATTCTCCTATCATCCATCAGTGGAAGCAAGGAGAAAATCCTGAAAGACAAGGGTGGATCTTGATTCCTTCCTTTGGTACATCTGTGGTCACTAACACACCTACTCACCCCAAACTGGAATTTCTGCTTCAGGATAGAATTGGGATTTCCACATCAAGGTGAAATAATTACACTTCCCAAGCCACCAGCCTCCCTCTCTTTGATTCCCACCTTTTCTAAGCTTTTAGGTAGCATTGAAGACCAATCAAGTTACTGTGGCACCAAAACCAAGGCTCTACACATAATCTTTCATTCAGGGAGAAAACAAACAAACAAACAAGAGCACAAGACCAAGAGCACATATGCAGAAAAGAGAAAAAATGCTAGAATGCACCAGTATTGTGGCACATACACGCCTTAGATATAGAATATATAGAGAGAAAGGAAAAGCCAGAGGGGAGGGGCAGTATTTTTCAGATCTGCAGGACATACTGCTGGAGAGGACATCAACTGGTTGGAGTAGAGTGAAGAAACGACCAAGCCTGCCAAGTCCAGAGATGGCAGACCTGGGACAGGAAGGGAGACCAAGAGGAAAAGCCTGAAGCAGCTTGTGAGAGTGTGGAAGGACCAGGAGAACACACTGAGGAAAGCATCTTGGACTGTGTTGTTTATATGAAGAATCAGATGAACTCTGTGAATTAAAGGCTTTGTTGAGCAGCAAGACATCCAGGAGAAAACTCAGAGACATTCCAGTATCAATAATTGAGCTAAGGAGGGGGAGAAGGAGCAGTAATAAGTTACAAGCAGAAAGTGAGAGAAAGATATTAAGAAAAAGGGAATCAAGTAGGGTAACACTTGATTTCTCATAATATTCTGTATATACATAGAAAAATATACTGGTTTTGTAAATAATACTTTCACTTGTATATACTACTAGATCAGCGGTTCTCAAAGTGTGGTCTGGGGACCCCTGGGAGTTCCCTAGACCCTTTCAGGCAGTCCACAAAGCCAAATAAATCAATATTTTAAAAATTCTCAGTCTTAAATTTTGTAAAATATTGGTAAATGTAACCCACATAGACCAAAGCTCTTTGGGGTCCTCAATCCTTTTTAAGAATGTAAAAGATCCTGAGACCAAAATGTTTGAGAACCACTGTACTAGATCATCTTACTTCATTAGAATAGATGTCACAGTGACCAGAATAAAAGCATTTGCTTATCTAGTGAATCTCTCTCTCTCTCTCTATTGGTTCCTATCCTGACCCACTCTCCGACAGACATCAATGAGGATGATGCCCTAATGGAAATGTGCCTTCCCAAGGTTAAGGTTCTATACAGTCATGATGCCCAAGGCAGGGAAGAGGGGCAGCTGCAATCATATGAGAGACCTTAGCAGCAGGCAGTAGCACCGCCCTAGAGACCAAAGGATGCCATTTTCTTGACATGAGATTGGGTTGTAGGGGTAAGAGAGGGCTGCTGCTAGTGTAACACTCATCCTGCTGCCAGGCAGCATACCTCCCAGAACTCATGTATGTATGAATGTACGTATGTGCCTGGACTAGTCCTTGCAGTGTTCTTGGGAAGATTTTCAGAAGTAGTTTGCCATTGCCTTCTTCCTAGGGCTGAGAGAGTGACTGGCCCAAAGTCATCCAGCTGGCTTTGTGCCTAAGGCGGGACTAGAACTCATGACCTCCTCATTTTTAGCCTGGTGCTTCAACTACTACACATTATTGTCCGGATGTTATTGGGAGTTCCCCCGGCTTGTGCTAGGGTATTTCAATGCCTTCTTGTCTCATTTCGTGTCAGAAATGCAGGAAATAAAAAAGGGAAAAATATTAATTAAAATTTAAAAAGTTAATACATTTAATAAAAATATAAAATTTATATAACTCTAGCCCAATGCCAGGCCACATTGATGGCAGAGGTGTTTCCGGCCAATAAGTCACTCTGTGTGCATGTCGGTCCCAAAGGGACCTTCACTGCCTTGGGGTGGGGACAGAAGCAGCCTAGGAGATCATGAGCTCCATAGCAACTACAGTAGCTTGCACAAAGGTAATCTCGGTCCCTACTCACAAAAATGGTACTTGTTGGAATTGGGTTTTATTTCAAAACAGATGAGATGTAGCCTGCATATGGAGGACATACCATCTATCTCTTGCCATGGCTAGATCGCTTTCTAGTCAAACTGTAGTTTGTGGATATCCTGGACTTCTTCAAAGACAATAAGCCTATTAGGATGGTCAACCTTATCTTTGTGAATAAAGTTGTTTGTTTTAAGTCAAGATTGGATGCTAGTTCCACAAAATCAGGCAAGGAGAGTGGGGCAATGTCAGCTTGGATTTTTTTGAGTTTATGAAACTTGAGGCATTGGATATGCTCTTCTCTAATAAAAGCACTACTACCTGCTGGTTGGATCTATGCCTACTCTGATTACTTTTGGTAGCTAGGGCCACAGATGATTTGATTTGGGAGAGGCTTGGATTTGGGAGATGATTAATGAAATTGAGAGGTGGGATGGGATTTTGAGAGAGAGCAAGATTCCACCAGCCTTGAAACGGTCAGCAGTGCACCACCACTTAAAGAAGCCATCTATCCATCCAGCCATCTTGGGACTTTCACTCAGTCTCCAGTCTTCCCCTTTGGTAGTCTCTTTCAGTCAGGATTCAGGCATAGGCAGACTTCCGGGGAAGAAATAGTGAACTGAAGACGGCGCCGCAAAAAGCAGAGCCGACAACCATGGCAGAATGAAGAGCCAGCGAGTAGACCGGCTCTTCGTAATTCCTCTCTGGACAAGGAGTGGACTTGAGATTGCCCACAAGTGCTCCAGACAGTTGCTTCCTGCGAGAAGACCACAAGACAGTTCTCTCCAGCAGGTTGAGGGAGCTCTGGGAGACAAGGGAATAGCCATCTTGCTCAAACCGCGGTCAGCACCTTTAAAACAACACTGGGTTCACATACTTCCTTTTCTAATAACTTTCAGAAATTGCTTGTTAACAGATTTTCAGCTATTAGGAACCTTTTGATCAACAAGTTTTGTAGCACTGGGTGAGTTTTCTTCAATCCTTAGCGAAAGAAGTTTTAAATACAAGTTTAAGGACTTTAAAAAAATATGGAATAAGCAGCAAAAGGGTGATTAAAACTTTGATTTTAGAAAGTTACAAATGGACTAAGGGTCCAGTTAAGTTTGAAATAAGATTTTGGAATTAATTATAAAGAATCCTTTATTTATTTATTTATCCTTCATTTGGGAAAATGCTTTTGTTTTGAATTCTTTAAAAAAAACATAATAAAATTTTAAAAATTGGACACTAGAGGGAACTAGAAAGAACTAAAGATTAAAGGAGAACACTCAAACCCAACTTACTAACACAGAATGAAGCAAAATATTTTAACATTGGACATACTGAAGGATATTTTTGAACAATGGACACAAGTTAATTTTAAGAGTGTCTCTATAGATAGACTGTGTTTAAAAGATGCTATGGAAGAAGAACAAATATTACTTGACATGACTGAGGCTGATTTGAAAGTGGATTTAAAAATGACAGGCTACAAAAATGACATGGACAAAAGATGTTACACTGGACATACAAAAGGAACCAGCTAATGTCTTAATAATTAAAAGCGATATACAAATAACAAATCAAGAGAGTGACTTGGATAATTTTCCTATATTAGATTTACAAAAGAACCTTGTGAAAGCTTTGGAAGGGACAAAGAAAGATGAAAAGAAATCAAGTTCTAGGACATTATTTGAAGGAACTAAAGATCAAGATTGTTAGAAGTAAAAGGAAGGAATATAAAGTTGGTTTATTTGATAAAGGTTAAAATAGGTATGTTTTTTTCCTCTCTTTTTCTTTTATGCACCTATTTTTTATCCCTTTTGTTTGTATTAGTTTTTATTGTTGTAAACTGTAATCTTTAATAAAATTACAATAAAAAAAAGGATTCAGGCACAGGACAGAAACAGCATTGGTAGCTATGGGACTTCAATGGGAGGAGTCTATCCTTCCTATAGACAGTTTCCTTTAGAACCTTTAGTGGTATTTGATACCATCATTCATGGTATCCTACTGGATCACCTTTGAGGGTTGGGAGTTGGGGACATTGTTTTACAGTGGTTCCACTCACAATTCCAGTCAGCTGTCATGCAGAATTTGTCAGGGCTTGATCTTCTTTCTTACGTTATTTAATATCTATATGAAACTGCTGGAAGAGGTCATCTATCAGTTTACTGTGAGGTGCCATCACTACACTGATGGTACTCAACTCTGTATCTCTACCCTGGAGATGCTATGAAGGTCTATCAGTGAATGAATGGGGAGAAATAAGGCTAAATGGGGAGAAAGAAGACTAAACCCAAACAAGATGGAGTTGCTGTTTATCCAAAGGCATCTTGGCCTCCTAGCTGTTGCTGTTGATGGGGTCATAATCCATCTATGGAGAGGTCTGGGACATGTTGGTCCTCTTAAAGTTAAAGCTCCTACCACAACAGCAGGTGAAGGCTCTGGCCAGGGAGGCGTTTGCCCAACCTTACTGGTATGCCAGTTCTTGGACTACCTGGTCCAGGAATCTGAATCTCCTGCTCTTATTACCACATGGTTGAATTACTATAATCTGCTCTCTGGCGGACTGCCACAGCTGCAGCTGGTACGAATGCTGGTGGGTAGACCCAACTACTGCAGGATAACACCTATTTTTTAATTATTTAGTTGGTTGTCAGTTGGCTTTGAGCCAATTCAAAATGCCAGATATTACCTATAAAGTCCTTATTAGATTAGGAACCATATTATCCAAAATGACTCTGCTCTTTCTGTTAGGTCATCAAGAATGCAGCCCCCTCCTGAAATGAGGTGGCATGGATTGGATTATTGTTATATGCTTTTTTGTATATTTGTTCTTTGTTTCTTTGCTGTGAGCCCAAAGCTGATTGGAGTCAGGCAGCGCCTAAATTGAATAAACTATAAATAAATAGCAGGCCTTTCTGGTTGTAGCTATGGACATCTTGCCCCTGAAGATATGTTTGGTCCCTTCTCTCTGGGCCTTTATAAAAATTCTGAAAACCATCCTTTTTAAGCAGACTTTTGATGCCTTGAAAAACTAGTAGGGGAGAGGTATGGTCGTATTTTGTTACTGCTTTGATTTTTCTATTTTACCTTGTTTGTATTTTAACATTACTATTTAAGGTTCTTGTAAACTATCCAGAATTGTGAGCCTGGGATAGTGCAAAAATCATATAGGTAGGTAGGTAGGTAGGTAGGTAAATTAATAAATAAAATAGTGAGAAGAGATGGGAAAGATATTTAAGCATAGCCCTACCTTTCACTTTTCTTCTGTAACTACTTTCCCAGATGGGAAAGGTTCAACCTGTATTCTAGATACATCTGTGCAATTGAATTTTAGGAAGAGAGTAGCAGGTGGACATAATTATTTCTGTCCATTATTTTTCCTCTACAAATCTCCCCTTCCCAAGACTGTTTGATATAGCCAAGATTGTTATTCAAAAGATATTGTTGGAATCTGTAGCTTTAATCTAACTATAAAATAATGCAAAGATGAAGCTACATTTTTAAACAGATACTTATGTCTACAGTACAGGGAATAGCCTCAAAACAAAATAAAGTACCTGAGCAACTGAAAAGGCACATTATACTTTAATGTGCAAAGTGGTAACTGCACAGAAAAGCATCAGGGATAATTTGGACACCTGATAAAACTACATATGTACTACGTATCTCTAACTTTTCTGATCTATATATTAAGAAAGAAGAAAATAAATTATGAACTGTGCACATATTTATTAGTGGCTAGTCTAAACAGTTTGATATGCTTATTTAATAACTTAGCACACATAAAAACCCCATATTTCTCTGCTTATAGCACCCTCTGCAGCACAGCTACTTTAATGCAACTGGGGAAAAACAAATTATATTCTGTATGAAAGTCTGAAGTATAGCCTTTTAGATATTAGTACACTGAGGTTAATCTATGCTAATAAAAAAATCAGAAAATCACTTTGAAGATCCTCAAATAGGTACGCTATTATTTGTCCTAAACTCATGTAGTTTAAGGGAAATGACATTTCTATATAGTCCTCTAATATGTTTCTAGAATGCTACCAGAAAATAAAAGTTCTCATTCATTCAAAACACAAAATAGAATAATCAACTTACCATCCCTATTGGACAGCAAACACACCAAGCCATTGAGGCATGTGTCAGTCACTTCTGAGATGTTGGTTGCACATCTGCCTATTGCCTGGATTGTAGCTGCAGCAAATTGCTTATCTTGGCTTTTCACATAGGTCTGAAGAAAATAGGAATTTCATTTATCTCATCAGTTTAACAAAGCCATACCTTTGGAAACTAGCTTCAGTGTTTAAAGTTGTGAGAATAGGACGATATGCTAGCTCTAGTTACCCAATCTATGTCAGAAGGAATCAGTCTATCTCCATGTATATTAGTAAAGCGAAGTAACTCAATAACAGGTATAAGTCTGAGCACAAAAATAGATTGTCTCATGTATTGTTTTCAGAAACGTTTCAGTCTATTAAATTAGCACAGTCTAAGGAAAGCCAGACAAAGAAAAAATACGTTGGGGGGACACAAATAATGGGTGCCTTTGCATATATGTCCACTAACAACCACCACTGTTACTCCAAATGTTATGGCTGCAATCTTCCTGTTCATGTTTTTCTCCACAATGATGTCCAGGAAATGCAGCATCATGATTAATTCCAGATAAGTCTGAGAAGCCATGGCTTCTTGTCAATCTAATTTTGGCAGTGATAGATAACCTGCAGCTCTAGATTCCCCTCTTTTTGTAGCCCTCAAGAGCCTTTCTGGTCATGGCTGTTGAAAACTGATGGCACAATTTCCTGCCATTTTGAGGTGGAGAACAGATGAAAACTGTAATGTAATCCTTAAAATAGGCAAGTTACAGGTAAAAACAAAGAATCCTCTCAAATTCCTCTCCCCAAACCTATCAAAGCATTTAAAACTAAACTCCCTGCAACCATCCATGGCTGAAATATTGTCCTCTGGTAAAAGTACTGTCATTCTGTCTGAAGATGATACTAGAACATAGTGTGCAGGATATGAAAAGTGATTCCAAAATGCTACTTGGAAGAGGAGCCATTCAATATAATCACATTTAAGATATGATTGATAGCAGCCATATCTTATGAACAGGCCTTGTGATTCAAATGACTACCTCTAAAGAAAGAAAAACATAAGTTGTCCTTAAAAACCCCAACAGCAAATATTAATGTATCCTGAAACTACCTTACTACATACAGGTAGTCCTCGACATACAACCACAATTGGGACCAGAATTTCCATCGCTAAGCGATGCAGTCTTAAAGCACGATGTCACGTGACCGCATTGCTTAGCAACAGCAATCCTAGGCAGTCCTGGTTGCCGTCATAACCCCAAGACATGCAGGTCATTAAGTGGGAAGAGGCGGAAGTCCCGGAAGGAACAGGGTAAGTGCAAGGCAATGGCCGAGATATATCAGGCTCTCGCAGGGGAAACAAGTCTCTTTGAAGAGACACAAGAGCGCCCAGCCGCTTTTAGATCACTTTAGGAATGTTTTTTTTAGATTAAAATATTTTTGAAATCTAAGATCTATTTTTTGGACTTCGTTGAAAATGTTGGCTAACTTTGTGCTTTCTTTGCTATAACTGATTCTGGTGGAAGTTTGATGGACTCTATATTTGCAACATAATGAAACGTCTGCATTTTTTTTTTTTACTTCTCTTTTGTATTAGAGGGATTTAAGAGACTCTGTTTGTAATTCTTCGCTTGATAAACTAAATGACTATTCATTTTTTGAGAAACTCTTTGTTTGGATTAAGCAGCTTGCAGCTTGAAGAACGAATGCTCGCAGTTTGAAGAATAAAAACACAGGGTAACGTGTTTTTTTCCTTGTCGTCTTTTTCTACATCCTCCCTGGTTGGATTTTGCTTCATTTGGAATATATTTTTTATTTCTCCTTCTATAAACTGTTTAAAATATTATTCTCTCCTGTATTTTGGATTATTGGAACTTTCTTTTTTCTTTTGACTTTAAAAAAAACACAACAACAACGACGTTCTGCTTAATAGATTCTGCTGGTAGTATTCCATGGACAGATTACATGATTATTGTTTTGACTAGAAGGGTTGTTGTTTTAATTTGAAGGACACAGGAAAGATGGCTTTCCAACTTGTACCTGAGGAGCTCAGAAGAGAGATTACTGAGGTTTTTTCAAATATTCAAAGGTCGTTGGAATTACTGTTCGTAACTCTGCAAAATAGAGAGAAAGAACAGAGAACAGAAACGGAGACAGAAAGGAAAAATGTTTTTCAAGTGGAGGAGAAACAGAAGGAGGAAATTTTGAGTATATTAGTTCAGAAGAACATTCTGAAGGCTTTACACTACAATCTTGGTATAGATATGTTGTGGCAGTGGAGACAGAGTGAAAATATGGGTGCACAGTTGGATGGATGTTGTGAAATATGTGGAAAGGGAGAGAAGGTTGTTCTGATATTCTATATGAGATATAGAAAAGAGCAGGCTGTATATTGCGAATCTCCCACAGTGTATTGTGATTTTGGCATAACCTAAACAGAAGATATGAGAAACTGTATGGATATAAAGGTTAATGAAAAAATATGGACTTGAATTGTTATGAGAAACTGTATGGATATATAAAAAGTGATATTCTAAATGTAAGATGCTAAATACAAACACAAGTTGATATTATAGAATATTGTTTTCCTTAGAGATATATTTATGAGAAGATAATGATATGATGGAATTAGAATGATGGTTACTACAGGATGATATATATCAATATGTATTGTATGAATATTATAAGAATTGATATATTAGCTATTAGGTTAAGTGATATGATAGATTATGCATTTAGTTTAAATGGACACTACTACAAGGAATGGAAATTACAGATGGATAATTGAGATTCAAGAATTCCTTTTTTATGGAGATATATATATATTTTAGAATTAAATTATAGAAATATATATGTATGAACACTATAACAATTGCTAAATTATGTATTAAGTTACATAACATGTTAGGTTATGAGTCATAATATGAATAGAATATATTGTAGTTTATTAGAAGTAAATAAGGCTTTTATTTGTTATACTAATTGGTCTTTATTGAAGATATAAATATGTAGTAATGAACATTCAACATTTAACTACTACTTCAAGGAGTGGAAGCCAAAGATGGATTATTGGGAGACAGTAAGATGAAGGTTAGAAGATTGGATTAAAGAAATCAAAAGGCATATGACAAAGAAAAGTTCCTGTATACTGTATGCTGTACTAACATTTAAAATCAATTGTTGTACTTTAAGT
Source organism: Charina bottae (assembly GCA_023362775.1). Lineage (NCBI taxonomy): Eukaryota > Metazoa > Chordata > Lepidosauria > Squamata > Charinaidae > Charina > Charina bottae. The sequence goes on from JALMGJ010000012.1 coordinate 2,091,505, forward strand.
TCAAAGATAGATTGGAGGACATCTATTTTCTATATTTTCTTTGCTTATTATTTCTTGACTTCACTTTTTCTTTATCTTTTTCTTATTTTGTATTTCTGTTTCTATTTCTTTTTCTACTTTAAATTTTATTATGTATTGTAAAACTTAATAAAATTTATTAAAAAAAAAAAAGGAAGAGGCGGAAGTCCCAGGTAAGGAGCACGGGGGTGCCATGGGGGGGAGTCTGGGAGGGCTGGCACAGGCCACACACAAGTTGGGGGAGTGGGGTGCTGAGGTACAGCATGAGCTCAGGAAGGCCAGGAAAAGAATACGCTGTAGCTCAGGGGCTTCTTGGTGTGCCGCGGCTCTGGGGCTGCAAAAAGCCCGAGCCACAGCCCAGCATGAAGCCCAGCCCCAGCACAGCGCAGCGCAAAGCTGCCGGCCCCACCACCCCAGCCCAGTCCCAGCTGCAGTCACCCTCACCGCCCTGCACTCCGAGCCCCTGCTGCACTGCGCTCTGCCACCCCGGCTGACCTTCGCCATCTTCTTGCTCCCGTTGCTGACAAGGCATGCCTGCCCTTGCCCTTTGTGAGGCAGCTGCTGGCCATATGAGGCCTTCTTTCCCAGGTCTTGTGAGGAAACCGCCATGCGCAACCTGGGGAAGAATGCCTCATGCGGCCAGTAGCTGTCTTGCAAAGGGCCAGGCTGGGCATGCTTGGTCAGCAGCGGGGGCAAGACAACGGCGAAGGTCAGCTAGGGTGGCAGGGGCCACGGATTGCAGAGGACCAAAAGGGCATAGATGGGGGGGATATAGGCAGATGGGGGGGTTGAAGTGCCCGTGCGGTTGTAAGTGTGGGTGGGCTGCCAAGCGCCCAAATTTTGATCACGTGACCATGGGGGTGCTGCAACGGCTGTAACTTCAGGGACTGGTTGTAAGTCCGTTTGTTCAGCACCGCTGTAACTTCAAATGGTCGCTGAACAAATGGTCTTAAGTTGAGGACTACCTGTATAGTTAAAAACTGTATACAGGATTATAAATAGATCACTTTCTGTTACTCTAATCAGAAGTAGAATCATATCTTGCTTACCTACAACATAGCAGTATTAAGCTAGTTTGCAAGGAAAGAAGGATATGGTATTAGTTTAAATCTAAACATCAGATAGAATGGCATGCAATAAAAATATAAATAATGCACAAACCTGAAATTCTCTGAGAAGAGTTGATATATTGGCTTCATTTGCTAGGTTAGTTAAAATTTCAAGCTAGAAAACAGAGTAAACTGTTTAGGGAATACAGATACAACAGCAAACTATTTTCTACTTTTTATAAACCATGGAGAACTCTATCTTTAAATTCTTATATTTAAAGCCTCATCAAATTAAAAATGGGAAGATATAACCCCAAAATTTGTAACCAGTTAATGGAATAATTCTTTCCAGGATTAAAGAAATCATATTAAAAACAATATAATTTCTATATATGCATCATAAAATACATTACACTGAAGGAACTCCTAGCAGAACCCATGCTAGGCAATAGTCATTGAAGCTTCTACTTGGTCATGAAAAAGATGCCCTGAACCTATTCCCGAGTCTGTCAAAAGTAAGAAAAAAGCTGAAGCTGTATCTAGTGCCTATGGACACCAATATGCTAAAAAGGTAAAGGTAAAGGTAAAGGTTCCCCCCGCACATTTGTGCAGTCGTGTCCGACTCTAGGGGCCGGTGCTCATCTCCGTTTGTTAGCCGAAGAGCCAGCGTTGTCTGAAGACGCTTCCACGGTCATGTGGCCGCATGACGCGCACAGAATGCTGTTACCTACCCACTGAAGTGGTACCTATTCATCTACTTGCATTTGCATGCTTTCGAATTGCTAGGTTGGCAAGAGCTGGAGCTAGTGAGGGAGCTCACTCCGTCACACGGGACTAGGGATTCGAACCTCCGAACTTGCAATCTTCCGATCGACAAGCCTGGCGTCTTACCCGCTGAGCCACCACGCCCCCTAATATGCTAAAAACACATCCCTTAATACCAATAGCATTACTCATTCCACAACTTAATTTGTATCTATTATGTTTAATTCTTAAGAAAAGGAGCTTCTAGCATCATTCTTAGGAACTTCCTAACTTACAAAAATATTTCTGGGTCCCACAGAAGCATTATCAGCATTCATTGAAAATGAAAGGTGGCTGCAACCCAGTGCTTTGACAATGTCCCTACCTACCCAAACAAATGGAAAAGTTAAACTGGGTTAATACGTATTCCAGGACTAGAGAAGACCAAGAATCCAGCAATAGCCATTTTATGACAGCACTGTGACATATTCTCAAAGTTTCAAGTATGTGCATCTGACCAACAGGATTACTGTGGCTCTTGCATTCTATATTTACAGAAGAATTTAGAAACCTTTCATTTGTGATGATCTTCAAATAAATCTATACCCAACAATCCCCTTTCTCCACTATCTTGACCTCAAGTGATGAGACTACTGTTTGATACTTGCTAATGACTCAGCCATTCCATCCATCCATTCAGGTCATCCTTGATGTATTCCACTACAGGTCCTTAGGAATATGATACTTCCTCCACCTCTTTTGATCAAGTTATTTGTTTGTTTGTTTGTTTGTTTGTTGAAATTTTATAACCGCCCATCTCCCCCTCAAGGGGGGAGTAATTCCCTAGTAATTGATCTTGTGATCATATAAGTCACTTGAATAAGTACAGTATATGCTGCCCTGAGACTTGGCTGGGAAACGTTTGAAAAGCCAGATAGGCTACCCATACCTCCAGCCAGTAAGTACAATGGGAAGCTTTCTGTCAGAAACCCTCTCCTTGCATTTATTGGTCAAGAACATTTGTTCCTCACCCAGCAGAGTTCCAACTCATTACTAATGCCAATAATTAGACTTCCTAAAGCATTCCCCTGGACAAAAGTGAAACCTCAATTTAACAGTCTCCCATTTAAAGGATTTCAGGTATAACAGACCAAAACTTTGTTTGGACTTAACACACACACATCCACATAATGGACGTGTCTGTTGTTTCTGAAGTCTGCCTAGACTGTAGCCATTTTTGCATGTGCATTAGCATTTTTCCTTTTATGCATTTACAAGCCACCTTCTTCCTGTCCCAGTAGGGGAGAGATGCCTGAGCTCTGCACTGCTGTTTGTCTTCTTCTTGAATGCAGAGCAAAGAAAGATCTTGAGCCACTGGCCCCTTTGTGTCACTTCAGTGTGTGTACATTCTCCCATCTCCTCCATGCTGTTTTCTTAAGGCGACTTCTCATTCCTCGCCTGTTCCCGTCAAGACCCACCCAAGACAGATCCAAGGCACAAGGTTCTGCTTTCTTCGTCCTATCCCCCCTGAACAATTTGTTGTTGTTGTTGTTCAGTCGTTTAGTCGTGTCCAACTCTTCGTGACCTCATGGACCATAGCACGCCAGGCCTTCCTGTCCTCCACTGTCTCCCGGAGTTTACTCAAATTCATGTTCATTACATCGGTGATGCTATCTAACCATCTCATCCTCTGCCGTCCCCTTCTCCTTTTGCCTTCAGTCTTTCCCAGCATCAGGGTCTTTTCCAGTGAGTCCTCTCTGGATACCCCTTCCCCAAATGGTCTGTTAAATTAAAGTTTTACTGAGTGCTATAAATCCCATCATAATGGAAATAACTGTGTTACAGTATGCATGAGATGTAAAGAGACATTTGCAGACAATGTGTGCCTAAAAGGAAGATGGAACTATTAGGGGTATAAACCAGGGGACCAAATCAGTGGACGTTATCAACTTCTGAAAGTGTGCCAGGTTCATCAAGGTAGGATTTACTCCCCCAAAAAGTCCCTGAAACTACTCTGTGGCTTCTATATCTTTGAGTCATGCCAATGTTTACTCCTAGGTGTAGAATTCTGTAGGACAGCACAAATGATTTTTTTGCTTTTGTTTAGCATTAATTTGTGTCCTTCCAGACAGATCAAGGTAAGCCCTGCATATAATAGTTTTTCCATCCAAGCTTAGATCAACAAACAAACACACACACACACACACACACACATATACATACATACACACGCGCGCGCACACACACACACACACCGCACGCACGCACACCCCTCCCAGAGAGGATACTCAGCTGAAGCCACCATCGCCTTGATGAACACCCTGGGGATTAATGAGAGGCTAAATGGAAGAGCCTTGAATTGATACTTATTTTGGTTGTAAAAAAATTTCAGGAATCTTCACTGAAATGTTGAATGGAAATTTAGACATAAGCTTGTAACAGATCTATTAAAAGCAACACATCTCTAGAATGAATTGCTTCTGCTGTAAATCTCAGTAACTGGATTCACATATTAAAAACCATTATTTTTAAAGATTAACTATAGGGCACAAAAGCATTACTGAAAATAAAAATAATGCAGCACACTAACTTCCTTTTTTTTAAAAAAAAGAACAAAATAATTATTAAAACAATCAGGTGACAGGAGGCCATTGGGATGCTAAGAAAGATTTGATTGGACAGACTAATGTCAGCAGGAACCCACTTAGAAGAGATCATCAGCAGACAATTAACATGCACACATTTAAAATTATTTATGTTACTTTTGCTAATAGTGGGGATGGGTACAGAAATGTGCAAAGCACAAAAGCTCTTAGCCATAACAAGTATATTTGTTTGGTCTAGTGGTTAAGGTGCTGGGCTAGAAACCAGGAGACTGAGAGTTCTAGTTCCGCCTTAGGCACAAAAGCTGGCTGGGTGAGCCTGGGCCAGTCACTCTCTCACAGCCCAACTCACCTCACAGGGTTGCTGTTGTGGGGAAAATAGGAGGAGGGAGTATTAGGTATGTTCGCCGCCTTGAGTTATTTATAAAAATAATAAAGGCGGGATAAATAAATACATACATACATACATACATACATACATACATACATACATACATACATTTCAGTCATCTCTGCTTCAGTATTTTAGCAGAACTTTTCAATCTCATATCATCTCAATTAGTTCTCTTATCATTACCAGTACAGAGCCTGAATTCAAAGTTTCCTCATCTATTTCATCAATCCAGACTGCCTTGGTTTCCTATTTCTAACTCAGTTTAGTCCCTGGTCAGAAACCAATAGCATTTAATCTTTTTTCCGCATCTGACAAATACTCCGCCCCAACTTCAGTTTCTGGGTGGCAACAACTTGCTTTCTCTCTCCCCTCTCTGCAATTCTAAAGTTTTGTGTGGAAAAAGGATCCAATTTTTCCCTGAACTCCCGCTGTTTCAGAGATATTGTACATATTAAGAACAAGGCCCTATCTCTCTGGAAAGAGCGCTCTGATGACCATATTTTTGATTAGCCAATAAAAGGAGTCAAAATTTAATAATTTGCAGATTTACAATCTGAAAGAAAGAAAATAGTTTCTTTATGCATAATTTAGAGAGGAGCTTCTCAACATTTCCATTATGTGCTCAGTTTATACTTTGAATATGGAAATATAAAATGAATTAGTAACACATATACATTCTTATTTGTATCCCGTACTTATTCCCTAGAGCTAAACAGAATATACTTCCCTTCTCTTCCTGTCATACCATCATTCTTAACTTCCTATTCAGCACATTGTTTAAATGCATTAAACATAACAGCTCAATTAAGCTCAATTTTTTTACTATCTACAAACTGTAACTGCAATAAGGGTTCTGAATTCAAATTCGCTTCGCTCAGACAACAGTCTTAGTGATGGAAGGCTTCAATGAATCAACAAAATCTATTCCCAAATAAAATTTGAACAGTATCGCCTTCATATTGTTATTGATCATCATGGTTTTAGAATGAATAAAAAGGTAAAGGTTCCCCCTGCACATTTGTGCAGTCGTGTCCGACTCTAGGGGCCGGTGATCATCTCCGTTTGTTAGCCGAAGAGCCAGCGTTGTCTGAAGATGCTTCCACGGTCATGTGGCCGGCATGATGCATGTGGAACACTGTTACCTACCCACCAAAGTGGTACCTATTAATCTACTTGCATTTGCATGCTTTCGAATTGCTAGGGTGGCAAGAGCTGGGGCTAGTGCGGGAGCTCACTCCGTCACGCGGGGCTAGGGATTTGAACCTCCGAACTTGCGACCTTCCGATCGACAAGCCTGGTGCCTTACCCGCTGAGCCACCACGCCCCTTTTTGGAATGAATGAATCTTGACAATTTTGGTCTTTTTTTTTCCATATTAGCAAAGCAAAGCAATATGTCTATGACATTGTATTATACTTAAAACAAGCATACCTTTAAAGTCTTGATCATGGTTGGATCAGTTGATCTAACATAGAAACTCTTCAAGTAAGGCTCAAACATCCCCTGGGGAGAAAAAAATAGAATCAGAAATCAATAACAACAAATATGGAGATCAAAATGAAGTATTTTAAATGTATGTAATCAAGAAGCCAAACCTTGCGTTGGATCGACATGGTTGCTATATTCTGGAGAACAATATACTGTACTTCCCTAAAAGTGAATGCAAAATTATTAATGTCTTCCTTAATTATTTCTCCATGAGAACAATGTAATGAAAAATAAACTGAATATAAAATGTTAAGTTACTTACTTAACCATCATAAACCATTATAACCATTATAAAATGGTTTGGTCTAGTGGTTAAGGCAACGGGCTAGAAACCAGGAGACTGTGAGTTCTAGTCCCGCCTTAGGCATGAAAGCTGGCTGGGTGACCTTGGGCCAGTCACTCTCTCTCAGCCCATCTCACCTCACAGGGTTGTTGTTGTGGGGAAAATAGGAGGAGGAAGGAGTATTAGGTATGTTTGCCGCCTTGAGTTATTTATAAAAAAATAAATTAGGGACAAAAATAAAAAAATAAAAAATAAAATAAAATAATGGTAAGTTACTTATATACATTTTATACTACTGAATTTGACAAATATGATTTACATGCATAACTCATATTATGAACATCATCAGAAGTGAATGCAGGGATGCAGGGGGTTAGTTATATCCACAATTAACACTAATTTTATTAGAAGTTGAAAGCCATATTGAAATGTCTAAAATCTTATTTCACTGATGGAATAGTCATTATATTCAATGCTACTGCAAACATTACTATAGACTCCTAAACCTGTATTTGAAATCCCCAATTAAACCTAGACTCTCAAATTTAAAGGAGAATATCTTGTTTGATTTCATTTTAATATGCCCTAGCTATGTGGAAGATATAAGGGTTGACAAGAAATAGCATTTAGTAGTAGTAGTAGTAGTAGAAGAGTCTAGAGAAATCTTGTGGTTCAGTAATTATACTTTATTCCACATAAAGAAATCACAATATTGATTGATGTTATTTTGGTTTGGTAGGATGTATGAACCAACCCCACAAAAGAAACTACAGAATATAAATCTAATGAATGCCTTTCTAGATCATGCTAAGCCAAAAATAAACAAACCATATTATAGCTCAGTCTTGTTTCATGTGAATTAGGTATGCAGTTGCAACAATTTCTGGGACATAAGCAAATTTATAATTTATGATACTGCTATTATATTATTAGTATTCTATATTACTTCCTCTAATAGGTTAGTAAAATAGTTCATTCAGAATATAATACTTCTCAAATGTTGTATAAGTTTACCTTATCTCCTTATAACTGATAGCTTTATCTGGTCTAACATTTCAAAATTACATATACTCCACAGCTGGGATGATCAGTGGCAGCTAACCAAAAAAATTTTTTTTATTTACCTGTTACTCCGAAGTAGACGCACTAATGACTTAGCAACTATACCAGCTTCAGAGTTGGGTGCCACATGCCAATAAAGCTGCGCAATTGCCATCACCACCTTAAAAAAAATGGTGATTATTTGCTGGTGATCATATTTATCTACAAAATATGTTAATTCCCTTTGCATCTTGAAAGGACATTTATTATTTTCTTTTTAAGGCTATGCTTTATTTCAGTGCTTTCCAAACTGCCGCCGTTGGCGACACACCAACAGCGGCAGAGGCAGCGGCGCGTGCGGCAGCGGGTGTACAGCGGCGGCGGTGTGCATGGCGGCGGCCTCCGCTAAAACGCAGAAGCGCTGATGGCGCGCCGCTGCCGTCACTGCCGCCGTGCACACTGCCGCTGCGCGCGCCCCCACACCCCCGCCGTGCACACCCCCGCCGCTGCTTCCAGGTTGTGTTGCGACGCACTAAAGTGTCGCGACACACAGTTTGGAAAGCTATGCTTTATTTATTTGTTTGACTGATTAATCCACTTGGCCATCTAACTCACCAATTGCAACTCTGGCTGGCTTACATAAGATTAAAACAGAAAGACAGAAAATAACCAACAACAAAATAAAAACAGAAAATAATACAACTGAGGCTGATCACAGTCATAACCTCAATTGTTACAAAAATGGGCTCATCCAACACTGAGGCCCAATGCCTGGGGGAAAAGCGATGTTTTCAGGGCCTTACCAAGGGCCAGCAAGATTGGGGCTATCTGAATCTTGGGGGATATGCTATTCTATAGGGCAGGCGCCACGACAGAGGAGGGAGATATCTCCTGGGTCCCATCAAATGACATTGTTTCATAGAGGAGACCTGAAGCATGCCCACCTTGTTGGACCTTGTGGGATGGCCAAAAACAATCAGAAGGCAGTCTTGAAAATAACCTGTCCCTGGCGCCATGAAGGGCTTTACAGGTGATAACCAGCACCTTGAATTGTTCAAATTCTATTGTCTGATAAGAAAAATTATCTCCATGCTTATTTTCTCTACATAATTCCAGTATTTTGGAGGGAAAATAATCCTTCCTCAGGGGCTACTTGCATCATCAAAGCAAACTTTGCAAACACAACACTTAGTGAAAGCCCATGAGGAAATAAGTGTCTCCCATTCCCCACATTTATCCAACAGATTTACACAAATAAAATAACTTTGGCTGCTATATACTGAAGTTTTAAATACCAAGCTTCACATTCCAATAAAACAAATTAACTGACATTATGGGATGAGATAAATCCAAAGATTATGTGCTTTGAATATTTATAAAATTTCTTTTCTAAAATGGACTTAAGCAATAAAACTGTTGCTTCGCTCTAGCAAAAATGCTTGTACAGTTGATAGCGCTGCAGTATTTTTATGGCTCCTACTACACTTGAAAGATGTGAATTCCTCAAAAGAAAGTGTATGTAATGACCACCATGGCTGGACTAGGATGGACATCCAATTTCCAACCCAAGAAACATGAAAAGAAATGTGGCACATTTATCCTTTAAAACAAAATCTCAATCTGAATGCATTTTGAGGAAAAAACTCTTATTCAGGAAAAAGGTACAGTAGACATGGCATTTATAGCATATGATGTGCCACAGTTTTCCATGAAAACATGTCAGGACTAAGAGTTTGTAATAAAGTATATTTCTACCATCATCTTTTTCATCTTCTTGGTTTGGCGTGTGTCCTTTTGTTTGTCCATCACAAGAAACATTCTGTCTGTTCAGTCAGTGTTGTCCAATGAGCACCATGATGTGGATGTTCACATTAAAGTATGTGTTTGCATTCACAACAATTATGTGCAACACTCTTCCCACTAATTAGGCCTAATATTCAAGATCCCATGTCAGATTTGCTTTAAAAACTTAGTAAAACAGACAAGCAGAAAAACAGACGAATCCTAAAAAGAACCCCATTTATAATAAAGAGACAGCTCCTCTATTCACTGTCATAAATGGATTGATTTTTAAATACCATAGGTTCACAACATTATTCTATTCCCTTAGGGAGGTCTCAAAATTGAACAGCAATTCCAATTTGTTTAATTTGTAAATTTGTTTCTGCCTACCCTGGGAGGACTAATTAAAAGCCAAAACTACTACGGTCATGTACAAATTCTGTATATGCTTAATACATCTTGCCCATTACTGACAACTAAGAAAATTAACATGCTTGCTTTAAGAAAATCCACAAAGAAGGGCTAAAAAAAATCCTTTGAACATTTTTTTTCATAGTGAGGGTAACTGAATAGAGGAGATTCTGAATTGGGCTTTGTTAAAAACTGGCATATAGATCCTTTTCATTGGTTGTTAAGCATGCATATCAGAGATGGTGGAAGCAAATTTCTCTCTCTCTCCCAAGTTCCTACAACAGCTCTCCCAGAATTCTCCAAACGGTCCACAAAGAGCCAAGGAGCCAAATGGCACAAAACAGAATGTGGCTTAGGGAGGATCATCTCAAAGAATCAGGTAGACCCATTATTTCTGGGGGAAGGAACATTCACTTAAAGTGTCTTTAGCTGATCTGCAGGAATCCCACTTCACTACAGAATAGCTCATCCCATTCACCTACTCAGCAAGGACTCTTGATAGGACATTATTAGAAGTTCAAGACAGCCACTGAGAAGAAAGAGTAAAGTGAAGACAACTTCTACTAACCCTGATACATGTGCTAAACTCTAAATCCAACTATTTGGCTAAATGAAAACAAAAATTGTGAATGAAATTAGCCATACAGCAGCATTCCGGCTTTGTAGTAAAGGCTTTGTATTTCTTATCAGTAATCTGTGGTCTGGATCCATAGAATAGGACTTGTTCACTTTTGGATCTTTATCCTGTTGCTCATCAGATTCATAGAAATTCTTTTCACTATATTCTTCCAGAGCACCATCCTATAAAGGGAAATAACACCCATTATTTTACTTTTTATTTTCAAGCAACATCAAAATTATAAATGTGGTATGTCTTCTAAATTTTTCCGATATGTTGATTTCAAACCAATTTAAATTTATCAAGGGTTTTTTTTTCCAATTTAAAGGAAAAAATGAACATCCTATTTGTTCATTGCATCTTTGCAATTCAGTTGACCAAATATCTAGCATGTGGTATGTCTATGAGTATTATACAAAAAAAAAATCAAAGCACAAAACTCTGATACAGCATGAAAATACAACTTAAAGAATACCTTAAATCAGAGCTTTCCAAACTTTTCATGTTGGTGACACACTTTTTAGACATGCATCATTTCGCGACACACTCTTACAGCAGGGCACAAGGCAGGCACTAGGACCTGTGCGGAATCACAGCAGGTTTGGAGGCAGCAAGGCACAAGGCAGGCACTAGGACCTGCACGGAATCCTGGCAGGGCTTGGAGGCAGCAGCAGCCGCGACACACCCAGACACTGCAGCCGACACACTAACGTGTCCCGACACACAGTTTGGAAAGCTCTACCTTAAATATTAAGTTTTTATCATAGACCATCTATGCCAATTTGTTTTTTAAACGCCATAATTAGAACATGTTCCAAGATGGAAATTTTTATGAACAACCTAACAAAATATTAAAAATTGTTCTCCAGTTCTTTATAGGTAGTACGGCATTACAAAAAACAAACAAACCTACCCACCAACCTCTAGGTAGGTTTTCACACCACAGTTAATTAAGTCTTTCACAATTTCTAACTGTATTCTGTGGTGATCAGAACTGTACACAATTGTTTCAGATGTGGACATATCATACTTTTATTTTCAATCCTTTCCTAATGATCATGATCATGGAATTTGCTTTATTGCTGACATGCTGAGTCAATATCTTCACTGAGCTATCTTGTATGACCCTAAGATCCTTTTCCTGGTTAGTGGGTTATGAGTAGGGTGACCATACGTCCCGTTTTGAATGGGACAGTCCCGTTATTTTAGCATTTTTCAACCGTCCCGTCGTTTTGATCAAAATCTCAATTTTGTCCCTTTTTAAAACCCGGCGGGAAGGAGGACAGGAAGACAGGAAGGAGGACTGGAGCCAGACTTGCCATTGGAGGCAGCCCGGAAGAGGCCCTATCAACGCGGCAACTGGAAGCCCAGTTGCCACGTGCGAGCCCAGCAGCAGAAGCAGCACCACAGTCCAGGTCCAATCTAACATGGAAGACAATGAGGTCAGTATAGCTAGAAGGGATATTAGGAGAGTTTACAGATGGGGGTTTGAGAGAATATCACCTCTCTCTTTTTCTTTTCACAGTGACCAGCTTCTTCCATGAATCTTGGAAATGGAAGGTCTGCATGGTGCTATGGTAGCTTATAAGAAAGTCTCAGGCTGAGCCCATCTCTATAGAGTTCCTATAAATAAATTATAGACAGTCAGCTGCCTAGTGGGCAGGAAGACAGAGAGAGAAAACAAGAGCTCTGGCTGCCTGTCAATGGCTAGGCCTTAGTTAAAGAATAGAGGAATTATAGGATGGAAGGGACCCAGGGTAGGAATTGTCAGACTATCCCAGATAAATGGCTGCCAACCTTTGTTTGAAAACCTCCAGTGACTGAGCATCCCGTGGAGAGTAAGGAAGATGATCTTGATGGAAACATGCAAGAACCATTATCTAAACAAAGGGTAAACCTTTAAGTCCTGAGAAACAAGGTAATATTCTGAAGGGGCTCAGGCAGACACCTCCCTGATTCACTGGGATATGAGGGGGGGAGGTACAGCACAGACTTGCAAGATTCTGTTATAGCCATCTCAATAAAAGTATTTCTAGTCTTCCTGTGGAATTGATTTCCTAGTCTGTTTTACCTAGTGGGACTGACACATCCACAACTCTGGGAGATAGGCTGTTTCACTGCTTAACAGCTCTCACAATCAGGAAATTCCTCCTTATATTGAGTTTCATAGCTAAATCTCTTCTATGAAACTTCCACCCACAGGTTCTTGTCCTGCTGTCAAGGACTACAGAGAATTAATCCACACCTTCTTCCCTGTGACAGCCCTTCAAGTACTGGAAGACTGCTAACATGTCTTCCCTTAGCCTTCTTTTCTTTAGACTAGGCATACACAATTCTTTTTATTGTTCTTCATAAGAATTAGTTTCCAAGCTGTTTGCTGTCTTTGTTGGTGATACCAACAACTCTGAGAGGGGTGGTTATTTTTTAAGATTTTTAAAAATACTACCAAGGGCTCTGTTTTTCCCCAATGCACACCCCTGAACTAGGAATGAGCTGGAACAAAGCACTTATTCCAAGCCAATACAGGGCAGATCAGGGTACTTCAGAGCCCAGGATCAAGCCCCAAAACAAATTAGGCAGTCTGTCTACAGCTTTAATTCCATTTAAGCAAACAATCTTGTAAGTCATATTTAAAGTATATTTATTGTTGAATGTTCAATAAAAAGCTGTTTCAACAAATTTACTTGTATCATTTTAGTGGGCAAAAAAGACACACACTTACTATTTTTTTAAGATTAGTATTTCTGTACCATCACAGGTTCTAATGTCAAAATGATATTCATTCTCTTGTCACAGTAAAAATTAAGGGACATTTAACAAAATTAAGAAACACATTGGAAATTGTTTTTTTCCTTGTTTGCTGGATCTCTTCAGCAGTTGAAGCAAAGTAATTCAAAATTATTAATCTACAGGGAGATACACATTTAACTTGAGAAGGAAGATGAGGAAATCTGCTTAGAAAGAAAGGTAAATTCAGAAAATAAATATGCAAATATGCATTTTAACATTCTTGAATGTATTAATCTGAAAGGTTTAATTTCCATTTTCCTGCATCAGCTTTTTTTATAAAATGTCATGCCCTATAAATATGCTGTTATTTTCTATAGTCAAGCACCCCCTTAACAAATCTTCTCATTAATATGTAAATTTAAAGTCAATCGGTCTTCTCCCTGACAGCACCATGAATTCCTAGTGCACTGTATAATCGATTTTGACTTGGCAACCACTATTTATCAAAGATGTCAGTTAGAAAAATTATGGAAAATGCAGTACAATTGATATGACTGCAATATACTTTGTCAACATTTAATTGTTCCTCAAATCATACATTTACATATAAACAGACTAAATACTGATCTATAATGATGCAAATAAACTAAATTAAAAATCTGTTCTACTACATAAGAAGCTTGTTATATGTTTATTCAAGAAAGTACTAGAAAAAAACATGAGGACCTGCTGCTTGTTAAGTTTCAGAGATTTCCTTCTGCTATTTTAGCAACTAAATTAATAAGAAATCTGCCTATTTATTTATTTATTTGATTTGGCACCGCCTGACTCCAGATAGATGGATGGCTCCCCTCCCCCCACAATGGCATTCCAGAAAGCTTTAAGGACCTGGGGTAGGGTGGTTGGGGACTCTATCAGATATGTTTGTATGTATGGGTGTTGTTGGCCAGTCCCACCATCTTGTTCTTTATTTTTCTTTATAATCCTATTTATCTTGCACTTTCTGCTGGTTGGGTTTTATTGTGGGTTGCCCAAAGTCAGTCTGGAGTCGGGCAGTGAATGCTGCTATTTCTTATATATGATTACAAGAATAGAACTAATCATTTATTTACCAATAACTGTTTCTTTGTCATTCTAAGGCTCAGTATATTGTATTATGTCTGTACTGCTCCCAACCTAGGTAAACAATAGTTTAGATAAAACATTGCAAACTGAATGAGGCCATTATAATACATCTATGAATGATCAGTGGCTGATACTTCATATTTAAAAACCTGAAATATCCTCCCATAAATGTGGAAGCAAAAATTTAAATCTGCCTGTGCAGAATGATGGAAGCAAAGATTTGAATGAAAGGTGTTTAGTGTCCAACAGTCACTAAGATCTAACACTGGTTTATATCAGCAGGATTAGAATTAGAGGAGAACTGGAGATCCTAACTCAGGAAGACAAATATGAGAGGCATTACTGAAACTGGTGGGATGATCCTATCATTGGCATTGGAAAACTACATCTTTTTCAAAAGGTACAAATCTAACAGAAAGGGTAAGGGTATTGCAAGTCACGCTATCACAATTTTTTTTATAAACCACCTGGCCAAACAGAAGATATGAAGACTATCTGCATCAGATGACCAGTCTTTCAAAGAGGCATGCAATAGGGTAATGGGAGATCTCAATTATCCTGACATCCACTGGGAAACTAACTGAGCCAAGAGCAGAGGTCCAACTAATTCTTGTCCTCTTTTACTGACATCTTCATTTATCAGAAGGTGGAAAAAAAGAACAAGGAAGAATTGGTTAAAAAACTGAAGGTGACTGGTACCTTGGGGGAAGTGATCATGTTATCACTGAATTTGTGATATCCAGAGGAGAAAGAACTGAGAAAAGTCAAATCTGTACACTAAACTGAAGGAACTAGAGGAGGTGATTGTAATCCTTGAGTAGATTGGCAAAATCCAAGAAGACCAGAGAATATCAAATATCATCCCCATCTTCAAAAAGGAGAAGCTATAGACTTGTCAGCTTGACATAGGCAAGGTCCTCAGATTATTAAACCACATGTTTTAAACATTTGGATAGGCATGCTACAATTAATAGGAGCTGCACTGCTTGTTGCAGATACAGAGTTACTAGCTTTGTAGATCAGCATAATGCTGTAGATATACAGTACCTGGACCTCAACAAAGCCTTAGACAAACTCTCTCATCATAATCTGCTTTATAAAAAGATAAAACGATGAACTGTGGGCCAGACAATATCACTGTTACACAAACTCAGAACTAGTTGAATAACCACATCCAAAGAGTGCTTGTTAATGGCTCCACTTCAATTTCATAAATGGAAGTTTTGAGTGGAGTGCCAGAAAGCTCTGTTCAGGGCCTTGTGCTGCTCAGCATTTAATCAATGACTGTGAGTTGAGGGGTCACTTATCAAGTCTGAAGATGACACAAAGCTGGGAGGGGTGGCTAATAAGAGCAGAGAGAGAAGATTTTAAAAGGCAGAGACAGGCTTGAGCAGTAATGAATAGAATGGAATTTTAATAGGGAGACATGTCAAGTTCTGCATCTGGGGGGGAAAATGAAAGGGACAAGTATAGAATGGGGGTGAACCTGGCTTGGCAAGAGTACATGTGAAAAGGATGGGTGGCCTTGTCAACCACAAGTTAAATATGAGCCATACAACTGCTAGAAAGACAAATGCTATCTTGGTGTGTTATCACAGGTGCATAGCTGATGAGATTGTGAAAAGTTATTGTTTCACTCTGCTCTGTTCCACTCTGCTCCAACTCACTTGGAATACCATGTCCAGTTCTGGGCATCACAGTTCAGAAAAGACAGTGGCAAACTTGAACAAGTTCAGAACAGTACTACCAAGATGTTGGGGAATCTAGCCTCCAAGCCCTGTGAGAAACACTTAAAGGATCTGGGTAAGTTTTGCTTACAAAACAGATAACTGAGAGATGATATGAAACCAAGGTTGTCACACAAAATAGGGAGTGGAATTATTCTCTGTTGCCAGAGGGCAGGACCAATGGGTTAAAATTAGAAAGAAGTAGGTTCAAGATAGACATCAAGAGGAACTTCTTTACTGTTTTCATTCATTCATTCATTCATTCATTCATTCAAATTTATATAGCCACCCAACTCACACACACACACACAGTGACTCCGAGCAGCTTACAAAATTAAAATGCGTAATACAAAAAAACAATAAACCCCCACCCCCGGCAGCAACAAACACACTCAAACTAACCACTTGATCAGCTCCGGATTGACCTGGGGTCCCGAGGCCCGCTGACAAAACCACTTCTTAAGGGCCTCCATAAAAGGAGCAAGGTGGGGGCCAATCTTATCTCTGGGGGAATGATGTTCCATAGGGAGGGAGCCACCATGGAGAAGGCCCTATATGAGTTGTGAGCCAATGGAACAGGCTGCCACACAAAATAATGAGTTCTCCATTGCTGGAGAAATTCAGTCAGAGTCTGGACAGCCTCTCTCAAAAATGATGTAGTCGATCCTGCACCAATATGGGGTTGGACTAGATAACTTCTAAGGTACCTTTCAACTCTATGAATCTGTGATTCTACCAACAATATACTCATAAAAGGAATTCTTCCTAATCAGAGAAAGGGATCTGGGTAACCTGATAGACCACAGATCAAGCATGAACCAGCAATGTGCTGCAGCTTGCAAAACAGCCAATGCAATATTGGGCTGCATCAATAGAGGTATAATATTGAGATCACGGGAAGTGATAGTTCTATTCTACACAGCACTAGTCAGACCACCTCTGGAATACTGTGTTCAGTTGTAGCCATCATAATATAATTTCAAGAAGGATGCTGAACTAATTGAGGGAGTGCAGAGAAGAGCAACAAAGATTATGAGGGGCTTGGAGGCCAAATCCTATGAAGAACGGTTAAAAGAAATGGGTATGTTTAGCCTAAAGAAGAGAAAGCTAAGGGACAACATGATAGCAGTCTTTCAATACTTGAAGGGCTATCATAAGGAAGAGGGTGTGGATTTATTCTCTATAGTGCCTGAGTGTAGGACAAGAGCCAATGGGTGGAAGCTTTACAGACAGGGACTCAAACTTGAAACAAAGAGGAATTTCCTGACTATGAGGGCTTTTAAGTAGTAAAACAACCTACCTCCTGAAGTTGTGGGTGCTCCATCACTGGAGGTTTTCAAAGGAAGTTGGACACCCTTTCTCTGCGTATCTGATCTGAGGATTCCTGCCCTGGCCAAGAGGTTGGACTAGAAGTCCCTTCCAACCCTATGATTCTATGACCATCATTTGTATCTCAGAGCCTCCAAAGACGACCTAGGGGTCATGTAGTGGGTGCAGGAATGCAGGGTGCAACTGAATACAAGCCTTTATTTGTAGAAGTTATAATAAAAAAAAAGTTGAAACAACATTCTGCTGTGTGTGTGCGTGTGCACGTACACGTGCGTGTTTTGAAGGCAAGTTTCACAGAATCATAAAATAAAAAATTCTTGTCAATTATTAGTATGTTTTCTTCAATCACTGGGTAAAAGAAAATTGTGAAATAGAAAGCTATGGGAGTGTAAGACCAAATAACCAGAATAAATCTGGATATATGATGAATATCTTGGTGAATAGATTAACAAACAAAAGAAAAAGAAAAAGAAAACCTAGTTCTTGATTTAATGGAAGCAGCATAATCAGTTCAGCAATGACAGTATTTATTTCAATCCTCTCCATCCAGGTCATAAAGATATTCACATTATGCTGTGCCACAGTATGATAAAATAATATGTACTTATGAGAAGGATAATAAGTGGGGAGAAAGGACATCTCCAAGTCTGAAACAATCTTATTGCTTTATTATAAATATGACCATATAGTCTTCATGTCACCAATAATGGCTATACCCCTTTAATTACTCATAGTTCAAGGACACTGAGCGAACTAATATATGATTATAACATTTGATACCAAACAGATGGAAATGCTATTCTGGATTATCCTTGTTGGAAAGTGTTCATAAATAAATGTATCATTCTAGCATTATTTTTGGTGCTAACATAAAAAAAAAGAGATGGGGAATAATGAATTTCATACAACAAGCAAGAAATTGAGAATTTGGAGTAACAGAAAGAGTAGATAACAAAGCCTAAGATTATCCTTACTGCAATAATATTAGACATAAGGCAAATAGCCATTGGGCAAGCCACAGCATATACAGTGTTGCTTAAAAGTTTGTGAACCCTTTTGAATTTTCAACATTTCTGCATAAATACAGTATGACCTTAGACATGATCTGTTCTCCACACAAGTCCTAAAACTAGATAAAGAGAACCCAATGATACACAAGAGTCAAAAATGTTACATACTTGTTCATTGATTTATTGAGGAAAATGATCCAAAATTACATATTTATGTGTGGCAACAGTATCTGAACCTCTAGGATTCTCAGTTCATTTGAAGGGAAAATTAGAGTCAGGTGTTTCAATCAATGGGATGATAATCAGGTGTCAGTGTGGGAGGTCCTGCCTTATTTAAAGAACAGAATTTTGGGTATTCACTATCAAAGTCTGATCTTCATAATACAGGCATGTGGAAGTATGTCATGGCTTGAACAAAGGAGATTTCTGAGGACCTCCAAAAAACAGTTGTTGATGCTCACCAAGCTGGAAAAGGTTACAAAATTATTTCCAAAGAGTTTGGACTCCACCAGTCCACTGTCAGAGCAAGGTGTGTAATACTCCAGGAGGTCTCAAAGAACCCCAGGGTAACATCTAAGGAACTAAAGGCCTTCCTTCCACAAATGTCAGTGTTCATGAGACCACCATCAGGAGAACACTGAACAACAATGGTGTGCATGGCAGGGTTGCAAGGGGAAAGCCACTACTCTCCAAAAAGAACATTGCTGCCTGTCTACAGTTTGCGAAAGACCATGTGGATAAGCCAGAAGGCTACGGGAAGAATGTTCTGTGGACGGATGAGACCAAAATGGAACTTTTGGGCTGGAATGAAAAGTGTTATGTTTGGTGAAAGGCAAATACTGCATTCCACATAAGAACCTTATCCCATCTGTGAAACATGGTGGTGGCAGTATCATGGTTTGGACCTGCTTTGCTGCTCTGGACCAGGACAGCTTGCCATCATGGATGGAACTATGAATTCTGAATTGCACCAGCAAATTAATTAATAATAATTTATTAAATTTATATGCCATCTGACTCCCAGTGACTCTGGGCAGTTTACAATTATTAAAACATTTAAAAACAAGAACACTACAAAAAACACAAAAACATCACAAGACAAAAGAACAACAATGAGAAAGAAAACAAACCCAGAGGGGAACAGAAAGGCAGAAATGGGTGTCAGTTGCTTCTCCAAAGCCTGGATGAAGAGCCAGGTCTTAAGGCTCTTCAAAATACCAGAGGGGTGGGAGCCGTTTGAATGTCGAGGGCAACTTCATTCCAGAGGGCAGGTGCTGCTACAGAGAGGGTGCACTTCTGGGGTCCAGAGAGATGTCATTGCTTAATTGATGGAAACTGGGGCGCACCAACCCTGCCAGTTCAAAAATTCTACAGGAAAATGTCAGATTATCTGTCCGTGAACTGAAGCTCAAGAGAAAGTGGGTCACGCAGCAAGACAACAACCCAAAACACACAAGTCGTACAAAGAATGGTTCAAGTAGAAGAAAGCTAATGTTTTGGAATGGCCAAGTCAAAGTCCTGAACTTAGTCCTATAGAAATGTTGTGGAAGGACTTGAAGTGGGCAGTTCATGCAAGGACGCCTACCAACATCCCTGAGTTGAACCTGTTCCATAAAGAGGAATAGGCTAAAATTCTTCCAAACCAATGTGCAGGACTGATCAACACTTACTGGAAATGTTTACAGGTAGTCCTCATTTCGCAACCACTATTGGGACTGGCAACTTGGTCATTAAGCGAAGCAGTCATTCAGTGAAAAACACATGACCGCAACTGTGCTTACAATTTTACTTCAGCTTTCCTTTGCTTTGCAGGGTCAGAAGGATACAACCCCAAACAGCCAGGTGAATCCAAACTGCGGGGAAGGTTTTCAAAACTTGACTCACAAGGAAGCCAGGGAAAAGGGCAAATTATATAGCCCTTTTTCCCTACCCCCCACCCCTTGGAACACTCAGCCTGGCACTGGGATAATTATCAGAAGGAAATTAATGTTTGTATTTACATTCATTGGAGAGAAAGGGATTACAAGAGAGCAGCAGGCACACAATGGGGAATACACATAGAAAGGAATGTGCCAGCACTGGCTGTTTACCTAGAGAGCTTGCCCCAAGCCACTTAGGAAGCAAACAAAAGCCTTTAGTGTGAAACTGATTAGGGTCTTGTCAACTTCAGGCAGAAGCTGCAAGCCAGCCAAGTGTTCTAATCAAGGGGGGCACTGCATTGGGGAGTAAAGCAGCTCAGGAACAGATAGCTTGTTTAGGCCAAGGGTCGGAAATGGCGGCTCGCGAGCCATATGCGGCTCTTTGGCCCCTTGAGTGTGGCTCTTTCGCAGGCAGGCGTGGCAGGCGTGGCGCGGCGGGCGTGGCGCGGCAGCGAGTGTGGCGGGGCAGGCGCGGCAGCAGGCATGGTGTGCGTTGCTGTGGGCATACGCCTGGCAACCTGGCAGCCGTCTCCGGCAGCCATCTTGACGACGGGCAGGGCTTTCCAAACTGTGTGTCGCATGACAAGCCGGAAGCGCTGAAGGGAGTGGAAATTCTCCGCGCCAATCAGCTGTGCGTCGGGAAGCCCGGCAGCCTGCACGCGCGATTTTTGCCTCCCTGCCGGAACCGAGGGCATTTTCGGGGTCCCCGGAGCCTGCCCTTTCGAAGGGGCAGCGGCAGCAGCAGCTGCAGTGCTGCCCCTTCGAAAGGGCAGGCTCCGGGGACCCCGAAAATGCCCTCAGTTTAGGCAGGGAGGCTGCGCGCAAGCTGCCTCAGCTGTTCTGCGGGGAGAATTGCCACCCCAGGGCAGCGTGTGCATGTGGAGAGGGGAGGTTTCTGCCTCCCTGCCGGAACCGAGGGCATTTTCGGGGTCCCCGGAGCCTGCCCTTTCGAAGGGGCAGCACTGCAGGGAGGCAGAAACCTCCCCTCTCCACATGCACACGCTGCCCTGGGGTGGAAATTCTCCCCGCAGAACAGCTGAGGCAGCTTGCGCGCAGCCTCCCTGCCTAAACTGAGGGCATTTTCGGGGTCCCCGGAGCCTGCCCTTTCGAAGGGGCAGCACTGCAGCTGCTGCTGCCGCTGCCCCTTCAAAAGGGCAGGCTCCGGGGACCCCGAAAATGCCCTCGGTTCCGGCAGGGAGGCAGAAACCTCCCCTCTCCACATGCACACGCTGCCCTGGGGTGGCAATTCTTCCCGCAGAACAGCTGAGGCAGCTTGCGCGCAGCCTCCCTGCCTAAACTGAGGGCATTTTCGGGGTCCCCGGAGCCTGCCCTTTCGAAGGGGCAGCACTGCCCCCTGGCTCTCGAGCACTTCAAAATGTGCACAAGCATGTCAAAATGGCTCCCGGCAAAAAAAGTTTGCCGACCCCTGGTTTAGGCAATCTCCCTACTCTGCGGGGGGGGGGGGACGACAGGTCAGGCACAGGACAACACTACTAACTGACTGTAATGGCAAACACATGACTGAGAGAGACAGACGCCACGAAGGTTGTATATGTGAGCATTGATAGCAAAATAACTTTTTCATCACCGTCATAACTGTGAATGGTTGCTGTCTGAGGCAGTTGATAACTCCCCATTGGGGGAGTTGCGCGGTCATATAAATTTAACTAATAAATGAATTAAATAAATAAATAAATAAATAAATAAATAAGGACTACCTGTAGTTGCAGTTATTGCTGTCCAAGGGGGGCATATCAATTACTGAAAGCAAAGGTTCACATACTTTTGCCACACACAAATATGTAGTGGCTGTTGTGGGTCTTCCGGGCTGTGTGGCCGTGTTCTGGAAGTTGTGGTTCCTAACGTTTCGCCAGCATCTGTGGCCAGCATCTTCAGAGGGCAGGAGCACAGATAGAAGCAAAATCTCTGTCTATTCTATCTGTGCTCCTGCCCTCTGAAGATGCTGGCCACAGATGCTGGCGAAACGTTAGGAACCACAACTTCCAGAACACGGCCACACAGCCCGGAAGACCCACAACAGCCATTGAACTCCGGCCGTGAAAGCCTTCGACAATACACAAATATGTAGCTTTGGATGCGCAGACAGCACTTCCACTGGGACCACCAGCAAAGCAATAGGCAGTATAGGATGTAACATGTTTGCAGGGACTCTTGGCATTCTTTTACCACTAATTTATAGAAAGTGTTGAATCTGCACATATATGAGCATTACTACTGCTATTTGAAATAAATTATTAGTGCACAGAACTGAAAATATACTTGAAAGCCTGCTTTTAGCAACACAGAGCTATCCAAACAAGTTTTTAACTGGCTTACCTCTTTCCAAGGGCTCACAAACTGTGTTCGTGCATACCGAGTCAGCATGTGAATAATAACAACCTGTCCCCATTCTTCTACATCAATTAGCAGATTACAGAGCTTTCGGTAGTTCTTGTGAATCAGATCTATTCTGTCTGGACACACTTCTTCAAATGCCATCACAACACTCCCTGCTACAAGCTAGAGAAAAATAATTTAAACACATGAGAGTCAGTAATTTTGGCTAAGAATCTTATTCTAAATTTAAATATGACAGGCTCTAGGAGGGAAGTGAATTATCAAGAAGCAGGACAGAAAGTGATACTGAAGAGATTAGACTAGCTCTCTGTCCACATATAATTGCAGAATTGTATTTTATATCTTTGACATTACCCATATCTTAAGAATCTGTTGACTACGTCTGCAATTGCCATCTTAAGATACCGATAACATGGACCTTTTTCCCAAAAGACTCTTCTATATCACTGGACTGTGGCAGGCATCCTGCTTGTTATCTTGCTGGCTGGCAGCTAGTTGTGCCAGCACAGAAAATAGGGACACTTTTTTGCAGCCTTGAGTGGCTCTGCAAGAGTAGCAGAGAACCAGCAGATTTCACAGACAGGTCTCTTCTCAAGCAAAGGACCAATTTTTCAATGTTTGGCCATAATTAAGGGCACCAGAGTTCTCTTAAAATCATTGGATAACTTTTAATAACCTCAAATAATCCCTGGAGGGCTATCATTGCAGATTTACAAAACTTCACCACGCAGATTCTAAGAGGTTCATCCAATCAGTTTTAGCAATGCAAAATGTTCTGACTCCATGAAAAGGATTTGGTCTATGATGGTTCAGAGCTCCTGATAACAGTTCTACAGATATGGATTTCCTACTCTGTTTAATCTACCCTAAATCAGCATTTCCAAATTATAGCTCTCTGTTAGGAAGAGCTCATTCTCCAGTCCTACTGCATTCCAAGTTGTAAGATAAGGCATCATCCTGCTTATTGTCAATACTAGGATATAGATGGACTTGAAACTGAAGAAAGAGTAAAGATCACCAGATCTGTCTTATTTTGTATATAACTTGCAAATATTCCATCTCTCTCCCTGCAGTCCAGATCTGTGCCAGGAAATTAAAGTTTGCATAATCCTTCACCAAGCTATACTTTTGACTGAAGCATCTGATACAGTAATTCACAATGGCAATCTTTAAGAGATCTTCACACATGGACCACATTTGCCTCAAAAACATATCAAAATTAATCAGGAGATGGCTCTGTTAGAATAGAAAAAATGTGGTCTTAAGCAGTAAGCAAACAGGAATCCCACCTTAGTCTAGTGCATAGCTTTCCAAACTGTGTGTCGCGACACATTAGTGTGTCGCGACAAAACCCAGAAGTGCTGATGGCGCGTTGCCAGTGGTGATGGCGCGCCATCAGCACTTCTGGGGTTTAGTGCAAAACACGAGGCCGCCGCTACGCGCCACCGCTGGTGTGTCGCTAACGGCGGGAGTTTGGAAAGCACTGGTCTAGTGACTGGAGAAATATGCTGAGATTTAGGAAACTGTGCTAAGAACGTGAGACAGAGAGTCTCAAGCTTTCATTCAATGTAATATTTGCAATATCAAGGTTTTAAAAACATATATTTGCCTGCTACTGTTAGGAATGTATTACACTGTATTGTGATAGGAAAGTTAACTGGGCCCCTCTCCATGACCCTCTTCCAAAATTATGCCAAATGATATTCAAACTCTCATGAAGCATACCAGCAAACCAAGAACTACACAGATTACAGAAAGGTGTATTTAATGTCGGAGGGAAAAACATAACCCTGAAAAGTGTTAATAGTAAATTCCCAAGTAGACTCATAGTGAGTCTATTACGATGAGTTTCTTGGAAACATTTCCTTCCCATGGCCCCCACACCTGGGCTGTGTTGCCTATCCTCACATAAATTGACTCCCTCCATCTCACCTGCTTCCAATAATCTCCCACTCATATATACTAACAGCAACCTATCTTCAAAAAGGAAAAAAAAAGAATGACCCAGATAACTGCAGACTTGGTTTGATATCAATAGCATGCAAAACTCTGGAACAAATTATTAAGCAGTTGACTTCTGAGCATGAAGAAATGCATTGCTTGGCAGAAACCAGCAGAGGTTTATCAAGTCTAAATCACAGCAAACCAACCTGATCCCCTTTTTTTATAGGGTGACCCCTTTAATTGGCATAGGGAATGTGGTGTACCTACTTTACCGTTCAGTGAAGTTTCCTATGGGATTCTAGTAGGGAGAATGACTATAAGTGGGGTAGATTATGTCACCTTTAGATGGATAGAGAGATGATTAAACAATTGTACACAATGTTAATGGCTCCATGCCAAGATGAAAGGAAGTTTCAATTGGTGAACCACAGGGTCTATTCTAGAGCTATCCAATATATTTGAAACTGAGCTGTCCAACATATTTAAAACTGACTTGGAAGAGGGGTCAGAAAATATGATTATCAAATTTGTACTTAAAGGGCATATCAATCGATCAAGAGGACTTTGACAATCTAGAACAATGGGCAGAAATTAGCAAGATAAAATTTCAAAAGGGAAAAATACAAACTCCTGTATTTAGCTAGGAAAAATCAAAGGCATGAGTCTAAGATGGGGGTGGGGTGACCATACTGGGTAGCAGTACATGTGAAAAGGATCTAGGTGCCTTGGTGGATCCCAAGCTGAACATGAGCCAACAGTATGATGCAGCTACCAAAAAAAAGCAGAAGTTAGGGCACAAAGCAACAGTTTAGATTTCAAGGAAATAGATTTGGTTGGCCATCAGGAAAAAATCCTAACATGAACAGCTGTTCATCAATGGAACAGACTCCCTCAAAAGGTGATGAGCTCTCCTTTGCTGAAGATGTTTAAACAGAAGCTGGATGCCTATATGTCAGGGATGCTGTAGTAGTGGATTCCTGCATGGGGCAGGGGTTTGAATTAGATGATCTCCAAAATCCTTCCAAACCTTCTATAAATAAATACACATAAGTTAGTCACCAGAAAGTAAAATCCTGTATTTCAGGCAATGACCAACATAAAACAATAGCAAAACAAAAACACTAGGTTAGTCACTAAAACAAAACTCCTTGCCCTGCTAAGATGCAAGTATTTGCTTCAGTGTAAGTCCCCTTCTTAAATAGTTCTTAAATAGTTAAGAGCAGAGACATCACACTGACAACAAAGGTCCGCATAGTTAAAGCAATGGTATTCCCCGTAGTAATCTATGGCTGTGAGCTGGACCATAAGGAAGGCTGAGCGAAGGAAGATAGATGCTTTTGAACTGTGGTGTTGGAGGAAAATTCTGAGAGTGCCTTGGACTGCAAGAAGATCAAACCAGTCCATACTCCAGGAAATAAAGCCAGACTGCTCACTTGAGGGAATGTTATTAAAGGCAAAACTGAAGTACTTTGGCCACATAATGAGAAGACAGGATACCCTGGAGGAGATCCTGATGCTAGGGAAAGTGGAAGGCAAAAGGAAGAGGGGCCGACCAAGGGCAAGATGGATGGATGATATTCTGGAGGTGACGGACTCGACCGTGGGGGAGCTGGGGGTGGCGACGGCTGACAGGAAGCTCTGGCGTGGGCTGGTCCATGAAGTCACGAAGAGTCGGAAGCGACTGAATGAATAAACAACAACAAAGTCCCCTTCACATCCAGCACAGAAACAAAGGCTGTAATACCTTCCTCATAAGCTAGCTTTATTATTAGGGTAATAATGAGAGAGGCACTTTTTCCCTGGCCAGCTCAGAAGCAAACAGAACTGATAACAGAAGAATGCTGTTCTCCTTCCCAGCCTTGCTCGCACCTGTTTGAATTTCTTGACTCTATAGTTCAGGAAAATTATTAAATGTAAAGCTGAGTCTAGAGATCACTTTCCCAAACAATTCGCAGCATGCTACTTTGTCCTATATAAACTACTCATCATTTCATTTTTTCCTATATTCCTTCTTTCTTTTCTTTTTTGCTGCACTAATTATTTGCAAGGAACCTTTCAATGTTCCACAACACTTAAAATTCAGAAACAATTGCAAATACTATGTCTTGCCTCTGTTAACTGTTAGTTAGAATATAACATAATGACTTGTCACTGTGCATTACCTATTATCTTTTCCTTAACTGCTGTAATTGAATTTTGTTTTGTTTCAAACTACATGCTATGCAAAATAGATACTCTGACAAGCCTGCTATATGAAGCAACTGATATATATGCAGTTAAGCATGCATGTGAAGGTTTCTAGCTGCAAATTAATGTCACATTCTAGCAGAGAACTAGGGATCTGCATTTCAACCTCTAAAATTTCCCCAATGATTTAAAATAAGCAATTAAATAGAAATACAATTTACTGAAATGGCACTTTTGGAAAAATATTAAATACAATGATATTCATGTTACAGGTTTTCCTTATTTTTCATTGACATCTGGTTTATTAATATGCACCTATTATTACAACTGAAAGAAAACAGCTCAGAATATAGTTCTGCTATTATGCTAAACAAGTTCCAAATCCTGTGGGGATTGTATAAATTACCAATAACCTTAAACGTGACGTTGCATTTATTGTCTTCAGCCTTGCTCCATACTGGAACCTGCTGGTCCCAGCATGTATAGAACTCATTCCATAAAAAAAGAGAATTGATTATTTGTAAAGAACTAAAGAAAATGCACTACACTTACAGTACATTTATTTTCTATCACATCACTTGTATGGGGGGGAGGGGATTTCATCATTTAAATTTATTCTACCTTTTTTCTTTCTTTCCCAATTGTTCTTAATATACCTTGACTGACTTTATAAGTAATGCTAACTATTAGGATTAGTACCAGATATAAAGATAAATTAAACATTTTACTTAAAATAACAAATCTTAAACACAAAGATTGTGCTCTTCCATTTCTTTTCACACATAGTACAAAAGATAATCTATATATTTTAAATCTTATTCATTATAGGTGACACTTCTTAAGCAGAAAACTTATTTCTTTGCTGAAAATCTAAATTCTACAAAACTAACTTTTCAAGAAATTGGCAATATGTTTATTAAACATATTTTTTAAATTCATAAATAATATGCAAAAAGTGGTATTTTCAAGAAAGCTGTTAAAAATAAACCTATGAAAAGGAACTCAATGGGATATCATTTTGAATAGATTTGTACAAATTTGTACAATAGATTGCTCAATATGCCATAAAAACAATATTTAATTTTAAATTACCCTCTTAAAATGTAAAACAAAAATGTTTAGAAAAATGTCATTGAGAAGCAAGATTAAAATTAAAAAGTAGCTTTACTAGATGGGAAAATATAAATCATTCCTACAAAACCAGCAATGAGCTCGTCAAATTCAAATACAGCTTTCTATTGAGGTTTTTTTTATATATTAAAGCAATAAACATGGTTCATTTGTCTTTCACTGGTTGCCATGTTTTTCTGTGCTGTTGCTATGAACTTCAGCCATTATCTGCGCTCCAAGGTAAACTACATGAACCATCAACAAAAGTGACACCCAATCTATGGAGTTCATATTTTCTCCAGATTATCTATGCTAGTTGACAAGCTGGTAATGAAAAAAATCACACTAAGCAAATGGTTCCTCTAATAACAATAAATTTTCTATAAAATTATGAAGGGTACAAAATGTTTCCTTGCATCTATTTTGTCATGAATTCTAATTAATGCTGCAAAAACCTGAGAGTGCTGGGTCATCACAAGAAGTATATCAAGGTTTGATTGATACTATGGGGCAAGTTGGCCTACACTGCCAACATTTCCTTCTTTTAAATTAATGGCCATCCGACCTATCCTAATCATATAGCCCAAATTATATTCCCCTTCTTATTTCAATTTTCTGAAAGCATGGAAGCTGGTAAAGATCAGTCATTTATCTTCTAATAGCTGGATAATAGATCTATCACAATATAGCATCTGCAGAAATTCAGGTGTTACACTTCCCCCTGCCCCCATGTAAATCTTTTACAAACATTGAATCAGTATCTTTGGAAGACTCTAGGTTATCCACACATTTGTAATCTAAGCATTACACTTTACACATTATCCCTTGCATATTTGTTAAATATGTTAAAGAATACATCTGATTTTGCTCCGTTTTCCCAAAAGCAATATTCTACATTAGAATACATCAGTAATTTTAATGACAAAACTATTACCATTTCTTCAACACATTTTTGAACTGCAAATTATTAGACTTCCCAGGAATCAGTTGCTACAGATAATCCTATTTAGTCTTCACAGCGCACATGGATAGTCAATTTGCTTTAAAAGAAATATATATTTAAATCCACAGCTGCAGACCCCAAAAGGCCTATAAGCATCAATGACGCTATATCTACTATGATATAAACTACGAGGCATTATGTTTCTCCACTCACTTTCATATGTTTTGCCTAAAGATTTTCCTACAAAATGCATAGGTCTCTAAATGTAAAGGTGCCTGGAATGCTCTTTTATGATTTTTTCTACACACTGCCTCAAAGATGTCTGGGAGATAGGAAGTGGTTTAAAATTGGATAAAATAACAAACAACTAATCAGTTTGTATGGAATGTGATACTCATCTAAAAGCCAGGATTACTTCAACCTAACTTAAAGAGGATGCAACTTTTACTCTGACAGATTATCTGGCAGTGATAATCATGCCTTCATAATTAAAGTATTAATAATGAGAATTTTCCTATGAAGAGGCTATCATTGAAGGCTATTTAGAAGCCATAGCTGACAAATATGGTTCCTCGCTTCCTCTTAACAAGGACTGGTCTACCATAGCTAGCTACTGAATCCATGCTGCTACATGTAATCTATAAAGCCTTAATAAAGGAATTACATAATCGAGATATCCCCTACAATCTGAAGAGAGCTATCTTGAAAATGACATCTAAGCAATTTTGAACAGAACTGTTCCATAGAGCTTTCAATCTGTAAAGTCTTTAGGATCCAGTCACTCAGAGAGGGTTGATAAATGTATGGTTATTTTATGAAATGGTTTTAATTGTTAGTTTGATGGCTTTTATCTAAGTCAGTAAGATTCTGTGTGGTCTCAGCGTATATAAACATACATAAATAAAGAAATAAATTGAGGTGGTGGTGGGGAAGGGATTTAGATGTTCACTAATTCATATTGCATACACTTAGTTTTTGAAGTTTCACTTCTTGGTTTCAGACTTTCTAGACAAGAATGCAATGAGAAGAAATGATTTGAGGTACCAGGAACAGCTCATCTGCCCACAATGTCAATCTTTTTTTCCATCATAAAGTAGCATTTATATTATACTATAGCATTAATCCTTCTACATCTAAAGCCTGAACCCTGATCAGGTTTAAGCTTAAAATGGCTTAACATCTCAGATGAAGATATCACAATTCTAATTTCATTATAAA
Organism: Charina bottae; assembly: GCA_023362775.1. Taxonomy (NCBI): domain Eukaryota; kingdom Metazoa; phylum Chordata; class Lepidosauria; order Squamata; family Charinaidae; genus Charina; species Charina bottae. Next base: position 2,121,536 of record JALMGJ010000012.1, read on the forward strand.
GCTGCTAATTCTGCATTACTTACTGTGCTTTTGTCTTTCAAAAGTTTCTCTATTACTTCAATTAACATTTCTTTTTGTTCAGGATCAAGACTAGAAATTTAACATAAAAAAATGTCAGCAGATATTCTACAGATTTGGACTAAATGTATATTCTAAATGAACAAAAAGAAAAAAGTTTAGTGGATTTCATTCTAAATTATGATTAAATATGGATATTTGTCTTACTGGACAATGAAAAAAGCAAAAGTAAATGAAGAAATTTTATCAGATCTTTTTCAGTTGCTCAGTAAAATTAAACTTTTCATATACACAGTATATACTGTTCTCCATCTATGCTAAAACAGACACTTTAGTCAAAGTAATTTTGTTGATTTTATCTCTATTAGCAGACGGTAGTTATCATAAACTATATCTAAACTTCATTGTAACACACTCTGCTGAACATTAAATACATTTCTTCTATATTCATGGTTAGAGATAACTTACCTGTAAAGCTTCTGAATTGCATGGGCGGCATTTTTTCTAACATAAGGTGATAAATCAGCTGAAGCTTCTTTGATAGCAAGCATCATAATTGGAACAATAATTGGCACTCTGATACTTGATAGCACTCGCAAAGCACTTGCACGGATCAACTGATTAGGATCCTAAAATAAAAATAAAATACTGATAATCTTTAAATAAATGCCACTTACTAAAAGCATGTATATTTGTTTTTGTATTTTTCATTTTTTTTACCCTACAACGTGTTTTATGACACAGTTCTACAAAGGAAAAGAACCAAAAACAATATTCTAGTCCAGCCATTGTAGATACTTATCTAATAATAGATACAAAACAATCTAAACTTGTTTGAACTATTTACATTCTCCATTAGACAGAGAAGAGAGTTAAACCAGCTAAGGTAGATAGAACTGCCCATATTTAGATTATCTAGTAAACATATCTCTATAGAATCATAGTTAATTTATTGTGCTTTGTCTATTAAATCCTTTTTTAAAAAAAATGAGAATATTAAATTGCTGAGCAAGTTCAAGATTTGTAATGACAATTTTTTCTTTGAATTAGAAATACTGAAAAGTGATTTTATATGAATTGCCATTAATGCAAATACTTTAGAATCATGTATCGTGTTCATTTTTCCTACTAATTCTGTGAGATATCACCACTATCTGCATTACAGATGAGTACACAAGCTCTAAAGTCCAGAAAAATACATCATCAGTTAAAAACAACCTGACAGCATTTCTAAAGCTATTTCTAAATCTGCAATTCCTAAAAGCAGCCATACCTTTCCCCAGGACTGCGCAACTTTCACACCCCTGCTGTATATAAAGTGTCTAAAAGTTGTCATAACATTTTATTCCTCTTTCAATATCTTTACATTCCTCCTCTTAAGCAGGAGCAGCTATGTAACATAAAACAAGTGTAATATTACTGTTTATTTCAGTGGTTAACATCAAAGAGAGCATAAGGCTCACATATTTCAAAGTTGTTACCAGGAATTTGGTTTTAAAAAATCATGTTATTCATTCCAGTTTTCTAAAAATATCGTATTCCCAATCCTTCAAGTTTCTAACCCACTTAAACAAATACCACAGACTTGATGTATGTGTACGACAGTCTACTGGGTCCAATCAGATTGGATCCAACCATGTCTGACTGCCAATAAAATAACCACTGAAAAAATTCTCCTCTTCCCTGCAGCCCCAAGTACAATTCCAGAACTCCTCTAGAGGAGTGAGAAAGCCCTCCTGAGCAGATCTGAGATGCATGCAGGGGGCTGAAAGAGAAGGAAAAACTTCAGTTATACAAGTAGAAAACCACACCTGTAAAACTTGTTTTAACCAATGTCAGCTTTCAAAATGGCACTACATATGGGCAATAAAGCATATTATCTTCAGAAATAAAATTGTATATGTTTGGTTTTTCTCTATTAAAAATCAGCTGCAACTTTATAAAAACAGAAAATACTTCTAATTTGATTTTACTCACTTTCAGAGCACGCTGAAAGGTGCTAATTGACAGCAGTGCCAGATCCTGCTGCTCTTCTGCATAACGCATCAAATAGACATAGACAAGTTTTTTAATCTGAAAAACAAACCAGTTCATTTAAATCTATATATTAAAATTTAGTATCATCCACAAGTACATCCATATGGTCGTGTAAGACTGTCGCATTCCAGAAGTATGAAGCATTATAGTGTGTGTGTGTGTGTATACTTGTGACTCTGTCACAAGGAATGGACATTCTAGGTTCCCTATGACAAGATACATTTGTATTTTATATTCAAGACTTCCAAACAAGTAATCACTGAAGTTCTACAGCTTACAAAATTACACTTTGGTTAAGTTCTCAATAAAGCCCATCCATATAGGTTAAAATGAGCAGGAAGAAAAAATTGTCCTCAATTTTAAATAGACCATAAGGGGTTGTAAAAAAAAACCTCTGAAAAAACTTTAACTGCAGTTGTGCTATAATTATTGTCCCTATCTGAAGAAATATTTTTCTGTCTATTCTGCCAAAAAGCAAGGTATTAAATCACAGGAGGTTACAAGGCGGTAAATTATTTGTTGTTCTACTACGAACAAGCAGCAATCAACACTGACAACAAGAGGCCTGTATAGGGAATGACTGCAGGCGTGCAGAGAAAGCCTCCGTTCCTTGAAACCACTCGGAGACCAGAGGCAGGAGTACTTCAGTTTCGTGACCGCACCGTTCTTTCATCATTTACCTTCGTTCAATGTTACAGCACTCCTCCCTTTAAAACTAATAATAACAGAGCCACATTAGAGTTGAGGAACACAGGCAGATCTGTTTAATTAGTTTATCAATACAAGTATATCAAACTTCATGAGTTATTGACTAAACCTTTTGTTATTTCTGTTCTAAACCACCAATTATATTTCGAGGTCACTTTCTGCATCTTTTAATGTGAAACCTAAAACTAAGTGTAGGGCAATGGCAATTCGCTGTTTATGAAAATTAATTTGACTAAACTCTGTAACTAAATGTCCTTCACTAGCTTTGAAATCTTTTACAGTCCTGCCACATGCTCTGTAAGTGGATCTTTTTCTAGAAATGTGATGGTCGGGGGGAAAAGGAGAACACCCAATAGCAAAAACACATTTTCCCCCTTTCTCCCCTTTCAAAAACATTCCTTTAGCTTTTGGGGATTTAAAAAAAATGAAAAAAGGAATATGAAATATTCCCTAATATTTTTATTTTAAATTATATATAAAAAGTAAATACACAAAAAATCCTGAGTCTCATGTTTAAAATAGACTAAATAGACCAGCATGTAAAGGAGTAAAGAAGCCTACATCAATACTAGCAAACTTTCATTTTCCAGAAGTCCATGAAAATGATAAAATAACATAATAAAGGATCACTTCCTGAGAAGAAAGCTGGGTAGAAATAAACTTTAAAATATCCTTACAATAAACAGGTTATACTGTAAACATCTGGCAAATATGGGGTCTTAATTTTAACTGCTACAATACACTTACCTCATAGGTTTCAAGCACTACTGCAGGTTTAGATCCCTGATTTAAGTGCCTTAATACCTATTAAAATCTATAGACAACTAAAGTACCCTGAGAATTCCCAGCTAACATACACAGATGATTGTCAGTGGAAAAATATTTTAATATTCAATCCCCATGTTGTTGGAAAGTATACTGCCCAGAAATGTATATTTTACATGAAATTGCTCATAATACAGCCTGGCTTCTTCCACAAAGATATTTGTATCTTTTGCTTAAAGTAAATGTATTTTTACAGTCCAAGTGTAGACTGAATAGACCTTAGCACTAACTTCAACAACCTAACATGAAAGAGGTTACTGCTACCTCTATGTTCAGAAAACAGCTGTACAGTACTTTGTACTCAGTGCATACTATTGTGGTGCATTCTGGCACGGATACTGTTTCCCAGGGGGAGAGAGCATTCCAGACTAATAAGAGACTTCGAAGTCCAGACTCCGTTGCTGGGAAGGTTAAGCCCTTTTGAGTTATTTCCCTTAGCTTAGTGTAGGTAGCCTCAGTCTGGCAAGATTATGTTCATAGGGTAAGAACAATAAAGAAACTAGAGTTGGAAACCCTTCTCAGCGTGGTTCTTGTCCTCGATCCCTTGGCAACTATGCAGTTTCATAAATCATGATAATACCATGCTAACACATTAGCACATTCCATTAATTATTACAAGCATGACCTGATACACTGTTTGTAGCAGGCAATAAAGCTTTGCTATAGTATCTTTCAAAAGGCAGGCAAACATTTCTGGCCTGGTTCAAAATTAGTTTAACTAATGCTGATGTGAGGGTACATTAACTCCTCCCTAAAATGAAATATGAATACATTGGAGGATTTTTATTTGGGGTGTTAAGCTTACATGTGGGTATGCCAGCATGTGAATAATGTGTTTGGCTCAAATTTCCCAGCGCAGATATAAAGGGAGTTGGTAGGCAAGGAAAGAGGAAATAATTCTCTCTTAGGAAGGACTGTATGATTATTTTAACTTGAAATATTCTCATCTTAGGGGGCCAGAATGAACTAATTCTTGTTTTTCCACTAATCATTCAATTTAGATGTTCATAATTACATTAAATTATTATTAATTTAATAGTATATGTATTATTAAATATATAATATTTATAATATCTGGCTGAAATAAATAGTTTGTTGTTCATTATCCAGTATACTTAAAAAGAGCTACATTCAATGCCTCGGTTTCTGAATGTTAACAGTTCTAAAGAATTGTCTAATAAAAGGCTAAGACTGACATTTTTCAGATAAATTTGGTTTCATGTTGTAAAGATTATGAAGGGTTGCCTCTGTATACACAGTCTGTATTAAAAAGCCACTATATCTCTTCCCTCATAAATTCCCAGTCCCATTACTAGAAGCCCATCTCATAATACCTAGTGCATTGTCAATAATAAGATATGCAATAAGCTACAACAGACTACATTCCTCTTAATGATGATAGAAAGAGAGCTAGCTACAAGCAGATCCATGCAGTATTTCCCACTAGTTTTAAAACAGCTCATATGTAAGGTTGATTTAAGCTAGGGATCAGATATCCATAGCCCACAGGCCACATGTGGGCCCTGAACTACTTTTCTGCACCTCCTATCAAATCACCCCACTGAAAGTGTTTCCACTGATTTTTGATGGAAAACAAAACCATGCAAGTATATAAGCTTTGGAAAACTGTAGCAAAACTAACCTCCTAACCATGCCCTAAAGCACTCCACTCTATTCACCTGCATAACTTTAATTACCTTGACATCTCTTGGGACACAAACTCTACTATGCATGATTCTTCCAGAAAACTAAAGTTGAATGCAGTTGAATATGTATCATGAAATCAGAGTTCAATAAACTCAGAGCAATTATAAACGGAATTCCACAGAAGGAGAAAGTAATAGGGAAAGGAACTCATGATCGGTGGAGTTCTTGAAAAAGGAGATGCTAAAGTACACACAGTGAAGAAAAATATCGAGGATTGCAGAAGAAGCAAAAAGAACCACACAAAGGTCTTAGTAAAGATCTGAAAAGAAAGAAATATACCCTAAACCGAGGAAAGAGGTACACATCACCAAGTAAGACTACAGAGATTTTCCAGAATTGTAGAAAAGGTAATCAGGGAAAGTAAAACTCAGAATGACTTGAGGCAAAGCATACTAAGAAAAACAAATGTGATAATACAGACCCTGGTCAGAAAATACCCATTCCTACATTATAAGAACACTTTTATGAGTAGTGACCTTAAAAGCATACAGACATGAATACTCTCTTGACATTAAGGAAGATTTGTACACAGATCAACTACCTGTGTCTATGGATCCAGAGGAGAAGGTTGATACAGATCAACCACCAGCGTCTGTGGATCCATAAAGAGAAGGTCCAGATAAGTAGGTAGGTAGGTAGGTAGGTAGGTAGGTAGGTAGGTATTTATTTAACAAATTTATATAGCCGCCCAACTCACACATAGTGACTCTGGGTGACTTACAAGATTAAAAACCTATAGAACACCCGGTGGCGGAAACAAACATACTCTAAACTAGCCATTCATCTGAGATTTCAGGAGAGCATTTGACAATGTACCCAATAAAACTCTGATTAGTGATCTATTTATGTGTGGGTTGGATGGTGTGACAATTAAATAAAAGGTAAAGGTTCCCCCCGCACATTTGTGCAGTCGTGTCCTACTCTAAGGGCCGGTGCTCATCTCTGTTTGTTAGCTGAAGAGCCAGCGTTGTCCGAAGACGCTTCCACGGTCATGTGGCCGGCATGACACACGCGGAATGCTGTTACCTACCCAGCGAAGTGGTACCTATTAATCTACTTGCATTTGCATGCTTTCGAATTGCTAGGTTGGCAAGAGCTGGGGCTAGTGCGGGAGCTCACTCCGTCACGCGGGACTAGGGATTCGAACCTCCGAACTTGCGATCTTCTGATTGACAAGCCTGGCGTCTTACCCGCTGAGCCACCGAGTTAACTCAAGCAACCATATTCAAGAGTACTCAAGTAATGTTTCCTCATCAAGCTAAGGGGTACCATATACTTCATTCCTAGCCCTGTATCCTTTAGAATTTTTATTAATGAATTTGATGAAGGGAATCGGCTCCATATCAGCCTGGGGTCCCCAGACCCGCTGACAGAACCATGTCTTCAAGGCCTTCCGGAAAATCATCAAAGTGGTTCTGATCATTTGATCGTTGGAGTTTTAGAGCAGCTGATAGGTAGCTGAATGCATATTTTGAAAGTAGATTTGAATGAGTTCAGAACAAAGATAAGGAGGACTACCTGGCTGAGAAGTGAATGAGAAAAATCAAGATGAGTGAGAGATATTAAACTATTTCAATAATGAGAAAAATGGAAAGCAGCAGAATAAGCCAACATGACAGCACAAAAAGCTTAGTTTAATTATAGAAATCAAGTAGGACACATATAGAAGGTGGGAAAATGGACAGGTCACTGAGAAATAGGACACACAAGCAGCCCCAATTTGTAGACAGTATCAGGAAAACTAAAACTCATAATGAGCAGCGATAAACACAGAACCCTAAGAACATAAGGACTTCTTCAAATATGATCAGAATCTGTGCAGAATCTGTGCACCAGTTGCTCTACAAAGGTGACAAAATGCTATAACAGTTAACAAGAAAAGCAGAAGGTAAGATTCCGGATCAGTCTTCATTGAGAAGAGAGGATGTATTCAAATGTAAAAAACAGAATGGGCAGAACTGAAGCTTGATAATGGTAGAAACAGGTCAGGGAACACCACTTTATTCTGAATGCGTATAAATATCCAGGGCCAGATGAAGTTCACCATAGGTTGAAAGAACTTGCCGAAGATCTAGCTGAATCTTTATGTGTTATCTTTCAAAGATACTGGATGCAATACAGTACAAGTTGACAGATGAAGGACAAATTTGACCTTATCTTCATAAAAAGGGGAGAGGAGGACCCAGGGAATTACAGACCAATTATTCTAACATTGATACCTGTAAATATTCTAGAGCTCTCATAAAGCAATTGATATGTAAACATTTTGAAAATAATTAGGTGATTAGCGCACATGAGCATGAGTTTTCCAAGAACAAGGTATGTCACATTAAACTTACTTCTTGTAATTGTTGGTGGGGTCTCTTTTCAGTTTTTCATATGTATGGTGATCCTCCAAAAGTGAGGTAATTTTATTGTGGTAGTCTGCAGTGTTTAGAACCACTGTACATCTTCCTTTGTCAGCAGGTAAAATGGTGATGGTTTCATCTTTGCTGAGGGCTGTCAGGGCTCTCCTCTCTTGGACGGTAAGGTTGGGGGGAGGAGGTTGAGCACTGGACAGAGCTGCAGATATTTTAAGCCGGAGTTGTTCTTCTTCAAAAGGTAGGTGGTTGTTGTGGATGGCAGATTCTGTGGCTGTAATGAGCTCCACAACCGGAACTTGCTTGGGAGTGATGGCAAAATTAAGACCTTTGGCTAGGACATCTCTCTCTGGTTGGGTAAGTTCTCTGTCTGAGAGATTTTTCAGACAGAGAACTTACCCAACCAGAGAGAGATGTCCTAGCCAAAGGTCTTAATTTTGCCATCACTCCCAAGCAAGTTCCGGTTGTGGAGCTCATTACAGCCACAGAATCTGCCATCCACAACAACCACCTACCTTTTGAAGAAGCAGAACAACTCCGGCTTAAAATATCTGCAGCTCTGTCCAGTGCTCAACCTCCTCCCCCCAACCTTACCGTCCAAGAGAGGAGAGCCCTGACAGCCCTCAGCAAAGATGAAACCATCACCATTTTACCTGCTGACAAAGGAAGATGTACAGTGGTTCTAAACACTGCAGACTACCACAATAAAATTACCTCACTTTTGGAGGATCACCATACATATGAAAAACTGAAAAGAGACCCCACCAACAATTACAAGAAAAAGGCAATAGACAGTTTGAAACAATTGGAACATGATGGCTCCATCGATAGGATTACCTACCACCGTCTGTATCCTGGAGAAGCCATCCCCTGCATCTACGGACTTCCTAAGATCCACAAGGAAGGAACACCCCTCCGACCCATAGTCAGCAGCATCAATTCGGTAACATACAACATTGCCAAACACCTCTCTACCATACTAGCACCTCTAGTTGGACACTCTGAACACCACATCCATAATTCGGAAGAATTTGTTTCCAAAGCAAAGATCCTGAAACTGGATACAGATGAAACTATGGTCTCCTTTGATGTGTCCTCCCTTTTCACCAGCATCCCCACCACTCATGCTCTATCCGCTGTCAGGAAGAGACTAGAAGAGGACAGCACCCTGGAAAGGAGAAGCCATCTCAACCCAAACCAGATCTGCCATCTTCTGGACCTGTGTCTTAACACCACTTATTTCACATACAGAGGTGACTTTTACAGACAGAAACACGGCTGTGCCATGGGTTCTCCTGTGTCACCCATTGTGGCCAATTTATACATGGAAGAAGTGGAGAAGAAAGCACTCAACACATTCCAGGGAACAGTGCCCACCCACTGGTTTAGGTATGTGGATGACACCTGGGTCAAAATCAAGGCCCAGGAAGTACAGGCCTTCACGGACCATATAAACACTATAGATGCCAACATTAGCTTCACCAGAGAAGACACCAAGGACAACAGACTGGCATTCCTAGACTGTGAAGTCCTCATTGGGACCGGTGGCAAGCTAGAAATAGGGATCTACAGGAAACCCACACACACAGATCAATACCTGATGTTTGACTCCCACCATCCACTGCAGCACAAACTAGGAGTCATCAGGACATTGTCACACAGAGCAGAAACCATCCCCACCTCCATGGATTCCAAAAAGAATGAAAAGCAGCATCTGAGAACAGCTCTGCAGGCCTGTGGATATCCAAATTGGGCCTTCACTAAATCTAACTCTACCAGACCTAAAACAGCGACAGATAGGGCTGAGACTCAGAGTAAACGGAAGAACCTGGTCATTCCTTACATGGCTGGCGTGTCTGAAAAGATAAAACGGATATTTGGCAAACACCACATACCTGTATATTTCAAACCCACCAACACACTGAGACAGAGGCTTGTACACCCCAAAGATCAAACTCCAAAACACAAGGAAAGCAATGTAGTGTATGCAATCCAGTGCAGTGAGGAGTGCTCTGAACTCTACATTGGAGAAACCAAACAACCTTTGTACAGGAGGATGGCCCAACACAGGAGAAGTAACACCACAGGACCAGAGTCAGCAGTTTATCTTCATCTAAAGGAAAAAGGACACTCATTTGAGGACATTAATGTTCACATTTTAGACAGAGAAGATAGGTGGTTTGAGAGAGGGGTCAAGGAATCCATTCATGCCAACTTGGAAAATCCTTCCTTGAATAGAGGTGGGGGCCTCAGGCATAACCTTTCCCCTATCTTCCTTCCTGCTTTGTCTTCTGTGCCTAGGAAGATTAAGACCATTTCGCAAGCTCAACAGCAGCAGGGTAATCTTAACGATCCTCCTTTAGATGATAAAGGGATTTAGAAACAAACATCTCAAAAAAAATAATAATAATAACCATGACCTAGCCCCAGGTGCAAGGTCACACAGCCAGCCTAGAAACATATTTAAGGATTCCCTTACTAACTTTACTCAGACTGAAGAAGCTCCTTGGATAAGGAGTGAAACGTTTCCACTAAGAAAATAGAAATCCAGTTGACATGATTCAAGCTACAGACAATTCCACCTGGATGACTGAGAACCTTCATAGACATGAAGCCTACACTGTTCCTACAAGAGTTGCCACTGATATGCAGAAGGAAAAATATTTAAATATATGGGAATGATTTTATTAGCTTTATTTAATAAAATCACTTCCTGTATATTTAAACATTGTAAATTAAATCAAGCATAGCAATTAATAACCTGTTCAAAACAGCAAAGAGCATCCTTGGTTTTAATAAAAGTTGTGTGCTCCTAGTTTATTTTTATGCATGATATAAAAGCAGCTGGAAGAAAGAAGCAATGGGGGAGAAGATATTATGATAAAAGTTAAATAAACATAGAAGAAGTCATAATAGCCTATATTTAGAGCCTCTGGAACAACTAATTCTGCCTAAAGTGACAATGCCAAATCAACTTACCTCTCAAGATAGTGCCTTTACTTAATACTGTATAGACACCAACCAGACATGCTCAAGTCTCCTTATCTTCCTCTCACTATGACTGATCCCTTTATCCTCTACCAGTTGATAAAGAACAGTGAAGAAAATCCAAGTGTGCTATTAAGGCTAGTAGGGATGGTTTCTCTGTGAACCTGCTCTTAAGTCTGATAGTATGTTGCAATCAGGAAAAGGTAAAGGTAAAGGTTTCCCCGCACAGTCGTGTCCAACTCTAGGGGCCGGTGCTCATCTCCGTTTGTTAGCCGAAGAGCCAGCGTTGTCCGAAGACGATTCCGCGGTCATGTGGACAGCATGACGCGCGCAGAACGCTGTTACCACCGAAGTGTTTATCTACTGTTTATCTACTTGCAACCAGCACCTTTATAAAAAAAGTCTGAGAACATAGAATAAATACACTGTGAATTGTATCAACATAATTCAGAGCTTTTATTCGAAAATTTTCAATTACTGTAAAATATGAGGAATAGTTTGCAAACAAATAAAATATGAGAAAAACATATACCAAATTGACCCTAATAAACATAGTTAAAAATACTGCCTGAACCATTATTTAATTTATTTATTCAATTTACACCTCATACTTCTACTATGACAAATACTCATGAGTAATTACAGCCAGTTTGGTGTAGTGGTTAAGGCACCAGGCTAGAAACTGGGAGACTGTGCGTTCTAGTCCTGCCTTAGGCACAAAGCCAACTGGGCGACCTTGGGCAGTCACTCTCTCTCAGCACTAGGAAGAAGGCAATGGCAAACCACTTCTGAAATCTTGCTAAGAAAACTGCAGGGACTTGTCCAGGCAGTCGCCAGGAGTCAACACTGACTGAAAGGTGCGCATATGCACACACAAACACACACAAATTTACAGCATTGCATTCACCTCCGATCCTCCTGGAAAGATTCAAGCTTCTGGTTCAAGACTTAACTTTTTATTATTTCACCTATGATGGGCAGAACTAACCTAGCCAGATGTACCCTGGTGGAGGCAGAAATATTTGTTTCAAAGACTTCTAATGGAGACAGATGCATCTTTACCAAACAATAAGCAGGCGCACGGTCATGCCGGATATTAGCAATTAATAAGGACAGAGCTGTCCTTAACATTTACAGCTTAGCAAGGGCAACAAGTTAACAGACAGGAATTTCTATTAAGGGCAAAGTCATCCCCAGTAAATACACTGAGCAAGAACAACAGACATGAACAACTAGGTCATATTATAGCCTAGGAAAAAGGCCATAAGTTGGCTCATGATATCCTATATTCTGTGATATAAGAATATCACCTGTTTCCTATCATAGAAGATTTATGAGAGCCAGTTTGGTCTAGTGGTTAAGGTGCTGGGCTAGAAACCAAGAGTCTGTGAGTTCTAGTCCCGCCTTAGGCATGAAAGCTGGCTGGGTGACCTTGGGCCAGTCACTCTCTCAGCCCAACTCACCTCACAGGGTTGTTCTTGTGGGGAAAATAGGAGGAGGAAGGAGTATTAGGTATGTTCGCCGCTTTGAGTTATTTATAAAAAATAATAAAGGCGGGGTGAAAATTAAATTAAATAAAATAAATAAATATATAAATTTATTAATTTCTACATGTCTTTCACTGGAACATTACTATAATTGCCTCTGATTCAAATATACAATTTCATGGAAAGGGCTTTGAAGTTTTAAAGGATGCTCTTAGAAGTAAAAGAAGAAAGTTTTTATTTTGTCACCATACCTCAATACTTTTACTTGCTACATTCTTCACTACAGCAGGAAACAATTCCGATGCATTTTTTCCTCTGGCAATCATCTTAAAACACAAAATAAAAATTTCCTTTAATATAATATGCTACCTTCAAATACAGTCAGTAATCAAATACATATACACTAATAGTATATTTCAATTTTCAATTTTATTAAAGTTCCTTCACCTTTGAAGTAAATAAGTATGTCCTTTGATAACATGCTATCTAAAGGGAAATCCTAAATTATACGATTTTGCAAAGAAATTTCAATTAATTTAAAATAGCTAAATAGCTAAGTTACTTTAAATTGTTCAAGGGTCACTACAAAATGATCTAGATTACCAACAACAAAAAATGATCAACCGTGTGGGCAGTTGATTCAATTTTAAGAACTAAAATTATACCAAAATAAACTCAAAATGTTATAGTTTCATTTCAAAATTATCAATCTTATCCTGATTTGATGTGACATTCTTTACAAGTATAAGCATCCTATGAAATTTTGGTGGAACACCTATCAACTATTCTGATTTAAGGAGAGGTAGGATTGAAGTCAAACTGTTACCAGACTCCATTAATATCCCAGTATTAGTTATAGGATAATAAAACTACAATATTTATTATGACTTTTTAAGGTATCTTGCATTATTTAAATGGAAATAACTGCAGCGTACCATGTAAGTATATATTTAGAATCTTTTTAAAATGTATTTTGTCTCATTAGGTCATCATGATCATTGTACCTTTCAATAAAAATTGAATAAAATTTATTAAAATCCTTAGCCTCACTAGACTGTTCTCCTTTATATTAAAGAAAAGTTGGGTGCTGAATGAACATAAATTGAATACAAAAGTGAGTGACTATTAAGGTGGCTTGCTCATAGACAGAGAATGAGTACAGACTGAATCACAGAACAAATACATGAAAGACGACCAAATGAGTCAAAAGGAATGGAAAAACTACAAAAATTGTGGTTGGAAGGGATTAATGAGAATCTAAAAAAGAGGTGAGAATTTTAAAGTACAAAGACAATGCATGAATTGGTGTATAGACATGGTGGAAACAAGGATGGTTTTCAAGGATAGAAGATATAAAGAGAATGGTGTTGACATGTTGGCAGATTTCGGTATATCCTTTTCATTTTCTTACATCATGCCTTAATTTCTTCAGCTATTTCTTTTCTGTGCTTCACCTAACGTTGTATAATCAATATGTACCTATATATGTATAATTTTTAAAACCATTTTTAAATCCATTTCGGCACTCACTTTTTGCAAACTGCTTGATGTAAGCCTGTTTATTTATATCTGGCCTCTGATCATGTATTTCTGTATAATTCTACTCAAAATCTACTTCAGCTTTTCCAAATCTTGGCATACACAACATGTGGACTTGAACTTTAGACACTGTAATCCACAGGGAGTATATTGGCAGTCCAAAAGAATGGAAAAATAAGAATGCAAAACATAGCTGCCAGAATTTCCTAACCAGCACCTAGAGGAGGATGCCAAGATTGGGAAATGTGATCTATGTTCCTGAGATGCTTCAAATAGTCTTTAATAAGATATGCAACAGTCCAGTTTGGATCCAAATATGGCTTCCTGTGAACAGAAAAGCTCCTTTCATTTCCAGAAGGCTTTTAATTTAGCTGAAGAATTCCACTGACTGAACTAATTTTCAATTCTCCCGAAAATCTGCTCTAGAAGATTCTTCAGAACAGTAACTGGGGAAAAGAAAACTGATAAAAAATGCCGGCTGATTTGATCCGGCAGAATTGGCGCACTGTGGGTTCCTTCAACTAAACAATGCCATCTATTGGAACCCTGGAAGCAAGTGTTCTCTGTAGCAGCACATGCCCTCTGGAACAAGGTCCCCCACAAAATTCCAATGGCACCCACCCTGCTGGTGTTTCAAAGAGCCTTGAAGAACTGGCTCTTCACTCAGGCTTTTGGCAAGGGTGAGCGAGCCCCCTTTAGATCATGTGGATGTTTTCCTTTGTTCCCCTCTGGTTTTGCCATCTTCGCTCTTCCTTTTTGGTCTCTTGTTTTTGTTTTTAATATTTTAAACCATTTGTAAACCACCCAGAGTCACTGGGAATCAAGGGGCATGTAAATTTAATAACTTATTATCTGTATAGATGTTCAAAATGAAAAAGATGCAAATTGCATTATATACATATTAAAATGCTGAACGTACTCCAACAATCCTTTTCATAGCCTCCAACTTAGCAGAATCTTTGCTACTTTCCAACATCTGCTTGAGATCTTCATTTCTATAAAAGAGAAAACAAATATGTAAAGTTATTTGCATCACAACCTACTTGTGAACTTATTCCACTTTAAATGGATCGCTTTGAGAGCCATTGTTAAAAAAATGTAATATCAGCATTGAGAACTGGGAAGCCCTAACTCATGAGCGTTTCAATTGGAGGTCATCCTTTATTAATGGCGCTATGGACTTTGAAGAAGCACGAGTACAGGGCGAAAGGGAGAAAAGAGCTAAAAGGAAGGCACGTCAGGCAAACCCTCATCATGACCGTCTCCCACCCGGAAACCTATGCCCTCATTGTGGGAGGTTGTGCGGATCCAGAATTGGCCTTTATAGCCACTTACGGATCCACCGTTAAAATTTTACCTTTGGAAGACAATCTTACTCGGCTATGAGTGATCGCCAATGATGTGAACTTATTAATCATGAACACAAAAAAGGGACCCAACATGCCACACAATGTCAGGATTTCAACAGTGCTGAAACTTATCCAAAGAAAACCTGTTGCAAATTCCATTTTGGGGGGATATTAAGCACCTCCCTAGTAGAACAAATCAAGCATATAAAGCATATATAAAAATGAATTATGAAGGATGAATAGTAATAGTAGTATATGAGGGAAACGCTAATATGGTCTAGCTATCTTCTCAGACTAATAAAACCAAACACGCAATGAATGTATTATTTTTATTTTGTATTTTTTTTACAAAATATGACAATATTAATTCAACACAAAAGACAAATAATTACACAATCCATTGAGTCTAGAAACCTGATTCCGGATTAATATATTTCCAACAGGATTTGGCTTGACTATTACAATATTTCAAAAGAAAATGGCAAAGAGATAATCATCTCACTGTAGTAATTCTTTCCAACTTGGATACATATATTCTTTCCAACTGGTACAGCATCTGTTTTTTTTAAGACTGGCCAACATCCCCAAAGTTACTTTGGACAGCAATCCTACAATACAGTTAGTGTAATGCTTCAATAGACATTTTATACATGTACATACATGTTGGATTCAAAATAATCAACAAAACAAACTTATTTAAAATAAGAATAATAGACAAAGTTAAATAACTTTCCAAAATAATCAATAGTAGCATTAGTAGAAAAATGCATATTTTGCATTTTAATGCAAACATGCCTAAATCATAATTGCTAATATTATACATGAACTGGAATTGAGTTATATGCTCATATTGGAACTTTAAGAATTTGCAAAAGAAACACAGGAAACCACCTTTACTAAACAAACTATTGGTCCATATTGCCTCATACTGTATAGTTTTGGCTGCAGTTTTCTAGGGATTCAGACCTATTGAGACATGTAGAATTAAACCTGGGCCATTCTGTATGTAAGTATGTGACCTTCCATTAAGCGAATCTGGACAAAATGTGCCTATTAGGAAAAACATGGGAAAAAACCACATGCATTAGGAGAAACCCACATGAAAACAGGAGCAGATTTTCCTGCATTTTTAATCACAAATATGCATAGAAATAAGACTGAATGAATTTAACTTGGAGAAATAAGGAACTGAACAAAACCAATCTAGACAGATCTGTCCATCTCTAATTAACATGGTCACACTACACTCTCTTCCCTACCCCATTCATCAGTGAGAGTATGTCTAGGCTGCCTTTCACTCTTGGATCCCCAAGCTAGCTGGCAGAGCCAGGTCTTGATGCTCTTCCTGAAAGCAGAACAGTAGGAGCCAGCCTCACCTCCGGGGGCAAGATGTTCCACAGGGCGGGGGCAACAGCAGAAAAGGCTCTCCTCCTGGACCCTGCCAGTCGGGGTTCGTAACATGCCTCTCCTGCCAGACCGGGTGGAACAAGTCAATGTAATTGGGACGAGACTTTTCCTCAGGTAACCTGGGCCCATGCCACGAAGGGCTTTAAAGGTCATAACCAACATCTGGAATTGGACCTGGAAGCACACCAGCACCCAGTGCAGCTTGAGCAGCAGAAGTGTTACATGTGCAGATGTGTTGTATGGCAACCATTCTTGCATAAGTTTAGTTAAATTTCATGTGTGTGTGTGTGTGTGTGTGTACTGTAAGTTTTGCCATCGCTGCGTATTCTCCAAGTTTAAGTTTCCAATCAGATATTGTTGGAATTGTATCTTTCTTCCAGTACTGAGCAAAGTTTATTCTTGCTGCTATAAGCATGTATCTCATTAAATTATGATGTTTCCTGTTGATTTTTTCTGAGGTTTTACCTAGTAAGAAAAGTTGTGGTTTCATTTCAAATTTAAATTCCAATATTTTCTGTATTATAATATAGTATGTATGTCTTTCCAGTACTTTTGAGTTTTTTTACATTTCCACATGTGATAAAATGTTCTTTCTGTTTCATGACATTTCCAACATTTCTTTGTATATTTTAGATATAATTGAAGTTGTATACCATCTGTAAAACATTTTGTACCAATTTTCCTTTAGGTTATAATGTGGTGTAAATTTTATAGATTTAGTCCACAACTCTTCCCATTGTTGTGTTTCTTTAAGTTTTGCATCCACTTTATCATACAGTTTTTTGTTGGTTCTTTCTATTTTTCTACTGCAGGGCTGAAGAGAGAATACCTGATTAGAAGGACTAGGGGGCAGACTAGAGCAGGGGTCCCCAAACTCCTCAGCTCAGTGACCCCTTCATGAAGTTTCAGATTGTTCATCGACCCCCCAACTTTTATTATATGCAAATAATTTAATAAATACTACTTCAACTAATAGTACTATACGAACAACAACAACAACATCGACCCCTTAGATAGTCCCATCTCCCCTTGGTGGTTGATACTGATCACTTTGGAGAACCCTGGACTAGAGGGTTATCAGCTTGACTGGTAATAATTACCAGGAATCCCTTGGAAGGAGATGCCTGCCTGTGAAGTTTTAAATTATACAGGCTTTCAGTTTGTAACAGGGGAAGTAGAAAATTATGTCACAGCCTCCCAGTATAAAGAGTTTTGCGCAGCACACATTCACTTAGCTGTCCACGTAATCCACAATAAACTGAGCTAAGAGACAGTATTTTTTTCTCTTTTTCCCTCTCATTCCCTCCTTTCCTCCTCTCAAGAGCAACTTAAGTTGTTTTGTGGGCCCAAGCCACCAATCTGCCACCAGTGCAACAGATTTCCTCCATAACTGTGCTGCTATAACAGAAGCTAGCTCTTTCTCTCATCTCCCCCCGCTTCTCATATACCTATTTCCTCAGAGTGTATGCAGAAGTTGGGAATTTGCAAGGCTGCAGCAGAAGCATTCAACCAAAATAAATGCAGTGTTCATGTCCAAATGCTAGGCGAGAATGAGACTGCCTAGAGCAGAGCAGAAGTAGCAGTGAGTCTGAGGCACACCCCACTGGTCTGTGCACCCTGCAGGAGTAACGTTATTATGTAGCATTCAGAGTTAGAACTAAACTGAAAGAAAAGTCATCAAAACAAAGAATAAGATTAAGTTCACTTATAAAATACTTACAAATAAAGATTTTCTTCATATGATTCAGCAGAAATGCTAGTAATCCTGTTCTCTTCCTCACTAGGCTCTGATTTTAGAGTAACGTTGAACATCGCTGCTTTTTCAAGAATAAATGTAATACTTGCAAGCAGCCCCCCTGAATTTATCTAACAAAGAGTACCTGTTCCAGGCCTCAAATTTAGCAAAAAGAAATAAGCACTCTTGTAGTGAAAGCTACTTATCAGCACCAAGAGTGGAGTATGATTATGAAGTAACAGGATACCAACTCCCTTCACTTTAAGGAAATGTATACTCTATCAACGATCATTTCCTAACAGAAACACATCTTACTAGCCAACTTCAACAAACAGCGTGACACAGCAAAAATGAAAATCATTCTTATTATATTGTTACCTTATTCTAGTTTTTCAACAAAAGTCATTAGGGAACATGTAGGATATATCCAAATGGAAGTTATAGGTTATCTTAACATGAAATTAACAGGACTATAATGTATTTTGCATTCTAGAAAAATGTTAAGAAAGAGATGGCACTGGCGTTGGACTATGAAATAGTAAAATATAAAGCTAAAGAATTCAGAAGCCAGAAGCCAGTGCAGTTTAAAAGTATGCAAAGAATGGCCATGATCAGCTAAGACTTTCAGTCAAGATGAAATTGTTTGAAACAATTGATTCTCCTACCCCACTCCATTCTGTATAATTAGCAGAAGAGAGAATTAGATAATTAGCAAGTTATTTTTTCCTTATCTCCTTCACCCAAGCCACAAAAGTGTTTAATATTATTAAAGATACTTCCCTATTGATAGCATTTAGGTACAGTGTAAATTACCAAATACAATGATTAATATTTATGCTGACATAATATTGCCCATATTTTTAAAATACAGGAAAAATAGAATAGAAAAAATGGATCTGCAAATGACAGTTCTCCCTTCACCTCTTCTCATTTCCACCTGTCAGATAACAGAGATTGTGGAACTCCTGAATTAGTGCCTGTAGGTTATTTTAGGATGGATAAAGCTGAAACTTAATCCAGAAGGATGGAAACACTCTGGATGGGGAACCATTCGTTCTGGATAAAGGCTTGCAATTGATGCTAGAAGAAATTTCACTCCTCCAAAAGGAGGAGTTTACAGTTTGGGGATCTTTCTGGACCATCGTTATCAGTGGAAGCATAAGTCCCAATAGTTAAAAGTACTTTTCAGTAGCTTAGCATTGCAATAGACAGACTTACCAAGAAACAATGGTTCCAGTTTTTCTACCTATAGTTAGTAACAATCTTGACAGACTATTGTAATATGCTCTACATAGATAAACTTTGATTATTATTTTAAAAAAGTACAACTTGGATGGTGTAGGGGCAGAACAGCTGGCAGTACACAGCACTAATATGACATATGTTGGATTGTTTAGAAATGTGTTTCTGGTTCCAATTCAATTGAGCTTTACATCTCTAGGTGATTGACATCTTGTTATCTGAAGGATTTATTTTATTTTATTTATTTATTTATTTATGTTTCAATTTATATACCGCTCCATCTCCCCGCAAGGGAACTCTGGGCGGATTGCTTTCATCTTTGCATCGAATTTGTTTCAACGACTCTGCTTATTGTAGAAAGTAAGGAAGATGACTTTGACAGAGATATGTGAAATCCGTTACCAAAGTGATGAGAGGTAAAACATATTTTAAGTCCACAACAGACAGAAAATATACAGAAGAGGCTCAGATAAACACCTCCCTAATTCACAGGAATATAAGATGGGGGAGGAGGTACAGCACAATCAGACTTGAAAGATTCTGTTATTATAGCCACTCTCAATAAAAGTAGTTTTACCCTTCCTGTGGAGATGATTTTCTGGTCTGGTTTACCTGGTGGGGCTGACACTTATATACATTATTAGACAAGCAGACATGAGGCCAAAGACCTTATCAGTGGCCTGAAATTTAAGGTACTGTATAAGGAAGACTCCTATTTTAAAAACCTATGAATGGGCAATTGTAACAAATAGGAGCTTGCACTTCGGGTTAGTGAGATAAGAGATGCTATCAAATCTTTCTGATGAATATCTCAGTGGTAGTTGCACTGATACCAACTATGTGGCTGTCAGCCTTTCAATGGAGGCAAGGTCAAGAAACAGGCGTAGCAGGGATTCTAGGAACGTTCTTAATTGTTGTAGGGTGGGATAACAGAATCTTGAAAGCCTGTAAGAGCTTCTCTTTGCCCCTTCTTATACTAAGCAAAATCACAGGGAGGTTATTTTGAATTTCTCAAGCTTCTCTTTTTCTCAGGACTCTTTCCCAAAAGTCCCATCTTAACAATTTGCTTATTTCTCCCCCATTCTAAGGCCAAGTCTACATTATTTCACAATAATTAAGAAAAGCTAATAAATCATGACCCTCAACATATGAGGATTCAAGCTTGCTGTGTGCACATAGAGAGGGGGAAAAAAGCTATTTCAACCTCTTTAAAACCAGATGCAAATTTAATCTGCAATCTGACCCACAAAGAAGACTGTTCTCCAGTTCAGTATTGTTTATTAAAGAATTAAGTAGCAAAGAGTAAAAAAGGCACACTGATTTTTAATAATACAATGAAATACAGACTTAGTTAACTAAAATGATAGAGATATTTAATCGAGAATGTCAGTTAAATCCATTATAATACTGCAGTGAAAGTTTGTCTTGAGATCCAATAAGATTTGATGCTCTATTAATGTAGTAAAAATACTTTTTTTCTGTAAAATCATTTATTAGTTATAGCAATGCTTCCTACAGCAAATGAACCATAGTTTTATCATTCTAAATGAATTTTGCTTCACAATATGCTGCAATATGTGCATGTGCAAAGCCTATTCCAAAGTGATATAATTAAAAGACTCAAATTTAATTTTCTACTATCATACCATAGCTATTTGAGTGACATCTTGTGGTGTAATTCTGTACTGCTATACCATAAATTAATCACATTAGCAAACTCATTTCACTTTACTTATGGAATATCTACCCAACAATCCAATACTGTAGAAATCTACAAATGTTAATCTATTAACAAGCACCAAGCAGCAACAGTGAAAAGCAGCAAGAGCACAAAAACCTACTGAAATAAAGCACTTACACTGACATATCTTTGTACAGCAGTTTTCCTAAACTTTGGATACAATACCACAAAGGACTCATTCTAGAATCTACCTGTTCCATTAAGCAGCAGAAAGATCTGAAGAAAGGCCTTCAAGGAAACAGAGCTCTTTCCTAGGCAGGTTCATATTAAATTTCTTAAATTATTAAGGGGCCTAAGACATTTAGACACTGTAACCAGAAAAGAACCTAATTTTGAGCTTGGTAAAAATTGTTGAAGACATGAACAATAGTATGATCTACTTTTCTGGCTTCAGTCAAAATTCTTGGCTGCTATATTCTGAATCAATTGACATGGTTTCAGTGTGGTTTTGCAGACAAAACAACATACAGGTAGTCCTTGAGTTACAACTGCAATTGGGACTGGAATTGCTGTCACTAAGTGATGCAGTTGTAAAGCACGACATGACATGACTGCATCGCTTAGCAATGGCAATCTAGGCAGTCCCGGTTGTTGTCGTAATCCCAGACACATGGGCAGTTAAGTCCCAGGTAGAGACAGCAGGGGTGCCGAAGGGGTGGGAGAGGCTCTGGGAGGCCCAGCGGAGGCCGCGCATGAGTTCAGGGAGAGGATGCTGCAGTGCAGCGCAAGCTCAGAAAGGCTGGGGAAACAGAATGCAGGGTGTGTGAGAGTGCAAGGAAGGTGGGGAAAGAGGGCACAGGGTGCGTGCATGCAAGTGCAGGGAGGGTGGGGAAAGGGCATGGGGTGCATGTGAGAGCAGGGAGGCCAGGGAAATGGTATGTGGTGCCTGCGTGTGTGCGAGCACAGGGAGGCTGGGGAAAGAGGGCACGGGGTGTGTGTGAGCGCAGGGAGGCCGGGGAAAGAGGGCATGGCATGCATGCATGCATGCAAGCGCAGGGAGGCTGGGGAAAGAGGGTGTGGGGTGTATGTGAGCGAAGGGGGGAAGGAGGGTGTGGTGTGGTGCGGTGCGGTGTGGTGTGGTGCGTGGGAGCAAGCAAGCGAGTGAAGAAAGGCTAGGGGTGGGAGAGACTTACCCAAGCGACTTGTGACCTTCCCTGGCTTCCCCATTGACTTTGCTTGTGGGAAGCTGGCAGGGAATGTCACAAATGGCAATCACGTGACCGCAGGACGCTGCAACTGGTCGTAAGTGCAAGTTGGTTGCCAAGCGCTCAAATTTTGTTCACGTGACTGCGGGAGCACTGCAACAGCTGGAACTTCAAGGACCAGTCATAAGTCCCTTCATTCAGCGCCGTCGTAACTTCGAACGGTCGCTGAACGAATGGTCGTAACTCGAGGACTACCTGTATTGTATTATCTATACTAGAAATGAACTGAGCAGAGATGAGGTTTTTTTTTTAAGGCCAATGGACACTTTATCTTATGTAACATGCCAAGAAATATACCCCAAAATGAAGCTGGCTGGGAAAAAATGTGAACTCAAAACTAAAAAAAAATGAATGTACCTGAGCAATCTATCAGTTAATAAAATACTCCACTGATAACAGCCAGACAGATTCTTCTGAGAAGGGCATGAGGGCCTTATCAGAGACGATGCTACATTTCCACATATGTTTTGCCAGCACTGCCAAATACTTCATATTTAAAGTAACATTTTCCAGGCAAACTATACATGTTCACAATCTGTACAATATAAACGTAAATGTATAAATTTTAAAATATATTTCTGAAGTTTAATTTCCTATAAAACTCATTCTTAAGACAATTACAGGAGATATCCCCAGAATCCAGCAGTTTCAGCAAAATGAAACATCATGACAGATGCTCCACCCCTTACATCATAGCTTTCCAAACTGTCTGTCGCAACACAGTACTGTGTCGCCTGCGGGGCCCAGGTGTGCCGCGCAAAAACCCGGAAGCACTGATGGTGCGCCGCTGCACGCAGCAGTGCGCGCAGTGGCGGCGGCCATCAGCGCTTCCATGTTTTCGTGCGGCACACCAGGACACCGCCGCTGCACATAAAAGCCCGGAAGCACCGCCACTATGGTGGCACACAAAAAAAGTGCCACGGTGGCAGCGCGTGAAAACCCAAAAGCGCCGCAGTGGCGGCGCTTCCGGGTTTTCGCCCACCATTGTTGGTGTGTCGCCAACTGAAAAGTTTGGAAAGCCCTGCCTTACACACGAATGTGACTTCATGATGCACATACAGGAATGGATTTGTGACATTTGTTTTGTCATTTGTCCCCCCAGGCCCCAAGGTCATACATGATGGTTAAGATGTTGAACTAGGAATGAGGAGATCCACGGTCTACTTTACCTTTAGCCGTGGAAAACTACTATATGGTTTTGACCCAGTCATTCCTTCTTAGCTCAGAGTATTTCACAGACTTCTTACACTTGGGATAAAATGAAGAGAGTTCCCTATGTACGCTTCCTTGAGCTTCTGAAGGAAAGGTGGGATACAAGTCAAATAATCCCTAGGGACCCAATGTAAACTCTCAGAGTTGCCCAATTTACATTAGAACATTAATGATGGAAACCCAATCTGGATTTCTGGGAAATATCATGTAAAACAAAGATGGATAAATGTACTAGCAGCAAGCAGCTTGTTATTGTTTATTCGTTCAGTCACTTCCGACTCTTCGTGACTTCATGGACCAGCCCACGCCAGAGCTTCCTGTTGGCCATTGCCACCCCCATCTCCCCCAAGGTCGAGTCCGTCACCTCCAGAATATCATCTATCCATCTTGCCCTTGGTCGGCCCCCTAGCATCAGCATCTTCTCCAGGGTATCCTGTCTTCTCATTATGTGGCCAAAGTACTTCAGTTTTGCCTTTAATATCATTCCCTCAAGTGAGCAGTCTGGCTTTATTTCCTAGAGTATGGACTGGTTTGATCTTCTTGCAGTCCAAGGCACTCTCAGAATTTTCCTCCAACACCACAGTTCAAAAGCATCAATCTTCTTTGCTCAGCCTTCCTTATGGTCCAGCTCTTGCAGCCATAGGTTACTACGGGGAATACCATTGCTTTAACTATGCGGACCTTTGTTGTCAGTGTGATGTCTCTGCTCTTAACTATTTTATCGAGATTTGTCATTGCTCACTCCAAGTCTGGCAGCTCGACAAGTCAGAGTATTTCAGACTGCTGAATACCTGGCTTGCTTCTCCCTATTTGCAGTGATCTTATTGATAAGATCAGATCACTGGAATGTTTCCCCGGAGAGGGGAGAATCGGAAGATTAATCACAAGGTCGTTGGAATTGTTTCCCCCCGCTTTTTCTGTTGTTTTCCACCGCGGAGAAAGTGAGAGGCTTGGAACAGTGAGGCGACTGGAATTACAGCATTGCTCTCATAGGGGAAAGTAAGTTAGAGCTAAAGACGACTTTTAGATTATCACTTTTCTTTTTTAGTTTTTAGAATTGTTTATCATCTAAGATCTATCTCTGGACTTTGTATATAAATGTTGGCAAATTTTGTGTTTTCTTTGCTATAATAATAATCATGGTGGAAACATGATGGATTTTATAATGGAAGTATAATGAAACATTTGCATTTTTTCTTTTTACCTTTCTAATTTTTTAGTGTGGATTTTGCTTTACTTGGAAGTACAAGAAACTTTTTTTTATATATTTCTTAAATATATTTTATTGGACTAAATACTGATGAATTTGTTTCATTTTTTTATATTGATTGACATTTATCCTTTCTTTTTCTTATAAACTGTATGAAATATTATTTCTTCCTTTAATTTTGGGATTATTGGAATTTTTCATCTTTTAATTTTTTATTGAATAGATAGATCAGCTGACCACTCCTTCCCTGGGAAAGCACTTTGTTTTGTCTAGAACGACTGGCTACGCAGCCTGAAGGAGGGGGTGGTGGATGAGAAATGGCTTTTTTAACAGTACTTCGAGATTTAAAAAAAGAATTTAATGAAACTCTTTCAGAAATTAAAAAATCAATAGTATTTATATTAATAGATTTGGAGGTTCAGGTTCAGATTCAAAAGACACAAAAGACAGATTTAGATATGGAAAAAAAATTTCGAGGCAGCAGAGAAACAGGAAGAAAGGATTTCAAATACTTTGGTACAGAAGAATATTTTGATACACTACAGGAGGGGGTTGTTTAAACAAGTTATATATTACAGTCTGGGTTTAAACACATTGTTGCAGTTGAGACAGGAAGATTTTAATGTGCAAATTGATAACCATTGTGAAATACTGGGAAAGGCTAAGAAAAATATTTTGTCATCCCATATGAGCTATAGTACAAAACAAGTTGAATACTGTGATTTTGGCATAACTTGAACAGGAAAACGATATGTGGGATACAAGGTTAATGAAAATATGGATTTGGATCAGATATGGAACAATGACATATTTTTACAATATTATGTATGAATATGTATGTATGAATACTATAAGAATTGGTATATTATGTATTATGTTATGTAATATGTTAGGTTATGTATTAGTGGAATATGTAGTCATAATATGAATAGAATATATTGTATTTTATTAGAAGTAAAGGCTTTTATTTGTTATACTAATTGGATTTTATTGAAGATACAAATATAGATATAAAAATGGAAAAAGCGAATAAAAAATATCAAACTGATGCAGCAATGAACATTTAACTATTACTTCAAGGAGTGGAAGCTAAAGATGGACTATTGGAAGATAGCAAGAAAGGTGAAACTTATATGAAGATCAGAAGATTGGATTATAGAAATTAAAGAGTATATGACAAAGAAAAGTTCCTGTGTATTGTATGAAGGACTAACATTTAAAGTTAATTATTGTATTTAAAGTTCAAAGATAGATTGGAGGACATGTATTTTCTATGTTTCCTTTGTTTATTATTTTTTTACTTCATTTTTTCTTTACTTTTTTCTTACTTTGTATTTCTATTTCTTTTTTCTGTTTCAACTTTTAATATGTATTTTAAAACTCAATAAAATTTATTGGAAAAAAAAGAGATTTGTCATTGCTCTCCTTCCAAGAAGTAGACGTCTTCTGATTTCCTGGCTGCAGTCAGCGTCTGCAGTAATCTTTGCGCCTAAAGATACAAAGTCTGTCACTGCCTCCACTTTTTCTCCCTCTATTTGCCAGTCATCAATCAAGCTGGTTGCCATAATCTTGGTTTTTTTGAGGTTTAACTGCAACCCAGCTTTTGCACTTTCTTCTTTCACCTTCATCATAAGGCTCCTCAGCTCCTCCTCGCTTTCAGCCATCAAAGTGGTATCATCTGCATATCTGAGATTGTTAATGTTTCTTCCAGCAATTTTAACTCCAGCCTTGGATTCCTCAAGCCCAGCACGTCACATGATGTGTTCTGCATACAGGTTGAATAGGTAGGGTGAGAGTATATAACCCTGCCGTACTCCTTTCCCAATCTTAAACCAGTCTGTTGTTCCGTGGTCTGTTCTTTCCATTGCTACTTGGTCATTATACAAATTCCTCAGGAGGCAGACAAGATGACTTGGTATCCCCATACCACCAAGAACTTGCCACAATTTGTTATGATCCACACAGTCAAAGGCTTTAGAATAGTCAATAAAACAGAAATAGATATTTTTCTGAAACTCCCTGGCTTTCTCCATTATCCATCGGATATTGGCAATTTGGTCTCTAGTTCCTCTGCCTTTTCTAAACCCAGCTTGTACATCTGGCAATTCTCGCTCCATGAATTGCTGGAGTCTACCTTGCAGGATCTTGAGCATTACCTTACTGCAGGGCTTTCCAAAGTGCTGCCGCTGGCGACACACCAGCGGCAGCGGCGGAACACGCGCGCACGGCGACGGCGGGGGGGCGTGTGGCGGCGCCGGGGACGCGCGCGCCGCCGCTTCCGGGTGGTGTGGCGACACACCACGCTGTGTGTGGCGACACACTTTTGTGTCGCGACACACAGTTTGGAAAGCTCTGCCTTACTGGCATGTGAAATAAGTGCCACTGTTCGATAGTTTGAACATTCTTTAGTGTTTCCCTTTTTTTTGGTATGGGGATATAAGTTGATTTTTTCCAATCTGATGGCCATTCTTGTGTTTTCCAAATTTGCTGGCATATGGCATGCATCACCTTGACAGCATCATCTTGCAAGATTTTAAACAGTTCAGCTGGGATACCGTCGTCTCCTGCTGCCTTGTTATTAGCAATGCTTCTTAAGGCCCATTCAACCTCACTCTTCAGGATGTCTGGCTCTAACTCACTGACCACACCGTCAAATCTATCCCCGATGTTATTATCCTTCCTATACAGATCTTCTGCGTATTCTTGCCACCTTTTCTTGATCTCTTCTGCTTCTGTTAGGTCTTTGCCATCTTTGTTTTTGATCATACCCATTTTTGCCTGGAATTTACCTCCGATGTTTCTAATTTTCTGGAAGAGGTCTCTTGTCTTTCTTATTCTATTGTCTTCTTCCACTTCCGCACATTGCTTGTTTAAAAATAATTCCTTATCTCTTCTGGCTAACCTCTGGAGTTTTGCATTTAATTGGGCATATCTCCCCCTATCACTATTGCCTTTTGCTTTCCTTCTTTCTTGGACTACTTCCAGTGTCTCAGCAGACAGCCATCTTGCCTTCTTGGTTTTCTTTTTCTTTGGGATGTTTTCTGTTGCCGCCTCCTGAACAATGTTGCGAACTTCTGACCATAGTTCTTCCAGGACCCTATCTACTAAATCTAGTCCCTTAAATCTATTCTTCACTTCCACTGCATATACATTAGGAATATTAGTGAGCTCATATCTAACTGATCTGTGGGTCTTCCCTATTCTCTTTAGTCTGATTCTAAATTGTGCAATAAGAAGTTCGTGATCTGAACTACAGTCAGCTCCAGGTCTTGTTTTTACTGACTGTATAGATGTCCGCCACCTTTGGCTGCAAAGGATGTAGTATATTTCGATCTCATTTCGGTGTCGACCATCTGGTGAAGTCCATGTATAAAGTCATATTTTAGGTTGCTGGAAGAGAGTGCTTGTTATGCACAGTGAATTGTCTTGGCAAAATTCTATCAGCCTATGTCCCGCTTCATTTTGTTCTCCCAGACCATGCTTACCTGTACTTCCAGGTGTCGTTTGACTACCCACCTTAGCATTCCAGTCTCCTGTAATGAAAATAACATCCCTTTTTGGCGTTTTATCCAGTAGGTGCTGCAGATCCTCATAGAACTGATCTACTTTGGTAGATCAATTCAATTGAATTCAATTTATTTATTGCAGTCATAGACCAGTACAAGTAAAAATACGCCATATGTAGCCAATAAAAGTTCTCAGCTATAATAAAATAAATAAAATCCATATCTAAAATTAGTTTAGCAAAATACTTAACATTTGTATATAAAATCAAGAAGACAGCCTATTTTACATTATGTTGAGTTCCATATCTTGTGGCATCCTATGGTTATTAATTATTAACTATTAAAATTAAGTGTTAATATCAAAATTTTAAATGAATAGTTATAAAAGAAAGTAAAATATTTATGGTAAGTTTTTCACTAAGTTACGTCGGCTCTTTAGTGCTGCTGCGCAGAATCTTGCTACCTGCGCTGTGACTGTAATCCACTCATCTTTGAGCAAAATCTGAAGATACTCGGTTTCAGAACGGCCCGGATACCTCATAATTATCGGGGAAATAAATTTTATTCAAATATCTCTGTAGAATGAACATCGTAGAAGGACATGTCCAGTAGTTTCTATCTCTCCAGAATTACAAGGACAGAGCCTTTTATCCAATGGAATTTTTTTATATTTGCTGTCCAAGACGGCTGAGGGGAGGACATGGCATCGTGCAAGTGAGAAGGCTTTCCGATGGTTCAATGTCTCTAGCTGGCTGAGATATGTCGCAGAGGTAACAGTATATCTAGTAGAGTCTGGAGCCAAAAATGTCAGGGCTTTCTCTAGATCTGCTTGCCTCTCCATGTCCTCTACCCTTTGTCTCAGGCTTTGTTTTGCCTTGTCGTAGCCCAGTTCTAGTATTGAAGACGGAGAAAAACCTAATTTTGTGAGATTATATTCGACAGCCTTGATCCATGAGGAAGAAAATTTGTCTTGGAGAATTAGTGGTGCAAGGCCTTGTGGATTGGTAGATCAAATTTTTGGTCACACAGCTACCTAGAAACATATTTTGGATTCCCTTACTAACTTTGCTCAGACTGAAGAAGCTCCTTGGATAAGGAGCGAAACGTTTCCACTGAGAAAATAGAAATCCAGTTGACATGATTCAAGCTACAGACAACTGATCTACTTCTGCTTCTTCAGCATCTGTGGTTGGGGTGTATATTTGGATCACTGTGATGTTAAATGGCTTACCCTGAATTCGAATTGAGATCATTCTATTGTTTTTTGGATTGTATCCAAGCACTGCTTTAGCCACTTTATTATTAATTATGAAGGTTACTCCATTTCTTCTGTGGTCCTCTTGTCCACAGTAGTAGATCTGATGGTCATCTGATGTGAAGTGGCCCATTCCAGTCCATTTCAGTTCACTTACACCCAAAATGTCTATATTTAATCTTGCCACCTTACCAATAACCACATCCAATTTGCCCTGGCTCATAGATCTTACATTCCAGGTTCCTATGGTGTGTTGATCTTTAGAACATCGGATTCGTCGTTCACCACCAGCATCATCGGCCGCTAGCCGTCCTTTCGGCTTTGAGCTAGCTGCGTCATCACATCTGGGGCTAGTTGAACTTATCCTCTGTTCCTCCCCAGTAGCATTTTGACCATCTTCCGACCTGGGACTCCCATCTTCCGATGGTATACCGACATATCTCTGGTTGTACTGATCCATTTAGTTTTCACAGCAAGAATACTGGAGAGGGTTGCCGTTACCTTCCCCAGGGATCGTATTTAGTCTGACCTCTCTTCCATGACCTTCCCGTCTTGGGTGTCCCTTCCCATTTTAGCTCATGGCGTCATTGAGGTGCTCAAGCTCCAGCACCACAAGGTAACGATATCCTTTGCTTGCTAGCAGCTAGGCATTGACTAACCCAAGTCAATAAATATTGTCTTTTTTTAATAAGAATTTTATTAAGTTTGAAGCAAAGATAAAAACTACAAAAAAGAAAAAAACTACAAAAAAGGAAAAAGAGAAAAAAAGTGGAAAAAAGTGGAAAAACAGAAAATGAAAAAATATTTTTTAAGAAATTACAAGATGACTTCCGACTTTCAACAATAAGAATATACAGCAATTTCCATAGTTAATCCCTTACTCTAAATCTAACCAAGATCATATTATTTCTATAAATCATTCCATAGGCACATTATAAAAATCACTAAAGACAATTGCTCCCTCCCCTTATATATAAAAAGAAAAAATAAACAAATATATAAACCTTTAAATCAACTTCCCGCCCCCCAAAGGAACCCATTTACTTATGTAATTCCTTCCTACCACTATTCTATATATTTCTGGCCACTATAATAAGAATCAAATTATAAAAACATTAAATTATCTACTTTTATACTTAATAGTGCTATAACAATCTTAACCTTATTAAACTTAAAGCCAAACACTTATTCTTATATCTTATAAATCTTAAAAGATCAAACAAACATGAAAAATAACAAAGCTAGTGGACCTGATGGGATTCCTGCTGAAGTCTTTAAAGAAGGCGGGCCTGAACTTACACAACAACTTCATAAGCTCATCGAAAAAATCTGGATGGGGGAGGAGATTCCAGCAGACTTTAGGGATGCCATAATTATCACTCTCTTTAAAAAGGGTGATAGAACAGACTGTGGAAACTATCGAGGCATCTCCCTTCTAGCCACAGCAGGCAAAATCCTGGCAAAGATCATCGCAAACCGTCTCCTATCTGTATCAGAAGACATCCTCCCTGAAACGCAAAATGGCTTCCGCCCTTCCAGGGGAACAGTGGATATGATCTTCACTGCACGACAGCTTCAAGAAAAATGCAAGGAGCAAAACCGCCCTCATGGCGTTTATTGATCTGACTAAAGCTTTTGATACTGTAAATCGTACTGCTCTCTGGACCATCCTTCTGAAAAACGGATGCCCCCGATAAATTTGTGAACATCTTGCGGTTACTCCATGAAGACATGATGGCAACAATCCTGAATAACAATGGCTCTCAAAGCGATCCATTTAAAGTGGAATCCGGCGTTAAACAGGGATGTGTTATTGCTCCAACCTTATTCGCTATCTTCATCGCTATGATTATGCACCTTGTTGAAGAGAAACTTCCTACTGGTGTAGAAATTATATATCGAACAGATGGAAAGCTTTTTAATCTTAGTAGGCTGAAAGCAAAAAATAAGGTAATTGCAACTTCTGTTATAGAACTTCAATACGCTGATGATAACGTAGTCTGTGCACACTCCGAGGAAGATCTTCAAACTATCCTAAACATCTTTGCAGAAGCATATGAAAAACTCGGCCTCTCGATTAACATTAAAAAAACCAAAGTGCTTTACCAGCAAGTTCGAACCAATCCCTCCGCAGCGCCATCAATCCAGCTTAAAGGTGTGTCACTAGAAAATGTCGATCACTTTTCTTATCTCGGCAGCCACCTATCTACAAAAGCCGACATCGACGCTGAAATTCAGCATCGCCTGAGCTCTGCGAGTGTAGCTTTCTCCCGAATGAAGCATAGAGTGTTTGAGGATCGGGACATTCGCAGGGAGACCAAAATGCTTGTTTACAAAGCCATTGTACTACCAACCCTTCTGTACGCCTGTGAAACATGGACCCTCTACAAACGCCAACTCCAACTTCTTGAAAGATTCCATCAACGCTGCCTCCGAAAAATTCTGCAAATTACTTGGGAAGATAGGCGGACTAATGTTAGCGTATTAGAAGAAGCGAAAACCACCAGCATTGAAACAATGATCATCCAACATCAACTTCGCTGGACCGGTCATGTTGTTCGAATGCCTGACCATCGTCTTCCAAAGCAGCTACTTTACTCCCAACTTAAGAATGGAAAACGGAATATTGGTGGACAGCAAAAGAGATTCAAAGATACTCTCAAAGCTAATTTAAAAAAATGTAATATCAGCATTGAGAACTGGGAAGCCCTAACTCATGAGCGTTTCAATTGGAGGTCAGCCTTTATTAATGGTGCTATGGACTTTGAAGAAGCACGAGTACAGGGCGAAAGGGAGAAAAGAGCTAAAAGGAAGGCACGTCAGGCAAACCCTCATCATGACCGTCTCCCACCCGGAAACCTATGCCCCCACTGTGGGAGGTTGTGCGGATCCAGAATTGGCCTTTACAGCCACTTACGGATCCACCGTTAAAATTTTACCTTTGGAAGACAATCTTACTCGGCTACGAGTGATCGCCAATGATGATGATGATATTAAACTTAAAGCCAAACACTTATTCTTATATCTTATAAATCTTAAAAGATCAAACAAACTTTAAATCATTAAATCGTTAAAGAAAAATTGAATCATACAAGCCTTAATATTAATCCAAATATATATTCTTAATTTCTTATCCTACATCAAAATATACCAGGACATTTACTTTTCTCCATATTATGCATGAGGCATTTTTCGTAAAAAAGTTGGAGTCCTACTGCCCCCCTTAACAAAGCAAGCTGCTCAGTAGAAACTCTCCCTAGCTTCGTTCTCACAACAATTCTTGAGAAAAACAGTCTTATCAGTATCTTGCAAGTCAAACTTTAACTCCTTCTTCACCAAAATATGTTCGTCTTGTGGCTCTTCAAAGGGACCATTTTTCCCTGTCAGGAAAAAATTCCCCCTCTTGATAAACTTCTTCCTCCCCACACAGAACATCTTTACCCATTTGGGTAAAGACACATTTGGGTTGACACATTTTAGCACTGATGTTTTCTGCAATATCCTGAATATCTTGCTTAAAGGCTTGGCGAGTGTCATAAAGAATCTCTCTGAAATCAGAACGGAGCCGAACACGGAGCTCTGCGAAGTTTTCCTTAAGGTTGTCCATAATTCAGGCAGTAGACCCCCCTCGATATTTGACTAACGCAGATAGGAGCTAATGAAAGGCTTGCAAAGTTATTAAGTAAAACTGACAAAGAAAAAATGTACTAACCAGCAGCTACAAAGAATGAACAAAAAAATGAAAAGTCCAAGTAGCAAATTCAACGTGTAGGAAAAAGTTAAGTCCTTCAAATTAAATACAAAAATAGTAACAGGGAGATTATTATAATTCTTATTATTATAACCCTAACCCTTTGGAATATCTTACCCCTGGAGCTGAGGCTGATTTCCTCGCTCCCAGCCTTCCGGAAAGGCTTAAAGACCTGGTTTTGCCGTCTTGCCTGGGAGGGAAACGCCAACAGTTCCTCTTGGGGATGGCTGGTCCCTTGAAGCCTCCCAGTTATCTTATTTTAACATTTTACCCTTGGAATTCATATTATGTATTGTTGTAATTTTATATTTCTTTTAATTCTATTTTATTGTGCACTGCCCAGGGTCCCCGCTGGGGGAGATGGGCGGTAATATAAATTTAATAAAATAAAATAAATAAATAATTCTCAGTCCACCTTAAAATTAAACGGGAAGTAAGCCAAAGGCTAAAAAAAAAGTTTTTTAAAGTTAATCCAGAAATAATGATAGGCACCGAGAGAGTCCGCTTTTTCTTGTTGTAGAAGGCCTCTCTTAGGGTAAGAAAACTTAAAAATATAAATTGAGTGATTTAGAAATGGGGGGGCTCAACCTAATGTCCCTTAAGGCTACAAACGCAGGCTGGAAATGATGGCTTCCCCAGCCTCCCATCATCTCTTACCAGGTCTTCGCTGTTGTGATTCTCAGGCTGCAAGGCGACGTTTTGGAAGACAAAATGGGATAATTCCGAGCTTTTTCTTAACTCATGAAAAAGCTCTGGGCTTCAGGTAAAAGCCTGAGCCCGAAAAAAAAAAAAAAAAGACGTGTTGCCAGTTCTGTCCACACGGAGCTCGTGGACAAGGCTATTCAGTCAGCCATATCCCCCACTGGAAGTCCCAAGTCAAGAAATATTCTCAACCTGCAAATATGCCATTTCAAGGGAAACAAGAGAAATGCAGCTATGCCCAAGGCCAGATAAAATGCATTCCAAAGTTATCAGAGCATTCAAAGAACTAAACAGTACCACTTATTGGTAAAAGTCCTTTTTTTTTTTTTGGCCACATTAAATTTGAAAAACTCTGCATTCTATTCACACCACAAATTTAGCAAACTATAGTTTAAGTATTTGCACTGTATTTCAGGGGTCGGCAACCTTTTTTCCGTCAGGGACCACCCCCGCTGGAAAAAAAATTTCAAGGACCAGGGGGCGGGGTTTGTGGGCGGCAGCCAATCCAATGGATGGGGGTGGGGTTTGCAGGCGGCATCCAATCAGACAGATGGGGGGTGGGGTTTGAGGGCGGCAGCCAATCGGACAGACGGGGGTGGGGTTTGCAGGCCTGCCGTTCCGTGCAGCATTTTTTCGGGGAACCGAGGGCATTTTTGGGGTCCCCGGAGCCTGCCCTTTCAAAGGGGCAGGCTCCAGGGACCCTGAAAATGCCCCGTTCCCCGAAAAAAACGCTGCAGGGAGGCGAAAATCCTCACCACGCGCGCACGCTGCTGGGCACAAAGCTGATTGGCGTGGAGATTTTCCACACCGCCCCCCCCCCGCCGATCAGCTGTGCAGCAGGGAAGCGGCCCGGCAGCGTGATTGCGCGTGGCGAAGCTTTTCCCCTCCCTGCCGGAACCACGCACTGATAGGTGGAGGTGTTTCCCTTTCTGGGCCCCCACCAATCAGCTGCTCCAGCTCACCCTGCGGCCCTCTTCCTAACGGCCCGCGGCCCACCGGTGGGCCGAGGACCACAGGTTGCCGACCCCTGCTGTATTTAACAAAAGGATTAAATGCAGAGTAGGAGGCTGCCCTAAAATATGAAAAAAATCAAAGCCACCAAATAATTATGCGGCTCCTGTTGCAGTAAAAAGATCTCTGGATATCCAAATATTGTGGATTGCAACACTTACTGCTTCAGGAAGAAAACCAATTGGCAAATCAACCTTAGAAACTATATATCACAGAAATTAATACTGCACTGTTTACTACCAAACAACAACTACGAATAGCCTGGCCCTGGGCAGTAAGCCAGTCTGCCAGGATGGACCCATGTTGGTGTGGTGATTGTATGTTTCTGAGTCACTCCAAGTGTAATATGGTTTTTAGTTGTTTTTATTTATGGATATTTTTTTAACTGTTAGCTACCCAGAGTCACATGTCCAGTGGATGGCCATAAATAACAATAACAATGATGTCAGAACAGATAAATCAACTTATTCTGATCAATCACATGCAATCCTTAAATAAAATTCGCCTCTTGGATTTTATATTTATTTTAATTATGACTGTATTATATTATATGTTATTTTAATTGTTTGATTTTAATTGTTTGGTTTTTGTAAACTGCCCAGAGTCCCCCTAGGGCAGGGCTTTCCAAAGTGCTGCCGCTGGCGACACACCCAGCGGCAGCGGCGGCGACACGCGCGTGCACGGCGACGGCGCGGGCGCGCACGGCGGCGGCGCAGGGGGGCGTGCGGCGGCGTGCGCGCACGGCGGCGGCACAGGGGGCGTGCGGCGGCGCGCACGCGCACAGTGGCGGCGCGGGAGGGGCGTGCGGCAGCGCAGGGGCGTGCGGCGGCACGCACGCGCATGGCGGCCGCCGTGCACGCGCGCACCGCCGCTTCCGGGTGGTGTGGCGACACACCACGCTGTGTGTGGCGACACACTTTTGTGTCGCGACACACAGTTTGGAAAGCTCTGCCCTAGGGGGAGATGGAGCGGTGAATATAAATCAAATTATAAATAAATAAATAAAATTCACACAATTTAATCAGTATTTATCCAAATAATTCCAAGATAAATTCTATAAGCAAATTCTCTAAGTGAGCTTATTTGTCTATGGTTTCAATACATAGTCCCCAAAATAAAGTGGGGAAAAAGAAGCAACTTCGAGTTGTGTGTCAATTGCACCTGTTCCTGGATCGGGAGGCTCTGGCTCACAGTTACTCACGCCCTGGTCACCTCCTGAATGGACTACCATAATGCACTCTACAAGGGGCTGTCCTTGAAGAGTATTTGAAAGCTTCAACTGGTGCAAAATGAGGCGGTGCAGGCAGTTGTGGGTGCCCCTAGAGTGGTACACATTACACCTCTACTCTGCAAGCTGCATTAGTTGCCAGTTTGCTTCCAGGTCCAATTTAAGGTGCTGGTTTTGACCTTTAAAGCCTTACATGGCATGGGGCCAGGGTATTTGAGGGCCCGCTTCTTCCCAATTACATCTACCCGTCCCATCATGCAAGGCAGTGGGTCCCGTCCGCCAAAGAGTTCCATCTGACGGAAGCCAGGTGGTGAGCCTTTTCTGCCATAGCACCCACCCTTTGGAACATTATCCACCACCACCCCAAGGTGAGATTAGCCCCAACTCTATTGGCCTTCTGTAAATCTCTCAAGACGTGTTTTTTCCAGCAGGCCTGAGGATCCCTTGGGAACAGGGAACCTGCAAGACAGCTTTATTATCTATGAGTGTTTAAACACTCTGTGTTATAGGCATGTTTCTTGTTTTTAATGGTTATTTTAAGATGTGTTTTACTGTTTTGTTTTTACTGTACACCACCCAGAGTCACATTTGTGAGATAGCTGGCCATATAAATTTAATAAATAAATAAATAAAATTTCTTGCCTTTTATCTTGTATTTCTATATTTTTATTCACACGTGAATGAAAAGATTGTGTATAAGTTGGATAAATAAAAGTGATAGGGAAAGTTGCACCTATTGAATATCTATTTACCACATAACAATTATAGGTCTAACAATTTGTAGGCCTAAAGCTATAATTATTTGTAAGCCACCCAGAGTTTATGGGAGTGGGTGGCTACAATAAATTTATATAAATAAATTTAAATAAATAAATAAATAAATAATAAAGCTGCTGCCATGAGAAAAATGACAAGGCACCGGGAAGATACAAAAGATAAATTAATATATTGTAAAAAACAAACATTAAAAGTGGAAATTCGGAAACAAGTTCCTTGTAGACCACATTAAACCTGAGCCAGCAGTTTGATGCAGCTGCTGAAAAAGCAAATGCTACCTTGGGCTGCAACAACAGAAGCACAGAGTCCAGAACACAAGAAATAATTCTCCTACTCTATTCTCTTCTGGTCAGAAATCACTTGGAAATAGGATAGTGACAACTTATTGCAAGTTTAAAGGACATTTTATTAATTAATTAATTTATTTATTAATCAAACTTCTATCACCGCCCATCTCCCTCCACCATCTCCATTTTCCCTCCGCCAATCTCCATTTACTAATAATATTTTTATTACAAGTTTTAACCACAATAGTAAAAGATAATACAAACTAAAAAGAGAGAGAAAGAGAATAGAAAATAGAAAATAGAGAGAATAAAAGGTGCGAAAAAGCAAAAAGAAG
This sequence comes from Charina bottae, assembly GCA_023362775.1. NCBI lineage: Eukaryota > Metazoa > Chordata > Lepidosauria > Squamata > Charinaidae > Charina > Charina bottae. The sequence continues at coordinate 2,159,158 of JALMGJ010000012.1, forward strand.
AGAGAGAGAATGAGAGAGAGAGAGAAGGGACTTTTCACCCTCATCACAAGTATAAACAGTTTCACTATCTCTTCACCTCCTCTTCATTAACAGGTATAAAACTCTTCATCCCATAACACAACTTTTAACTATAGGCAAGTAATAAGCAACGTCTTTTCCAATCCAGGTGTCAGCAAAAAGTCCAAACAGAGCCCTAAAATAATAACATTAGTTAACAAATATAAAACTCATCATTCCATATCTCGGCTCTTAACTGTAAGCAAATACACATCTTTTCCAGTTGAGATGTCAGCAAGTCCAGAAAGAACCACTCAAAATAACAACATATCCCATTTTAAACCTCATCAAACAAGCCAACTTTATGTTCCTTCCTTTTGCATAAAACAATTTTACTCTTTAATCCATTCAAATGATTATTGTCCCTTGTCTCACATTTCTTCAAAACTTTAACAAGCCTCTTTTCTAAGTCCAGCAGGAAGAAATTATTCCAATTATTCTCTTGAATTGGCATTTTTATTTCCTTCTTACTTTTTAAAGCATCATCCAATTTTTTTGTATATCCAGTGATAACTTTATGTTTACGTTGTTCTCCACAATCAGGTCAGCTAAGTTTTGTTCAAAATCCTTTCCTGTAACAGCTTCCTCTGGGAAAAGACTATTTATAAGAACACACAACACAGCTTACATTGTTGATCCAAGGTCCTGGTGCAATTCCTCAAAAATATCTCTGAACGCCATCATAAGTTGCTTATCTTGTTATGTCTTCAATATTGAAAATAATTTTTCTTTCCCACGAAAATGCATATATTCTTTAAAATTAATTTCAAAGTCTTAATATTCCAAATCAAATATTCCAACCTTTTCTGAGCCCTTAATCCATTTAAAAATTTCTATAGCCAAAACTTTGTCTTGCTTTTTGCTGTTTATTTTAAGCTCTTAAAGCTTATAAAGATACAGTTTCATTTTCTTATATTAAGGATTGAAGGCACTCACCCAGTATTTCCAGCCTTTTCATTTTGAAGGCCTTGAAGTTCTTTAAAGCAGTTAATATTAATTAATAATTAATATTAATAATTAATAATTTCCGAAAGAGATAAGCAAGGGAAGTGTGAATTTAGTGTCCTTTAAAGGCTCCGACTATGGCTGGAGCAAGAATGGCAAATTCCCTCATGTTCCGGTTCTCCTACCCTCCGGAGACTGCTGCCTTGTAGTCTCCTCGTGTGAAGCAAATGTATGGAGCACAACATGGGCAATCACATGTCCTCTCTTTCTCCAGAGAGGGTTGAAGGAGCCGATCTATTTGTTGGCTCCTTGTTCTTAGCTGCAATCGTTGGCTCCGCTTTTTGCAGAGCTGTCTTAAGTCCGCCATTACTTCCCTGGAAGTCCTCAAGTTCAGAGGACATTTATGAATATGGTGAGGGATCTGGAATCCAGGTCCTATAAGGAATTGTTAAGGATCTGAAGATCCTTGATTCTACAAAAAAGGCAATTATAGGGCGATATGATAACAGTCTTCAAATATCTGAAGACTTATTGCATAGAAGAGGGAATATTGCCTCAGAGGACAGGAAAGGTTCAATGTAGTTAAAATTACAAAGAAGTAGGTTTAGGCTAGACATGAAATTCCTGACTATGTGAGCTATTAGCCAGTGGAATAGGCTGTCACATGAAGTGGACATCTTCTTTGCTGCCGGGTTTTAAACAGAATCTGGATGGTCATCTGTCAGAGATGTTATAGTGGATCCTACCCTGAGCAAGGGATTGGACTAGATAACCTCTACAGTTCCTCCCAACTCACAAATTCAACGTATTATTTTCTGCACAGAATATTCTTTACCACCACATGGATCAGCTTGTTGTATGGAGAACTGCAAAGTTCAGTATAAAATTCCCAACAGTTAAAATGATATGATACAGTTGAAGTATTACTATGCCATTCAGAGGAAGCATTACTATAATACATTATTAGTAATCAGTCAGCCAGTTAACAGATTGAGAGTTAATCACAAGTAACCAATGGCATTATATTAGAAAGGCATGTTAATATATAAACCTACTTTATGTTATTTTTCTTATGACCATCAGTGCTTGAAAGGTAGAAATAGCTCCAAAGTTTGTATAGATTTTTTTAACACAAAAATTAGTTGAAAAAACTCTTTCCAATCTATTTAGAGATTGTTTTGGAGGTGTGCTTAAAACTGTACCTCCATATTGTCAACAAAAATTTTGGAATTCAGACGAGCTTCCAGATGGCAGAATTTCCCTATTTTCCATCCATTTCTGGGTATAATTATGGGTATGAGAGATGAAGCACCTGATTTTGAAGCACAATGGTATCTCCTATTGCAATCCTGGGTGCAATCCAAAAGAATCTTCTAAGAGCTAACATAAACATCTAAGTATTAATAACTTAATTTTCAAATGTCCAAGTTATGTCAGGTAAATATCTTTATTGCAGTTCTAAACAGTAAAGATTTTTTAAAACACTATGAAAAATAAAGCTACGTATATTACTAGAAATGTAGACAAGTCTTAAATAAAACTGAATGAAATTAATACATTTAACAAATATTTCACTAAGAATTTGTAAAGGTTTAACTTTTGGAATAAATATAATAAGGCTATGCTAGATGTTTCTAGGCGCAAAGATTACTGCAGATGCTGACTGCAGCCAGGAAATCAGAAGACGTCTACTTCTTGGGAGGAGAGCAATGGCAAATCTTGATAAAATAGTTAAGAGCAGAGATATCACACTGACAACAAAGGTCCGCATAGTTAAAGCAATGGTATTCCCTGTAGTAACCTATGGCTGTGAGAGCTGGACCATAAGGAAGGCTGAGCGAAGGAAGATAGATGCTTTTGAACTGTGGTGTTGGAGGAAAATTCTGAGAGTGCCTTGGACTGCAAGAAGATCAAACCAGTCCATACTCTAGGAAATAAAGCCAGACTGCTCACTTGAGGGAATGATATTAAAGGCAAAACTGAAGTACTTTGGCCACATAATGAGAAGACAGGATACCCTGGAGAAGAAGCTGATGCTAGGGAAAGTGGAAGGCAAAAGGAAGAGGGGCCGACGAAGGGCAAGATGGATGGATGATATTCTGGAGGTGACAGACTCACCATGGGGGAGCTGGGGATGGTGACGGCCGACAGGAAGCTCTGGCGTGGGCTGGTCCATGAAGTCACGAAGAGTCGGAAGCGACTGAACGAATAAACAACAAATGCTAGATGTTCCTCTCCATAATAGAGCTATATAAATTGTTCATTGCCACAAAGTTGTTAATGCCAAGCTGCCCATTTCTCATTCTAATAGCAAATTTATAGCTCTGCAAATATTTTATCTAATCTAGAAAAACTGGTTTTTAAAACCTAACAGAAATGGAGGGGGAGCTTATTCTGGATGACAAGTCTCAAGAAAAGCAATCTATTAAAAATTATTTCTATCCATTTATTTAACACTGCTTACATGTGTTAGTAGGCTAGTAAGCATTTTATTGGTACCTCACTTATTCTCAAGAACCACTAAATGAAATATAGATATAGCTCTGTAACTACAGTATACAAATCTATGGTACATTAGCATCTGGAATACCAGGTACAGTTCTACTCACAACATTTTAAAAAGATATAACTGAACTGAAAAAACTGCAGAAGAAAGCAAACAAAATGATAAGGGAACTCAAACATGTTTCCTATGAGAAAAGCAATAACATTTGAGACTTAAAGGCTAAAGGCTTGGGGGGAAAGGCAATTCAGAGAAAGTGTACAAAATCATACATAGGATAAAAAAATGGACAGTGTTTTTCTTTACATCTCAGAACATTAAAAGGTTTGCCCAATGAAGCTGACTGGAAGAAAATTGAGAACAGACCCAAAAAAAAGCACTTCTCCATACAAACACATAATTAATTTGTAGAATTCACTACGATAAGACTCAGTTGGCATAAAAGGGAACTCGATTAATTCATGGAAGACAGGTCTATCCAGCACTATTAGTCTTGAACCCCAGTGTGCTTCCAGTTCAGGGGAAATATGCCTCAAAAACATCAGTTGCAGAAACAGATTATGTCTCCATCTTGTGAGCACCAGAGAGATATCTGGTAGGATAATCTGGGAGATATGATCCTGGCCTAAAACGGGCCCTGGCCCAATCCAGCAGGGCTTGTCATATGCTCTTACATTTTTACTATTAAAATTACAAATAATGGAGGAGTCAAGTCAAATTTGTCTGCTACATCCCGGCTATTATTACATTATTATTATACATCCAGGCTTTTATACATTGGCTGTGTTTACACAGGGGCGTATACAAAGCCAATTTTAGATGTTTCACCACCAGATTTTTTATAAGGTGTAGGTTGAGTTTATGCAAGATAAACTCCATGTATGTAAAATCTATGTAAATGTTACACTGAATACTAAAAGAACAATGGAAGTAATCCAAGTTATCTCAATTCTTATATAATAAGCCAAAAATATATAACTTGCAGCATTCCAGACATTTGATAACCTTAATTGTCTCTGACATTTGTCATTTTGAGTAGAGGTAATAGAAACTGGGAGTTCAACATCATTTAGAGTACCACAGGTCCCTTACTCTTGCACTAGGCTTTATTCTATTTCGTTCTACTACAAGCTTGTCTAAACCACATACTTTGTTCTCATGCCACCTGTCAAGATCAAGAATTTTCTATTATTATTATTATTATTATTAATTATTATTATTATTATTATTATTATTATTATTATGTCACAGACTGAGCATCAGATAACACTGTGTGGATTTAATAGCTCAAAACTCATTTTGGACTTATTTTATAGAATACTTCATCCAAACCATTCATCTTTCCTGGCTCAAATACTTAATGAAACTGGCATAACTCTATAGCAGCAGGCACAGTGCCACTCTAACAGATGGGCCTAGACTGTAGTCATGCCAATGAACCAATATATGCATGAAATTTAAATATTAAGGCTGGGGTTCTCTGAAAGAAATTTACCCATTCACTTCCAATCTTTCCAAGCCTTTTGAACAGAATGTGCTGATTCAACATTAAATTATTCCAGCATTATACAAACACTTTGTACAATCAGCTAAGTTTCTACATTAATCTGAAATACTCTTCTACACAGAAAAGTCAAGAACGTTATATAAAATCAACCTATTCAATCAATTTTCCATGAAAATGTCCTTTGTTAAACCAAGGAAAGTTCACTACCAGCTACATTTCCCAGCTAGAAATACCCCCACAAATTTGCAAATATACTGTGCTTAGGAAGAAACTATTCTAAAGATCCATCTGGGTGAATTCTAATATTCTGTCATTCACTGAAACATTTGTATATTTAAGTAAGCACTGGCATTGGCTATCTCAAGAAGCTAAACAAGGTCAGTTCTAGTTAATACTTGGATGGGAGATCATTAGGAAGTACCACAGTGACAGTTTAAACTGGGAAAGCAAAAAATGTAGCAGAAAAAGGCAGTGACAAACCACTTCTGTATCATACCAAAAAACAGCATAGACATGTCCATGAAGTCACCAAGATTCAGTTCAACTCAAAGGAAACTTTACCTTTTATCTTTTCCCTGTCTCCAAATTTTGACATTTGACTAAGTACTATATTAACAGTTTAATTTATTTATTTATTTATCTATCAAATTTTGCCACCACCCATCTCCCCCCAAAATAGGGACTCTGGGCAGTTACTGAATTCATTTGCTGAATAGATAATTTACTGAATAGATAAGCATAATGCACTCTACTGTATATGGGGCGGCACATCAAAACTACATAAAATACAGCTACTGCAGAATGCAGCGTCAAGACTATTCTCTAGTTGTTTAAAACAGCCCATATAAACACAAATCTTGGATGAACTGCAATAGTTTCCAATTCTTACTTGTCACACTTAGTAGTTCTCACTGCAAAGATTACCTTCTCCCATATGAACTTTCTTCTAATTTGAAATTATCATCAGAGGTCCTACCATTTCCAGACTGGTTAGATTAATGGTTACAGCTTTTAAAAAGGCCCTATTATGATGCTTACTTCATAGAGGGAAGCTAGCTTCATCTTTATTATGCTATATTGGGAATATCAAACTTTAGAATTTTTCATATTGTCTTCAAGTTTTATTATAAATTACTCCAGTTGTATTTCTTTCAATGCTGCTTTTGCATGAATATTATATATTGCCACTAGTGTCCAGTGGATGGAAGGACAATTATAAACATGAGCAAATATAAGAAAAAAATAATTTCTGAAAATAAGAAATAAAAAAGGCTTTACAGGATGCAGATCTGCAAAATGTATGAGCTCAGAGAGCTTAATCAAGATGGCCATCTGCTGGATTTAGCAACAGCTCTGATAATCTCTTCTCTTTTATTTACAATTTTCAGAATCTATCATAAAGGTAGTCCCCAAGTTACAAATACAATTGGGACCGGAATTGCTTTGCTAAGCGATGCGGTCATAAAGCATGACATAACGTGACCACACTGCTTAGCGATGGCAATCCAGGCAGTCCAGTTATTGTGGAGTCCTTGGTACTCTCTGAGCCTCGTTGTTTTCTTGCAGATGTTTCATTGCCAGACTAGGCAACATCTTCAGTGCGAAAAGGGAGTGGGACTTGCTCTCTGTTTATATACAATGGGTTGTCCTGCTTGTGTTGGTGGGGGTGTTGTTCTCTCCTTGGTAGGTCCTTGATTGGGCTGTTGTTTGCTGCTTGGTTGATTGACTGAGTTAATAGTTCCTTGATTAGGGTCTATTGTGCTGTTTGATTGTTCCTCTGGTGCTAATCCTGGTGTTAATCTTTGCATATCTGGGTGTTGATTGCTGGCAAGGAGGTGTTCTGGTCTTCTGGATTTTCTATTGTCTCTTATGAATGGTATGTAAATGTTGTTTACCTCTATGTGTCTGTTGATGGTTGCTTTGTCCGAGTGCCAAGCTTCCAGCAATTCTCTAGCGTTTTTGGATTTGGCTTGGTTTAAGATGCTCACAGTTTCCCAGTTGAAAGTATGGTTGAGTCTGTCCATGTGTTGTGAGATTAGGGAGTTTTCATCATGTCTTCTGACTGCTAGTTGGTGTTTGTGGATGTGTTCTGCTAGTCTTCTGCCAGTCTGTCCTACATAGTGGCTGCTACAGCCCTTACACTGTATGTTGTAGATAACTCCTGGTTTTTCTTCTTGGGCTACTGGGTCTTTTGGGTTACTTACGATCTTCTGAAGGGTTTTGGTTGGTTTATGTGCTACGGTGATGCCGTGTGGTTATAACAGTCCATTAGTAGTTTCTGAGAGGTTTCTGATGTATGGCAGTGTAATCCTTTTCATAGCTTCTGTTGGTTTTGCTGTGGTGGGTTGAGTGGTCAGGCACTTTTTGATAAAGTTGTGTGGGTATCCATTTTGCTGGAAGATACTATATTTATAAAAGGTCTGTTTCCTTTTTCTGGTGTTCTGGGTTGCTGCAGTGCGTTTGTGCTCATCTGAATAGTGTTCTTACATAGCTCCTCTTGTGGGAGGTCGGGTTATTGCTTTGGTAGTGGAGCACTTGGTTAGTGTGGGTAGATTTCCGGTAGACTTGTGTTTCTAGAATGCCATCATTTCCTCTGCTGATGAGGATGTCCAAGAAGGGTAGTGTGTTGTTTTCTTCTTCCCTTGTGAATTTTATTCCATTGAAGATGTTGTTGATGGTTTCATGCGTTTCCTCCAGTTGTTCCTTTTTTATTATGATGAAGGTGTCATCTACATACCGGATCCATACTTTGGGTTGTATGCGTGGGAGTGCTATCCTTTCTAGATGTTGCATTACAATCTCTGCTATTAGTCCGGAGAGTGGTGATCCCATAGGTGTTCCTTTGATTTGTTGGTATATTTGTCCATCAAACTGAAAGTAGGCGGTGAGGCAGAGGTTGATGAGGTCCATGATTCCGGGTATTTTGATCTTGGTGTATCTAGCTAGGTCAGGTGTGTTGCATAGAACTGCTGCCATGGATTCATTCTCTAGTGCTTGGTCTATGGATGTAAAGAGTGCAGTGACATCAAATGACACCATAATTTAATCTTCATCTATTTTTAGGTCTTTGATTTTCTGGAGGCACTGCAGTGGGGAGTTGATAGAGTATTCGCTCTCCTCTGTGAGATGCCCAAGTTTTCTTGTAAGTTCTTTAGCTATGTTGTATGTGGGGGTCCCTGGTAACAATACTATTGGACGGAGCGGTATGTTGGGCTTGTGTACTGTGGGGCGTCCGTAGAAGTGTGGGATGATAGGTCCCCTGCTTTTCATCCGCCTCTGTTCTTCTTTTGTGATTTGACCTTTCTTGGTTAGGTCACTGAGGATTCTTTTGACCTGGTTGTCGAGTTTCTGTATGGGATTGGTATTTACTGGGGTGTAGGTTTCTTTGTCCTCAAGTAAGTCTTTGGCTTTTTGCATATATTTCGATCTGTCCATAATGATGGTGGTGCGGCCTTTGTCTGCTGGGAGGACGATGATAGTTTGGTCCATCTTTAGGTTTTTGAGGGCTGCTCCGTCCTCTGCTTTCAATTGGTTCTGTTTCCATGTCCTTCTGGTTTGTGGTATGATTATCTGTCTTGCGTTCTCTTGGGTTTCTGTAGTAAGTCCTGTAGTTTTGAATGCTGCTTCTAAAGCTGCAAAGAATTCTAATTTATTTGCATCCTCTGTGTTGTAATTGAGGCCTCTCTGTAGGATATTGTGTTCTGCAGTGGATAATGGGCGGCTGGACATGTTGACCACCCATTCCGGTTCCGGTACTTCTTTGTTTCTGGGGTTTAACTTAAGTAGTTTAGTTTGGAGTTTAGCTTTCCTTTTTTCTGCTTGTCTCAGTGATGTGGTCTTGATGGTAGTAGTCAGCATGTTGATTTGTTCAGGGGTCATAGTCTGTTCTAGTTGTTCCTTGAGGCTGTTATTAAGTCCAGTTATTGTTGCAATCCCAGGCGCGTTGGTCATTAAGTGGGAAGCAGAGAGAGTCTTAAGTAAAGAGTGCGGGGGTGCCGCAGGGGGGTGAGGGAGGACCTGGGAGAGCCAGCACAGGCCAGGCCATGCATGGGTTGGGGGAGGGGGGTGCTGCGGTGCAACGCAAACTCAAGAAGGCTGGGGAAAGAGTGTGCGGGGTGCGTGCAAGCACAGGGAGGCCAAAGAAAGAGGGCACATGGTGCTTGCAAGCAAAGGGGAAGGAGGGTGTGGTACGTGCAAGCAAGTGAAGAAAGGCTGGGGGTGGGGGAGACTTACCCAAGCAACTTGTGACCTTCCCTGCTGGCTTCCCCATTGACTTTATTTGTGGGAAGTCAGCAGGGAAGGTCGCAAATGAAATCACGTGACTACAGGACGCTGCAACTGGTCTTAAGTGCCAGCTGGTTGCCAAGAGCTCGAATTTTGTTCATGTGACTACAGGCGCACTGCAACGGCTGGAACTTCAAGGACCAGTCATAAGTCCCTTCGTTCAGCACCGTTCTAACTTTGAGCAGTCGCTGAACGAATGATCATAACTCAAGGACTACCTGTATAGAAGAGCATACGATCTTGTATATAAAATCAGACTATAAATTATTTTTAAAAACATCAGAACTATGCACATATATTCCCACAGATTTTCTAATCAAATAAACTTCAGGCAAAGGATTACTTTGGGCTATTTTAAAGTTATCAGAATATTTCATAAAGCTCATGGTTTGTTGTTTATCTAAGTGACCAAATTACCCTTTGATTTAGGGAACTACCAAAGCTACTGAAGCAACTTTCCATTATAGCAAGACATCTGAACCTTTACTTTCTCAGCATATAATTCTACAGTACCCTTATCATATAATTATGCCAAATGAACAAGCCTTATTACTTACTAATCCTTGTGTTCTTGATATGGCTGGGTAGATTCTGCCAATTAAAAGATTTGTTAGAAGCAAATCTAACATAAATCTAAGTGAACTGTTTGATTTACTTTAAACTCTGATCAAAATAGAATGTCTTCATCTCAGCAAAACAGAAGATTGGAAAGTAGAATGTTTCCATCCCAGGGTGATCTCATTCACAATCAATTTTCTATTTCCTGATACAAAAGAGGGCTCTGAAGCACTAAACTGTCAAAAACTGTTTTATCTGAGTATGTTGCTACTCTGAATTTATTGGCACATGATATTTATGTTGCAACTTATTCTTTACAGAATAGTAACTATAACATTTATAAGTAGACTATACTAATAAATGAGTATGGGGGGCCAAAAGAAGGAACTGGTGTGTCCAGGACAAGAATGGCAATAGAAAGCTATTTTGGCATTCATATGTCACATTTCTATAAATAAAAAAATTACAATTTCAATAAAAAACTGTTATGTTTATTGTGTCCTTTTAGGAAGAAACTGATGGAACAGTGAATAATCAGAGATGTGCTCCTGTGCTAGTTACTTTTTTTAAATAAAAGTTGTTTCACATATCCACTGTTACTGTTCTTTTAAATTATATACAAATGATTTGAAAATCAACTGGACCATGGAAAATGGATATTGCATGCTACACTCAGCTCTAACTGTACAATTTAAGCAACCTTATGTTCATTAACATTTACATTTAAGAAATCATAGTTAATAATGATATAAACTTTTTTCCTTACCTTTAAAAGTTTAAGTAATCTAAATTAACATACTGTTAATCATCTCTATTTAATACTGTATAAATACCACTGTACCCCAAAAATATAATGTATTACTTGCATCTTATAATACAATAAAACAGTATTAAAAAAAAGAAATTGGATTCTGCATAGTTGTAATCAAGTAAACATTTATAATACAAGGTTGGAATGATATCTGTGTCTCATAAAATGATATGAAGAACTCACCTCTCTTTCTATATCTTGAACAAACATTTTACCACCTGGAGAACAATTCAGAAACTCTTGATTTTAAAAATACAGTAAAATAGATTGTAAAGGTCTAACATACATAAACCTTTTATAGTATAAGAACAAAATGTAAATTGCTAATAATGCTTAAAAAGTAAGAATTATTATTATATTTTTATCTGGCCTTTTTTATACATAAGTCAAGGCAGCGAACATACCTAATACTCCTGCCTCCTATTTTCTCCACAACAACATCCCTGTGAGGTGGGTTAGGCTGAAAGACAGGGACTGGCCCAAAGTCACCCATCTGACTTTCATGCCTAAGGGAGGCCTAGAACTCAGTCTCCTGCTTTCTTGGCCAGCACCTTAACCACTACATCAAACTGTCTTTCAAATCTTCTTTTAAACACGCATTGCAATGTCCAAGTATTAAAAAGTTTTTTAAAAACTAATGAGTTCTATAGATTAAATATGCAGTCATGTGAGGTAGAAAATTTCCCACAAAAAATTCCCCAAATAGATGTTTAATTTCTCCAAGGAAAAATTCCCTCTCATAAATTCATTAGTAATGAATGGATGTCAGTCACAAATCCAATGCTATATTTATGCAACATCTCAGCAGATGGCAGCACTTGGCTGCCCTTATCTGGACTTGGAAGCTGAGTATGGATTAACACCACAATGGAAGATTAGCAGGAAACTTTAGAGCTCTAGGCTAGACTGAGAAATTGGAAGAATATCCCAGAAGAAGGAAGCAGTGGCAAACCATTTCTGTATTGTTGCCAAGAAAACTACATGAGCCTATCCATGAAGTCACCAGGATATGAGCTTGGTGGAAGGAAATTCAGAAACACCATTATTTATGCAAAAGGAAGATGACCCTGAATTCTACACAAATCCTCCAAAAACAATTTTAAAAAGCAGAAAAATTACAAGCAAACTGAAATTTTGTGCATTGCCAACTTCTCCACTGTGTCCACTTAAGTTGCCAAATTCAACAGAAACCAGCCCTGGAGATTTTTTCACCAAATGCATGAGTATGGCACATATGTATAATGATCATCCAACATCAACTTCGCTGGACCCATCATGTTGTTCGAATGCCTGACCATCGTCTTCCAAAGCAGCTACTTTACTCCCAACTTAAGAAGAAGCACGAGTACAGGGCGAAAGGGAGAAAAGAGCTAAAAGGAAGGCACGTCAGGCAAACCCTCATCATGACCGTCTCCCACCCGGAAACCTATGCCCTCATTGTGGGAGGTTGCGCGGATCCAGAATTGGCCTTTATAGCCACTTACAGATCCACTGTTAAAATTTTACCTTTGGAAGACAATCTTACTCGGCTACGAGTGATCGCCAATGAATGAATGATATGTTTATGCATATATGCATTCGTGTGTGTGTATACACACTGGCCAGAACAACATTCCATAAAAGGGCTTGGCCAAGCCAAAACATTAATTTATTAACTGAAAAACTGATTAAAATTAATAGTCTGTAAAATAAGGCATCAATCTGTAAAATTGATTCCCTGTCTGCATTCATGCGCAGAAACCATTTTCTCACAAACACACAAACACTCACACCATCACACCCTCCCTTCTTCCAGCAGAAACTGGGGATAAAAGAAAAAGAAAAACCAGAATGAAGATGGGTTATGAGAAGACAAAAGGGGAAATAGAGACTGCTGAAAGCTCAGCAAGAGTTTGTAACTAGGCAGAGAAATATAAACCTATGCACACTTACTCTGTAGTTAGCTGCACTGAGTTCAGTGACTCTTAATCCCAGGTAAATATGTTCAGGAATTCTAGTCCTGTTCATCTGTTATGAGATCCAGCAACAATCTACTCGCATTCAAAGGGGACTAGGAATGAGCATGCTATATCTGACCCTCTCTTGCTGTCTTTCATTTGTAGAGATTTAGTGCCTGCGCTAGAAAGCCTCCTCCATCTGCAGAAGTACTCCCAAGTAACTGAACATCCTGATTTTTAAAAACCCTCACCATTGCCTGGAATTCTCAGTAATGCAACAATGGTTGCTCCTCTTCCTCTCCTGCCTCCTTGCAGCCATTTACTGTTATTACTTATAGGAAAGAGACCCCTCTTCTCTCAACCTCCACACTTTCAACAATATCTGCTTCTATGATCATATTCTCTATTGATGTAAGAAGATCCCATCTCAATTCATAGTAATTATTTTGGGGAAAAACAACTTTCTTTTGGGTAATTAGCATATTAGGCAAGTTTATTATTTTTCAGATGATCATCCTTAGCAAGTATGTGAGAAATATAATCAAAACAAAAAAATTCTAGTCAAATTTAAAATTTTCACAGGCTGTCACCCTAACCTGCACAAAATTTTCTTTCAGTTCAAATATTTCCAGAAATTCCAAATTACCAACACCATTTGTCCTGACTTCGAGTGAAGGAACACGCTGAGACTTGGTGTAAAAGCTCTAGTGTTTTATTGTTCTACTCTGCTAGACAGAATCCAGCTAAACTAAAATGAATTAGTGATGCTCAGAGAAAAGGCCCAATAAAGTAGGGCGGGGCCTTCTTTAGCCTCTTGGGAGGAAAGCAAAGCGATTCAGTACTGCGCATGCGTTTATCCCCCTGGAGGGAGCCCCCTCCTTCTTCACCAGTTATCTCCCTGACACCATTACAACAAATGAAAAATGACTTCGATCTGTCATTTTTTGAACATATTTGTGGAATTTCTAGATTTGACTTCATGTACATATAGTCTGAATTTTGTGTTAGCTAAAGCAGCAGTCCCCAACTTTTTCGGCACCAGGGACCGGTTGTGGAAGAAAAGTTTTCCACGGACCGGGGGGGGGAGGTTGCAGACGGGAGCCAATCGTGCACACTGGGGGCGGGGTAATCGCACGCACTGGGGGGCGGGGTTTGCAGGCGGGAACCCCGTGGCCCACTTCCTAACACCTGAGCTAAAGAACACTGCAATGCAACAAACACAACTCTGTAGATCAGAGCTTTCCAAACTGTGTATCGCGACACAAAAGTGTGTCGCCACACACAGTCTGGTGTATCGCCACACAACCCGGAAGCGCTGATCATCATCAGCGCTTCCGGGGTTTTCCCGCAGCGACGCACCAACTGCAGAGCGCAAAACCTGAAAGTGGCAGCAGCGCTTCCGGGTTTTTGCACGCTGCTGCACTTCCGGGTTTTCCCGAGGCGACACACCAACTGCAGAGCGCAAAACCTGAAAGCGGCAGCAGCGCTTCCGGGTTTTTGCACGCTGCTGCACTTCCGGGTTTACCCGAGGCGACACACCAACGCCGGTTGGTGTGTCGCCGCGGGAAAAACTTTGGAAAGCCCTGCTGTAGATTAACAGTACCATCAAAGGGTGCTCAATACACTTGACTCTTCTGGGAAGTCAAATCCAGAATTAATGTTCCAATTATCCAAAATAAGAATAAAATTTTAGAATACTACTACAGTATTAAACAGTTTTTGACTGACCTATCATTATACCATGTGAAGAACCTAAAATTGATCCAAACAATATTCAGCTGAACACCAATTGAACAAAATTAAATAATTTTATTTTTACAGTGAGAGAAGCAAGCTAGAATAGGCAATGAGTCTTTAAAATGCTGTAGGTCTCTTACTATGTCAAATAATTCTATTTATCAAAAAGCTATGAAATATGTGCAATCAAATAAGATCCAACCAAAAAACTCACTTTCATATACAGCATTTATTATAATAGTGAAGTAGCCAAATTGATGCTACATGATCATAACATTTATCTGGAAAACTTTGAGAGGTGAGCCCTTCAGCAAAATCTGTTTTTTTAAAAAGACACCAGAGAACCACATATAATACTGCTTTTTAAGAAAACCAAATGACAGAAGGTATACGGATGAATGCATTATAATCTTGCAACATCTATTACAAATGGCTATATAAATAAAAGCTATACCGTTTGAAAATAATGTATCATTTTCTTAAATTCAGTTACATTCATAAGTAAAGTCTAATTAATAATGGACAAAAGACACAAAACCACCACGTAACTATCAATATCAACTTCACTGTATACCCACTACCAAAAGATAGAAAAGAATTAGAGTAGTGCCAAAAGATGCGGAGGCCTATGAAAATCACAGTGAAGGAATGTTTCTGCATGCATGCAGAGGATTTACAAATGTTGCTGGGGATGTTTTGAAATCTGATGATTTGCAGTAAGGCTACAAAGAAAGTAAAATGGGAGATGAGGGTAATTTTATACCTGCAGCAGCCTATTCGTTTTCTTTTCGAACTGAGCTCTCATCTTTCTACTTCAGCTTTCGGTAACAGAAAAGTTGTTGATAATAATCTTCTATATCCTTCATCAACCTGCACTACTGATAAATACTCAAATAATGAGAGACTGAATATTCAGCAATTCAAAATGATTTTATTTATGTAATAATTTCTATCCCAATCTTCTAATGCATATGTCTCAATCAGCAAAACTATGCATTAGCATAAACATTTATTTTGATTTCATTATAATCTAAAAGTCACTGACATGTTTATAAGTGTTCACACTGTCTCTACAAACTCAAAAACTTCAGAAGCAAATGCTTCTATGTAACTGCACTTTCTAGAACACACCAAATTACAATAAAAAATTATGCTTGATATTAAGAAGGAAAATAAGAAACCACAACTGCATATTAAGAACACACAATTAAAGAATGCTATAAAGTCCTATTTGATAGTTAAAAGCAACTTAAATAAGACTGTCAATATAAATTATATGTTGAATTAATTCTAACTCTGCATGGAAATGCTTCCTGAGAGATTTGCCAATCAAAAATGTCATTTTGGCACTTGTAGCCTATAATCTTCCAACTCTACTTCATTCACTGAGCCATCAATTTACTCATAATTCTTCTCATATTATCAGCTTATCAAGGAAAGTAAAAAAAAACATTTAAACTGTCAAACTAAATGTAAAATCAGATCTATAGTTTGGTATTGCATGGCAGCTTTTCTAGTGACAAAAGCAGCTGCTTGTGAAGACGGGAACTTCATCAAGGTATGGAGTGGAAGGAAATGGTTAAAATCATTTTCATGGCACTTCCAAATCAATCTTGTTGCTGCAATTTAAAGTAAAACAAACAAACAAAAAACCATTAACAAGCAGACCAAATCATGTGTGCACCATGATAGAGAGTCTGGTCCTATGCCTCCTATTTCTGCCAAAGTAACTAACCAACTTTTATCTGAGGAAAAAAAATCAATATAAAATCATATAAGTAGTCCTCTTCATAGAAAATAAAGTGTATAATATCCATGCCTCTAAGCTATACCACATCATACCTGTGCTTTGGATAGAATAGGAATATAGAGGATGAACAAGTACAGAATATATTATTTATAAGTTTATTTTACAGATAGATATAGATATATAGATATAGATATACACACACAGTGTGTGCGTGTATGTCTGTATAATTATCTCTATAAACTGATATAATACATTATTACAGAAGATATTTCAATATTAGTATAAAATAAATTCTGGCAAAGAATAGCATATTAAACAAAGCACATTAGACATAAAAAGTTAGTGATTCTCAATACTTAAGCCTGTGCATACTGGTAAACACCTTTCTATACCAAAGGTTGTTTTGTATTTTTTTAATCCTGAGAATCATGCATAGGATCAAGCTGGAAGCCACTAAGTTGGTCCTAAAAAAACAAGTTTTGGCCTAACACTTAACTTTCACTTCTAGACCATTTAGAGAGAAGGCTATGAAGCACACCCCATCCTACTATATTTCAAATTATTTATGAAAAAAATCAGTTATATATCAGAAGAAACTGTTTATGAACTAAAACTAAATTAATATTAAGTTCACTGTCTCAACTAAAAATCTTGAACTGTTAAAAATCATTCCATTAATTTTTCAGTAGAGATTACAGATTACCCAAACATGTGCCCGTAAGCAATATTAAAATTATAAAGTAACTAGCACAACAAAATAAATCTTAGGGTTACTTAGGAAACCACTGGGAAATGATTAAACATCAAACATACAGGCAAGTCTGAAAAGTTAATACAAGTACCAGAGTATCAGATTTTATGAAACTGTAATCTTCAAAACAGAGGATAGGAACTATGTATTACAGAGAGAATACAATGAAATAATCTTCATTATTTCAGGTGACGATAATTTCTAAGAACAGAATTTCACCCTTTTCAATAAATCAGAACAGGAAAAAAGAGCACACTATAAGTCCCACTGCCAAAACTGAAATGCTAAAAATAACAGACATTAGCATATGTCAGACAGGAGGAACAGTAATAAAAAATTAACCAGGGGTTGTCAAGTCCTTTCACAGCAGCCTACACCAACTGGAGAAAACAATTAGGAAATAATCCTATGTATGCTCCCACCATCACTACCCAAATTTAACTTCATTTTTCTGATTTTAAATCTTTCAACGTCTCCAAGCACATGCATTTTTTAAAGAAAGACTTATTAACTTTATGACTATCAAGGCACTGAAAAGTGACCTTAGCAACTGCAGTTTAGTCTGCCTTTCCTTGAACTTCTTTTTAAAACGTACTTTAAACGTAGCAGACAAATCAAGAAGCACGCGGAGAGACCATTCAGTTAAGGATCATCGTATGGACCATCCTTAACTTAACAAACTTAACAAACGGAGATGAGCACCGGCCCCTAGAGTCGGACACGACTGCACAAATGTGCGGGGGGTACCTTTACCTTTACCTTTATGGACCATCCACCAGTATTTGTTCAAAAATGTATCTCCGCGTTAAAAGGGCAAGAACATTCATAATCAACTTTTTCCCCTACTGAAAAATTGAAGGCAAGCAAAAATCACCAGTAGAGGTGTTGAGTCAATGAAGTACAAAACACGCGGGAAAATATAAAGAGTGCTCGTCGGGTCGAAATATTCGTATAGACTCAAGTGAAGCATCACACAACGTCTAGAACTTCACTCCTTGGCGACCTATTAATTGGGAGTCACAGATATCCTGCTTTTGGATAATCTGGAAGCGCGTCCTGTATTGCAGAAAGCGTATCAGCACCTTTAAGTGGCCAAGAAGGAAGAGCGAGCAGCGCTAATTCCGCTTCTGCTCTTCTCGGAGAACGCGGCGCCTGCACTTCCCGTCGCCACCTGCGGAGAAGGTTGCGACGAGGAACAGCCCGCCCAGCCTCCGACCGCTCCGAGGGCTCCTTCCCACCGTCGCCCCTGCGGCCGCCCTTTACTTACTTCTTGACGTCGCTACTGAAGAGCCCGAAGGCCGCCGGAGGAGCGGTGGAAGCTGTGGTGGGCGCCGCCTCTAGGCCCACCTCAGGCTGAGCATCGCCGGCCTGCTCGTTGTAACCGACGTTGTTGGTCAACATCATCTCACGGTACCGTTACCGCCGTTACGAGCTGAGGCGCCCACCTGAACCCGGCTAGCCCGCCCTCCTGCCGTTCCCTTGCAATCCGGCTCTTCCCGGAAGCTGTCGGCAAACAGCACCCAAAGCCGTGTCACATGATCGCCAAGAGGGGCGGGGACCAGCGGCCCAACAGACTTTTTCTGGAGAGTCGCCCGGCGCCATCGTTGCCAAGGGAACGCAAAGCTTCTCCCGGCCCGGTTCCCTCCTGGAAGCCACGCCCCCCATCACGAGGAAATCTCCCCCCGTGGACCCTCCTACAGATGTCCTGGTCACAAGATACTTGCTCGGTCGCAGATGCTCCCTTGCCACGTATGCAGAAACAAGCAATACTAGTCTTGGAGGCTGCTATGCATGTATATACCCGTCCTTCCGATTCCGACCTTCACAATTAGGTCATACTTAGAAGGACCTAGTCGGCGCTCCTTCCTAAAGTGCTGTAATGCTGCTATTAGGTCTTTCGCACTTTAACAGATGGGGGAGGGAATGAAAAAAGACTGCAAATAAAAACCAAATGATATCAACCCACCGCCCCCGTTAAATTGTAATATGGTTATATGAAAAAAAAAATGGCCTTGGGAGAAAAACTTAATGAGTGCGTGACAGTTAAGCAACGCTTGCACGGTGAGGTGAAACAAACTGGCCAACTACATTTTAGCCTGTTGTGTTGTGCTAACTCAGCCCATGTGGTTAGTTTACAATTCATTATGTTGTGCCAATGCAGACAATTGGTTCGTTTTGTAACCATGATCATGAGTAAGTGTGTTCTGCAAATAGAACATTAGCAATAGAGGAGCAAAATTAGTCTCAACACTTAAGATGGGATCCTGATAATAGCCACCTAAGAGTCTTTAACTCAGATATGAAATTCCTGACCTCCCAACAAAAATATGTAACTTGTCATTTAAATAAGGCTTGGGGCCAGAGACTGGAAGTCAACCAAAGTGACACCATTTTTAAAGAAGGACCTAGGGAAGGTCTGGGAAATTATAGCTTGTTCAAGGCAAATTGGCTGAAATGCAAATCAAAGAAAAATACTCATAGAGGAACAAGTTTTGATGAATATCAGCACAGATTCTGCAAAGATAAATCTTCAGTGATCTTCTCAAGTTTTTTTATAACATCAGTGGGCATGTAAATAGACATGACCTGACAATGCTGTATAACTGAATTTTCCAAAATCCTTTGTTAAAGTTCCTCATCAAAGGTTCTTGAGTAAACTTATTGATCATGGGATAAGAGCACCTGGCCTTTTGTGGATCCCCAATTAGTTCAAAACCAGAATGCAAAGAAAGGAATAAAGGAACATTTCTCAAAGGAGAGAAATAAGAAATGAAATTCCTAAAGGACCTGCACTGGGACAATGTTTTTTAACTTGTTCATAAATTATCTTGATTTAGGAGTCAGAAGAGACTTGCCAACTTTGCAGATGCCATCAAACTATTCAGGATGGTAAAAGTCAAAAGTGATTGTAAAGAGCTTCAGAAGGTCTTTAAACTGGATGAATGGTCAACCAAAGATCAAATGATGTACAAAGGCAGTTCAGTTTAAGTATGTAAAAGTGATGCATGCTGGCTCATAAAACCCTAACTTTGCTGTACAAGATTTTGGGGTTTTAGAGGATAGCTCAGTGAAGATGCAGACTCAATGTGTAGCAGCTGTGAAGAAAGCAAATTCTGTGCTAGGGATAATTAGGAACCATGTCCTTATAATCTGTGGCAAGTCCACATCTGGAATAGTATACTATGTAGGTCGCCATTTGAAAAAAGGATGCAATAGAGCTGGAAAAAGTGCAAAAGAAGAAGACTAAAATTATCAGGGGACTCAAACATATTTATATGAGAAAATACTAGAGTGTTTGGAATTACTTAGTTTGGAAAAATGGTGGCTGAGGGACAACATGATTGAGTTGTATAGAATGATATATAGCAAGAAAAAAGTGTTCAGAAAAAAATTTTTCAATCTCTCAGAACTCTAGGACCAGGAATCATGCAATGAAGTTGATTGGAAGGAGATTTAGCACAGACAAAGCAATTTTTTCACACAGAGCAGCATTAACTTATAAATTCATTTCTGAAAGACATGGTGATAGCCACTTACTTGGATGGCTGTAAAAGGGGAATGGCTGCCCTCAGGAGTTTGCTGCTTTCACCGTGCTGCCCCACTCCCCGACCCCTCCATATACATCACTGAAAAGGGATTGGATAAATTCATGGAGGACAGATCTATCGAAACCTATTGGTCATGGAGACAGCATGGTATGCAAGCAGCCCAGGTGGCCATTCCAAGGAAGAAAATGCTGGACTAAAATAAGCCTTGGCATAATCCAACATGGTTCTTAGAGTCTTACAGCCCAGACACATACAGTCCACATGCTATTACAGCAGTCTGTGCACATACTGCAGGAACATGCCATAACTGGAAAAGAAACCTTAACAGCTCAATCCAGCAAGACTGAGGTCTCAACAAACACAATGGATTTTTAATGCATTACAATTGTTAATTGATAAGATACTTGTAATCTGCCTCACATGTAACCTGCATCTGCATAACCACCCTGTCTTCCCCTCTCTTTCCTCCCCCTGCTTCATCTCAATTCAAATCCTATAGTTTAGCCACTCTGTGCATCTGACAAAGCGTGTTGTAGCTCACAGAAGGTTATAAAAGGTAAAGGTTCCCCCCGCACATTTGTGCAGTCGTGTCCGACTCTAGGGGCCGGTGCTCATCTCCGTTTGTTAGCCGAAGAGCCAGCGTTGTCCGAAGACGCTTCCACGGTCATGTGGCCGCATGACGCGCGCGGAATGCTGTTACCTACCCACCAAAGTGGTACCTATTCATCTACTTGCATTTGCATGCTTTCGAATTGCTAGGTTGGCAAGAGCTGGGGCGAGTGCGGGAGCTCACTCCATCATGCGGGGCTAGGGATTCGAACCTCCGAACTTGCGATCTTCCGATCAACAAGCCTGGCGTCTTACCCACTGAGCCACCACGCCCCTCACAGAAGGTTATACCTTTTAATAAAATTTGTTAGTTTAAAAAGGTGGTACCAGGCTCCTTCTGAATTTTGGATACCATGACTATTTCTCATTCATTTTATGACTGAATTAAGACATTGTGCTAAACTAAGTTTCTTTAATCATTGTTAACAAATTGGCAGGGTTCACATAACAAGTTGAGCTGTTAACCATAATCACAAAGGATAGATATGCATATAGTATTGGCCAAAACCAAACTACATTATAGCTTAGCATTTTGTGTGAACCAAGTCTATGCAAACCCAAAATGTATGAGTCAATAGCAGAGTAGTAAAAAGACAAACTCCCTGGCTGTTGTTCTAAGTCAGCCTCCTATGACACACAAATCACTTCTCTAGCAGGCATCAAGGTATTCTGAGTGACATGGAGAAGTGAGTTGTTAAAATGCAGTGCACAGGCCCAAGGAAGTTTGTAATATAGCAACAAATCTAGGATTAGCTGTGCATCTTGGAGATTTCCCACTGAAAAGTAAGTTAGTGAAAAACTCCATGTTCTGTTTAGTTCCTCCAAGCCAATAGCAAGAAAATGGGGATTTCAGACAGGCAGTTCCTTCCCAATTATCTGCCTGGCCCTGTTTCTGTACTATTCTTTTCCCTCCACATTGTCCAGAGCCGACCTTGTCAGAGTGTGTATACTAAAGTAAAAGTAAAGAGATATTTCCTTTCCTCTAGGAGCAGATCACTATTTAGGGCATGCAGGCAGAACCCAACTCTTGTCCCCCCTCGTACATGGTGAGCTAAGCCCCGATCTGTCCCATTAGGTCCAACAGGAGGGGCGTGCTCTGGGCCCTGTCTATCCAAGAGTATCACCTGGCAGGATCCAGGAAGTGGGCCTTTTCTGTCCACAGCACCTACCCTTTGGTACACCACATCCCCCAAGATTACATTGGCCACAACCCTGCTGGCTTTTTGGAAAGCTTTAAAAACCCAGATGTTTTCCTGAGCATGGTGGTCAGGAGGTTAGTCGAGCTCATGCGTGTTAATTTATGGTTGATCGGTGTTGTCCTCAGTTGCTATTATGTGCTTTTTATATTGTTTGTTTTGTATTTTTTTAGTCTATGCTAGCCACCCAGAATCACTATAGCAAGATGGGCAGCCATATAAATTGAATTAATAAATAAAGTAAATACGTCTCCTCAAAATAATTCATTCTGCTGTGAGGTTGCAAGATACATACAGACTCTTCAGAAGGCTTTCACTGTGTGGCCCCTATCTCCATGATAAGAGGTCACTAATTTCATTTTGTTTCATGTTGCATTTTTCCAGGGACGTGAAAATGGCAATCAAGTGAAGACTCCAGGCAGTTTGGCCAGAGCAACCAACTGAGTGAATGCCTAATATGGACAATTCACTCCCCCATGTGGTATTTTCCATGAGGAAATGAGTGTGAAAAAGGCTATTGCGCTCAATCGTATCTCCTTTTATTTTTCAGAGACTTGGTGTACACATACAGCAAAAGGAAACATCTTCCAGAAGAGCGACAACCAGGTATCTTTTTAGCCACAAGCAGCAGCAATCGTGCTTTTTTAAAAAATTGTTCAAGTAATTATAGAGCAGCTTCAGCAGCGTATGTGTCTGATTCATTAATAACTACTCAAAACTGAATGCATAGTTAATGTGTATCAGGGGATGAGACTTCCCCTTTCCTGGCTTAAGATCAGTTTTTCTGCAACCATTAGCAATCAGAATCCAGCAAGTTAAAGCAGGATCACTGAAAGGAAGAGATAGAAGGCTTTTGCTTTTTTTTTCTTGCTGCTAAATTAGAAAGGGTACAAGATGCCTAGGAGAGGGGTAAGGATAAAGCCTTCCCCTTTCCCAGTGATCACCTTGTACGTGCAAGATGGTGAATTTCATCAGCCCAAACCAGTCCTCAATAGAGAGCAAAAAGAGCCCATTTTTCCTCTGGGATGAGCTCAATACCCTTTTTTGGAGCTGACTGAAAAATAAGGTGGTGGTTGTATGGTAGGATCAGCTGCCATGATTGGGACTGTGCTGCAGTTGTCTCAAGGTTAGCATCTCTCTGTTTGCAACTGGACATCAAGAAGGCTCTTGGATAAATGTGTCTGGCAGATTTGTCAGGCAGAGAGTGGCTGTATTTATGCTGTGTGCTTCTTTATGGCCTGGAGGTGCTGCACATGTACCAAGGAGCAGAGCAACTGAAGCCACCAGAGACAACCTGGCAACGCAGTTGGATTCCTGGATGAAGGAGGGACGTGTAACTGAGGACCCAGCAGGAACAAGCAGAATCAGAAAGAGAGATCTGCAGAGTGGCTGGCTGGTGAAAAGATTGGGGCTACCTTGAATAAGACAAATCAGGAATAACAGTTTAAAGAAGCAAGACTGAGACACTGGCTTTCCAAGAGGCTCAGGAAACATTATTTTATTTTATTATTTATTTATTTTCTATCCCGCCTTTATTATTTTTATAAATAACTCAAGGCGGCAAACATACCTAATACTCCTTCCTTCCTCCTCCTATTTTCCCCACAACAACCCTGTGAGGTGAGTTGGGCTGAGAGAGAGTGACTGCCCAAGGTCACCCAGCCGGCTTTCATGCCTAAGGTGAGACTAGAACTCTCGGTCTCCTGGTTTCTAGCCCAGCACCTTAACCACTAGACCAAACTAGCTCTCAGAATTATTTTCTCTTCATCCTCTCTAGGCTAGGAGCAGAAAGCAAAAGTAAAGCAAAGCTGTCTAAGAAGGAGCTAATATAGCAAAGTATATTTAGCAATTGTGAGAGAATGGAAGGAGTGACTAAAGCAGTTAAGGAACTGAAGGGAACTATATAAGTATATATTAATTTATTAGGCTAAGACCACTGTATATTAAAAATATAAGCACAAGTTACTTTATTTGCACTATAACAAAAAGAAACACTTCAGGTAGCAGAAGAACTGTCCCGTTCCCACTCTCTGACAGGCTGGCATTCTTCTAGTCCAGTGTTTCTCAACCTCAGCAACTTTAAGATGTGTGGACTTCAACTCTCAGAATTCCCCAGCCAGCCAATTCTGGGAGTTGAAGTCCACACATCTTAAAATTGCTGAGGTTGAGAAAAGCTGCTCTAGTCTCCGACAGGTTAGGATCAATGTGCAAGCAGAAATAACTGCATTAGTTTCCCTATAGTTTAAATGGGTTTCTTTTGCTATTTTCCTTTCCTTATTTTACATTTCTAATCATTAAATAATGGAACCTGTTAAAAAAAAAGCTCTTGCAGGAGGAGCTCCTCTAGCCAGATAGGCATGTCTTTTTATGGGATAATATATTTAATTCCCCAATTGCCTATTTGTGCTTTTCATAATTTCCCCCTTTAACACTTATAAAGCATACCTTTCTGGTAGCCACTGAAACTTAAAATGCTGACATGCTATACTCAAGAGTGCTGAATCCTTATTTACAACCTGAGAACCATCTGAAGTTTCCAAATGATTCTCCAAGAGTACCCTGTAATCCAGCAAAGTCATTCCTCAGATGGAATGTCAGATCATATCTTTCCAAGAAGGGGTGCTCATATATAAACCTGAACCAGTGAAAGGAGCGTGACAGACTGATTCACCTGTGCATTCAACAACAGCACCAGTGATCTAGTAGTGTTCCCAGGACAAGTCTAGTCCTGAGATCACACACTGTTTAAGCTACTATGAAACTTTTGTCTGTTCTATCTTACTATGTGGTGTGTGTGCATGCGCACCTTCGAATCAGTGTTGACTCCTGCCCCTGCAGTTTTCTTGGCAAGGTTTTTGAGAAGTGGTTTGCCATTGCCCCCTTCTTAGGGCTGAGAGAAAGTGACTGGCCCAAGGACACCCAGCTGGCTTCATGCCTAAGGTGGAACTAGAACTCACGGTCTCCCAGTTTCTAGCCTGATGCCTTAACCACTACACCAAACTGGCTCTCTTACTATGTTGTACCTATTTGTTTTTAACTAAGATTTAGCAGATTTTACATGATTATTTTTACATGGATTGTTTTTATTACTTTATTTTGTGAGATTGTATGTGCAGTGCTGAAGTCACAAGCTGAAAATCTTAATCGTCATCATCATCATCATCATTTTATCTGGATTTTTTTTAACTGTACCAAGAGGACTATGTATTGTGTAGTATTAGTTCCAGTTACTGCATACTTGTTTGGTGTCCTCTTGTGGCTGAGATTATGAACTGCAAAATTAGATTTAAGAAATGCAAACTCAACAATTGGATGGTACCTTTATTAAGATCAGCTCAAATGTTATGAATCAGTTTGCAAGTTTTTGAGTTCTCCAGAACTTTTCACAATGGAGGGTGAAAAACAATCTAAAACTTAGGTCAAATGTTACAGTCAGGATGTATGTTCAAAACTCTGTCTCATCATGGTGTTTATATACTCAAGGCATTTGTCAGTCATGGGTGGGTTTCACCAAACATTCAGGGTTAAAGTGGTGGTCCCCCCCCTCCCAGCTCTGCATATAAAACTATATATATTAGATTCCAGTCTGTTTCTCCCTACAAATGCAAGGGCCCCTGACATGGAAGAGAGCAGGAAAACAAGGATAACAATATACTAGCAGCAAAACCAGAGTTACAGTATCTTTGATCATTCTCTAGATCAGAGCTTTCCAAACTTTTCATGTTGGTGACACACTTTTTAGACATGCATCATTTTGCGACACACTCTTACAGCAGGGCACAAGGCAGGCACTAGGACCTGCACAGAATGACAGCAGGTTTGGAGGCAGCAAGGCACAAGGCAGGCAGTAGGACCTGCATGGAAGCCAGGAGGCAGCAGCAGCCACGACACACCCAGACACTGCAGCCGACACACTAACGTGTCCTGACACACAGTTTGGAAAGCTCTGCTCTAGATAATCAAATAGGCCAAATTATGTAATATTACCTACTGGTGGCAGCTCTCTTCCACGTTTCCTTATAATTAAGTTCAATTTTTGTCAAGTATGTAGCTGGAAAGTTGAGAGAAATGGGAAAAGGGGAAGACAAGTGATGATGTGAATCAATGGCATCAAGGAGATCAGGGAGTGACCTTGGAAGACCTCCTGTGTGCATTATCACCAGGGATATGTTGCAATGATTTTATAGCCCCATTTTCTGCCCAGAGGGAAGATAATGCATATGTGTAGGGAAAATCTTTTTCTATTTTATAGCATTATAGAAAGGATCATTTTATTAAATATTTAATCCTTCTGGGATTAAAACTTGGGCTCCAAGATCACCACAGATGGTGACTGCAGCCATGAAATTAAAAGACACTTGCTCCTTGGGAGGAAAGCTATGGCAAACCTAGACAGCATATTAAGAAGCAGAGACATCACCTTGCCGACAAAGGTCTGTATAGTTAAAGCTATGGTTTTTCCAGTAGTAATGTATGGCTGTGAGAGTTGGACCATAAGGAAGGCTGAGCGCCGAAGAATTGATGCTTTTGAGCTGTGGTGCTGGAGAAGACTCTTGAGAGTCCCTTGGACTGCAAGGAGGTCAAACCAGTCAATCCTAAAGGAAATCAACCCTGACTGTTCATTGGAAGGACAGATGCTGAAGCTGAAGCTCAAATACTTTGGCCACCTAATGCGAAGAGAGGACTCCCTGGAAAAGACCCTGATGCTGGGAAAGACTGAAGGCAAAAGGAGAAGGGGACGGCAGAGGATGAGATGGTTAGATAGCATCACCGATGTAATGAACATGAATTTGAGTAAACTCCGAGAGACAGTGGAGGACAGGAAGGCCTGGCGTGCTATGGTCCATGAGGTCACGAAGAGTCGGACACGACTAAATGACTGAACAACAACAAATCCTTCTGGATATTGCAAACACTTTCTAATAGGTTAGTAAAATTTTAATGTTTCTTGACTTGTATCCTAGTTGCAAATTGTATTTCAGTGTTTGTACAATAAATATTATTTAGTAAGTTATGAAATTTATAAAGCTATTTCAGTCTAAAAAATACTCTAAGCAGCACACAAAAGCCAACAGCAACAAGCCATTGCAAAAAATAACACATAAAATACAATAATCTAAAATTAGATTGCATTTTATATCATGATTAACTTTATACCTCCTCCACTCAGGTCCCAAATGCCTGGTCTTTTTTAAATTCTAGAAAGCAATGAGAATGGGAGCCACCCTTGCCTTGGATTTTTCTTAGTATGACTGTGGCTGTAGGGACTGGGTTAGACTGTCCTCGGTGCCATTATATTATTATTGGGCTGTTATTATTTCTTGCTTTTAATTTGGTAGCTTTTGTTGGTTTTAATCCTATGTTTGGCAACCAGAGTTGCAATTGCAAGATGGGCAGCTATATAAATCAATATTATAAATAAACAAACAAACAAACAAGTTATTCCAAAGGAGGAGACTTCCTGCAGAAAATGCCCATTTTAGGGCCCCTCCCACCATGCTTCTTGATAGGTAGGAACCTTCAGCAGGCATTTCCTGTTCACTCAGTTTGGGCAGATTGTAAGTGATAACCAGCACTTTGAATTGCAGTCAGAAACAAACCAGTAGCCAATGCCCTTCTCACAGCAGAAGTATTTCATTGCAGTAATGAGACTGCCCTGTAAGCACAGAGGCATAGCATTTTGCATCAGCTGAAGTTTCTTCAAAAGCAGCCCTATGTAAAGCAAATTACAATAATCCATAAGGGAGATAAATGGGTGTCCTCCTTCAAAACCCCCTGTTCTAGATATGGCTACAATTGATGTACCAGCCAAAACTGGGCAAAGGCCCTCCTGGTCACAGCCCCTACCTGCGTTTATGAACCTGCTTTCTTCAGGGGAGCACAACCCTGTTGAGAGCCAAATATAGTATAATCCCAGAATCAGCCCCTAGCAAGATGGAGTGGCTATTCTTGGACTAGTGATATATCATCCTTGTAGCACTCCGCTGACAGAGCTAGTACACAACCTCAGGGTCCTCCTGGACTCGCAGCTCCTCCTTTGCACAGATCCATCTTGTGTGCCAGTTGCACCTATTCCTGTACTGGGATGCCTTGCTCACACTCATTCATGCCCTGGTCACTTCCTGGTTGGATTACTGTAACCTGCTCTACATGGGACTGCCCTTGAAGACCCTCCGGCAATTACAACTGGTCCAGAATGCAGTGGTGTGTGCAGTTTTGGACACTGCACAGTTTGCCCATATATCACTGCTGCTGCACAAGCTCCACTGGCCTCCAGTTTTTTTTTCAGGTGCAATTCAAGGTGCTGGTTATCATCTTTAAAGCCCTAAATGGCACGGGACCAGGTTACTTGCAGGAGCACCTCTCCCTGAGGGCGTCTGCCTGTCCTACCAGGTCAGATAGGGTGAGTGCACTCTGTCTTATTGTCACAATAAGGAGGAAGGGATAGCTTCATCTGTATCACAGTTAGAAAATACATGCTGCCATCAGAACAAAGGAATCCCATTTAAACTGTACGTTAAAATATTGTTTTGAGCTCTGTCATCCCTCTTGAACAGTTAGAAGCTAAATGTAGCCTTTATAGGGTAAGTTTCCTTTAACAAGAAAAAAAAATCTGGAGTCATGTTCACTCTGTAACAACCTATTAATTACAAATGACAATGTACACTGTTGTTTCATGTACTCTATGATGTGATACTAAAAGATGTTTATATTGAATATTGATTTTCTCTGATATCAAAATTAGCAGGAACATCGACATTCACGAATCTGCTCAGTCTCATAACACTGTTTTTTATAATAATTTATTAAAGATTACAATTGAAAAGATAAAAACTAATATGAACTAAAAATAAGAGTAAAAATTAGAAAGTGCAGAAAAGAATAGAAAAGTAGAAAAGAAAGAAAAAGAAAGAAAAAAGGAATATATAAAGAAGTAACTTCCCCCTTCATCACAACAAGTATAAATATTTTTAGTAACTTATCACCTTCTCTTAAAATACAACAAATGTTATCTTCTTCCCATATCTCATCTCTTAACTATAAACAAACTCTTAAAACCTCATCATTCATTCCAGGTCAGCAAAACTCCATTAAGGGTTACCAGAGATAACTACTTATCTACTTTAACCTTGATCAAATAAACCAACTTTATATTCCTTCCCTGTACTTTTAACAATCTTGGTTTTTAATTCCTTCAAATAATGTCCTAGAACTTGGTTTCTTTTCATTTTTCTTAAATTCATAGTTAAAAATTTCATAGTTAAAATTTATTTCACTGTCCCTTCTCAGGAACTTCTTCAAAACTTTAACAGGTCTCCTTTGTAAATCCAGTGTAGAAAAGTTATCCAAATCACTCTTCTGTTTTGTTATCTGTATGTCCTTCTAATTATTAAAATGTCAACCTGTTTCATTTGCACATATAGTATATCATGTTTTTCCATATCATTCTTGTAGCTTATCATTTTTAAATCTACATTCAAATCAATTTCAGTCTTGTCCAGTAGAGCTTGTTACTGTTCTGTAACATCATTTACACACCATCTATCTATGATGACAGACATTCTTAAAATTAACTTCTGAGTCCATTGTTCACAAATATCCTTCAAAACATCCAATGTTAAAGTATTTTGCTCCATTCTATTTTAACGAGTCAACTTTAAATATTCTTCTCCTTTAATTGTAATCTTTAGTTTCTTCTAGTTCCCTCTAGTGTCCAACCTTCAAAGTCCCATCCTATCATGTTTTTTTCCCTAAGGAATCCAAAAAAACAGCAATTTCCCACGGAAAGGATTCTTATATTTAATTTCAAAGTCTTATTTCAAATCCATCTGGATCCTTAGTCCATTTTTAACTTTCCAAAATCAACACTCTAGGCACCCTTTTGCTGTTTATTCCAAAAAGTAAAATTTTTCTAAGTCCTTAAATTCATAGTTAAAATTTCTTTCACTAAGGAGAAGAAGACCCACCCAGTGAATGCGATAAAAACTTGCCATCCCGAAGGTTCTTAATATTTGAAAAGCAGTAAAAAAGTAATTCCAAAGTGATTAAGAAATGAGGCTTGGTCAAGTTTTAGGCCCATAAAGGCTATGTTACAACTGTGAGCTTAGATGGAATCCCTCGACTCCCAGCTGCTCAACTCATAAACTGACTGCAAAAACCTCAGTTCCTGCAGTCTACTCACGAGGAGCAGCTGTCTAGAGTACATGTGGGCAATCTTATGATCTCTCCTTTCTCCAGAGAGATTTTGCTGGCCATGATCCAGCATCCGGTCACCAATCTCTGTTGTAAATGCTGTCCCCACTCCTTCAAGGACATTTAGCTCGCCATGTCCTCGCCAGAAGTCTGAATCTCATAACACTCTGGAAGATGTGCTGCTTCATGATACTAACAGTGATAAACGTTGATACTAACATATTGTAAGGCACCAAAACTTACCACGCGCCTTTTTAGAGAAATACCAAGTACACAACTGAGACTTTGTAAAAGGAACAGCAGCAAATTTATTTGGCGCCAAGCAAGGTTGCTGGATGGCAGTCCTACAGGTGTCACGTGCAGGTGACCTCTGAGTGGATCAGCCATGCCCAAGTACAGTAGAGCACAAACTTTTATACAAAATACAAGCAGGAAGTGATGATAATGGTATGCCCATATGTGGGTGAGGTGTCCTCTGACCATTCCCTGGGATTGGCTAGCTTTTGGGGATCAGGGTCCCGCCCAGGGCTGAGGGATTCTGGGATCCGTCAGGTCATGAGGTGATGTGGGTTATCAACATAGTTGCAAAGAGATGGGCCTGTGAACATTCATACCAATTGTTCTATGGGTACATCCTGGAGGACACAGATTAATACTTGCATCTTATACAGATAAGAGTAACGGTTCAGGAACATTCGGATTATACAAGCAAAGTAAGTTACAAGAGGTCAAAACCATAAAATCACATCTTTGCACATTTACATCTTAGGAGGGAAACAAAGGATTTACTACAGAAAAGCCAGGTAAATATGTTAGCTTGTCTCAGGAAGGGGATGCTGACCAGATGGGTGGTCCCAGGCTGGTATGCATTCCTGAGAGAGGTAGAATTAGAATTAGTTTCAGAGCTTAACACTTAGCATTTCTATGCAGCATTCTTTGGGGCCTTGCTGGCTCCTATCTCAAGGGTCACCCTTGGGTAACAAGTCTTTGGTTCAAGCACTAACTTTTGGCTCTGTGGAGTTCTAACAGTGTTGCACTATGGGAAACACTACAGCAGTGAGTTTTCCAAGCCAAACTCTGTGGCCCATGTTTGCTTAGATCCTTTCAATATATTACTCTCTTTTAATCTTTATTTCCTATAGAAGTGTACTGCATGATTATGGCTGTTCAGAAATGCTTAATAAAAGATAATTTTAAAAATAATGGAAGGACATATATACATGTCAAACTATAGAAGCAAATGCATAGGATGTTACATTTTCCCCTCCCTTCCCCCCCAAATCTGTTTAGCATTGAGGACAAGCAAAAAGATGTTTTCCCAAATCTACGGTCACACTCCTCCACCCACATTTGGAAGTAAATCTCATCAAGGTCAACCAAATATGTTGGTATAGAATGGGATTATCACAGATCGTTTCTGTACTCAGTAAATATCTATAAAAGTAAGCCATAAGATTTGATAAGAGTTCTAGCCAACTGCCACTCTGAAAGGCATGCCTTCAGAACATTCCCCTGAAGGAGCTGCTCTGCTGATGGCAACAGAACGGGTAAAAAATATGCAGCATCACAAGCAACAAAGGAGTCCAGTTACAACTTATAACCCTTCAGTCAACTGTCATGTTCTCCGTGGACTTCTCAGAAGCACTGGCCTGGGCATGATCTGAAAAGAAAGATGCAAGTTCAGATGAGCCTGTGGTCTAATCTGTGAAGAATATTATTTTATTCATAGGCAAATTTGATGAACTAAGAGCAATAAGGTCTAAAAAAAAAAGATGCAGTGCATTTGGGAGGTCATAACAACTGCAAGCAATAATAATATAAATATTATAATTAATGGAGTATAAACGTTATGACTGCTGGGTGATGTCACTCATCAACTATTTGTGGAATCATGTCATCCTCCAGGGAAGTTGGCTGCTCACCAGATGTGCCTGTGTGGTAAAATTAATCTCCTCAACTATCTGAAACATACAACCACTTGTTTACAGTTGCTCCACTGTGAATTTAGAGGCAGCCACTATGATTATCTGCAGTAAACTGGAGAAATGTACTGCTGGCTAGTAATGAAGAGAAAATGGGAATGGAAAAGAGACAGTCCAGGAACTGATAACATTTTGCTAAGCGTGAAACACTTAACTTATTTGCCCTAGTGTAAAATCTTCTCTAATATCTGATAATTTATAAATGGTTTCTGGGTGGAATGTAACAAATTGTCTGAGAATCAGATCTGTAAGCATTAGCTACACTCAAGTGCGCTTGTATATGAATGAGGTGAAAAGGCCAATAAATTATTTTCTTGGCAGATCAAGGATGAGGAATTTGAAAGATCTATTTTGGAAACAACACTAGATACACAGATGGTAATTTCTAGCAGAAAATTAATCAGGCTCTTTTGTCGCAGACTCTGCCTGCAGTTTGCCTCAATGCAGTAACTCTGTAACATTCAACTGTGAGAGCTTGATGCTCTCAAACATTCAGATCAATTTGTAGGCAGGTTTTTGGTGTGTTTTTTTTTACATTTCTCTGTGCCATGACTTTCTATGTGTGATCAGATCAAAAATTTAACCAGGGTCTGCACCAGATTATTACTTTCTTTATATTGCAGGCATCAGGAGCTTTTTCAGGGACAGTACAAATGAGCAATTTTGCATGAGGTACATGCATGGGTAGGTGATTTGCGGGCCAGTTCTCAGACAGTCATAAGCCAGTGCTTCCCAAACCTGGGTAAATTACCTAAAATTGTGTAAAAATGGTTTTTCTTTGGGTAAAGACACACAAACCCATTACCCAATCACAACAGGGACATTTAAAATGACTTAATGTGTTTTACCTCCATTGGGTAAAAAGGACATCCTGATAAGCTTTTTTGGGTAATGAGGAAAAAGTTTGGGAAGCACTGGTCATAAGCAAATAGCCTGATACCAGATCAGTCTTTTACTAAAACAACAGAAAGATGGAAACTATAATTTCACTATAAATATGTCTTGCATTTGATATCCGACCGAACACAGGCTAGAGCCGCTGTTAAGGCCTACCTTGTGGCGGTAAGAGCAGCGAAACGTCAATATTTCTCCGCTCTTATTGCATTCGCAGAATGCCGCCCGGCGACCCTGTTTAAAATTACCTGATCCCTTTTGGGGAAAGGGCAGTCAGAAGTCTATCTGCAGGGTCGGGCCGAGGAATTTTCGAGGCATCTGCAGGATAAAATCGCTCGGATTCGCTCCAAGTTGGACTCTGAGCGTGAGGCAGAATCTGAAGAGACACCCAGGGAACGTACTCACCTTGTTATCTGGGAACAGTTTGACCCTGTTGGTCCCGAGGAAGTGGACAGAGTCCTCCGGTCTGTAAATGCCACCACCTGCCAGTTAGATCCTTGTCCCTCCTGGCTGGTGAAAGCAGCTCGGGGGGTGACTTGTGGTTGGGTCCAAGCGATGGTAAATACATCCTTGAGTGAGGGGGTGTTCCCGGCAACTTTCAAGGAAGCGCTGGTGCTCCCCCTCCTCAAGAAGCCATCGCTGGACCCTACTATACTGGATAATTTTCGTCCAGTCTCCCACCTCCCCTTTTTGGGGAAGGTGGTTGAGAAGGTGGTGGCGTTGCAGCTCCAGAGGATTCTGGATGAAACAGATTATCTGGACCCCTTTCAGTCAGGTTTCAGGCCGGGTCATGGGACGGAATCTGCATTGGTCATGCTTATGGATGATCTTTGGCGGGAGCGAGATGGAGGCAGTGCATCCATTCTCGCTCTTCTTGACCTCTCAGCGGCATTCGATACCGTCGACCATGGTATCCTTCTGAGACAGCTCAGGGAGTTGGGGGTGGGTGGCGTGGTTTTACGCTGGTTCACCTCCTTCCTCCAGGGCCGATCCCAGTCGGTCTTGATAGGGAGCGAGAGATCCAGCCCACGGGCCCTTCTTTGCGGGGTCCCACAGGGCTCGGTACTCTCGCCGCTCCTTTTTAACATCTACATGAAACCGCTGGGCGAGATCATCCGTCACCACGGGCTGAGGTATCATCAATATGCCGATGATACCCAATGCACTCTACATGGGGCTACCCTTGAAGAATATCTGGAAGCTACAGCTGGTGCAGAATGCAGCGGCACGGGCAGTTTTAGGGGCATCAAGATCGGTACACATAACACCTCTGCTCCGTGAGCTGCATTGGGTACCAGTTTGCTTCCGGGTCCAATTCAAGGTGTTGGTTATCACCTTTAAAGCCCTACATGGCACGGGACCAGGTTATCTGAGGGACCGCCTCATCCCCATTACATCTTCCCGTCCCACCCGATCTTGCAGAGAGGGCATGCTGCGGACCCCTTCTATGAAAGAATTCCACCTAACGGGGTCCCGGAGGCGAGCCTTCTTTGCAGCAGCACCTGCCCTATGGAACATCCTCCCACCAGAGATAAGACAGGCCCCCTCGCTCCTGGATTTTAGAAAAAAATTAAAAACCTGGCTCTGTGATCTCGCCTGGGGCAAAAAGGAAAGCAGTCAAGCCTGGGGATGGCTGATCCCTTAGAGCCACCTTAGATATTTAAAATATTTTAATCATAGTCAACGTCACTTTAGAACTATCTGCCTCTTGGATTTTATTGTATTTTTATTGTAATTTATTGTATTTCTATTTTTATCACAGTTTTTATTATATTTTGTTGATATTGTGTTGTGAACCGCCCAGAGTCCCTCCTTGAGGGGGAGATGGGCGGTTATAGAAATTCAACAAATAAATAAATAAATAAACATGCAGCAGTCATTAGAATTCTTTCATAATGGCTTCTTTAGCTCCTTCATACAAATCAGGTTGTGCATATCTCTGAGATCCAACTTGCTAAAAAAAACATGCTTTTTGCAGCCATTACAAAAGTTTGGAAATGAGAGGAAAGATACGACGACAAAATTAAGTAATCTGAAATCATATACTACTCGAGAGAACCATCTTGACAAAGAAAGTTGGTAAGGTAGTAGTGGGTGTTGAATGGCGAGATCATTTCTGTAATTTATCATTGATAAATTATGCAAACCCTTTTGATGACATGCAATATTGGCGTTTAGCAGGAATCCAGTTTATAATACAGTCACAGGATCCAGGAAGGGCAAGGCAGATGCAACCTATTTCCCAAAAACATGAGGGTAATCAGAATATTTGGTCACCTATGCCCATTCTTTGCACTTACTTTGTCGCAATTGTCCATCCTCATGTCTGGCTGTAACCTGCCTAGCTGAATCACTGAAAGCAACTCAGAGTCTGGCCATGTAATTAGCATAAGTGTCAAGAATAGAGTTGTTAAAGACAAAGAGGAATTGTCTATTTTGCAACTCCCCTGGCCAAATGTCCAAATATAAATTCCACCTAGGAGCAATCTGTGGAAAATTAGGAGGTGTACACATTGACTGATGAAGGCCTTTAACCCCTTAACTGAGCTGTTCCTTGATGCTTGTGCATTTGTTATTCTGTCATTGATTTATATTTTTAATCTAATTACTATAATAAGGTTTCTAAGCCACTCAGAGGCAGTTTTGTGATTGGAGCAATATACAAGCCTGGTAATATATAAAATAAAATAATGAAATATCTTAGGAATTCCATCACATTTATCCAGCAAGAAACTTAAGTGTTCAAAGCACTATAGACACAGGAAGCTGTGTAGAGGGTGGTGGTTGCTGGATTTGGCCCATCTGTTTTATCATTTATTTCATCACTTGATTTAAATGGTTAATCCAGGCAGCCACCTGGGTCTAGTATACTTGATTCTTCTATTTATAATGAAGCAAGACATTTGGAACTTGCTCAGTGATAAAGAGTGGCAAGAGAATTAGTTGCCATGATTCGTATCTGGAAATATGAAGCAGTTTGCTTCCCATATAGTGGGTGTAAAAAGTCACTGGAATAAAGTACCAGGCCTCCATTGGTTGGGAAGGCAATAACTTCAGGATTAAATTTCCAAGGACACAAAATGTCAGGTAAGTAGGTTTATTGTGGAAAAACTATGAAGCTGTTATAAGAGAACTTTAGTGACCTTCTGTATGTCAGATGAGACCCACATTTGTAATAAAATCAAGGTCCAAATTCTTGCGCCTCTTTCTCTCACTAGCACAGTGCAACAGCTAGACAATCCTATGTTTTGGGTGGCAAGCCTGATTTCGGTCTGTCTCTTGTTTTGGTGATGGACAGATCTGATACCAGGTGCCTTCATTTGGCCTTTGAAAGGCATGCCAGGAGTGCAGTGGATCAGTGTGTGTGTGTGTGTGTGTGTGTGTGTGTGTGTTCCCTGTATCAGAGCTTTCCAGACTGTGTGTTGGGACACGTTAGTGTGTCGGCTGCAGTGTCTGGGTGTGTCGCGGCTGCTGCTGCCTCCTGGCTTCCACGCAGGTCCTAGTGCCTGCCTTGTGCCTTGCTGCCTCCAAACCTGCTGTGATTCCGCGCAGGTCCTAGTGCCTGCCTTGTGCCCTGCTGTAAGAGAGTGTCGTGAAATGATGCATGTCTAAAAAGTGTGCCACCAACATGAAAAGTTTGGAAAGCTCTGCCCTATATATTTAATAACTTTTTCCTGCGATTGTATTAAAAATTAGTTTGGCAGATAATTTCCTTATTAGATTGTGGAAATATTAACGACGTAGTACATATCATTGTTTTAGCAAAGCCTTTGACACAGTATCCATAACATTCTGATTAACAAGCTGGGCTGGATGGCATATTATTAGGTGGATTGACAGCTGGTTTGAAAATTGTACTCAAAAAGTGCTTATCAATCATTCTTCGTTAAAGTAATGTACCAAATGAAGTACTGCAGGGTTTGGTTCTAGGTCTTGTACTCTTCAATATGTTTATTAATTATTTGGATGAAGATGTAGAGGAAATTCTTATCAGATTTTCAGATAACACAAAATTGGCTAACATATTCTAGAAGAATATTCTACAAAAAAGAAACAAGATTATAAATTATTCTTACAGGTTAAAGAATGAGACTGAAAACAATCAAATTTAAATTAGTAGGCATAAAGGCATATATATGTGTGTGTGTGTGTGTCTGTGTGACTGAGGCAGCATAAAGGGAGGGAGAGAAATCCTACTCTCTCTCTAGAGATAGAGATAGAGAGATAGAGAGATAGAGAGATAGAGATAGAGATAGAGATAGAGATAGAGATAGAGATAGAGATAGAGATAGAGATAGAGATAGAGATAGAGAGATAGAGATAGAGAGATAGAGATAGAGATAGAGATAGAGAAGGATTTCTCTCCCACCCTCTATGCTGCCTCAGTCACTGAAGTAACTCTAGATGGGGATATTTGACTTGATAATAGAATATGTGAAGACTGTTTTAGGATTGTAGTTGAGCAATTTTAGGATGCACCAATAGAAACATAGTTCCTAGTCCATGGGAAAAGTAGTTCTACCATTTTCTGCAATGGTCACATCTCACCTGTATCAGGGTTTGGGTACCATATTTTAAGTGAAACTTAGAGAACTTGGAAAAAGTGCAGAGAATGGCAAAGGATGGTGGGGACAGGAAGCTAAGACTTATAAGAAGGAATTGAGATATATTTAACATGGGGAAAAGACAATTGAGGGCATAAGATAGCAATGTTCATATACCTGGATTTGTGATGAGAAGAAGGTCAAAATCTGTTTTCTATTTTTGCAGAGTGTCTGTGTGTGCCTTCAAGTCAGGCTGGACTCCTGCTGACTGCCTGGATGAGTTCCTGCAGTATTTTGGCAAGATTTTCAGAAGCGGTTTGCACTTGCCTCCTTCCTAGAGCTGAGTGTGTGTGACTGGCCCAAAGTCACCCAGCTGGCTTCATGCCTAAGGTGGGCTGGAACTCACAGCCTCCCATTTTTCTAGCGTTGTGCTTAACCACTACACCAAAATGGCTCTCCAGTTTGCAGAGTACAATACTTATAACTCATCTTAAGTTATAAGAAGGCTGTACTTGATTTTGACTATCCAAGTAAGTAGCTTCCCAACAATAAGAGCAATTTGATAGTGGAATCAATTATGGAGGGAGGTGGATGTGTCAAGCAGAGGCTATACAGCCATCTTGCAAGGAATCTTTAATTTGGATCTTTTAATTGAGCATGGGATTGGTGTAAATGTCCTAAATGTCCCACTTCACATCTGTGGCTTGTTAGTACAGCTCTGTTTATCTATTCACTTATGGATTCAGTGAACTCTTCACTTGCTGCTTCAGCTAACACCAGCAGCCTTACATGTTATCTGAAACCTCCATGACATCTGTTAGAATTTAATTCATTGAAGGCTATGTCTTCTTCCTAGAAAAACAAACACCATATTCAAGTTCTCTTTTTATGGTGAAATTATGCCATTACAGTTTTTTCTGTAATTCCTACTGTGAGCACCAGAGGTGGTTGTTTTCACAGAAAACACCTAATATTTACTCTGTTTAATCACCTCTACCACACTGTGCCCTATTAACATTTCCCAGATCATTCTTTATGAACTGACTTGTAACCTAGTGCTTATCTTTACTACTGCAAAATTGTAACCGAAGTGGCAATTAGTGCTACACAAGTAGCAAAATCACCACTTATTTAAAGCAAAACTAATCACTGCTGAAATACAGTCCCAGACTGGTAGAACTCACTACAGCCAAGCCTCTCCAACCCAAAATCCATTGGTTGGCTTAATCACAGCTGCGGAGGATGATAAGATTTGTGCTCCAACTCAGTGAAAAGCAGCACTAAAGATTTATAGATCTTGGTTTAACTGCATGTTTTGCAGCATGATGGTTGTGAGTTCCAAGCTGGGTGGAAAATGTGTAAGGTATTTGGAGAACATTGTGGAAAATTGTTTGCATGGGGTGTAGGGGAGGCAGGTGCTTTTTGTTACAGAAAGTGTCAGGTTAAGTCCTGCCTGAAACTCAAGACAGGCACTGCCAGTCAGTTGCTGCATTCACAGAAGATACAAAACCACAAACTAGCCAGCCAATTATATTTTAGCCTCGCGTATCATGCATATCCAGCCAATGTGATAGCTTATAGTTCAGTGTATTCTGCAAACCCATAAAACTGGATCAAGTAAAACATGGTTAATTTAACCATGGATAAGCATGTCATGTGAATAAAGCCCACAACAATAATCCTGGGAGAGATGGACCAATGTTCTCATTTAGTATAAGGCAGCTTCATATGTTTTTATGTTCTTGATCGGGTATAAGTTATTGAAAAACTGAACTGTTGTCTTTGCTATCAGGGTATTTTATTTTTATTTTCCAAAATGAATGAATTCTGGATTGATCTTACTTTTGGAAATGGACTGTTTTGGTTCCCTTCTATACACAGCAGGGCAAGCTAAGACATTTAGATTATAGTTTTTGAAGAAGAAGAGAAACTGTTTTAATAATAATAATAATAACAACAGCAACAATTAAAATGATCCAAACAGAAATGAGTAATCATGTCCAAAGTAAAATATAAAAATATCCAAGTAGCAATTAGTGGCTGGGGAAAAAGGGTGGTGGCAGGGAGAGAAAGAAAGAAAGGGGGGGCTACTAAACTGCCCTTTTTAAAGATATTAATTTTTTTGTTTTTGCTTTTTAAATTTTTTCCTCAAAATCCTTTGTGTGTGTGTGTGTGTGTGTGTATTTTTTGCTTGTATGTTTTACTTATCCAATTAAAAAGAGAGGTTAAAAAAAACCCCAAAACTTCAATAGAATTTTAGATTACATCCTTTAACAAGAAATAATATTTTAGAAATGGACCTCATTGCATTTACATTGTTGGAGATGCAGTGAAATTAACCCCTTATTTAAATATATTGTTCTATTTCAGTAAGAAGCAATTACATGTATTAATTCAACTTTGAGTTTAATATTTTCAGATGTTCATATTCTATCTCCATCACATGGGTGTTAACTTCTGGACAAAGAAAATGGACTTACAATCAAACAATCAAAATACTTATTGTTCAGCGTCAGAAACACAAACATGACTCTAACTATTCACTGGTTTGCAGAGTTGATTAATATAGATCAGAGCTTTCCAAACTTTTCATGTTGGTGACACACTTTTTAGACATGCATCATTTCGCGGCACACTCTTACAGCAGGGCATCATTTCGCGACACACTCTTACAGCATGGCACAAGGCAGGCACTAGAACCTGCGTGGAATCACAGCAGGTTTGGAGGCAGCCAGGCACAAGGCAGGCACTAGGACCTGCGCGGAATCCTGGCAGGGCTCAGAGGCGGCAGCAGCCGGGACACATCCAGACACTGCAGCTGACACACTAACGTGTCGCGATTCACAGTTTGGAAAGCTCTGATATAGATTAACCATGGATGATTGTAACGTACAA
This sequence comes from Charina bottae, assembly GCA_023362775.1. Classification (NCBI taxonomy): domain Eukaryota; kingdom Metazoa; phylum Chordata; class Lepidosauria; order Squamata; family Charinaidae; genus Charina; species Charina bottae. The sequence continues at coordinate 2,199,859 of JALMGJ010000012.1, forward strand.
AATTTTGTATGTTTTTGCTTCTTTTTTCAGTTTTTCCCCTCTTCTTTTATAAGTTATACTAAAATAGAAACTGTATTTCAGTACACATCACTGCCTGCTTGTCACTAAGAGCTGGGAGTTCATAAGTCCTGTTTTAGAATAAACAAACCATATACCCATGACATATACCCATGACCCCAACCTGACTTTTACCATTCCTAGTCAGCATGGCTTAAAATTCTGAAAACTGCAATTCCAGCTTATCAAATGGGCACCAGATTTGGGAAGTTTATTCTATGACCACCATTATTCACTGAGGATGCAGTTATCTCATATAGTTTAACCGCTGATTATTAAATACCCCATAGAATTCAACAGAGAAAAAACATAAGAGAAGGAATAGCAGCACATATTTTAAAAGTTCATGGTGTTTTAGTGTATTATAAGTTGAATATAAGCCAGAAATTTGATGCAGCTGCTAACAAAGCAGATGCAATATTGGGCTATAGTCAGTGAAATATAGTAATGTGTACATCATAGCAATTAATGGTTCTGCTCCATTTTGTTCTAAATGGCTCTTTCATTTTGCCCACCACATTTTAAGGACATTGACAAATATATGTGTATTTAGAGAACAGCAAAAGTGATGACGAGTCTTAAAATCAAGTCCTATGAGAAACAATTGAAACTGAAGACATGAATTTGTTTAGTCTGGAGAAAAGGAGAATTATGATAGTGATCTTCAGATGTCTGAAAGGCTGTCATGCCAAAGATGACTAGAGTTGTTCTCTGTTACTCCAGAGGGCAGGACTAGAATCAAGTGGAAATTGCAGCAAAGCAATTGGGAAAACTTTGACAAAGATGTTAACTGCAAACTGCTTTGTAATTGCCACACTAAATTCAGGAGTTTATTATTTTATTAATACTGTTAGGTGTGCATATTTTGTTAATTAGTTCATTGCAATAAAATGTGTTTTTTAATTGGTTCTACAAGGTACCCTCTAAATTACTTATACACACAGACACACACACTTTTTGATTTTTATTATTTAGACAAGGAGAAAGAAACATACAGTAACAAAGAACCTTCAATCCATATTAAAGTGAATCCTAGTAGGAGCTCATATCATACTCACATGAAAACAAAGGCTATGGGGGGGGGGAAAACTCAGCATGGTCTATAAATCTGTCTCAACTCTGGGGGCAAGATGTTCCATAGAGTGGGCGCTGTCACAGAGAAGGCCCGCCTCCTAGACCCCATCAGATGGCATTCTCTAATTGATGGGGTTCGTAGCAGGCCCTCTCTGGATGACCAGAGAGAATATTCTCTTCTATTGGTATCAGAATAGGTTTATTAGTGATAGTGATCAAACAGAGCTTCTCAGTGTGGAAGCATTTTTAAAAAACACATTGTCTAGGTCAAGGACTGTGCTAAAGCTGCAGAGTGTCAACTGATGCTGTGTCAGACACAGGCAGGCAAAGAGATTTGGAAACTTGAGTGAGGAGTGGAGGTGAAGGAGCTGGAAATGGAACGTAGGGTTGGGATAGGGATTAGATCTCTCAGTCTCATGAAATATGGCATACTAAATATAATGGAATAAGATATCTAGGAGCACAGAATGAACATTAAAAGATGACTTTGGCATTCCCTTTCCCCCCCAGCAAAAGCTCAGGTAACTAATGCAATAGTTGTTGTTTAGACTGGGCCTGTACAACATGCAGCCTACCCAGCAGCCTTGTGCAGCCCACTGGTGTGTTTTGAAAAATAACTAATCCGCTGCCACCAAACTTCACCACCACCGGGAAGGATCCACGCCTAGGTTTTCGCAGCCACTTCCGCCCCAAAGACACACGGCCAAGTGCCTCCAGGCCTCATGATTAGTGGCAGCTCCATCATTGCCACTGCACTGCTAGTCGCCGAGCAGATGACCGGCTGGCCAGCTATTCCTTTGTAGCCCACAATTATTTTTAAAGTATTAATCTGGTCCTTTCCCTTCCACGAGTTGCACAGCCCTGCTTTAGACTCTTCACAAGTCAGATGATGACTTTAGTCAAAAGGACAGCACACAATTTGACAATCTGAGGTCCCTCAAAGTCTTATTATAAATGATCTTATCAGGCAAGGGGGAATGCAGATTACTAGGTATGGTGAAATGACTGCAAAAAAAATTTGAACAGCTTACCTATGGCTTCTTAAAAAAAGAAAAAAAATCTATGTCTGTTATTTGTTGCAGCAAAAATACATATTTTTAAAATCAGAGCTTAAAGTGTCTAGAACACACAAAAACAGATAATTATCATCCCAAATTTGAAAATCGTAAAACTGCCAGATCTCATTCCAGACATGAGGAATCCTCAGGCAAAGTGTCTTCTAGGGCAGTGTTTCTCAACCTTGGCAACTTTAAGATGTGTGGACTTCAACTCCCAGAATTTCCCAATCAGCATGCTTGCTGGGGAATTCTGCGAGTTGAAATCCACTCATCTTAAAGTTGCCAAGGTTGAGAAACACTGTTCCAGGGGACTCTTCCCACATCAGCATTGATAGAGAAGTGAAAGCAGGTGGTGGGTGTTCCCCCATGACCCAGTGCAGCATTACATTAGGGGAACTGTTGGTGATTTAAATTGTGGTTCACATAGTGAGTACTGGTACGTCCTGCCTCAAGCTGGGCTGTGGCAACTAAGAGCTACCCAAGTTTCCTGATGCTGAAACAAATTCTGAAAGCTGCATTTAGGCTCCTCTTTTGGTTGGCTTCAAGAAGAACTCTACTTACCTCCCTGCAAAAGATCAACATGCAGTCATCTTTCATTTTCATTTTCTTAGAATGCAAGGCAAGTGCTGAGACATTCTTATTAGAAAAGATGCTACTTTCCATTCATTTGTTTTTAATGAATTTCATAGACATGTTCAGATGGGAGAAATTACAATTGTCATTGTTGGGGAGAATTTCTGTGATAAAAATGAATGTTTTGCCAAGGATGATGTTTTTGTTTCAAACAATACCTATTCTGACAACTGATATACCATTTAAACAATGGCAGAAAGATGTATCTAAGTTTGTATGGCAAGGAAAAAAAACAAGAATTAAAAATAAAATACTTCAAAATGCAAAGGAACAAGGAGGATTTGGACTGCCTGATTTGAAATTGTATTTTGCAACCTGCTGCATAGTCTGGATGAAAGAGTGAGTTATGCTGAGAAAATTTTAGAATTAGAAGGGCACGATCTGAGGTTCAGATGGCATGGTTTTCTATGGTATGATAAAGTTATGGTTAATGTAGATTTTAAGAATCATTACTGTATATTAGAAATGCCATACTGAGAATATGGAACAGATATAAACCCAGATTATCTCAGCACAAGAAGCATTTTACAGGAAAGAAACAGTAGGTAAAGAAAAGTAATTAACATATTGAGAGTTGTTAGAACAGGAACATGGAGAATATAAGATGAAATCAAGAGAGCAACTGGCTGTAAAGGGATTCAGTTTTCAATGGATTTTGTATGTACAGTTAAGAAAAAGATTTAAGGTAGATAATAGGACATTTGGAATTGAGCAGCAGAAGACATTTGAAGTTGAACTATGTATAAATGATGAACATGTAATTGCTAAAATGAATAAACCTTTATTGAAATTTGAAATGGAAGAACAAGTGAAAGACTGTATGATAAAATGGGCTAAGAACTTTGGACACAACATACTGATGGAACAGTGGGAAAATATGTGGTTAAAAGGATTGAAATTTATATTATGTTACAACTTAAATGAGATTTTTTATAAAATGATGTACTGTTGGTATATGACTCCAGAAAAATTGTCTAGAATGTACAGTATAAAGTTACTTCAAACTTATGTTGGAAATGTGGACAACATGAAGGGTCATTTTATCATGCCTGGAGCACTTGTAAAAAAGCCAGAAATTTCTGAGATCAAATACATATAATGATACAAGTAATTTTAAAGTTCAACATTCAGCTGGAATCAGAACTTTTCTTGCTGGAATAGCCAATTAGAAAAGAGCCGTGGAAGATTATTTTTATATATGATTACTGCTGTGAGACTATTATATGCACAAAAATGGAAATACTCTGAAATACCCACAACGGAGGAATGGTTGGTGAAGATGACAGAACTAGCAGAGATGGCAAAATTAACTTGTTTGATTAGAGAAAGATCAAAAACTACAGTTATCTGTGACTGGAAACCACTTATGGACTTTTTGCTGAAAAGAGAGAAAAATGAACTTGTGATTTACGGGTTTGAAGATTAGAAAGGGTAGTTTATGGAAAGAAGGAAATTATGATGTAACTTTAGAGAGAGAGGGCAAAATATAAATTTATCTATAACCACTGTCAAGAAGATTGGGAGCCACTTCTATATAATCTTTCCTTTCCTTTCCTTTTCTCTTTTCACTATTTTTCTTTATTATCTTTATTTTCTTTTATGATTTTTACTTTGTTAAAATTTCTTCACTAAACTTATTAAAAAAAAAAAGAAAAAGAAAAAAAACTTTCTTAGGCAGTCCTAAATATAATGAGAAAAGCTGTGCAACAGTAGGTTTAAAAAAAATGACAGGTGGGGAATTCTGGGAGTTGAAGTCCTCACATCTTAAAGTTGCCAAGTTTGAAAAATACTGCAATAAAACAATCTTCACTCCCCCCCCCCCCCCCCCCCAGTATAATCCTCAATGGCTTGGACCGGGACCCAGATGCTAAAGCCTGCAAAACTTCATAAATAAAACCGTGAGAACTTAAAGCTACCGCATTCCCTGTGGGCACAGGGAACAGCCAAAGTGGACTGCCTAGAAGTTGGCCCTAATCCTGCTGAACATGCGGTGCAGAAAGGGAGGACACGGGGAACGAAACACGATCCCCCCCAAAAGACGACAGGCACACACCCCTCGCTGACCTCCGTAAACCTCGCTTTATTCTTCTCCCAGTTCCCCGCCCCCTCGCGCCCCTGCTCTCAGCATCACTTCCGGGGCGGCCATCTTGGAGGCCTGGCTATCCTATCGGGCTCCTCCGGATTTCGGGGGGTGGGGATTCGTGCCGGATCTACCTCTGCTGGCATCGGTGGGGACGGGGCTGCCTTTGGGGCGCTCGATTAAAGTAGCTGGCGGCCGCCATTCGCGCATCGCAGCGCCTGCCTGACCATCGCTATGTCGGACTTCGACAGCAACCCTTTCGCGGACCCAGACCTTAACAACCCTTTCAAGGTAAGGAAGGAGGGAGGGAGGGAGATGCGGATAAGAGGGGACGAGCCGCTGTGTCTCGGCGGAGCAGCCGGCTGTGGCACGCGGAGCTGCGCGGAAGGGGCGGCGGCCGAGCGGCTGGTTCGTTATTACCTCTCAGGGCTTGCGGACATACCTGCAAACTCTCCCGGCGGCGGCGTCCTGTCCCGCCCCGCCCCCTTCCACCCTTCATTTACGGGGTGGAGGGAGCTCGCCGACTTGATTTTTGGCCTCCCAAGGAAGCCCCATTCGGGGACCTGCTGCTCCCTCCCTTCCTTTGAGGAGGCAGCTCCTGTCTGGTTGAATTAGTGTGTCCCCCTCCGAGGGGGTTTACAGGGGAGGGGTGGCCAGGTGGACGGAGGGGTGGTAGGCTCGGATGCTACAGGCTCCAGTGGTTTGCATCTCCCGGAAGGGTGCTGCCCTCTGTTGTCAGGTTCCGGGCCTCGCTTGTAACGTCGTCTTCCTCCCATCTCTCGTTTGGGAAAAGTCATTTGTAGAATGAAAGAGTGAGCTGGCGACTGGTACTTTTTAAATGGCTTATAAATTACTTGGAGCCGGTGGACTTAGGGGGGTGGCCAAATGTGCCTGAGGATATTGAATTCCTTAAAAAGCAAAGGCAGCTGAATTGACAGGGAAGGGTAAAAAGATTATATTGAGGTAATCACTTTATAAGGTCAACTGGAGGATTATCGAATAGTTGAACATTTCATCATGCAAGATGGATCAAATTTGCAAGGAAGGGACATATGGTTGATGTGCAAGCTATTACTAAGGTGATATTCAAGGATTGTAAAATAAGTACATACTGTATATGCATCTGTACTAACTTGCAGGCTTAAATGAAATAGGGTGCCTACTTCTGAACTTCTCATATAACAAAAATGGAAAAAATTGTGGAAGACAGATTAATGTAAAGTTGATCCACTGTGAAAAACTTATATGGGGAGGGGGATTATTAAGAAAGAAGCCAAAAATAAAACTGTTAACACTGTAATGCTTTCATAGAAATATGTGGTGTAATCGCACTTGAAATACCATGTACAATTCTGAGGCCATACCTCAAAGAAAATATTGTAGAGCAGGAAAAGTGCAAGAAAGGGCAGTCAGAATAATCAAGAGACTGAAGCCACTTGAGAAGTTTCACTTGGGTTTTTTTAGTTTGGAGAAAACAATACTCAAGCAAGTAATAAGAGAGAAATGTATAAGATGATGTGTGGCTCTGGACAGCTAAAAGGAACTAGTACTTTACAATGTGTACTTAAACTGATTTTATTGCTGTGAATGTAATGATAGACCCTTTAGAACAGAGCTTTCCAAACTGTGTGTCGCGACACAAAAGTGTGTCGCCACACACAGTCTGGTGTGTCGCCACACAACCCGGAAGCGCTGATCATCAGCGCTTCCGGGTTTTCCCACGGCGACACACCAAATGCAGCGCGCAAAACCCAAAAACAGCAGCAGCGCTTCCGGGGTTTTGCGCGCTGCCGCACTTCCGGGTTTTCCCTCGGCGACACACCAACGCCGGTTGGTGTGTCGCCGCGGGAAAAACTTTGGAAAGCCCTGCTTTAGAATATTGGACAAATTGACTAAATCATGATCCTAAATATTACTTCTAGTTAGGGCTGGAGTAGGAGTCATCATCCAGAGTTTTGCAGTCCAGATCTGATAGCCCTCTTTTCAGTATCATAAGTAATCTACTGTACCTCTTAGTCTATTTCCTAGCAGGAATGTGCTATTACTGTGATGTTCTTATTTGTGGACCTCCTTTAGACATATACAGTTGTAATCGAAATTATTCAGCCCCCATTGCAAATCTGGTTTATTGTCAAAATTTACAGACTTTCAGCTATTTGCAATGAACAAATCAAAAGCAATTGAAATAGCTCAACACAACGAATGCTTCAAGTGGTGTCCCCAAATTCAACTGAAAATGCAACATATAATGCATAGCTTTCCAAACTGTGTGTCGCAACACAATACTGTGTCACCTGCGGTGTGCAGGTGTGTCGTGTGAAAACCTGGAAGCCGCCGCGCCATCAGCGCTTCCGGGTTTCACATGACACACCTGCACGCCACCGCGCCGCTGCCGCCACCGTTGGTGTGTGTCACCAACAGGAAAAGTTTGGAAAGCTCTGGTATAATGACTTCTCAAGTTTCAAAATTATTCAACCCCTTCATGGCAAGCATCTTCAGTACTCAGTAAAGCACCCTTTTGCTATTATGACCTGCTGCAAACGAGATGCATAGCCAGACACCAGCTTCTGGCAGCGTTCCTGAGGAATCCTAGCCCATTCCTCATGAGCAATGGCCTCCAGTTCAGTAATATTCTTGGGTTTCCGTGCTGCAACCGCCTTCTTCAAATCCCACCAGAGATTTTCTATAGGGTTCAAGTCAGGTGACTGTGATGGCCTCTATAGAATCTTCCAGGACTACTTCTGCATCCAAGCCTTAGTGGAATTTGAGGTATGCTTGGGATCATTGTCCTGTTGGAAGGTCCAATGACGCCCAAGCTTCAGCTTCCTTACGGACAGCATGACATTTTCTCCTAGGATTTCCTGATACTTCAATGAATCCATCTTGCCTTCCACACGCTGCAGGTTTCCAGTGCCAGAGGATGCAAAGCAGCCCTAGAGCATCACTGAGCCACCACCATGCTTAACTGTAGGCAGAGTGTTATTTTCAGTGTATTCTTCTTCCTCCAGACATACCGCTGATCGATCGGGCTGAAAAGTTCCAGTTTTGTTTCAGCGCTCCACAGAACAGAATCCCCAAACTTCTGTGGCTTATTTATATGATTGTGAGCATATTGGAGCCGACTTTTCTTGTGCTTTTGGGTCAGTAGTGGTGTACGTCTTGGAGGTCTGGCATGGACACCTTCTGTGTTTAGTACGCGCCTTACTGTGCTCACTGAAACCTCAGTGCCTGTTGCCACCAATTCTTGCTGCAGGTCTTTTGCAGTCACTCGAGGGTTTCTCTCAACCTGCCTTCTCAGAAATCTGGTTGCAGCCATTGACAGTTTCCTTTTTCTGCCCCGTCCAGGTAGTGTAACCACTGTTCCTGTAACTTTGAACTTGCGAACTATGCTCCCAACGGTGTCTCTAGGAACATTCAGTGCCTTCGCTATCTTTTTGTATCCTGTTCCTTGTTTGTGAAGGGCGATGATCTCTTCCCTTATCTTTTTGGACCATTCTTTTGACTTAGCCATATTTCTAACATGCAGTCAAATGTGACACTCAACAAACCCCTAGCCAGTTCAGGTATTTCATGTGTTCCAGCTCAAGCACACCTGGTGCAACTAATGAAAGCCCTTGATTAGTTGCATCAGGTATGCTTGAGACAACACCTGTTCTGCATACTGTATGTGTGCTGTTGTGATGGATTCTATTCAGGGGGTTGAATAATTTTGAGACTGGAGAAGTCATTATAAGTTGCATTTTCAGTTGAATTTGGGGACACCACTTGAAGCATTCGTTGTGTTGAGCTATTTCAATTGCTTTTGTTTGATTTGTTCATTGCAAACAGCTGAAAGTCTGTAAATTTTGACAATAAACCAGATTTGCAATGGGGGTTGAATAATTTTGATTACAACCGTAGATAGGCAGTGTGAGGAAAATGCTGGATTAGATAAGCATTTAATTTAATCCAACCTGGCTTCTCTTATGTTTTCTCTTCCTTTCAAAATTGTCAAAAGGGCCTGAGCAGGTGGTAGGATTAAAGCCTCCAAAGAAAAGACAATAATTTCTAGATGCCACTAATTAATACTTCATGAAGAGAATTTCTGATTAATAGCTGCTTTGCTCTAAATTATTATTTAGTTACCTTAACATTAAAAAATGTAGTCCTTAAGATTGGGAAAAAACCTAGAGAACTTCAGAATAAATTGCTTTCAGGAAATGTGTTAGTATTTCTGGTTTTAAGTTTATTAAATGTGAACTTCAGAATACATTTTCCCCAGTAATTTCTGCAAATGTATTTTCATATTTAGATAATTAGAACTGTATAATCTGTCTGAAAAATAGCACATGGGTCTTGAATTTTTAATCTGTTTATACTTTCAGAATTCAGGACAGACAGCAGAGTTGTAAAGTTTTACTTTCATAGTGGGTGTGCCATGTATCGCCATCAACTTTAGTCAAAGTTATCCAAATTCAACCATATGGGTTTCTCTCCAAAAATGATTGAAGTTGTTTAAGACTTGTGAAAATTATTTATTGATTCTCTCCACTCAGATCTTTAAGCTTAACTACCACTGTTGCTTGAGGGAAGAGAGCAATTATTAAACCAGTTTGAGTTTCTGATGGGCTAGATCTTAAATACCTGAAGTGTGGCCTCACCCAGTGTAAGAATGCCTGTGTCATACCCAGCTCTTGTTTTGCGAATGGCCACGGTGTATAGATGATTATCACTATCTCCACATACTATATTTCATTTCTCTCTGACCTCTCACTATCCAGTTTCTTCTCCTCCCTCATAGATGCATGTATTTCTCTCAGCGCATCTAATGAAGTGACATGTAATTCCCGAAGCCTTATTCTGTAATCAATGTTTAGTCTTTAAGGTGCCATGTGCTTTTCCAAAAGGTCATAATATCTTGATAGTTTTTGAGCTTTCAGAGGTTAGAACTTACTTGGTTACAGAAGTATCTGCCCTAGTGAATTTGCTTGGAAGCCTGCGGTAGAGAGATTAGGATCAATGTAAGTTGTTCTATGGGAATTTTAAACACACATGTCCAAGATAGAATTCTCAGATTATATAATGAGCTCAAATTCTTAAGTAGACTGAGGTTCTTTCCTTCCTGATTTGTCATCTTTAGCCCTTATGTCACCCTCTCTATTTTCTCTTTCCCCTCCTCTCTCGGAGAGAGGAGCATTTTCCTCTCCCACCCGCCAAGTGTAGGAAATTGGAAGGCTTTGTGCCTCTCCCTCTGTTACCATCTGTTTGTTGGCAAGAGTGGACAACAGGACTCCCTTAACTCTGCCCCTCCATCCTCCTGCTTGGGGATTGGAGGGGAGGAGATTTCCATTTCTTCGGTGGAAATTGGAGCAGTTTCCAGAGTTGCTTCCCCCGGCCCTTCCTAACACCAGAAGCAAAAAAAGGAAGAATTTCCATCTCCTTCATTTTTTTATTTGCAACTTTTCTCAATACTTTCTCCCTTCCCGGATATCTCTTCCAGTGAATCAGATGTTCCATTGTGCCTCTTCTGAGATAGAAGTGTAACATGTGTTTCACCTAAATTCTTCTCTTCCACTGCCCAGGATTGGCAATGAGATAGAAGTATACAAGAGGAGAACACAATGACTGGGGTGGGGAATAATGGAGAACTTCAGTGTGGATGGAGGTTGTGTTGGGATTTATCTATGCAAGTATCCTAAAATGCTCCATTAAACTTGGCATCCAGCTTCTTAGCTGAGAGGAGGAGAGAAGTCAGGTAGAATCAAATCAAATTTGAAAGCTAGATGTGATGGGGAGGCCTTCAAGGTGATGGCAACAGAGGACTTGTAGGAGGCTTTGGCATGATCTAGCTGTTCTTTGAGGAGATACTGAGCAACATGCAATTCTGGAGAAAATTGGAGGCCTCTCAAATAGGGGAGAACTGGGATACATTTGACAGCAGGCATGGAAGTGATTTGAAACAGTGACATCTGAATAAAGGCATTTTGAAAGCAAATTTAGCTATAGGTAAAATATCAGTTGTCTTGCTGGTAGTTTATATAGGAATGAAGATAATACTCTAAGGTAGCATATGTCCTCTTGGTTTCTCCATCCAACTGCAGAAGATGGATGTAGGATAGGTGGAGCTTAACATCCAATAATTGAAATAGAGCCTTCCAGAATTGCATTGTGAATTGTATGCCTGTGGAAAATATAAGATGATTGGGCAGGCTGTGGTTGTAGAAAACCTGCTGAACAGATAGATGAGCTCTCTCAGAGGCAGCAACGAGCCCACAGTGGAATGAAGTGAGACACCTAAAAATAATGGCAGGTACTATCAGAATAGTATCCAGGCCCTTGATACATGGTAGGTCAGCAATAAATGTTCAAGGAAAGTCTATCCTGTTGGCTCTGTACAGAGGTGAAGGAATGAATGCGTTACTCTAGCTGGTTTGGCAGTGAAAGGTTTGGCATGGCAACGAGTGTGGTAAGAAGAAACCTAAGCCTCGATATCCTCTCCCATACAATGCCACAAAAAGTTACAGAGAAGGATATGGGTCATTTGAAATACTTCAGAATGTCCTGCTGGCTGGCTGTAATGGCAGAGTTGTAAAACCTCTTCCTTCAAGGAAGGAAAAATCTATAGTAGGTATTATGACACAGTTCTCCCTGTTCCTAAAGAAAAAGGAAGAAGACAAGGAGCCTGGACATAATGGGTCCTGTTACTGCAGAATATGGATTCAGTCAGGTAGGGAAGGAATCTCCCTTCCAGCCCCAAGAGTCTCACAGAATGGGTAACACATTGGGGAGGGGGAAAATTTTTCTGGGTGCAGGCCGGAGGATGGAAGAGGATCATAAGGCAGAAAATATTCTGGCTTCATGGATGATTAAAGTGTCCATGTAGGAGATGCAACATTAAAACAACAAATTGTGCCACCCAGCATGGCACTCTGTGAGTATATGAAGAGTTTGTAAGTGATCCAAATTCTTGCAGTTAGATCAGCTTTGATAAGAGTTGGGCTCATTTGGGGAGATAGCACCAAATGCTGAAAAACTTTTTTATGGTTAAGAGTTCCCTGTTAAAAATATATAGATATGGCCAGAAGTATTGGTACCCTTCCATTTCCCCCCCCCCAAATATGTTATGTAATGGGCATACAAATATATACTTAATTTCTGTTGATAGCTTCTTCAACATTTTGTTTAATTATTGTGAAATATTTGCAGTATGGAATATACTATATTCCATTGAAATTCTTCTATAGAAGCTGATAAAAAGCACCTCATTTTCAAAGCATTTGCCATTTCAAATCTTCCATTGGTTCCCCTAAACCCGTATCCTGAGCTTCTTGGGGGCTATAGGGAGGCCATCTATCATCACAGAAATGATGCAACTTACTCAGTTGCATCAATCATCATAATGTACACACATAATTTTGTCATTTGTGTGATGATGTCATGGCACATTTGTAATTTTGGTATCTTTGTGCCTTATTATGGATGTGTATACTAAGACAAAGGGGCGTGGTGGCTCAGCGGGTAAGACGCCAGGCTTGTCGATCGGAAGATTGCAAGTTCGGAGGTTTGAATCCCTAGCCCTGCGTGCGGAGTGAGCTCCCGCACTAGCTCCAGCCCTTGCCAACCTAGCAATTCGAAAGCATGCAAATGCAAGTAGATTAATAGGTACCACTTCGGTGGGTAGGTAACAGCATTCCGCGCACATCATGCGGCCACATGACCGTGGAAGCGTCTTCGGACAACGCTGGCTCTTCAGCTAACAAACAGAGATGAGCACCGGCCCCTAGAGTCGGACACGACTGCACAAATGTGCGGGGGGAACCTTTTTTTATACTAAGAAATGATATTTATGTTTTTCTTTTAATATGCATTCTCAAAAATTGTAACAGACATAATTCATCTGATTGGTTTGTAACAGAGTTCCAGGTCCTACAAACATTTTGGAATATACTTCAGGGCAATTCATATTTCTATGAGTTTACTGTAGCTACAACAGCTATAGTATTTGTTGGATCTTGAACCCAAACCGTGTTCACCCATTAAACCAGTACTGCTACTAGATAGCATTTGTTGATTGTTTGCGTTGCAGGTATATTAATTGGCAGCATAGTTCACATCTGGTACCAATCTTTAATATTACTTCCAACTTTGATTTCCCTGGGTAGTGCTATTTTTGTTTTGATGTTTGTGCTGAAATTGCAATTTCAATGGTCATGGTAGCTAATTAAAAAAAAGTCATTCACTTAGTGGTATTTTCATTTTAAAACCTTCTGCTCTGAGTTAACTTACTGGTAAATGGCTGCAAATGAAAATTTACTGTGTCTTAGGCATTTCAGATTTCTAAACAACTACTTGCCTGGGATGAGTTAACATTGCATGCAGCTGACCAAAAAAGAAACATTTTTGTGCTTTTGTGTCTATGAAGGTTCTCAGTCATCCAGGTGGAATTGTCTGTAGCTTGAATCATGTCAACTGGATTTCTATTTTCTCAGTGGAAACGTTTCGCTCCTTATCCAAGGAGCTTCTTCAGTCTGAGCAAAGTTAGTAAGGGAATCCTAAATATGTTTCTAGGTACCCAGCTACCTAGAAACATATTTAGGATTCCCTTACTAACTTTGCTCAGACTGAAGAAGCTCCTTGGATAAGGAGCGAAACGTTTCCACTGAGAAAATAGAAATCCAGTTGACATGATTCAAGCTACAGATTTTGTGCTTTTGGCTATTCTGAACTTAGAATTACTTTTTTCTGCTTCGTATCCTAAAAGAGATAGAGGAATAGGTACTGTTCTGTTACCTGAATATTGATCCCCTGTTCTGAATGTTAGTTATGCTCTCAGCTTACCTGGATAGGCAATAGAGGATAATTACATGCTGTTTCTAGAATATGAATAGATACTTTTTTGGAATGTGTCTTAGTCTCATTGATCGTACACTGTGAGAAAGGTGATGCCAGTCAAATGCAATGAACATAGTTGTTGCTTTACTTTGTTTCTCTGTTAGAGAACATTTATAACTTGAATAGCAGTACTGTATTAGCTTGAAGTAGCTCTTGTCTTTCCCCTTCTATGATTTTCTCCTTGATTTACTTTTTACAGAAAATTGTCTTTTTCCATTACTTGCAAACAAAGTTTCCACAAATCTAGATGGACCTATGGATCAGAATTGGGAACTGTGGCTTAGTTTGCTTATAACCCTGAAAGAATAGCCACAGTCTATTGTGTTCTGCTGGGTCAGATGTGGAGAGATGGGGTATCTAACCTGAGGTCACTATATAACACCTAGCAGTGATTTGTGAGTGGAAGAAAAACAAGATGTTTTTCTACTGTGTTTGCCCCCTGTTCAAAACCATTTGAACTTGCTTCTGCATTTTCTTCTGTCTCTGTTTTCAGGAAAAGGGGAGAGGGAGAGATTATTCAGTTGCGCTACTATATTAAGGCAAATGGAGCAAGACAATCAGATTGGACCTGCACAGTGTCTTAATAGGAAGAAGAACAGGAACATGAAAATATAGAAATTTTAAATGTTAAACTGATGAAGTGCCAATCAAAATATACTGTTATGAAAATTTAAAATCTAATAAAATAATGGTTTTCTTTTTTAAAAATTAGCCTTTTAGCTCTTAATTTTAGAGAGAGAATAACAATTGCCACTTGCAGCAGATTGCAGAGAAAATAGCAGTGCTAATTGCACCTCTTTATTTCTGGCTCATACCTGTCTTGATAAGACTCTGAACGGAAGTATCATGTCTGCATGCACCCAAAAGTATGTTCTCAGGCCTGGGGTTGGTGTGTTTGTGGACCCCCATAGTGTTTTTGACTGTTATGGTTGTTCTGTTGTCAGGGCTTTTATATTTTGTTGTTATGTTCTTAACTGTTTTAATTGTATATTTGATATGTTGTAAGCCACCCAGAGTCTTTTGGAGGGGACGGTGATAATAAATCTGATAAATGATAAACTGGTACTTAACTCTTTGTACTACTAACAGCAAAGGTTGTTGTTGCTGTTATTAGCCCAAATCAATCCACTGCAGGATGAAGGACTCTTAATTGAAGATTATGGACTACAAACTACCATGCTGGTTTGGTGTAGGTTGGTAGATAGATGTTTTTTGTCTTCCCAGTCTTGGGGATTGAGAGTGACTGAGCAATACACAGAAATAAAACTGGTGCTTTCTCCCACTGTCATATTATCAAGTGGATATACAAATCACACATCAATCAAAGAGAATATTTGTAGCTCAGGGTTGAACTGTGGAGTCCTTGGTGCTCTCTGAGCCTTGTTGTTTTCTTGCAGACGTTTCATTGCCAAGCTAGGCAACATCTTCAGTGCGAAAAGGGAGTGGGACTTGCCCTCTGTTTATATCCCATGGCTTGTCCTGCTTGTGTTGGTGGGGGTGTTGTTCTCTCCTTGGTAGTTCCTTGATTGGGCTGTTGTTTGCTGCTTGGTTGATTGACTGAGTTAATAGTTCCTTGATTAGAGTATATTGTGCTGTTTGATTGTTCCTCTGGTGCTAATCCTGGTGTTAATCTTTGCATATCTGGGTGTTGATTGCTGGCAAGGAGGTGTTCTGGTCTTTTGGCTTTTCTATTGTCTCTTATGAATGGTATGTAAATGTTATTTACCTCTATGTGTCTGTTGATGGCTGCTTTGTCCGAGTGCCAAGCTTCCAGGAATTCTCTAGCGTTTTTGGATTTGGCTTGGTTTAAGATGCTCACAGTTTCCCAGTTGAAAGTATGGTTGAGTCCATGTGTTGTGAGATTAAGGAGTTTCCATTGTGTCTTCTGACTGCTAGTTGGTGTTTGTGGATGCGTTCTGCTAGTCTTCTGCCGGTCTGTCCTACATAGTGGCTGCTACAGTCCTTACACTGTATGTTGTAGATAACTCCTGTTTTCCTTTTTTCTGCCATACATCAGAAACATCTCAGAAACTACTAATAGACTGTTACAACCACATGGCATCACCGCATCACACAAACCAACCAAAACCCTTCAGAACATCGTAAGTAACCCAAAAGACCCAGTAGCCCAAGAAGGAAAAAACAGGAGTTATCTACAACATACAGTGTAAGGACTGTAACAGCCACTATGTAGGACAGACTGGCAGAAGACTAGCAGAACGTATCCACGAACACCAACTAGCAGTCAGAAGACACAATGGAAACTCCTTAATCTCACAACACATGGACAGACTCAACAATACTTTAAACTGGGAAACTGAGCATCTTAAATCAAGCCAAATCCAAAAACGCTAGAGAATTCCTGGAAGCTTGGCACTCAGACAAAGCAGCCATCAACAGACACATAGAGGTAAACAACATTTACATACCATTCATAAGAGACAATAGAAAAGCCAAAAGACCAGAACACCACCTTGCCAGCAATCAACACCCAGATATGCAAAGATTAACACCAGGATTAGCACCAGAAGAACAATCAAACAGCACAATATACTCTAATCAAGGAACTATTAACTCAGTCAATCAACCAAGCAGCAAACAACAGCCCAATCAAGGAACTACCAAGGAGAGAACAACACCCCTACCAACACAAGCAGGACAAGCCATGGGATATAAACAGAGGGCAAGTCCCGCTCCCTTTTCGCACTGAAGGTGTTGCCTAGCCTGGCAATGAAACGTCACACATCTCATATATTTTTAATTATGGTGGGATATTACTGTTGAATAAAATTGGGACCTGTTTCTTATATTATTTGCAGATACTACTTTTTTTTGTCTATATGTTTTTGTCTATATTTCAGAATGGTAATTCACAATTGGTTTGGTTCAGTGTTGAAATGCATCTTCAGCATTCTGGCTGTAGTCCAGTAATCAAGCCATCTTAAGAAAATCTTTCGTTTTTGTTCACTAAAAATAACACTGAAGACTACAATACTTTAATTGTGACTGTAATCAATGTCAAAACCCTTCCAGTTAAGGCTGTTCATTAAGTTCTTAGAATATACAGTCAAACATATTTAAGAACCATTTTGCATGATTCATGGAAGCTGTAATAGAGAATGCTAGCTAGCTAATCTTTGGAATGAGATTGTATAGGTCACTTCTGTACATTTTTTTGTGTGTAGTTTCCTTACAAATCACAAAGTCCTAAATGAGTAGGCATGTTAACACAGCCTCCAATTGTGGATTAGGTTAATTATGGGTGAAGTTGGGGTAAGCAGCATGTTTCTGCTGTTTGTCTGGTCCCCTCACTCATTTCAGTATCTTTGTACCCTAGCCTGTCCAATACTTCTGTATAACATTTATTATGTTCCTGTATAAGGACCTAACCCAAAAAGTTGATCTATAAAGTTAAATAGGATTTGCTCTAGCTATTATTTGGATGGGAGACCATTCAGGAAATAGGGCTACAAGGAGTCATACAAATAATCTGGAAGAAGGCATGACAAACTACTTCTGTACCATGCCAAGAAAACTGCACGAATGTGTCCATGTAAGCCACTGGATCTAGAGCACAACCTGAAGGCAGCTTGCTTGCTTGCTTGCTTGCTTGCTTGCTTTGTTTATTTTATTTTATTTTATTTTATTTTATTTTATTTTATTTTATTTTATTTTATTTTATTTTATTTTATTTTATTATTTTATTTTATTTTATTTTATTTTATTTTATTATTTTTATTTTATTTTATTTTATTATTTTATTTTATTTTATTTTTTATTTATTTTATTTTATTTTTTTATTTTATTTTATTTTATTTTATTTTATTTTATTATTTTATTTTATTTTATTTTATTTTATATTTTATTTTATTTTATTTATTTTATTTTCTATCCCGCCTTTATTATTTTTATAAATAACTCAAGGCAGCAAACATACCAAATACTCCTTCCTCCTCCTATTTTCCCCACAACAACAACCCTGTGAGGTGAGTTGGGCTGCTTTCCTTACCAAAGCACATAACTTGGTCATGCAGAGAAACTGCAATCAGTCCAAGAGAATGTTGTAAAATTAGTTTGTGGGAAAACAGAAATGAAAGAGAAATATTGCCTAGAACAGAGCCTTCCAAACTGTGTGTCGGGACACGTTAGTGTGTCGGCTGCAGTGCCTAGGTGTGTCGGGACTGCCGCTGCCTCCGAGCCCTGCCAGGATTCCGCGCAGGTCCTAGTGCCTGCCTTGTGCCCTGCTGTAAGAGTGTGTCGCGAAATGATGCCCTGCTGTAAGAGTGTGTCGTGAAATGATGCATGTCTAAAAAGTGTGTCACCAACATGAAAAGTTTGGAAAGCTCTGGCCTAGAATATGGATTGGGGTGCATTGTGTGCTGTTGAAGAGAACTGAATGTCATAATTCTAGGTTATGCTAATGTAGATGATCCTTGTGCTGGTACATGCAGTGGACATAGAGAGCTCTATTTTATCTTCAAATAACAAATACTTCCTAAGGAGGGGGCTGCATGTATGTATTGCCATCTAGAGAACAGTGGCAGGCAGATAATACCAACACAGAATTCCAGCAGACAGGGAAACTAAATTTAATTTCAGTCTGTGGGCTAAAAGTAAGGAGAATTGAACTCAGAACTCAGAATTGTGCTACCTCTGAGAGTAATTTATCATGGCCCCATTCTCTAGTGAAATTTGGCTTTGGAAGAGATGCTTTACTTCCACCTTTTTATTTGTGATTTCTCCCAAGTTATATTGTAGAATTCTAACATCACTGACTCTGCTGTCTTGGAATTTGACAGGTAATGGATGATAGTTCAATTCTGTATTATTTCCTGTATTTTGTATTTGGCACAAAGCAGTGGTGGTTATTTTGTCAAACAAGAGCCTGGCATATTTTGATAGGATAAAAGTGCTTATTCATAGCTTCCAAGACATGATTGACTATGAATTTTATATTTCGGTTTCTTAGTGAAGTACTTGGAAGAAAATTGAGAATTCAGTTACATATGCAGGAAGAGCAGGATTTCTCATAAATAATCTGTGCCATAGATGGGTCTATTTCATAGAAGTTAAACTAGGTTTAAAAGGTGCTCTGGATGAAATGAATTGGTTTACAATATAGGGAAAGTAAGAATACAAATGCATTTCTCTGTTCTATACTAAATGAAGTCAGATCTAAAACTGAAAACACTGCAGAGCTGTGTAGCCTTTATTCTGTTGTTTTTTATTTAAAGAAGACTAGAAAATATAGTTTCTAGTACATTTTTTTCCTAAGCAGTACAATGATCAAGATGGCGACCGAGAGCCGACGCCGACTGCCGGTCTAAGGGGAGACTTCCCAGTGTCTTCCAGACCTCTGCCTCCAGACCCCTACCCTACTAGACGGTGACCTTGGGGGGTTCCTAGGGTCTCCCGGCCCCCATGCCCGATGTGTTCAGGTTGGGGCTGGGCGGAGTCCCCGGACAGAGCACCTGAAGCGGCAGGGACACCGAGTGGTGCGGCGTTGCGAGCCCCGGCAGTGTGGAGCGGCAAGCCCTGGTGTCTTCTGGTCCCTTTTTCAGACCCCCGCCATGCCAGATGGTAACCTTGGGGGGACTTCCTAGGGTATCATGGCCCTCATACCTGTGGGTTTAGGCTGGGGGCTGGTGAGGCTGATTGGAGTTCCTGGAGCTGCTGGGACGGTGTGCGGCGTGGTGGGCCCCGGCGGCAGGGAGCGGTGAGCCCCATAGCCTACTGGAGGCCGTCTCAGGGTTGGCAGTGGAGTTTCCCAGACTTATGGTTCTGGGGGACTTCAACCTGCTGTCCCTAGGACGTGCCTCAGAGGCGGCTCGGGAGTTCATAACCACCATGGCGGCCATGGGCCTGTCCCAGATTATTTGGGACCCGACTCGAGAGAGTGGCCTCACACCGGACTCAGAGCAGTGGCAATGTGATCTGAAGGGAGAGTTACAGCTGTCCCCTTTGTCATGGTCAGATCACACCCTGGTGACCTTGGGATTGTCCTATGCTGCTCCCCTCTGCAGGGAGGCAGGACCCATTCGATCGGTCCGCCCCCGGTGACTGATGGATCCGGTAGGGTTTCAGAGGGAGCAGGGGGTTATACCCAAGGATCTGCTGCACGGTCCAGCGGAGGCCCTGGCCGCTGCCTGGAATAAGGAGGTGGGGGGGCCTTGGACAGGATCGAGCCTGTGTGACCACTCTTGTCCGATTGAACCCGACACTTCCCGTGGTTCACGGAGGAGTTGAGGTTTCTGAAGAGGATTAAGAGATTTTAGAGCGCAGCTGGAGGAAGACAAGGACCAAACCCGACTGAACACAAGCTAGAGCCACTATTAGGGCCTACCTTGTGGCAGTAAGAATGGCGAAACATCAATATTTCTCTGCTCTTATTGCATCCGCAGAATGCCGCCCAGGGCCCCTGTTTAAGGTCATTCAATCCCTTTTGGGAAAGGTGGGCTCAGCGATCCACCTTCAGGGCTGCGCAGAGGAGTTTTCTGAACATCTGCAGGATAAAATTACTCGTATCTGTTCCAATTTGGATTCCAAGTGTGAGGCATGGTCTGAGGAGATGCCTGGGGAATGTACTTACCCAGTTATCTGGGAACGGTTTGATCCTGTTGGGCCCGAGGAAGTGGACAGGATCCTCCTGGCTGTAAATGCCACCACTTGTCAACTAGATCCATGTCCCTCCTGGCTGGTGAAGGCAGCCTGGGAGGTGATGTGTGGTTGGGTCCAGGCGATGGTGAATTCATCCTTGGGAGAGGGGGTGTTCCTGGCTGCCTTCAAGGAGGTGCTGGTGCACCCCCTCCTCAAGAAACTGTTGCTGGACCCTACTGTACTAGACAATTTTCATCCAGTCTCCCACCTCCCCTTTTTAGGGAAGGTGTTTGAGAAAGTGGTGGTGTTGCAACTCCGGAGGTTTCTGGATGAAACGTATTATCTAGACCCCTTTCAGTCAGTTTTCAGGCCCAGATATGGGACGGAAAGAGCATTAGTCGCACTTATGGATGATCTCTGGTGGGAGCGGGATGGGGGCAGTGCATCCATCCATGCTCTTCTTGACCTCTCAGCGGGTTTTGATACCATCGACCATGATATCCTTTTGGGGTGAGCAGCTGGTTCACCACCTTCCTCCAGGGCCGGTCCCAATCGGTGGTGATAGCGAGAAATCCAATCCATGGCCCCTCCTTTGTGGGGTGCCACAGGGTTCGGTACTCTCTCCGTTCCTTTTCAACATCTACATGAAACCACTGGGTGAGATCATCTGTCACCACGGGATGAGGTATCATCAATATGCTGATGATACCCAATTATACATCTCCGTCCCGGGTGATGTAAGTGATGCTGTGACCACCCTCTCTCGGTGCCTGGGGTCTGTGGGGGTCTGGAATGGGGGACAACAGGCTTCAGCTGAACCCTGGTAAGACGGAGTGGCTGTGGGTTAAGGGCTCCTCTGTATCCGGGAATTTACCATCTTTAGCTCTGGATGGGGTTGCACTGCCCCAAACAGACCCGGTGCGGAATCTGGGGGTCCTCCTGGACTCAACTCCTGCTCGAAGAGCAGGTGGCAGTCATGGCCAGGAGGGCCTTTGCTCAACTTCGTATTGTGCGCCAGTTGCACCCTTTCCTGGATCGAGAGGCCCTCTGAATGGTCACTCATGCCCATGTCATCTCCCATATAGGCTACTGCAATGCGCTCTACATGGGGCTACCCTTGAAGAGTATCTGGAAGCTACAGCTGGTCCAGAATGTGGCTGCGTGGGCAATTTTAGGTGCCCCAAGATCGGCACACGTAACACCTTTGCTGCGAGAGCTGCATTGGGTACCAATTTACTTCCGGGTCCAATTCAAGGTGTTGGTTATTACCTTTTAAAGTCCTACATTATATTTTATGTACTATATGTTGTTTTACTGTATTTTAATTTTTTAGCTTTATTGTAAACCGCCCGGAGTCCCTCTTTTGGGGGAGATGGGCGGTGGTGAAATTTGATCAATAAATAAAATAAATAAATATTGGCCTACTTAGTTGTATATATGCTTGCATCAAAAATTAATTCAAATCTACAAAGAATCCTGAAGAATTTTTAGAGGGGTGCTATGTTTGTGGTTAGAAAAAATAGTATTTTGTCTTTACGTTGCCATGTTTGCTTGGACATAATTTTGTGGATTGGTATCCATGTTATCATGGGATGTCCCCTGAGATGATTTATGCACATACAGACACCAATTCATAGGTGTAACAGTGAAATCAAAAGAAATGAATTACAAGAAAAATGGGTATATAATGCTAATTTAACACGATGCATATAAAATCAGTGATCATTCATCAAGTAATGTCAATAACATTCTGATGTTGATAATATAATACTTGTACTGAAGTGTGATAACAAGCCACAAATGAGAGAACTGAACTTTGATTAATTCATCTGTTCCACACTACATCCTGTCATTACTTCCATTGTTAGAGAATAACTATCTTGAACAATATGTATTTTCAAGGTGTTGGAACCTGAGAGGACATGATTCTGGGCAAGCATAAAGGGAATTGGATGTCAATGTATTTAACTAAAAACAACTTTCTATTTCAGGGCTTTCCAAACTGCCACCGTTGGCGACACACCAAGGGCGGCAGGGGCGTGGGGGCGTGCGTGGCGGCAGTGGTGTGTATGGCGGTGGCAGCCTCGTGTTTTCCGCTAAAATGCGGAAGCGCTGATGGCGCGCCACTGCCGTCATTGCTTCTGCCTCCGCCATGCACACTGCTGCCACCGTGCGCGCCCCCACCGTGCACATCCACTTCCGGGTTGTGTCGCGAAAAAGCTATGTTGGAAAGCTATGTTCTATTTAGATGAATTGTCCTGCTTACTGTAAGGATGTGTCAACCTTTTGGAAAAAATAGGGGTAGCAGGGTCATTTCTTACTAGTATAGTTTAATATAGAGAATTTGATTTTGCAGTGAGTTCTGTTTTTCCCCCCAAAGTTTTTATTATTTTTTAGAACAAGGATAAAAAACTACAAAAAACAAAAACATTACAAAAAAAACATTAAAAGTGTAAGAACACAAAAGAGAAAACTTTTAGAAAGTTACATGCATGCAGGTGGCTTCCCGCTTTTCACAGCAAGAATATACAACAATTCCCACAAACAAACCCTTCCTCTATATCAAACCATAATCACATTATTTCTATAAATCCCTCCATTAACACATATATAAATCTCTAATACAATTGCTCCTTCTCCTTACATAATATATATATATACATATATTTAATTTTTTACTTCAAACTTCCCTTCCTCTTAAAAAATAATCCATTTAATAATTTTTCCCCTTCTACTACTATTCTATATACTTCTGTCTACACAATAAACATCAAATTATGGAAACAAATAAATTGTCTGCCTTTATAATAAACAATCTTAACCCTATTAGATCTCAAAAACAGTATAAAACATTATACCTTATCAATATCCTTTAAGTTTTACAAATCTATAACCCTATAAAACAATCATATTAGTCTCTTTATCAATCCAATTAAATATTCTTAATTTTTATAAATTGTCTACTTATATAATTAACAATCTTAACCCTAATTATGCTTAAAAACAATATAAAATATTACCAGAACTTGTCAATATCTTTTAAGTCTTAGAAATCAGAAATCCTGTAAATCATATTAACCTCATTATCAGTCCAATTAAATATTCTTAATTTTTTACCCCTCCTCAAAATATACCAGGGCATTCAGATATTTCAACATTACACCAACAGCATTTTTTTACAAAGATCTAACAGTTCAATAGCTTCAAAAAATACAAACTTTCCAGCGAAAGAGAAAAAAAACTCCCCCATAACATACTCTTCTTTCCCATAACATTGATTGAAATAGTCATAACATTTCCCCCGCTTGGCAATTCCTTTTGCAGTCCTAAAGTTAAACAATCGTTTTAATCCCATAAACACCAATCCAGAGTTTTCAGCTGAGAGTTTTCCATTTCCCCCCAGAACAGTAAAAACACCATCTTTTCCAACGTCGTCTTCTATCATAGTATTTTCATATAGTTGTTTCATTTTAACTAAAATCTCATCTCTAATGTCCCAAACAGTCTGTATAATGGTTTGACAGCCCTTTGAAATGATATCTTCTTGCTGACAACGTAATTCTCTGAGATCTTTAAACTCTTCCATTATTCAAACAGTAAATTATAGCATACCCTAAAAAGTTAACGCACAGAAATAGAGGTTAATGAATTAATCCAAAATTAACCAAAGAAAATATACTAGCAGACAGTGGAAAAAAGTAAACAGAAAGCCTAAAATTTAAAATAAGAGATGTGTAGAGAGAAAAAACACTTCAACCTTGGAATTTAGCCACAAAGATAACAACGGAAAGGCAATGTTACAGCTCTGAATATAACCCATATGGGGGGGAAAGCCAAAACTTTTTTTATATAGTTAAAAACTCCAAAAATAACTATAATCACCAAGAGATTCCGCTTTTTCTTACTGTAAAAAGCTTCTCTTAAGATACAAAACTTAAAAAAACAAATTGGGTGTTTAAGATATGGAAAGGCAACGGCTTATTTCCCTTTTTAATAAGGGAATGCAAACGTGGATTAGAACAAGATTAAATCCCAGCCTCCCGGTGTAGTTTTACTGCTTGGTCGCAGACGCTGTCTACGATTTCCTGGCTACAACTCACCGTCTGGAGGACAAATGGGTCAATTCCCAGCGTTTTCCTTAATCTGGAAAAACACTTGGGGCTACCGAAAAACCTGTCTGTGCCCAAAAAAACTACCACGCTGCCAGCTCTGCCCATGGAGCTCACAGGCAAAGTTGTTCAGTTGGCCATTTTCCACAGGATGCTCCATTTTGCAGTGAGTTCTAGAAGGAATTTGAATCGAATTATCCATTCAGTCATATCTGATGCTTGGCGATTCCATAAGCCAGCTCTCTCCATGATTTCCGATCTTGTACAGCTTCTTTCAGTTGCTTTAAATTTTGGCCTGTGTCTGCTTTGATTACATCCAACCAGTGCGTTCTTTGGCGTCCTTGGCGTCTTTTGCCACTGACTGTTCCAAGCATAGTGTCTTTTTCCAATGATGTTGATCTCATGACATGACCGAAGTAACTAAGTCTAAGTTTTGTTACTTTTCCTTCTAGTGACATGTCCGGTTTTATGTGCTTCAGCACTTCTTTATTCGTTATCTTTGCAGTACAAGGGATTCGCAAGACCCTCCTCCAACACCATAGTTCAAAAGAATCAATTTTCCTTCTATCCAACTTTTTCATCGTCCAACTTTCACAGCCATAAATAGTTATGGGGAACATGATAGTGCGGACTAGTCTACACTTAGTCGTCAAGTTGACATCCTTGCTTTTCCAAATTTGATTCATACTCATCATTGCTGTACAACCCAGCATGATTCGGCGTTTAATTTCTTGGCTACATTCGCCATTTTGATTGACCACTGATCCTAAAAAGGTGAATTCTCTCATGCATTCCACCTCATCTCCATCAATTACTATTTCAATGTTTCCATTCTTTGCAGTTTTCATGAGTTTGGTCTTTTTGATATTCAGAAAGAGGCCAAACTTCTCGCTTTCTTCTCTGAGTCTCATGATTAGGTGCTTTAGGCCTTCCTGGGTTTCTGAGACAAGGGTTGTATCATCCGCGTATCTAAAGTTATTGATGTTTCTTCCGCCAATTTTTACCCCAATTTCTGATTCGTCTAGCTCCAGTTTCCTGATGATAACTTCGGCGTACAAGTTGAATAAGAAAGGTGACAGAATGCAACCTTGTCGTACACCTTCCTCGATCTTGAACCAATCAGTGTCACCATATTGAGTTCGTACAGTGGCTTCCTGATATACATACAGTGATTTCATCAACTTCACTAAATGTAGTGGCACCCCAAGGTCTGCTAGGGCTCTCCATAGATTGTCATGGTCAACACAATCAAGAGCTTTCCTGTAGTCGATGAAGCACATATAAATATTCTTTTGATATTCATGACATTTTTCCATTATCAAACGTTCGCAATGTGATCACGAGTGCTACAGCCCCATTGGAAACCAGCTTGGACATCTGATAGTTCCCTTTCGATGATTGGAGCCAGGCGTTATCGTATGATTTTCAGTAGAATCTTACTAGTGTGAGATATGAGAGCAACAGTGCGGTAGTTAGAACACTCCTTTGAATCCCCCTTTTTTGGAAATGGAATAAACACTGATTGTTTCCAGTTATGTGGCCATGTGTTGGTTTCCCAAATTTTCTGGCACAAAGCTCTGATAATTGTAGTTGGTACTGGCCTTAACAATTCAGCAGGGATGTTGTCAACTCCTGGGGCCTTGTTGTTTTGCAGTTGGTTCATTGCCCACTTGACTTCTTCATCAAGGATGGCTGGTTCTAGTTCTGTTTCCTTATCCTACTCTCTTTGATGTTGCTCCTCTGTACTAGTAGCATACAGCTCTTCTGCATATTCTCGCCATCTATTCATGACACCTTGTTGGTCGGATAATTCTTTCCCTTGCTTATCCTTGATGATACCTTTGCGAGCCTTGAACAGTGCCCAAATCTTTTTGATTTGTGCAAAAGCATTCCTAGTGTGTCCTTTTGTATAGTCTTCCTCTAATTGTTTGCAACGTTTCTCCCAGTAAACTTCACTATCTTTCTTTGCTGCCCTTTGGAAAACAGCATTCAATCTTCTTACTTCTACATGATTGCCCACTGCTTTAGCTGCCTTTCTCCTCTTGGCTATTTGGATGGTATTCTCTGAGAGCCATCTACACCTTTTCTCTGCCTTCTTGCCATAGTTCATCAGGCATTTTCTCAGCAGTGTCCAAAACTTCAAACCTATTTTTAACTTCAATTGCATATGTGGAAGGAATTTTGGTGATGTCAAACTTTTTTTGGTGGCGTCCTCTTGATGTTACAGACTTTGATCTTGGCCACCAGAAGTTCATGATCTGAGCCATAGTCTGCACCTGGATAAGTTTTGACTGCCAGAACTGAGCCGGTCCAACGTTGATTGCATAGGACATAGTCTATTTGATTGTGATGAAGTCCATTAGGCGAGGTCCATGTGTATAAACGATGCTTATGCTGTTCAAAACATGTATTCATGATTTGAAAATGGTTTTCTTGGCAAAATTGTACCAGTCGATCGCCTGCCTCATTTCTTTCTCCCAGCCCAAAACTTCCAGTGATTCCTACCTCTGTTTGGGTGCCGATTTTTGCATTAAAATCACCAAGTAAGTAAATAATGTCTTTTCTTGGGATTGTCCTCTGCATAACTTCAATAGTGGCATAAAAATCCTCAATTTCTGACTCATTTGCATCAGTTGTTGGAGCATAAACTTGGACAACGATGATGTTGATGGGTTTAGCACGAATTCTGATTGTCATTATGCGATCGTTTACTGTGGAAAAGCCTTCTACTGCTTGGGCCAATTGTTTGTATTTTGTTTACAAAATACATTTGTAGAAGGAATTAATCTACTTTAAATGGCTATCACAACCCTCAGTAGACTATGATTTCAAATTACATTGTTTACTTTGGTTCATACGCTGGGACCAGTGCTAGTTTATACATATTTTCTATAACTTTTCTCCTTTTTCTTCTCTGTCTTTAGGATCCTTCCGTTACACAAGTGACAAGAAATGTTCCACCAGGATTAGATGAGTACAACCCTTTCTCAGATTCCAGAACAGTAAGCATTCTTATCTTTCTTTCAGTGGACATTTTTAATTTGCAAATCTTTTTTGTGCTACTTTGAATTCATTATATTTTCACAGATCAAATCCTATCTGTATTTTAATGAATAATGTTTGAAGCAGGCTATTTTAGAACCAAAGTGAAAAAAATTGCATTTTGAAAGTGAAGTCGGTCATTCCCTTTTGATAGTAAATCTAGTTGCCAGTAAGATCAGAGCTGAAATATGTTAGAGACATTGGTTAAGGAAGATAACAAAATTCTAGACTATTAGCATGAGAAATGAAACAAAAGTGAATATTCAAGTGGTAAGAAGCCTCCTTCCTCTTAGTCTTTGTTAATGAATGGGAGAATGGGAGATTAATGATTGGAAAAGTGGTGTTCTCTCCATGTTTCTTACGGTTTCTGATCTTTAACTGTCCAATTCCTTAGGGCAGGCTTTCTCAACCAGGGTTCCGTGGAACCCTAGGGTTCCGCGAGAAGTCACTAGGGGTTCCCTGGGAGATCATGATTTATTTAAAAAATTATTTCAAATACGGGCAAATTCACATTAAAGAAGTAAGTTTTATTCTTTATTTTTAGTTTAAGAACACTGTTAATGCATATATACAGGCCTACATATGAAATTAATATAATAATTTTGTAACTTCTGGCCTATATTTGAGCCTGAATGTGCAGGGGTTCCCCGAGGCCTGAAAAATATTTCAAGGGTTCCTCCAGGGTCAAAAGGTTGAAAAAGGCTGCTTTAGGGTCTAAGTGTAACTTTATAAATTGTTCTACAAAAGGATAGCATGAAATGTAAAAATCTGGATTGAAAGCACTCTCCAGTTACCCTTCTGAGATATCCTTTTCTACTGA
This sequence comes from Charina bottae, assembly GCA_023362775.1. Classification (NCBI taxonomy): domain Eukaryota; kingdom Metazoa; phylum Chordata; class Lepidosauria; order Squamata; family Charinaidae; genus Charina; species Charina bottae. Next base: position 2,228,200 of record JALMGJ010000012.1, read on the forward strand.
AGCCTTTTGTTGCCCAAAAACCTGCTTCAGAATACTTCGGAGGCTCTTAGGGAAGCATCTGGCAGGACATGAGGAACTGTGATCCACTGACAAATTCAGGAAGTCATAATGTGCTATAGGAGGTTATTGAGAGTTGTTTGAATAAATTGGGAATAATTATCTGCAGAATAAAGGTGTTTTGGACCATCATTCTTCATTGGTGGAGAAGCTGTTGGAAGCTAAGAGGAAAATAACATTTATTACTGATTCAAAATCTATTACTGAATATTTTTTTATTTTATTTATCCCACGTTACCTCCTGGTTTATGTAGGTCTCCTTTTCTCCTCAGCTCCATCCCACTCCCCATTTAATGGTAACAGTAACTTTTTGAGGTAGACTGAGAAGAAATAACTTGCCGAAGAATATCTGTTGAGCTTCATGGCTGAATTGGTTTTTGCGTCTGATTGCACTAATTTGAGATTATCTATGCTTTTCCCTTTCAGAGGAAAAATACATTTGATTTTAGACCATAGGACCTATAAATTAATTTAGGAGGGATATATGAAAATAAGAATTGTATGGTCTCTTGATTATTTAAATCTCAAAAGTTTTGCCATTTGTAAGCACTGTTTTGTTCTCAACATAGCTTCTCCCACAATTACTTTCCTTGCTATTGAAGTTTTTAATTGCTACCAGTAGGCATATTCAGTAGATTTGTGTTCTATAAACTATCCACCAGTACTATCATATTGCTCAACTTCTCTTTATGCAAAAATAACAATATTGTAGTGCTTAAATTTGATTTTATTAATTCCCTTACTGCCATATTCCTAAACCTACTTTATATCTTCATCTGTAACCTAATATACTTTAAACATAAAATATAAAATAACATATTTTATATCTCTAATATCTTTATTAGTGAAAGTATATGCAATTATTGGAAAGTATATCCAATATAAACAGGCCATTATGTGTCACATAATGTTGGACTAGATGACCTTGTAGTCTGACCTAGCAGGGTTCTTTTATTTTCAGTTTAATGTACCTTATTTTAAAATCCATCTGTAAAACTAAAATAAGTCAAAGGCTTTTAAAAAGCAAGCCAAATAATTTTGGAGGGTTAAAATTTGCCTAAAAAGCTCCAAGAAAACAATAAAGTACTTGCATAATCAAAAAGGATAATAAAATAGATATTTGGTGAAGCACTCTAGAGAGAGTGTTGTATATCTGGAGTGCCACCATTAGGAGAGTGTTAAATATCTAGAGTGTCATAAGCTCAGATGGTGCAGGTTTTCCATAGGTAGCCCTTGATTAAAGATCTTAATATGTAAGCAGGTAGGAAGAAAGACGCATAAATGTTCAACTATCCTGATTCTAAGCTGTGAATTTGTTTGTTTGTTTGTTTGTTTATTTATTTGATATGCCACCATATTGCCTCACAGAGTCAAAATTAAAATATTCATAATAGCAATATAAACATCTATGATAAAAATAAGATAAAATGTCCATGGCAAACATATTTAGAATAATATGAAATTTTCATTTATAAATTGCATACCTATTCCATAAGCAAATCACATCCATACTTTAACATTTCTCCATGTACCATCTGCACTGCAGCCTTACCATTTTTCAACTGTCTCACTTCAGTTCCTTTTCATCAGTACTTTCTTAGATGCTAAGATTTATAGCATTTGTTTCAATTTCACTCTTTGGCATAACATAATCATTCCCATAAAAATCTCTAAAATAATCCTTCCAACATTCCTTCACTTTGGTCTCATTCCAAATTATATTCCATTGTGACATATTCCTGTTCCTAGTCTACAGATTGAATAATAGGAGTCTCTTTTGAATACTTGTATTAGAAAATGATAAGCAACTTGGTGTTGGAAAAGGGTGTAAGCTAAAGTATGTTTATAGCAGTTTGAAAATTAATGTTAAAAGAGTTGCTGTTTTTCCCTAATAATAATGCAATTAAAATTGTGAAATTCATGTGACATATATTGTTTATCCATTGACTTTGTGAAGTGTTGTCATACTGTGATGAATTGGATCAATATGTATTTATGGCTTTCCAAATTAGATATTTCACAGTCATGTGACTGTTAGCAGTTGAGAACTTATTTTTATAGCTGAAGTTTGACCAGAGACTCACAAGTGCCCGTGTGACCTCAAAAGGTAAAAGGAGAATCCTGATCTCTTTAGTAGTTCAAGAGAAAAGTTCTCAACTATTTTTGGAGTTTTTTGGATGACTTGTTTTAAGCAAATACTGCTGAACAAGCTCTGAAGTTTAATATCTCAACTATGATATATAAGATCTTGAAGGAAGTCATACAAATGTGAAAGGTCTCTGCCTCATGCTATAGACAAAGTTGAGGTTGACTTAAGATGACCCTTCAGGCTGTTCTTGGTCAGAGGAAGTAATGTAGAGTACTGCTGAAGCAATATACAAAGAATCAATAAGAAGTATTAATCAGGTGAAAATTAGATCTTTGGCATTGCAAAAGATCTGCTCCATGATTAAAAAATACAGTGTTTTATCAATTGAAGATTAATCAGTTAATCTACTACTTGACTAAAAAGATGTCCCAAATATTAAAGTAACACAGCTATTTAATTTTTTTAAAAAATCAAGTCCTTAGGACACAGCTTTCCAAACTGTGTTGCGACACTTTAGTGTGTTGCAACACACAGTCTGGTGTGTTGCCACACAACCCGGAAGCGGCAGTGGGGGTGTGCATGGCGGCAGCGGTGCGCCATCAGCGCTTCCGCGTTTTAGCGGAGGCTGCCGCCGCCGCCATGCACGCGCGCGCCCCCCACACCACCGCCGCGCCACTGCCGCCAACGTGTGTCGCCAACGGCGGCACGTTAGAAAGCACTGCCTTAGGACTACAGGTGTTTGTATAATAGTTTTCATGAATCCAGCATGGCTTGGGAGCCAGTCTGTGTTTTGAAGGTTACTAAGGAGGACTCTGCAGTGCAGCAGTTGTTTAAGTGAGTGAACAATGGCTTTTTTAGTATGCCATCTATCACAGTTAAAACTGTATTCCTCAATTTACAGCATGACTCGATTTAACTGAAAGCTTTGCCCACTGCAATTGTTCTAGCTGGGCGAGGTGCATGTTTGGGGAGTTGCCCCTCTATAGAGGAATGGGACATCCTCTCCTCTTTTATGTAAATTGCTCACCTACCTTTATCCCATTCCCCACTCGTTCCTGAAATATTGTTCTTGAATTGTACCTACGTCTGGTCACCAACTGTACTAAAGGCTTTGATTTGATTTCAAGCTTGAAGGAAGAAAGTTCCAAGTTGGTACGTTTTCCATCAGAACAAATTCAGAATAGCTGAGTATTTTGTTTCAATTACAGAACAAAATGTTCAGAATACATATATTTTGTTTTGACCTTGGAATATGCAAAAAGACCTGTTTTTGGACTGAAACAGCCCATTTTAAGATTTTTTCCTACAACATACAGAATGATACCACTTGAACAGCTAAAATTTTATTCCAAGGAATACGTTTGTTAAAATGTTTGGAAATCAAAATACTTTGCACGCTTAGGTCCCTTTCTTTCTGAGAACAATCTAGTTTGATGTGTTCTTTCCTCTTTCCCATTTTATAATCCTAGTTTTTAAGGCCCCAGTTTCCTTTCTTATCTAAAGTGAGATGTCCAAAGAGCTGCCTACAAATTAAAATGGTAAACTATGTTCACTAGACTTAGACTAGCTTCATATATCATAGGAAACTTGGCTTAAGAATTCAGGAAATCTTTGCATCAAGCAACACAAGAGAAGGATGCATTCAAACTAAACTCTCATGTGACAACAAATCGTAGTTTGATTATCTGGTGTTTCATATCTGAACCGTGCTTATATTCCTCCCACAATGAATACATTTCCCCCCCAAATTATTGTATTTTCTTGCAGATTTATGCAATATACCAAATCAGTTTTCAGTCAGATGGCAATCCTAATAAAACATTTTGGATTACTGTTACGTGCTTTCTGTGAATGAGTTTTGAACTTGATGGTACGACATCACTAGTGTATGTGTACGTAGTTTTATCTTGCAGTCCTCTATAATTAATTTTTGTAAGATATCTTTGATAGTCTCTGAAGAGTGTCTCTAAAATCATTTCAATCTTTTTTTAAATTTCCTAGCCACCACCAGGAAATGTCAAAATTCCTAATGTGCCCAGTACGCAACCAGCTATAATGAAACCAACTGAGGAACCACCCGCTTATACTCAAATTGCAAAGGTATATTTGAAATTATTAATAACAGAATCTCAGTAAGTGGAAGTTAATGTTTTTATGTTGACCATTTTTACCACTTATTTCCACATTTATTTTTCCTTAGGAGCATGCCTTGGCCCAGGCTGAACTGCTTAAGCGTCAGGAAGAATTAGAGCGGAAAGCAGCTGAACTTGATCGCAGGGAAAGAGAGATGCAGAGTCTCAATCAGCAGGGAGGTATGCTGATGCTTCTTAAGAAAGTGGGCTGTGGTCCTCAAAGCTGACATTGCAATGGAAAAATAATTTGGTGCTAGCAGTTTATTGTCTGAGATTTGTGATTCCTGTCAATCTTTTGTTACAGTAGGTGGCAGCACCTAGTCAGTCTTGGTTGATCTTGAAAAAGCTAAAGAGGGCGCCAATAATAGTTCATTCGGCACCATCAGGAAATTTCAGGACTGTAGGTTAGACTTAGGAACGAAAACTATCCTAAACCACTTTCACATAGTTGCCAAGAAAATGATGTGGATCTGTCTGTACAGTCACCAGGAATTGACCTGAATTTGAGGGAGATTTCATCAATCTTCTCCCAGAAATGCAAGTGACAGATAACAATTTCAGCCGTTTGATACTAGATTATTCATAAGGGAGATTGTTTTCTACCAACTTTAAATTATTGTTCCTCAGGTGTGAAGTTAGTGGAAATAGTTGTCAAGAGAGACAAAAGCCTTTCCTGACTTAAATGACTAGGGAAAGGCCATTCCTATGAAATTTAAGCATTTAGCCACTGCAGTTTTAGTTTACTTAAGGAATGTCTTCAAATAACTTATGTTCCTTCTTGAAATAGAATAGCTGTGAAAATGAGCAATCAGTGAAGATTCTCTAACGGTGCAGCCTGATCCATGTTTAATCGGTTGGTTGGTTTGTTCATTGGGGCTTGTCTTCCATCAATGCCAAGACTCTAAATGGCTGTTGCAGGAAAGATCGCATAGAATTGCAGCCTCAATTATATTCAACTCATTTTTAATTGAAATGTTGCTAATGATTCTATGTAGGCATTGGAATCTTGTGTATTTTAAGGGGGAAACTGTTTTAATTAATTAATTAAATTGTTTTCGCAATTAAGCATATGTGGGGACAATTTTTATCACCAAAGGCCACATCACTTTCTGGGAGAACCCAAGAGATGAACACAAAGGCATGGCAGGGCTTACTGCTAGCTAGTAACATTTTTTTTCTCACACCCACATTCATACAAAACACTAACTGCGACTTAGGGGGGCTATTTTGGTGAGGTTCACAGCGTGTGGAGTGTTAGCTCTTGTCTCCCAAGTTATGATTCCAACATAGTAATTACACTGCAGAAAGCTTCCATTGGCAGTAATGGCTTTTCTCAGGGGAAATTGCTGTGCAGGGTTGAAGCTACAGACTGGAGATTCCACCTACTTTATGTAAATCCTCTGTTTAATGAATGCAGTTCCAAGTGAAAATGAATAACACCTTAACTTCTGTTAATTCAAGGGCACAATATTTGTAGGATCTCAAAGCTTTCTCCAACCTGTTACCATTCTCGATAGGAAATTGTGTGTTTGTGTGTGCACATTATTGTTGGAATATAATCTGCTTGATCGGTAGAAGATCCACAAACCTTTCTTCAGAAATTATAAAATCAAAAGTGTGAAGTGACCCTTAATATGTACCAAAGATATTACTTTTTGTTCTTGCAGGAAGAAAGAACAATTGGCCTCCATTGCCAGGAAATTTCCCAGTGGGTCCTTGTTTTTACCAGGATTTCTCAGTAGACATTCCTGTAGAGTTCCAGAAAACAGTAAAGATTATGTACTATTTGTGGATGTGTAAGTAAAACCTACAGAACATACATATTTTAAAATCTTGAATTATATTTAGGTAACTTTTCGATGCTAGAATATTTTCATAGGCAAGAATTACCGAGGATTAGACTTGTGTAATTCAGTCAGTGCACTTTGCTTTGCTAGCTGTCTGGCAGAACTGTTTTATGAATATCCACATAGGCCCAGAAGACCTCGGGAGGGCCTGGAGCTAGTCGTACTTCCATTGGATTGCACTCTATTCCGCTAGTAGGAATCTTTTCCTTGAAGGTACCATATGTATCCAGTTTGGATTGTATAGATGCTCAACTTGTAGTGTTAATGTATCATGGCACAGATCTGCTTTTATATTATATATTGTTAAAATATATAAACTGGTAAAATAATGGGACTAATTCCAGAGAGGCTTCATTGTAGCATAATTAGATCTGTTTCCTAAAACCTTATAGATTCTGATTTCTAAAGGTCAAGCTTGTCTTCATTTTATTTAGGATGACAGCCCTCCTGTCCAAATATGAATCCTATTTCAAAGAATGTCTTTAATTTAATTTATAAATTAAAGTCTTTATAAAGTCGTCTTCCTTCATTTTAACTTTTTTATTATAAAAACTAACTTAAGAATAAATTCAGTGAAAAAGCAAGTCCTTAAAAAGGCATATAAATGAAGTAGGAAACAGTTTCCATAAAAGATCTCCACTTAAATTTGTTGTTGTTTATTCGTTCAGTCGCTTCCGACTCTTCGTGAATTTATGGACCAGCCCACGCCAGAGCTTCCTGTCGGCCGTCACCATCCCCAGCTCCCCCACGGTCGAGTCCGTCACCTCCAGAATATCATCCATCCATCTTGCCCTTGGTCGGCCCCTCTTCCTTTTGCCTTCCACTTTCCCTAGCATCAGCATCTTCTCCAGGGTATCCTGTCTTCTCATTATGTGGCCAAAGTACTTCAGTTTTGCCTTTAAGATCATTCCCTCAAGTGAGCAGTCTGGCTTTATTTCCTGGAGTATGGACTGGTTTGATCTTCTTGCAGTCCAAGGCACTCTCAGAATTTTCCTCCAACACCACAGTTCAAAAGCATCTATCTTCCTTCGCTCAGCCTTCCTTATGGTCCAGCTCTCGCAGCCATAGGTTACTATGGAGAATACCATTGCTTTAACTACGCGGACCTTTGTTGTCAGTGTGATGTCTCTGCTCTTAACTATTTTATCGAGATTTGTCATTGCTCTCCTCCCAAGAAGTAGACATCTTCTGATTTCCTAGCTGCAGTCAGCGTCTGCAGTAATCTTTGCGCTTAGAAATACAAAGTCTGTCACTGCCTCCACTTTTTCTCTCTCTATTTGCCAGTCATCAATCAAGCTGGTTGCCATAATCTTGGTTTTTTTTTTTGAGGTTTAACTGCAACCCAGCTTTTGCACTTTCTTCTTTCACCTTCGTCATAAGGCTCCTCAGCTCCTCCTCACTTTCAGCCATCGAAGTGGTATCATCTGCATATCTGAGATTGTTAATGTTTCTTCTAGCGATTTTAACTCCAGCCTTGGATTCCTCAAGCCCAGCACGTCGCATGATGTGTTCTGCGTACAAGTTGAATAGGTCGGGTGAGAGTATACAACCCTGCCGTACTCCTTTCCCAATCTTAAACCAGTCTGTTGTTCCGTGCTCTGTTCTTACCATTGCTACATGGTCGTTATACAGATTCCTCAGGAGGCAGACAAGATGACTTGGTATCCCCATACCACCAAGAACTTGCCACAATTTGTTATGATCCACACAGTCAAAGGCTTTAGAATAGTCAATAAAACAGAAATAGATGTTTTTCTGAAACTCCCTGGCTTTCTCCGTTATCCAGCGGATATTGGCAATTTGGTCTCTAGTTCCTCTGCCTTTTCTAAACCCAGCTTGTACGTCTGGCAATTCTCGCTTCATGAATTGCTGGAGTCTACCTTGCAAGATCTTGAGCGTTACTCATCATATAGGTAAACTATATCATCATATACGGTACTGTGCAAAAGTTTTAAGATGCTAAACTTATATAGCATCTTCCAGCAAAATGGATACCCACACAACTTTATCAAAAAGTGCCTGACCACTCAACCCACCACAGCAAAACCAACAGAAGCTATGAAAAGGATTACACTGCCATACATCAGAAACATCTCAGAAACTACTAATAGACTGTTACATCCGCACGGCATCACTGTAGCACACAAACCAACCAAAACCCTTCAGAACATTGTAAGTAAACCAAAAGACCCAGTAGCCCAAGAAGAAAAAACAGGAGTTATCTACAACATACAGTGTAAGGACTGTAACAGCCACTATGTAGGACAGACTGGCAGAAGACTAGCAGAACGCATCCACGAACACCAACTAGCAGTCAGAAGACATGATGAAAACTCCTTAATCTCACAACACATGGACAGACTTAACCATACTTTCAACTGGGAAACTGTGAGTATATTAGACCAGGCCAAATCCAAAAATGCTAGAGAATTCCTGGAAGCTTGGCACTCTGACAAAGCAGCCATCAACAGACACATAGAGGTTAACAACATTTACATACCATTCATAAGAGACAATAGAATAGCCAGAAGACTAGAACACCCCTGGGCCAGCAATCAACAACAAGATATGCATAGATTAACAGCAAGATTAGCAGCAGAGGAGCAATCAAACAACACAATAGACCTTAATCAAGGAACTATTAACTCAGTCAATCACCCAAACAGCACACAACAGCCCAATCAAGGAACTACCAAGGAGAGTACAAGACCCCCACCAACACAGGCAGGACAAGCCAGGGTATATAAACAGACAGCAAGTTCCACTCCCTTTTCGCACTGAAGATGTTGCCTAGCCTGGCAATGAAACGTCTGCATGAAAACAGCAAGGCTCAGAGAGCACCAAAGACTCCCCACTTGCACACTTTGTACACTTGCACGAAGTCAGGGATCTTGTAGGATTAGAGTCAGGTGTATGATTTAACAAATTATACCAAGCAGGTGCTAATGATCAATGTCATATGTAGCTCGAAACACAGTCATTAGCTGAGACAGAAACAGCTGTGTAGGAGGCTTAAAACTGGGTGAGGAACAGCCAAACTCTGCCACTAAGGTGAGGTTGTGGAAGAGTTTCATGTCACAGGTCATACACCATGGCAAGACTGAGCACAGCAACAAGACACAAGGTAGTTATACTGCATCAGCAAGGTCTCTCCCAGGCAAAAATCTCAAAGCAGACGGGGGTGTCATGATGTGCTGTTCAAGCTCTTTTGAAGAAGCACAAAGAAACTGGCAACGTTGAGGACCGCAGACGCAGTGGTCGGCCAAGGAAACTTAATGCAGCAGATGAAAGACACATCATACTTACTTCCGTTCGATATCAGAAGATGTCCAGCAGTGCCATCAGCACAGAACTGGTGGAAACCAGTGGGACCCAGGTATACCCATCTACTGTCTGGAGAAGTCTGGCCAGAAGTGGTCTTCATGGAAGAATTGTGGCCAAAAAGCCATACCTCCGGTGTGGAAACAAGGCTAAGCGACTCAACTATGCACGAAAACATAGGAACTGGGGTGCAGAAAAATGTCAGCAGGTGCTCTGGACCGATGAGTCAAAAGTTGAAATATTTGGCTGTAGAAGGAGGCAATTTGTTCACCGAAGGGCTGGAGAGCGGCACGATAATGAGTGTCTGTAGGCGACAGTGAAGCATGGTGGAGGTTCCTTGCAAGTTTGGGGCTGCATTTCTGCGAATGGAGTTGGAGATTTGGTCAGGATCAATGGTGTCCTCAATGCTGAGAAATCAGGCAGATACTTATCCATCATGCCATACCATCAGGGAGGCGTGTGATTGACCCCAAATTTATTCTGCAGCAGGACAATGACCCCAAACATACAGCCAATGTCATTAAGAACTATCTTCGGTGTAAAGAAGAACAAGGAGTCCTGGAAGTGATGGTTTGGCCCCCACAGAGCCCTGATCTCAACATCATCGAGTCTGTCTGGGATTACATGAAGAGACAGAAGGATTTGAGGCAGCCTACCTCCACAGGAGATCTGTGGTTAGTTCTCCAAGATGTTTGGAAAAACCTACCTGCCAAGTTCCTTCAAAAACTGTGTGCAAGTGTACCTAGAAGAATTGATGCTGTTTTGAAGGCAAAGGGTGGTCACACCAAATATTGATTTGATTTGGATTTCTCTTCTGTTCACTTACTTTGCATTCTGTAAATTGATAAACATAAACAATTACAATATATACTGTACTGTATTTTTGAAAGCATTCTTACTTTACAGCATTTTTTCACACCTGCCTAAAACTTTTGCACAGTACTGTATATCTCATCAAGATATAATTGGAGAACAGTTGAATATATATAGTTTTAATAAATTATTGTGTATTTAGATGCACAAAATGTACCTTAGTTGGGAATTAGATAACATTTAAAAGTGTTCAGTTTAACCAATAATAACTGAGGCAGTGAGTGAGGACTAGAATTGTAATTAACTTCTTTAATATGGGCCAAGGTTGTAGAACGTGGCCCTCCAGATGTTGTTAAACTACAAGCCGTAGCAGTTTCAGCCATCAATAAGATTAGAGGGATGATGAGAATATAGTTCACCAATATTGTAAGGGTACTGTAGTAAATTTCCCATCCTTAATGTAGCATACAGCTACCATTGTAAGTAATGACGCATAGATACTCAAACTACTCTGCTGTTACAGTAAATTATATTAACCTCTTCAAGATTTTCTTTCTACAAATTTGAAATTTCCCACTCTGCATGTGCAAAGCCTAACCAGAATCCTGTACCAGCAATTTTGTAATGGATATTTCCCTTATTGTAGAATTACACCACCACCAAGATTCCTAAATTCATGCATGAGGACTGTTTATATAAAGTGTATGTACAAATGATCACAATCTTTCTATGTTACTTATCTTTTTTTTAACTTGTAAGAACTTGCAAATGACTTACGCAGTGTATACTTTTGATATAACTAATTGTAGGGTAGTGTGCTATTCTTGTATATATTTACTGGCCCAGCTTTCAGATAATTAAATAGTATCTGCAAAAAAACTGTACATCCAGTAATTATTGTAGAAACATCAGCTGCTAAAGCAAGTAACACTGCTTGCTTCTCTAGCTGGGAAATTTGGCGATAGATAGGATGTTTTTCACTCTATCATACTTTTACAAACACATAATTTGTTATAATTCAGGACTGCTATTGAAAAGGTCAAGTTGTATTTCAGTCTAATTTTTTCCAAAATTATATAATTGGTATGATTGGGGTTTAAATTGCTTAGAAAAAGACTTTTAAATTACTAATTTAAATAAAGTTTGCTATATTCTATTTAAAATATTTTCTGAGAAAGTATCATACTATTTGGCAATTATGAATAGATGCAGATTGGTCTGGAGGTTAGTCATTATAGTGGTTAAGATCATTACTGAAAATCATTTTCGCAGTCAATATTGTTTTTAAAGTAAAGGATTTCTAGTTGATGTTATATACATATGCAGAGGTTCTAAGCAGGCACATTTTTAAAAAAGTGCTGTACAGTATGCAAGAGCTGTTTTGGGGGTAATTCCAACCCTCTTCCCCCTGAAAAACGTAATTGAGGGGGATGGAAGAATGGCAAAGAGACTATCATTAAAGGAACTGCCATGAAAAGCTTGCTACCCTAAAACAGAAAGATGAGGGGGGGGAAAGCAGAGGAGAAGAAGCATCCACTGTTCTCTAAAGTCATTTCTGAAGCTGATAGATGCTGAGTATGTCACTGTAGTACTTTCCTCTGAGGTAGGAAGTAATTGGCCATGTCCTTCATCTGGCAACACATATATTCAGTAGATAATAATGCTGTAGGAGTGAATCCAGAATTTGATTCTTAAGGGTGGCTCCTATCTATGAGTTTCTCATCCAGTGAGCATTTCTGATAGAATGGAGATTGCCATCTCTTTCTGCAGCTGCTTCTGATCCCCTCCAAAAGTTTCCTCCATAGAATTAGGGTAATGACACTAGGAGCTATATGGGGAGGGAAAATAGGAAAAACATCTCACATCCCTCCAGTGCTGCTAACAGAATGTTCTGAACAGAACACCACTCAAAGGATCTGACTGCTAGGAGAAGAAAGTTTACGTCCAACCCAGAGAATAGTTGGTGTACTGCATGCTGCTTGAGGCAGCATGTCCGATATTTCTGTTCCAACTTATTCCCTTATATAAGGGTGAGAAACCCGTGGCCTCCCAGATGTGTCTGAATTACAATATATATAGAGTCCCAGCCAGCGTGAAATTGTGATAAATGCTAGCCATATTTCAGCCACATTTGAAGGGCCACAGATTTCATTTTCTTTTGAAGAATCAGGCTTTATCTCTGTATCCCAGATCCAAACTTCCATGTGCACATTATGGGTCTTCAGATTCCTCCTCCTGCCTGGATTTCCTTGTAAAGCATGTGAGTCTTGTTTGAAATCACAGGATCCTCTAATACAGAGCTTTCCAAACTGTGTGTCGTGACACAAAAGTGTGTCGCCACACACAGCGTGGTGTGTCGCCACACCACCCGGAAGCGGCGGCGGCAACTGCCGCCGCCATGCACACACGCGCTGCCGCACGCCCCCCCCGCGCTGCCGCTGGTGTGTCGCCAGCGGCAGCACTTTGGAAAGCCCTGCTTTAAAGGAGCCCCCAGCCTCTCTCAAGCTCACGGGGTTTCCCTCGAGTTTTCCAGGGGCCGTCCCGGGAACTGAGCCGCGCTCGCTTTACCTTTTCCCACGCAAAATCAGGCCGCAGAGATGTGTGACGGCGGTGGCCGCTTGGCGGAACCGCCGCCGGCTTGGCGACCCTGTTTCGGGCTTGTCCTGCGAGAGGTAAGGGGCGCTGGGGGAGCCCGGGAAGGTGGGCGGCGGTAGAAGGAGCAGCCCGGCGGTGGACCCCGAGGCGTCCATGGCCCCAGCCCTGCGACGTTGCTCGGAGCTGCCCCAGGCGGGTAGCTTCATGCCTGGATTGAAAAAGTGGAGGACGAGGGAGTTGCCTTCTTCTTACTCTCCTCACCGAGAACCGCAAACAAACGCCCAAAGACGGGCACTCAAGCGGGGCATGTTGGTTTACTCCCCATGGAAACTCGGAGGCCCGTCTGAGGAAGGGCTGGGTGGACGGTCGAGGCGCGCTTTCCCTTCCTGCTAGGCCCAGGTGCTGCATATGTTGGATTTCTGCTTGTCGGCGGGCCTAGCCGGGATGACGGGGGCTGCCTGAGCCGGATGTCGAGATGGACTCTGCTCCCCATTTTATAGGCACAAACTGGCTGGAGACTGGAATTGGAGGGGACACCAGCAACAGGACTCTTCTCCTCCAGCTATCAATCCTGTCTGGGAGGTCTTCAGGTCAGAAAAGTCAAGATGGCGGCCATGAGGGTGCAATTGAAGCTCCACCTATGGGTTGCCAGGCTGCGTGTCTCAATGCCAAAAGAAATGCACTGTCTGTTGTTAGTGTGTGGCACACCTAAAAACCTGATGGGCTTTGATCACACCATTGTGGCTGCCATCTTGACTTTTTTGTCTGTACCCGGCAGACACACCTAGACATGCCCAAGAGAAAGGAAAGAGGAAGACCTCTCTTGAGCCTAGGTAGCTCTTAGCAGAGTAGCCTGTTGTGAAGGGGAGGGGGTGTCAAGTGGCCAGGCTATGCTAAAAAGTAACTTTTTCTCAAGTTTGCAGCCTGCTGATGGTTTTAACTGGTTTTCCTGCACTTTACCCTTGCCTCCTACACTACACTATGTGATCCTTGTGGTCCCTTCCAACTCTTTGATTCCATGAATCTCCTTTTGGGTGATCACTGAAAACAGCACAGATTTCTGACATTTTGAGGGAAGCCCTATATGTAGTGATAATCCTCAAATAGACATGTAGAGTTAAAAAACTTGACACTCACCAAAACCCATCCCTGTCTACATGCATGATGTGGCCCATGCTGTGTTCTTCATTGTCCTCCTCTCCCTGAACTAAATTATTGTTCCCATCATATTAATTTTAACAAAATTAGTTGGGTGTCACTTTTATAGTGGAGCGTTATGTATAATTTGCATACCTCTTTTTAACCCTGAAGTCTAGTTGGTTTAGGTAAGCACATATGTTGAGAGAGTGGTAAAGTAAGCATGCAAAGACAAGACAATAACAGAACAGCACATTCAGCTATTCATTCTTCATACTGTTCCTGGGTGTGAAACTCCAGTGCTGTGCAGAAGAATCTTAAGGGAGTTTTTATGCTTCCGCTTTGCATAATAGTTGAGGGTTGAAGATTGGGTTCACACATCTACCCACACATAATGGACTCCTCAGTTGATCAATTATCTGGGTTCATACAAGAAGCTGAACCAAAAACTAACCATACAGGCTATGCACAGTGCTCTCAACAAAATTGTGGTTGGTCAGTTTCAAACTGAATGTGTATGTGTGAACAAGCGATTATGGCAGAGCTTTCCAAACTGTGTGTCGCGACACATTTCTGTGTCACGGCAAGGGCCCAGGTGTGTTGCAGGGGAACCCGGAAGAAGAGGCCATGCACCACGTGGAGCCCCGCCCATCCCTTGCCGCGCCGACAGGTCCCTACTCTGAACCCAGCTCTTCAGCTCTCGCCGCAGAAGCCAGGTAAGTTAGCAGCCCGGTAGGGCTGCAACTGGGGGGGGGGGGGGGAGGGAGGGTGCAGGGATGCGACTAGGCTGCCGCGCGGGGGGTGCAGGGACCATGAAGCGCGGCGGCCAGAGACATAGCTTTAAGTGCCAGCGGCCTGGCAGCCAAGAAAGGAACGGGGAGGCGGCTCCGCTGCCCGCCTCGCATGGCCCCTGCGCCGTCCGCGTCTCCAGCTCCCCCTTCCCCTTGGCGGCGGCCCCAGCCAGGTAGAGGCAGGACTGGGTGAGCGGACAGGTGGCATTCTCCGCCTCCGTGGCTTGGCCTGGCTCGCCGCTTCCTTCCGTTGCCTACGAGCAGAAGATGGCGGCGGTCTGATGCACGGCCCGCGAGAGCTGAGCTAGGGCCGAGCCGAGGGAGCCTGCCGGCGGCTCCGGCATGACGAGAGGGCTCCCGGCGCTCCGGGGAGACCCAGCGCGGGCTGCGGGGACGGGGCAGAAGGAGAGGAGCCGCCGGCGGGAGCTCGGTGCGAGGAGCACCTCGCCAGTGCCTGCCCAGCTTCCACTGCGCTTCGTCGGAGAAGGTAAGACGCTGCGCCGGCGGGCGGGTGTCTGAGAGGAGGCGGGCGGGCAGGCAGGGGGTCACCTGCAGCGGGCTCATCTGACCATCCTTCCCGGAGCTGCTGGGGCCAGATGGAGCGGTGGGGGACTCGGAATCACTCCTTCCAGCAGGTGCTCCAAGCCCAGCTGTTCAGCCATCGATCAAGGATCGATCAGGCCTGGGGACAGGACTGGCCGAGGGGCTCGGAGGGAAGACGGGTCCCTGTTGTCTGAGACATCCTCACGCATCCTCCCCCCTCCCCCCACAATATGGCAGCAATAACAGGCAGGGCCCGAAAGAGAAGGAAAGCGCCAAGAAAGAGCGGGGATCCTGCACTTTCCACTCTCCAGAAGAGCGTTCCGCACTTGGATCCATTTCTGCCAGAGCCTTCGCAGCAGGTGGTGGTCGCTGTGGTTGTTATTGCTGCCATATTGCGGGGGGAGGGGGAGAGGTTGTGTGAGGATGTCTCAGGCAACAGGGACCCGTCTTCCCCCCTGAGCCTCTCGGCCAGCCCTGCTCCCGGGCCTGATCGATCCTTGATCGATGGCTGAACATCTGGGCTTGGAGCGCCCGCTGGAAGGAGCGATGATGCCGAGTCCCCCACTGCTCCATCCGGCCCCAGCAGCTCCGGGAAGGATGGTCAGATGAGCCTGCCTCAGCCGCCCGCCCGCCAGCGCGGCGTCTTACCTTCTCTGATGAAGTGCGGTGGAAGCCGGGCAGGCGCCGGCGAGGCGCTCGTGCCGCGCTCCTGCCGGCGGCTCCTCTCCTGCTTCTGCCCCGTCCCCGCCGCCTGCGCTGGGTCTCCCCGGAGTGCCGGGAGCCCTCTCGTTGGGCCGGAGCCACCGGCAGGCTCCCTCGGCTCGGCCCCTGCTCAGCTCTCGCGAGCTGCGCGTCAGACCGCCGCCATCTTCCACTTGTAGGTGATGGGAGGAAGCGGTGAGCCAGGCCAGGCCACGGAGGCGGAGAGCGCCACCTGTCCGCCCACCCAGTCCCGCCTCTGCCTGGCTGGGGCTGCCGCCAACGGGAAGGGGGAGCCGGAGACGCAGACGGCGCGGGGGCCATGCGAGGCGGGAGCGGAGCCGCCTCCCCGTCCCTTTCTCAGCTTTCAGGCCGATGGCACTTCTCGGGAGGGAAAACCCATGTCTCCGGCCACCGCACTTTGTGGTCCCTGCACCCCCCACCCCCCCCAGCGCAGCAGCCTAGTCGCGTCCCTGCACCCTCCCCCCCAGTTGCAGCCCTACCGGGCTGCTAACTTACCTGGCTTCTGCGGTGAGAGCTGAAGAGCTGGGTTCAGAGCAGGGACCTGTCGGCGCAGCAAGGGATGGGCGGGGCTCCACTTGGTGCATGGCCTCCTCTTCCGGGTTCCCCTGCAACACACCTGGGCCCTTGCCGTGACACAGAAATGTGTTGCGACACACAGTTTGGAAAGCTCTGATCTACAATTACATACAATACAATACATACAATACAAGACTGGGGGGCCGTGGGCGGGATTTGGAGCTGGCAGCCAATCACGTGGGGTGGGGTTTGGAGCCGGGAGCCAATCACGTGTGCTGGGGGCAGGGTTTGGAGCCGGGAGCTAATCACATGGTCCGGGGGCGGGGTTTGGAGCCTGCAGCCAATCACATGGGCCGGGGGCAGGGTTTGGAGCCGGGAGCCAATCACGTGGGCCGGGGGCAGGGTTTTGAGCCGGGAGCCAATCACATGGGCCGGGGGGCGGGGTTTGGAGCCGGCAGCCAATCACGTGGGCCGGGGGCGGGGTTTGGAGCCGGCAGCCAATGCCGGGGGGCGGGGACTCCTCATTAGTGTGTCACGAAATTATGCATGGCTAAAAGGCGTGTCACCAACATGAAAAGTTTGGAAAGCCCTGCTCTAATAGTTCCCCGTGAGGGGCTAGGGGTGGTAGCACAAGATATTCCACTACCCTTTCCATGAAACCCTTTGTTGGTGATACCTGCCTAACACGTATTATGCAATCAGCTTTAACAATTAATTTCCCTTTAACAAGTAATTTCCCTTTGAAGATTTGATACAAGGATGCTTAAAAAAACAGGTTTTTAACATGATTCTAAAGATTTTCATCCATCTGACTACAGTGATAAAATCCTGATGTAACACTAATAAAGATGGCTTATTCAGTTTGATATATTGCTGTTACTAGTTAAAAAAGTATAGCAGCTCAATTTTCACTCTTTCTTTCTTTCAGTCCATGCAGTGACATTATTTCTTAATATCTTTGGATGTCTGGCCTGGTTTTGCCTTCAACCCAGTCGAGGAGTTGACTTTGGACTGAGCATTCTCTGGTTCTTGCTTTTTACCCCATGTTCATTTGTGTGCTGGTACAGACCACTTTATGGAGCCTTCAGGTAAAAGTATTGATATAATCTGTAATTCGTGCTATTAAAAAGGTATATAATTGATATCTTTTTTATTTTCCAGAAAATTTCAAAACATACATTGGCAAAAATATACCTATCTAGAACATCATTTATTTAACTCAGGTTTTACAACTTTTAGTGTCAATTACATAAACATTCAATAATATTCAAAGTTGGTTTTCTGGGTTCTTTTGTAACATTTGGAGGTATTTGCTTAAGCAGCAGTGTACTTGGAAGGGATCCCAAGCTCCTTATAACAGTGATAGTCTTGAAATAATATATGAAGTTGATACCATGCAGTTACCAGAAGGTGTCAGTTGACCAGCTCTCCCGATCTATCATGGTACCTCACAGATCATGGTTGAGAACAATTTATCTTTTGAAGTTGCCCTGGATTGGAGTCATTTGTACGAGATGGGTGGTAAAGAAATGCAATCAATCAATCAATCAGTCAAATAGAGTAGATAGGGACAAGCTATTCAAGACATAAAAGTTAAGCATGTTTTGTAGTTGATTTGTTTGCTTTTAATTATTGTGTTTTGCCTCTGACATTTAACTTTCTGGTAGTGTTTACTGTAGTTGGTCAGTTTGCCAAGAATGCTTCTGAAAGTGCCTATTTCCAGGGGTTTGATGTAGTCATAAAAACAGAATTTATATACAAAATAGATGTTTGCATTGTTTTTATTTATTTGTTCTGTTGGCCTCGCAGAGATGAGAAACTTGCTATAATGTTTGGCAAGTATTGTGAAAATATTTCACTTTTTCCTTTCCTTCTCTTTCAGGAGTGATAGCTCCTTCAGGTTCTTTGTTTTCTTCTTTGTATACATTTGTCAATTTGCTGTGCATGTACTTCAAGCTGTAGGATTCCAAGGATGGGGCAACTGGTAAGTGTCCTGCAGTATTATTCTTTGATAAAAGTATGCAGCAAGAGCAATAACTTGCCACCTTTGCAAAGGTATTATAGTCCCCTGAGAAACATTTCCTTTTAAATGTTTTATAGAGATAAGCATCAGGTGTTTGCAATAATAAGGTATTTCCCAAATGCCCACAATGAGTAGATTATGTTTAAATTAAACCACATAACAAAAATTCAAATTCAGATCCAGACATTAATATATCATATAGTATGTTGTCATGGCAACAAAGCATTTGTAGATAGATAGAACTACAGGTAGTCCTCGAGTTACAATGGTAATTGGGACTGGAATTTATGTTGCTAAGCGATGCAGTTGTAAAGCGCGACATCACGTGACCGTATCGCTTAGCGGTGGCAATCCCAGCACTCCCCATTGCCGTCGTTAACCAAATTCTACTGGTCATTAGCCGAGGACTCACCCCGATCCAAGCCATTCCTGGCTTGGTCCCTCCCAGCCCTGAGCGTCAGTTCTTCCAAGGTAAGGGGCTGCCTCCCCTTCAACTCCCCCCAACTGCCTATTCCTCCCCATCTGCCCTTTTGGCTGCCCTGCACCCTGCCTTGCGGGGTAGCAAGCAGCCCCAGAACCACATGGATCGGGGGCTCCTTGCCACGCTGCGGCTCAGGGGCTGCAAAAAGCCCCTGAACTGCAGTGCGAAGCCACAGTCGCCCCTGGAAGCCACAGCCGCCCCAACCTGGCCCAGCAGCGCAGTTCCTGCTGCTGACGAGGCATGCCTGCCTTGGCCCTTTGCGATGCAGCTGCTGGCCACGTGAGGCCATCTTTCCCAGGTCTTGCCGTGTCCTCCTTTCATGCTGGCACAGCTGCGGCCTTTTTTCATGCACCTGCCTTGAAAAGGACTCTTCTAGCCAGGTCCTCCTTTATGCCAGCACAGCTGGGGGCCTTCTTTCATGCGCCTGCCTTCCAAAGCCTTGCGAGAAGGCTGCACACAATTTAGACAAGGCCACGTGCGATTTGGACAAGGGGCAGGTGCAGCCTTGGGAAGAAGGTCTGACGTGGCCAGCAGCTGCTTCGTGAACGGCCAGGCCAGGTGTGCCTTGTCAGTAGCGGCAGGAAGAAGATGGCAAAGGTCAGCTGGGGGTGGCAAAGCTGGCAGGGGTGGCAGAGCCAGTGAGTGCAAAGGGACGTAGGGACGTAGATGGGGGGGAGATGGGTGGGGGGACGTAGTCAAAGGGACGTAGATGGGGGGAGATGGGTGGGGGGAGTTGAAGTGCCCCTGTGGCCATAAGTGCGGGCGGGCTGCCAAGTGCCCAAATTTTGATCACATGACCACAGGGACACTGTAACGGCCTGACTTTGGGGACCGGTCATAAGTCCCTTCGTTCACTGCCGCCGTAACTTTGATCAGTCGCTGAATGAATGGTTGTAACTTGAAGACTACCTGTACATTGCTTTTGCCTGCATTTTCTTACTGTGATATCAGATCCAGTAGGAAAGTGATATCAGGAATCTGGGCATGCCAAGAAGCAGGGTGGCTGCCAGGCCATTTGCTAGTCACTGCTTACTTGCAAGGGGGATGTCTACTGAAGGAATAAGATGTGCCTGCTGTCCTTGTCATATGTACTGATGTCGTCTTCTCATTTGCCCTTATTATCAGGAACTGGAGAAAACTGCAGTGGTGGGTAGGGGGTGGGGAAATCCTTTAGTTCAGTTTTGCATGGAGCCTAGGTGAGAATCGGGCAAGCTGCGTTCTCACAGCAGTCAGAGAGAAGCCTTTACTGCACTTTAAATGGAACCTTCTTGTGCAGAAGTGCAGGATTGTTGGCCAAACATTGTTGAACCACAGCTTCCAACAGTACCAATTCGGTATTTCCAGTATGTTGGATTGAGGATGAGAGGAGCTGTGGTTCAGCAGCATTTTGAAGGCAAGATGTTTTTTTAGGTTGCTGATTTCTGCCTCTCCCCCAATCCTAATTCAAATTCATTCCGCTTGGATTTTAAACATAACTTAAGTGTCTTAAAATACAAAGAGACTACTGTATATAATGTGCATTTTGTGTGATTTTTATTACTACACTGGATCTCAAGATGTACAAAGTTTTTTTTATATGTGTGGCAATATATGTTCTATCTCTTTTTCTATGTGTAATTTGGTACAGATATTGTAGTTTTGCTGCAGCAAGCTGGATGCTGAAATAATGTTACACAAATAGCCCTCTTAACCTGTGCTCATATTTTTAAGTAAAAATGTTGTGGCTTGTTGGATTAACGAAGTATTAAAGGAGAATATGTCTCTGTCATTTTACTGTACTTATGGCCCTATGTAGCTGAAAGGTGTAATGCAGAGCTTTCCAAACTGTGTGTCGCGACACATTTCTGTGTCGCGGCAAGGGCCCAGGTGTGTCGCAGGGGAACCCGGAAGAGGAGGCCACGTGGAGCCCCGCCCATCCCTTGCCGCGCCGACAGGTCCCTGCTCTGAACCCAGCTCTTCAGCTCGCCGCAGAAGCCAGGTAAGTTAGCAGCCCGGTAGGGCTGCAACTGGGGGGGGGGTGCAGGGACGCGACTAGGCTTCCGCGCTGGGGGGGTGGGGGGTGCAGGGACCGCAAAGTGCGGCGGCCAGAGACATGGCTTTAAGTGCCAGCGGCCTGGCAGCCAAGAAAGGGACGGGGAGGCGGCTCCGCTGCCCGCCTCGCATGGCCCCCGCGCCGCCCGTGCCATCCGCGGCTCCGGCTCCCCCTTCTCCTTCCCGTTGGCGGCGGCCCCAGCCAGGCAGAGGCAGGACTGGGCGAGCGGACAGGTGCCGTTCTCCGCCTCCATGGCCTGGCCTGGCACACTGCTTCATCCTGTTGCCTACGAGCAGAAGATGGCGGCGGTCTGATGCGCGGCCCGCGAGAGCTGAGCTGGGGCCGAGCCGAGGGAGCCTGCCAGAGGCTCCGGACCAACGAGAGGGCTTCCAGCACTCCGGGGAGACCCAGCACGGGCGGTGGGGACGGGGCGGAAGGAGAGGAGCCGCCGGCGGGAGCGCAGCACGAGGAGCGCCTCGCCGGCGCCTGCCCGGCTTCCCGCGCGCTTCATCGGAGAAGGTAAGATGCCACGCGGGCGGCTGAGGGGAGGGCGGGCAGGCAGGGGGTTGCCTGCAGCGGGCTCATCTGACCATCCTTCCCGGAGCTGGTAGGGCAGGATGGAGTGGTGGGGGACTCGGCACCGCTCCTTCCAGCGGGCGCTCCAAGCCCAACTGTTCAGCCATCGATCAAGGATCGATCAGGCCCGGGGGCAGGGCTGGCCGAGGGGCTCTGGGGGAAGACGGGTCCCTGTTGCCTGAGACATCCTCACGCATCCTCCCCCCCTCCCCCCACAATATGGCAGCAATAACAGGCAGGGCCCGAAAGAGAAGGAAAGCGCCAAGAAAGAGCGGGGATCCTGCACTTTCCACTCTCCAGAAGAGCGTTCCGCACTTGGATCCATTTCTGCCAGAGCCTTCGCATTGCTGTGGTTGTTATTGCTGCCATACTGCGGGAGGAGGGGGGGAGGATGCGTGAGGATGTCTCAGGCAACAGGGACCCGTCTTCCCTCTTCCCCCGAGCCCCTCGGCCAGCCCTGCCCCCGGGCCTGATCGATCCTTGATTGATAGCTGAACAGCTGGGCTTGGAGCGCCCGCTGGAAGGAGCGATGCCGAGTCCCCCACTGCTCCATCCGGCCCCAGCAGCTCCGGGAAGGATGGTCAGATGAGCCCGCTGCAGGCGACCCGCTGCCTGCCCGCCTGCCTCTCAGCCGCCCGCCCGCCAGCGCGGTGTCTTACCTTCTCCGACGAAGTGCAGTGGAAGCCAGGCAGGCACCGGCGAGGCGCTCCTCGTGCCGCGCTCCCGCCGGCGGCTCTTCTGCTTCTGCCCCGTCCCAGCCGCCCACGCTGGGTATCCCCGGAGCGCCGGGAGCCGTCTTGTTGGGCTGGAGCCGCCGGCAGGCTCCCTTGGCTCGGCCCCCGCTCAGCTCTCGCGAGCCGCGCGTCAGACCGCCGCCATCTTCTGCTTGTAGGTGATGGGAGGAAGCGGCGAGCCAGGCCAGGCCACGTAGGCGGAGAGCGCCGCCTGTCCGCCTGCCCAGTCCCGCCTCTACCTAGTTGGGGCCGCCGCCAAGGGGAAGGGGGAGCCGGAGACCCAGACGGCACGGGGGCCATGCGAGGTGGGCAGCGGAGCCGCCTCCCCGTCCCTTTCTCAGCTTTCAGGCCGATGGCACTTCTCGGGAGGGAGAAGCCATGTCTCTGGCCGCCGCACTTCGTGGTCCCTGCACCCCCCACCACCCCCCAGCGCGGAAGCCTAGTCGCGTCCCTGCACCCTCCCCCCCAGTTGCAGCCCTACCGGGCTGCTAACTTACCTAGCTTCTGCGGCGAGAGCTGAAGAGCTGGGTTCAGAGCAGGGACCTGTTGGCGGGGCAAGGGATGGGCGGGGCTCCACATGGTGTATGGCCTCCTCCGGGTGGTGTGGCGACACACCATGCTGTGTGTGGCGACACACTTTTGTGTCGCGACACACAGTTTGGAAAGCTCTGCTCTACTCTATTTTAAAATCTATTTGTGCAGTTTTTTCCACTGTCAACGATGACTTGGAAAAATAATATAGGAAGCTTTATAATCACAATACAGAACAGAATACACATTCTAGGCTTCATTAACATCCTAGCACCTAAAGAAAAACCCTATAAGGCCTCAAAATTCATTAAAAAAAATAAACAAAAAACTAAGAGGGTCAGTCATCCATATCTTGGGGGAGGCTGGGCCTTTGGGCAGTTGCCACCTCCTGGGTCCCACTAGAGGACATTATTTCACAAAAGGACCTGGATCTGCCAGATCTCATGGGATAGGCAGAACTATTGGAGACAGGTGGTTCCACAAGTAGCCTGACCCTGTGCCATGCAGGCTTTAATTGAATTGCACCAAGAAGCCCATTGGAGGCAGTGCAGCTCTTGTAGCAGTGGTGATATGCAGGCATACTGTGATGTATCCAAAACTGCACGTGTCACTGCATTCTGGACCAACTGCAGCTTCCAAATGCTTTTCAAGGGCTGCCCCACGTAGAACACCTTCCGGTATTCCACTCAGGAAGTGACTAAGGCATGAGTGACCACGAGCAGAGCCTCCTAATCCAGGAATGGGTACAAACTGGCACAAGGGATGGATTTATGCAAAAGCCCTCCTGGCCAAGGTACCACCTGCTCCTTGAGTAGGAGCCATGAGTCCAGGAGGAACCCCCCCCCCCCGATTGAGCATCAACCCTGACTGGGACAGTACTACCCCAACCAGTGTTAACAGTGGAAGATTTCCAAATCCAGGGGTCCCTAAAACCGAGTCTTTCCCCTCAATTACTGATAATCACTTGAAAACTAGGGCAAGCAAAGAGAATTTTGGACTGTTTTTATAATCTCAAGGGAATGTTTTTTTCCTCTGAACTACTGGATGTTTGGAAAAAAGTCTGAATGCGTCAGAAAAGAGGTTGAAGTGGTTAGGATGAACACCCCCAACCCCTTTTTAGAAGATTAATTAATCAGTGGTCTAGTGGTGAAGGTGCTGGGCTAGATACCAGGAGACTGAGAGTTCTAGTCCCGCCTTAGGCAAGAAAGCCGGCTGGGTGACCTTGGGCCAGTCTCTCTCTCTCAGCCCAACTCACCTCACAGGGTTGTTGTTGTGGGGAAAATAGGAGGAGGAAGGAGTATTAGGTATGTTCGCCGCCTTGAGTTATTTATAAAAATAATAAAGGCAGGATAAAAATAAATAAATAAATAAATAAATAAATATACAATTGATAAAAATATATTTATAGTACTTTATAAAACATGAATACTAGGATGAGTTACTTAAAGCAATATACATAATTAAGTCTATTCAGATAAAATTAACAATTTGATTGCTTCCTACTGAGAGCCAGGCAATAGAAGGAAAATAGGAGAAGGAAAGAGTATTAGGTATGTTCACCGCCTTGAGTTATTTATGAAAATAATAAAGGGATAGAAAACAAACAAACAAACAAATAAATGTGTTTGGTTTTTTGTGTGTGTGTGTGTGAGAAAAACAAATTGTCCTCTGATTAAATTCCTATAGTTTTTTATGTTTTTAATTATTCTTATATAATGGTTTTTAGGTAATATTGTTTATATATTTACTGTTTTATTGAATTGTACGCCACCCAGAGTCACTTTTGTGAGATGGGCGGCCCTATAAATTTGATTGATTCATCAATAAATAAATAAATAAGCAATTCCCTTGTCAGTATTCAAAATTGAATGGGAATCTTATCATGGAACAATTACATTATTTGGCATGTAAGAATGTATGAAGCAGGATTTGCATGGTTAATTTGCTACTTCATGGAAGGATGTCAGCTTTAAAAATGTTCTAATTATGTTTTACAAGCAATAAATTTGGACTAAGCTAACGCTCCTCCTAGTTGCTGTTTTCCTTACTAACGACTGTTTTGATCAAATTTTGACTGTTTTATTGGAACATCTACATCCCTGAATTACGTATATCAGAAGTTGTGATAGACATTTAAACATGCTGTGAATAATTTAGATCTGTTTCCCATCCATAGGCATATGGATGCTTTTCAGTTTAAATAAAAGTACAAGAATTCTTCCTTATGGCATAAAATATGGTGTAATTAATGGTCCACATTCCCAAGCAGTATCTAAGTCAGGAAAAGAATGCTCAAGCAGGTGGTTGTGTAATTTAAATAGCAACTTTTCAGTATGCTTACATGAGGTACAATTTGTGAAATTTAATTCTAGCTTAATATAACATAGGCAATTTACAAAATCCAGTAAGACAGGAAAAGAATTCAGGTCTTCTTCGCCCCCCCCTCCCCCCCAAATCATCTAAGTGTTTGTGTTTTCAATTCTTCAAGAGTGGGTTTTTAAAAATTGCTCTAAGAACTCCCTCTGTAATCCAGAGGAGAAAATGATATTTTCCTTTAAAGGACAGTAATGGAGGGAAGAATAGCCACACCTCTCTAAAGTGCTGTTATAGATGTGGATTTGAGAGCTCTCTCTTTTTTCTTTAGTGGATGGATTTCATCTCTCACTGGACTAAACCATAGTATTCCAGTAGGCATTATGATGGTAGTCATAGCAGCACTTTTTACAGCTTCTGCAGTCATCTCACTAATTATGTTTAAAAAGGTAAGTTTTTTTCCCCCATCCATCATCCATCTTGCTGATAACGTGGTGTGTACATATCTGCATATCTGGAGTCTTTTGAGAGGAGAAGCCATATAAAAATAAATAATAACCATAATCAGTTGGGTTGACTAAATTCTTTCCTGATACTATTCACATTTGTTCTACCTTATTTAGAAGTTAAATAAATAAAATAGATGATTTCTTTCACTGTTATTTAAAATGTCAATAATAGCAAATTAGTTTGATTTAGAGCTTGTTTGATTTTTCTCTCCCCCCCCCCCCAATGTTTAAGCTGAGGCCTTTTGTGAAGAGAGCCCATCATGAGCTTAGGGATCAAAAGATTATGCACACAAAGAACTTAATTTTGTTCTTTCCTGCAACGCCTCTTAAAAAATCTGCATTTAATATTTAGAAACTAGATGGGTCACATCCGATATTAAGAGCGTGAGCTCCTGCCATGAGAGTTTTCCTCTCCATCCTCTCTCTGTAGTCTTCCATCTTCCTGGAGCAGATTGTGGCATTTGCCCAGCCCTGCATACTATTGTTTACCATTTAAAAATATTTAAATGATAACAATGTTACATTTATTCATTTGGAGGAACAAAATCCCTTGGCAATACTCAAAGTTGAGTATTAAATCATAAACTTTCTAAGGAATCCTGAGACCACAAAAGTGGACACCTGAATAAGGTAAGCAACATCTACGCTGTATTACTGTAGAGCTCAGAGGTTGGTCAACCGGTATCACCCACCCTCTGATACACCTCGGATAGATTCAGTTCCCGTCCTTCAGCTGAATCAGAACCCTTGTCAGTGTAATGGTGTGTGGCCTTTTTGTTTAACCACTAGGGGTCTCAGTTTATACTTACAACTCGAGTGCCTTCTATCCTAGATAGTGCAGTAGGCATGGTCAAGAAAAAAATAAGGCTTATCCCTGTGATTTAAAACAACAACAATATTTTAACTAGCTAAAATACCTCCCTTAAAATAAGTTGGATCTAAAAAATGATATTTTTCTCTTTGCCAAGTACTGACTTCAGGCATTAATCTGTTAACTTTAGGCAACATGTTCAAGGAGCTGTTGTAACTTAGAAGAGATTTTTAAAAGTGTGAAAAGTTTTTATTTGTTTTTAGTTGTAGGACTAAAAACCACTCTCATAATCCATGGAAAAGTAGTATTAAGTAATCTGGTTAGCTTAGTAATATCCTCCTTTTAAGAACATACCATCTTTTGGATTTTTATTTTTTATTTTTATAGTAGTTTTTAAATGTATAGTCTTTTAACTTTTTATATATTGTGATTGTAAACCGCCCAGAGTCTACCATGGTAGAGATGGGTGGGGATAAATTCAAATAATAAATAAATCTCATTTCATTGCTTATGGTGTAATTCTAAACTAATTTACTTAGAAGCAAGCCTCATTCAGCTCAGTAAGACTTATCCCTCTATAAACATTGCAACCTTAACTGTGACTATAGTGTGCCACTGAATATTCTTTTGCCATTCCTTGACCTTTAACTAGATACTCCAGAGTTATAGGTTATTAGAAACATTTTCGTGTTCTTACATTCAGTGTGAGGTCCTTTCTTCCTCAAAGATAGTAAAGGAGTATTCTAGTCTGGCTTTCCTAGCCTAACTGTGTGCATATCAAATACTTATTTCCAACAAAAGGTTTCAGTTAAATTACTCTTAATGTTTGGTGAAATTTTATCAGGGCTTCTCAGCTCCATGTATTTCAATGTTCAGCAGGCAGAACTTATTAGGCCCATAGCAATTTTCTTATTTACAGTCTTCATCCTGTTTAATTTATCATGATGGTCCTAAAAGAGCCATATAGGATATTTCTTTGGAACCATAGTAACTTCTGTCCATGAAAATCAGTATGCACAGAAATCTAATATGCCCCTATTGACATATACGGTATGCTAAGCCATCAATTTTATTTATTTGGTTTTACTTAGGATGTAGTTATATGCAGTGGTGTTTTTAACAAGCCACAGTGGTGTCAAAATGATGATATATGAGCTGTAACATCATTGTGCAGATGATGCAGCTTATCATGCTTTCTAAAAGGCAAAAGATTTACACAATTTGAAGAGAGACCATAGTGCTTTGCAACGTCTGCTTAGATTCATTGTAGCCTGTCTCAGACAAAAGTCCGTGCCATGATTGGAAGTGGCTATTAAATGGTGGCCTAACCCTTTTTGTTAAGCTCTGTGTAATGGTTATGTCTTGAAATATGCCTCAAACTTTCTCTTTGGGCTTCTTTATAGGTTCATGGTTTATACCGTACAACTGGAGCAAGTTTTGAGAAGGCCCAGCAAGAATTTGCAACGGGTGTCATGTCCAACAAAACTGTACAAACTGCTGCAGCCAGTGCTGCCTCAACAGCAGCAACCAACGCTGCTCAAAATGCTTTCAAGGGTAATCAAATATAGACAAAAGAGATGAAACTCAGTACAAATTTCTGGCTGTACTTTATTTTCCAGTCCCTAAAGACTTATGTTAAAAATGCACACACAGCATGTATGTCTTTTCAGCTGTGCATGGGCTAAGACAGAAAAAGGTCCTTATTTCATTCCTTTTAGAATTTTTTATTGAGAAGTTCTTCCTAGTTACACTACTAGCTTACAGTGGTTAATTGTTTCTCCATATTTTTGGAGGTACATGGTATTTGGTGAAAAATAGAACAGTAGTTTTAAAAGTTCAGCTTCTGAGATAAGCAGATGATTTTGTTTTTCCATGGTCTGTCACTCTCTGTGGAACTGTTCCTCCTGACTTGAGAAAAGCACTTTGAATTAACCCTATTCATTACACTTTGCTTTCCTGTTTTCATAAGAAACAAAAAAAGCTGACAATTTTGAACACTAAATTTTGGCTGCTGCTTTGTAGCTCCAGCAGCTGATGAAGGACAGACGTAAGCTTAAAATAAGTATGATAGATAATGTAAATTCTTTTTTTAGGAGAATAGATTTTTTTAATAATCTGAGTCTGCATGAAAGAATTTTGACCATCTGCACTAGTGTTCTGGTCCAGAATTTGTCTATCACTCCGGTTATAGTATTTGTTGAGATCTGTTTTCATGGTGTATATAGTGTTCTAACTCCGATATCTTGGAGCGCAGATGTCTTCATCGAAGTAATGCAACATGGAGTGAAGAGAATTGTTTAACTGAGGCAGAGTTATTATATTTGCTCTTTTTGATTTCACTACTCATGACTAGGAAGCACATATTTCTAAACAGAATCTGTTTATCAATATTTAGAACACTCATAGCTAGTCCATTTTGACCTGTGTTAAATTGTAGTGGAATTTTTTTTGTGTGCTTAAGGATTTTGACATTTTTAGAGTGTGCACTTGTGTTTAATTATATTATACCTTTAGTCTTGTCAGTCACTCTGTTTACTATTTGTATAAACATCTGAATATACAGTAACTTATTTAAATTTTTAACACAACTGTAGACCCTAATCAGGCTTTTAAGCACTGATAATTATGTGCTTGAATTCTTTTAACATACTTCAGCCTTCATATGAGATTTAATCTGAATAAATGCATTTTATTAAATGCAAATTGAAGATACATTTTAGCATAATCAGTTTAGTATGGTATACAGTAGCTCTTTGTTATTTTAATTCTTCATAATATTCTGAATTTTAATAGCTTCCTCTTCAGGTCACTTTTTCCCATTTGAGTTTCTAAATGGTAAGTGTTAATGGATGATAATTTGAAACATGCTATGGATTAACCAGTTGAATGGTTTTCCATTTCTGATTAAGAGATTTTTATTCTTCTGTTGGGTAAAATATTGCAATAGAGAATCTGATTTTCTTGAACTCTGACATAACATTTATTTGAAAAAAAAATTGAATTCATCATGTTCTAAATTTTTCCACCTGGAGTGTAATCATGTCTTCTTTAAAATATTCAATAGATTGAATTGGTTGGAAGGGACCTTGGATATCATCTAATCCAGCCTTTCTCAAACTTGGCAACTTTAAGATGTGTGGACTTCAACTCCCAGAATTTCCCAGCCAGCCTGGCTGGGGAATTCTGGGAGTTGAAGTCCACACGTCTTAAAATTGCCAAATTTGAGAAAGACCGATCTAATCCAACAGTGCCCAATGTACAAATCCATTACTGTTGCATCTTGACGAATGGCTATCCCTTCTCTGTTTGAATACCGCCAGGGGAGAGTCTTCCACTTCCCAAGGCAGTCTGTTCCATTGTTGAATAGCTTTTGCTATTTTTCTTGATGTCCGACTGAAATCTACTTCCTTGTAATCTAAATCTATTGTTCTTTGTCTTTTGGAACAACTCTGATCAATTCTGGCCTGTTTTGTACAAGACAGCCCTTCAAAATACTTGAACACAACTATCACGTCTTTTCTCCGCCAGTGTTTACCTTGTGTTCTACCAGAATACCATATATACTCACATACATACGGTATTCTGGTATATGTAAGCCCACCCGCGTATAAGCCAACCTTGGAATTTTTAACCAAAATACCATAAAAATGCACCACCCACAGATATGCTGACCACATTTTTCATGATATTTTGGTTAAAAATTCCAAGGTCAGCTTAGCCGTGGATGGGCTTATGCGCAAGTATATAGGGCAGAGCTTTCCAAACTGTGTGTCGCGACACAAAAGTGTGTCATCACACACAGCGTGGTGTGTCGCCACACCACCCGGAAGCGGCGGCGCGCCCCTCCCGCGCCGCACCATGCGCGCGCCGCTGCACACACCCCCGCGCCGCCGCTGTGTGCGCGTGTGTCGCCGCCGCCGGGTGTGTCGCCAGCGGCGGCACTTTGGAAAGCCCTGATATAGGGATATTCGGGTACTTTAAAAAAGTTTTGCTGTTTATATTCACGTTTATATAAGGGCGTGGTGGCTCAGCTGGTAAGACACCAGGCTTGTCGATCGTAAGTTCAGAGGTTCGAATCCGTAGCCCCTCGTGACGGACTGAGCTCCCGCACTCGCCCCAGCTCTTGCCAACCTAGCAATTCGAAAGCATGCAAATGCAAGTAGATGACCCACTTTGGTGGGTAGGTAACAGCGTTCCGCGCACGTCATGCCGGCCATGACTGTGGAAGTATCTTTGGACAGCACTGGCTCTTCGGCTAAGAAACGGAGATGAGCACCGGCCCCTAGAGTCTGACACGACTGCACAAATGTGCGGGGTGAACCTTTACCTTTTATTCACGGTTAAGCCCATCCATGGATAAGCCAAACTCAATTTCTTGGGTGTATTTTGACACCTAAAATTCTCAGCTTATACTCAGCTCAGAGTATATATGGTACTTTTCACATATACTGCCCAGATTTGCACCCCCCATTCCTGCCTTGGATTGTTTTTCCTAAACAAACATAGGACTTTGTATTTGTCTCAGTTATTAATCTTAATGGCTTCTACCCATTGTTCTAGCATCGTCAAGGTCCTGCTGAATCTTGGTACTGTCTTCCAAGATGTGTGCTATTCCCCCCCCCATCTTTAGGTAGATTGCATATTTTATCATTGTATTTTCTAGCTCTTCATCCAAGTCATCTATAAATATGTTGAACAGCACAGGACACAGAAAAGATCTAGGATATTCCACTCAAGACTTCCAGTTTGACACAGAGACATTGGGTATAATTGTTCAGTGAGGTTTGTATCTATCTATATAGGTAGCATAGTTGAACTCACATTTTGCATCTTTACTAGAATCTCGTGGGACACTTCTCTGAATGTTTTGCTGAAGGCAAGGTATGTTACGTCCAAGTAAACTGATCAGTCAGAAAAGGACACTGGGTTGGCTTGGTATGATTTATCATTGATAAATCCATGCTGGTACCTGCCCAGCAATGTATCTTTCCTAAATGCTCATAAACCCATTGCTTAATTATACCAGAATTTTGCCCAGTATCAACATCAAGCTGACCAGACTATAGTCATCCAGGTCTCCCCCCCCCCTTCTTTTTTTGAAGACAGGAATATTTGCCCTTCTCCAATCCTATGATACCATCTCCATCCCTCATGATTTCTCAGAGATCATAAGGGCTCCAAGACGACATTCGCAAGCTCCTTCAGGACTCTTGAATGTAATTGGTCACATTCTGGAGACTTAAACCCATTCATGGAAGCCAGGTGCTTCTTAACATTTTAGTTATCTTGGATTACTACTGGTTTTCGTGAGTGGACCTGCTTAGGTCCATTTGAACATAGCTTCCCTTTGGGAAGAAGACTGAACAGAAGTTGAGCAGCTCTGCTATCTCCCCATCACCTGTTACAATCCTACCATCTTCTAGCAGTGGATCCTCCATTCTTTTCCTTTTACTACTGCAACAAACAGGGATAACAATTACTGTTACTGAAATTAAGGAATACCAGAAAATTTACTATATAGGAATTAAATTCTATGAACAGTTTTTAATCTAAAGCAAGTGGCAGATGTGGGCTTCAGTATCTACGTTCTTTTCTTTATTCCTTTCTTTACTTAACTTACTTACTTATTAATATTTATATCCCACCCAGCTCTAGAGACTCCAGGCAGTTAACATCCAAATAAAGACCTATAGAAATAATAAAGTAGATGTTTTCTTTTATTTCTTTTTCATATATTTATTTATTTCAATCCTCGATCCCACATCCCTAACACATGGTCACTTTAATTGCTAATCCTTTAAATCTTATTGGGGAAACTGTATTCACATTTATTATTGAATGCTTATTTTTCTCAGGGGATAAAGCAGATTGAAACTTGAAATACATAAATGTGGGCCTAATTTGCAGTAGGCTTGGTAGTCATGTTAGTTCCAGGAAACAGCAGGTAGAACACATGTTGATTGTAATGTCCATTTTCACTCTTATAAACCATAATCAAGAAAATGGATACATAATGAAATTATTCTTCAGGATTAAATCAAAAGTAATGGAGTGAATATCCATATTGCCCCCAATTTCTTATTGTTCACTGTGGCAGAAGGCTGTTGTATGTTAAATATTTAACAAATGAATGCTATCAAACTCTGTTGGTGAACAAGTTTATGCCTATTACTACTATAATTTTGTAAACATCCAGTTGTAATGGTTTTTAGATCACACTAGAATGTCAGTAGTCATTTATAATTTTGGCATTGGAGGTATTTAGGTGAGGAAAGTCTGTATATTTTGTAAATTACTAATGATGCTTTGCCATCCTTGTGAATGTGACGATTCTGTATAAATGCACACAGATTCTGTGATATTGCATGTCTGGGTAGTTCCGCATATTTATTGTATTATTTCAATGACATAGAATAAAATGTTTCCTGGTTGTTTGCTCTGTATAGTTTAAAAAATAAAGTAGGGTCTTTTATAAAATGCAAGATAAAATACCAAAACGTTAATTTGTACAGAAAATACCAGGTTTTTGTCCCAGTTCAGCTCTAGTCCTGTGTAGTTACCTAGAGGCAGAATGTGGATGAGGATTTGTTTGAAGCAATGTGGATCAACATTGATGGCATTCCACATTTTTTTCCTGGCACTATTAATCACATGTAACTATGCACAACTAACACTGGATCAGGGAGTTGGGTTTTTTGTATTATGTATATAAATTCTATAACCTGCAACCATGGGAAAGATATGCCAGTTTGCAGAACAACTCAATGATAACAGTCAAAAGCTGGGATTAGTTTTCAAGGAAATACCCAGTTGTGTTTTGCTTCTCTGATGTAAATGGGAAATTTAAAAAGAAAGAATAATTATTGATATTGATGCAATTTATAGGTGTTAATAGATTTATCTGGGAAAATCTTGGAAGTAAAATGAAACCTTTGAAAACGCATGCTATTTCCTAGTATTTGTTTTGGATGGGATTGGGGGTGTGGAATGATATTTTATTTTTGTTACAGCTATGACAGGCCACTTCTACTGTTAGTCCTTTGTATAGCAGTGAAGTTACTGAGAATGGCCAGAACGTAGAGCATATCACTCACTCTTAAATACATCACTGGGGTCTTTTTCTTTTGTTTTCCCTTCTTAAAGGCTGTCCTATGAGCCATGTAGGATATTTAATTATTAAAGTGTGCCAGATAATGGCTTTGAGACTTTAGGTCAGGGTTTCTCAACCAGGGTTCCGTGGAACCCTAGGGTTCCGCGAGAGGTCACTAGGGGTTCCCTGGGAGATCACTATTTAAAAAAATATTTCAAATTGGGGCAACTTCACATTCAAGAGGTAAGTTTCATTATTTATTTTAAGTTTAAGAACACTGTTAATGCATATATACAGGCCTACACATGAAACAAATATAATAATTTTGTACCTTGTGGCCTATACTTGAGCCTGAATGTGCAGGGGTTCCCTGAGGCCTGAAAAATATTTCAAGGGTTCCTCCAGGGTCAAAAGGCTGAGAAAGGCTGCTTTAGGTGCTATGGAAAGAAAATCTCATCAGATATTCACCTTTTTAAGTATCTAAAGTTCTCTAGACTGTAGAAAATGTTTTTTTTTAAGTTGGATGGATCACCAGTACATGTAACCAAACTTTATATTTGTGTGCTACAATAACAATAATAAGAGCATTCTTACAACAAAGCTAACACTGTTGTTATAAAAGGTGGATGTGCAGTTGGGTTGGTTAATCACAAGTCTGTAAACCGCAAGAATCAGGAAACCAATCCAGAACTCATGGGGGTTCTAGTAGAAGCAGACATTTAGTTATTTATCTCTGGGTGGGGCACTTTTACTTGATAATACTATCTATGTTAAAAATATCTCTAGTATTTTTTTATTTGGGTAAGGTGCAATGTCAAACACCTTATGACTCAGCAATCTTTTTTTAAAACAAGGAAATGGTTATTCTGTACTGAATCTACCAATGCAGGTGGACAAACCCAGACTGGCCATTTCTACCAAAACAGGTAACTGTCTGTTATAGTTAATCATCCATTGGGTTATATAACATGTTAGCCATAATGGCTAATTAGCCTGTATGCTACTACAAAAGGCAAAGTAATGAACTATAGTCCACAAAAGCTTATACGGTAATAAAACTTAACCATTAAGGTGCCATTAGATTGTTTTTGCTATAAGCAGTTAGTGTTTCCCCTGGAAACAGTAATTGCTGATCTGTTTAGAGTTTGAGTAAACTATGCAAATCAGTAATGGCAGATGAATTCCTTTTTGCATTACTTGTTGTGTAAGTTTGTAGGTACCAATTATGCATGGCCAATAAGGAGACAATGAAAAAGATATTCCACATTGTGATGCTCAATTCAATCTTTTTCAAAAGCAAGTATTTACAGTTTGTAAAGCGACATGAAAATTATCAGAAATATTTTCAGTAGTCTACATTAGTAAGATTTTCCTAGGCTGTCTCATAATATATTCAACTTTTTCAAACTTTCTAGGATAGTTCTAAAAAATAGCTTGTTTCTTTTTCAGTGTTCAATGAAACTCTTTGAGTGCTTTATTAGAATTAATGTATCTCATGTGTTGAGTTCCTCTGATCATCAAAATGCATTGGAAATTATTTAATTATTGCACTTACTGGCTTCTCTTCCATATAACTTCCTGTATTGATGTAGAGTTTGCATTCCATTGGAAATGATAGAAAACCTGTCCTAAGTAAGAGTCTTTGTGGAAGCAGGGGTTCACGGTGACAAGGGTGGATTTCTTTGTGATGAGATGGGGAAAATCTGCAAGGCATGCAAGTCCACACACACTTGCTCTTACAAAATTGATCCTTATTACATATTCTGAATGCCAAGTTCAGTTTATCTAAACTTAGTCAATAACCGTTTTTGTTTAACTATACCATGAAAAAGGAAATATGTAAGATTATTTCATAGTATTATTTACAGTACCTTCATATGAATGGCTGCATCATAAAAGCAATGGTAAGGTATATTTGTTGGTCATTTGTATATAATTTATGGGGGGGATGAAGGGGAAATAACATTTAGAGAGCTGATAAAGTCACTCCAGAATCTTTCTGAACTTTGTCTTTCCCAGCATTTAGCGTTTGACAAAAGCTGAATCTGTTATAAAGTTATTTACACAACTTTTTGACACACAGTTGTAACCTTTTATGAAACTTATGCTGTCCAGTTCCCATTTGACTCTAATAAAAGACTGGAGCTGGCTATGTAAGCCTTCATGGGCTGTATTTGCCCACAAAACCAACCTTGTAAAGAATTCTGGCTTATCATGACCAAGTAGCATGGCAGTGATCCCCTTGCTAATATGCTGGAAATGGAGTGTGCTCCAGCTATCAGAGAAAGTGACTGAACAAAGAATTGGCTGATTGTTGGCTTCAAATGGTGACTTGCTTGGAAGAGATAAGTCTAGTTGTCTGGTTAGCTCATCATCTATCAGAAAAGAACCTTTTGCAGATCAAGTCTGGCTTAGTGTAGAATGCAAATACAGCCCTTTCTTTCTGTACTCAGAAACTAATGAAAATTTGGTTTTAGGTTCTCTCCTTTTTAGATTGCCTGGTTTAGGCACTTTTCAGAACACTGCATTACTACTAATGTAACAAAATCAGAAATAAATTACCACAAAACTTCAGGGGTTAATTATGGTTTATTAGGCAAAGAATTACTAATATTGTAGAAAATTAAATTAGCAATGCAGCCCAACAGCTATATTATTTTGCATACTGTAGCTCATCAAATGACCTTTCTCTGTTCTCTCTTTAATGTTGATAACTCATGAGTTGCTAAATATGTGAATACTTTTCACATTGAGACATTATGCTATAAATTAGTAAGCCTGGAATACCCAGATTTCAAAAGATGTTGGAAATCTCTTACGACAATACAGCAAAGTCTCAATTTAACAGACCTGAGTGCAACAGAATTCAGATGCAATGGATAAAATTCCCATTATATACAAACGTTGCTTTTATATCATTTGCTTAATGAGGTTACACAAATGATGTGTTATGATGCAAATTATGTAATTTATATCTGCATAATGTCACCACAGATTATGTACTCTGATTTAATGGACAGACAGGAATAACAGACATTCCTTCTCCCCAATTGGACTGTTAAATCAAGGTTTCACTGTATTTTTTAACATGCTTTTTTTCCACAGATTTTATAGCAACAGTTAAATAACATTACAGTAGCTTTACTTTTCCACAAAGATATGCCATTCTGGAGTCTTTCAAATAGTTTTTTTAGTCCCCTTACTGCGTATTATACATATTATAATTTGAATTTATCATCATCTGAAAATAGCAACAGAAGATAACACAATAAAAGTTTATAAAATCATTTATCCACAGCTGTTTTATTTTGAGCTGCCTGGAACACAGGTTTAATCACCAACCATTTCTTGATTTAAAGTAATACGTATTAGAAAGAAGTCATATATGTGCCCTTGTGTGAAGCTAATATAGTATTTTGTAAAAATATATTTAATTTTTTTAGAGGAGACACTGAAAAGATTTCTTAAACCACACATTTTTGCTTGCTTGGAAACCTAAGAATATGGTGGCCTAATTTCATGTATTTAAATGCAGAACTTTATGGCGGGGGGGAGGGCTTGCATGTAAGCCTGAAGTTGTAATAATGTATATTCAAATGATAAAACTGTGCCATATACTTTTCCCAGAAATGTCACTCCCAATTTGCAAATTATGAAGTAATACAAAAATTTGGTATATCCCAGCTATCAGAAATGTATATTGTAGATCTTGCACATGCTATATCAGTATATGGTTATTATAGAGCTACTGTATCTGCACCGCAAAAATATGGACGGTCACCAGATGGAAGCAGTAAGTTTTCTGAATCTATCATCTATGGTTGTCTGCATTTTTGCAGCTCCAACCTGGTAGCCCTAATTATTCAAATGTTTATGCCTAAGATTTCAGTGCCTGAAGTCTCTGTGGGAGATTTATTATAAATGAATGATCAAACACAGTATATATAGCCCCACATGGAGAACTGTGTCCGGGCATTTCTGAGGCAGGATGTATGGTAACTGCATCAGGAGGAGTTGGTGGTGTGGTTAGAATGTAAATACAGTAAAGCAATGCCACAATTAAGGAACAAACTCAATTCCTGCCCAGTTTATGTGCTAAGATTTGTCAAGGTCTGTATTATAGTCTACATGCATCCCTGTTTACTATGCTTTCAGCCTGTTGTACTTCATTTTGTTGCTGAACTGCAACTGCCAGAATCCTTATCAAAAGGAGGTCAATTGGAGTGGTGATTCTCGAACATTAAGGGTTTCGCAAGTCGCAGACCTCTCTTACAGAGGAAATTTCACTGAGATTATAAACTATAACTTGCTAAGTGTTCCAAAAACAACGCTGTTAATAGATTGGAATTATAAAAATAAAAGTGGATTTTCCCTACTTATCTATCTCCCCCATGTCTGTTATAAAGTGATCTTTCTAATGAAATCAGGGTCCATTTTAATTGTAATGTTTTTTCCTAATAGAATGGATTGAAATGTATTGGGACATTATCACTCAACTGAAAAAAACTAATGGGTTTAGATCTACAAAAGTGACAAATATGGTTGACTTGAGTAATCTAATGTATGAGATTAAATTCTGAAAAGATATCTTGCAGATAATGCGTGCATGTCACCGCAGGCATCATCCTATATTTTTTCCCTTACACAATACAGGACGCCTGTATAAAATGTTTGCTTACATGCAAGCTTATTATTCTCTTCTATTGGAGCATATTGTTTTCATTTAAATTTGCTGAACAATTAGTGAATGTACTTGAGTGGTTTTTAATCAATTTCATTTATCAATTACATGTTGCAGAACTACAATGCATTGTATGAAATTGATATACCTATTTTGAAACTGACAAAAATATTGGAAATGCTGTGAGAGAAGTAGAAGTATGCAGAATGTTTGATTGGGATTAGTACCTTTTCTTTAAAAAAATAAAAGTCCTGTATAATCTGAAGCTATCACCTCTGCTATTCTGTCTTGTGAGAGCTATTTATTCAAAATATCCAAATAGTTTTTCGTTAATGCCAATCCAAAGATGCAAACATGAGAATTTCCTCCCAGATTTTAATTTTTAAAATGTGCTATAAAACTGGTAAACTATTCTAAACTTTTCTAGTTCAAAAAAATAGAAAGGCAGGGAGAATGAAAAATGTAAAAAATGTTTTTATATCAG
This sequence comes from Charina bottae, assembly GCA_023362775.1. NCBI lineage: Eukaryota > Metazoa > Chordata > Lepidosauria > Squamata > Charinaidae > Charina > Charina bottae. The sequence goes on from JALMGJ010000012.1 coordinate 2,267,029, forward strand.
GCCAGTATTTATTCTCCCTTTATCTGCTGTTCTCAACTAATCTCCAAAGTGCCTTTTTGGAATGCATAACTTTAAAAAGCTATTTAGAGATCTGGTTATGCATTTTTAAATAAGAGAACCTTGTTAGAAATGATGTGCACATTCAGATTAAAGGTATGTATACACAGGATCCCAGTCACAGTAATTACAGGTAGTCCTCAATTAACAATCACTTGTTCAGTGACTGTTCAAAGTTACGATGGCGCTGAACAAGGGACTTATGACCGGTCCTTGTAGTTGTGGCTGTTGCAGAATCCCACAGTCACATGATCGCTATTTGCGACCTTCACTGCCATCTTCCAACAAGCAAAGTCAATGGAGAAACCAGCAGGTGGCAGCAAATGGCGATCATGTGACATCGCACTTAAAAACCACATGATCTGCTTAACAGCAACCAGAACTGCTGCAACTGCTGTCATAAATTGGCACAGTCATGTGATGATGTGCTTTACAACCGTGTCACTTAGCAGCGGAGTTGCCAGTCCCAATTACCATCGCTAAGCGAGGACTACCTGTATAACAATATTCATGTGGGGTCAGTTTCAAATTAAATTTTACTCTCTACAATATGGTACATTTGCATTTCTAAATGTATGTATGTGAATAGTCCTACATCTTTAATGACACTAAAAAGTACTCTAACTTGAAATTTTTTATTCTAGTCTAATCTTAGCAATTAAGTTCTACAACCAGAGGCCTTCTGATACAGCACCAAGGAGGAGAATAAATTGCATATTGCACCAGCACAGATATTCCTTGTGCTCCAAGAGGAATTTTGTACTAGAACTTCCAGCGAAGTTGTGCTAGAGTCAACTCCAGCAGAGCCACCAGCCCTATTTTGGGCCACTGATGAGGGAGGGTTTCTCAAGCACCTGGTAGTAAGAAGTATCAGGCCACAATTTGGCTTACATCATGTTATTTTATACTTGAAACTATAGGAAAGTTAATCTGCCAGATTTCCAGAATAGGCGAGGTTATTTTGTTGGACCCCATTCTGGGGCAACAAGCTTATTGCCATACCATAAAATCTGACTTCATAGTCTGCATCATTCATTAGTATATCTTAGTATTCACTATTTTAAATGTGAGCAGTTCAGCCTTTTCATGCTTTTATCGTGGGAACGCAGATATTTTTATGAACAAGATAAATTATGGTAGCAGTTCTGCAAAAGCAATTTGGCTTCAGTTAAGCCAAGTCAAAGCCCTCATGAACACTGCTGGTGCTCAGTGAATTAACACAGGTGGTAAAATGTCCATGTGCCTAGTTGTTAATTCACAAATGCCTTGTTGGAGTACTTATAGCAGTGGTTAAAGGAGTAGCTATTCACAAAAATCCTGAGTTAGACAGTACAGTACATTCCTTTTCACTGGAGATTCTAATTTTAATTTTAGAAGGTATGCTAGAAATAAGTTACTATTCAAAGTTTGATGTCTTATTTCATCCCAGCAACTTAAAACTACGATGAATTATTTCTGTCTACCAAAAGATACATTAAATACCAGTGTTAATAAGGCTAATCTAATACTTGAGGATCTGGACATTAGCCATTGGTTATCCCATTGTTTCTTTTCTATGGCCATCACTGCAGCAGATTATGTTCTCAGAACATTTTCACATATTTACTAATGCAAAAGGCTCATTTTTGAAAAATCAATCAATACACTCACCCTATAGATGTAACTAAAAAAGTCCCAAAAGCATTCAGCAACATAGTCAGAATTTAGGCACACGGTATCTGTTGTTAGATGAGCACGATGGCCATTTGTACTTGAAATGTAGTCAAAGGCAACTGATGGTGCTTTGAAAGGACCAGGAGTGATCTTGGTTACAACTGGACCCAATAGCAGAGTATGCCTATACTTCCTTTTGAAAGCAAATCTTGAATTCAGTACTAGATATACAAAAGTCTAAACTTTTCCCATAGCTATACAAATCTACCCAGATTAATCAATCAGATAATGGAACTATTTATCTTTGTGATGAAAGTGAAGTAATTTGGAGCTACCCTCAATAATTGTTATAGTTTCATGCCTCAGGTATGCATTGAGCAATGTGTTCTTATGTATCTCTGCTCAAAGAAAAATTCTTTATTCACTAGTTTCAACTGGAATCCTTGCTTCTTTCTCAAGACACATTCTTTCCATGTGCCACTGCGTACAACCCAGAAAACTGTTTTTAATATTCATGGCCTACTTTCTGAAAAGACTGCTATAGAGAGTATTAGCACTGTAGTGCCTGCAATCTTGACATTGGAGCCTGGTTATGTTGTCTTACGATGTATGTACTGGAAACAAACTGGCTTATTTCAAGTTAATTCTTCAAAAGATTCCTTCATAATCATTCATCTTAGTGAACATAAAATGGAAATAGTTGTTTCCAGCATAGTTGGAAAGCCAACAGGTTTGCTTTGTGGCATCCTTCGTATCCATGTGGCAGAATTCTCACTACTTCACATTTTTTAATACTGTCTGTAGACTTCAGTGCCTGTCAACTTTCTATGATGTTGGACCATCAGAACACTTGCATGTCTTCATTCCTCCTATAAGAGTCCATCTAAGTAGCTACTTCAAATCCATTACTTTTGAGATAAAGTTTTTTTTTCCGGAGGAGAGGGCGTTATAGGAGGCAAATCAGGCTTTTCCCCTCTTCAATTTCCTCCTGGACTTTGTCGCTGGAGGTGGCGATTTCAGCTTGGGCAGAGAAGACTGCACAGATGAATGTCAGGACTGTGCCACCAATAGCAGTGTAGAATGCCCAGCCTAAAGAACAGTCACCAAGTTTATAAGCTGAAGCATAAGGTCCACAATAGCTTATTGCCTTCTGACAACCCCAACCAGCAGGGTATAAGATCAAGCCTAGGATAAGGAATAGTCCTATTTAAAAGAAAGAAAGAAAGAATAGTTAGACAAAAGTGCAATAAAGTTAAGTACAAACTCTGGCACAAAATAAAAGATGTACATTCTGGTACAAGTTGAAAGTTCTGACAGCTGCTGCTGAATGGTACGGCTTGGCCTGCAGTCTATAAACTGGTGGATCTTATTTTGCCTATGCTGTGATTGCTGAATTCATGTCTTGAACATGATGGAATATTTTAGCAAGGGGAAAGATGTTGCTACAACGAAGGCTGAATTCAGCAGAACTTAGAATTTAGGACAGCACCATCAATTTAAAAGCTCATTCAGACATAGAAAGCCCACAGTCAGTTGTGGGTTTCTATATCTTTATTGACATCTACTGGTCACCTGGATTTTAGCTACCTGATATGTTAACCCTAATTAAAATAATTTCACTCTGGGAGAAATGGTCTGATGAGCCCATCTTCAGTTATTATATGTGAAATTAACAGTGCTATGCATGCACCAAGGATGATTCACCAACAGTTGGGATCTCATGCATGTACAGGCCCTGTCTGCTATTCATGAAAGCAGTCCAACTTCTTTCAGCCCTGTGTGACCCTGGGGAAAAAAAAGATGGTGCTGCTTTAAGGACCACAATGCCTTTAATGAGTGGAATCCTTAACACAGTGGCATTTCTTTGTGTGTAATCTGAAGCAATACTTCCAAGTCATTTTCAAAATATCCACAATTCTACAAACTAATCCAAAATCCACACTGGATACTCTGCCCAACTACAGTATTAAATGAACTATTACTTTTTAAAAGTCTGACATCTTCATCAAGTTCAAATCATCTAAGTCTTTAAACCAAGAACTAATTTCTCATTTAAAACAAACATTCATATGTTCTTCAATTATTGGGATATAGGACCAGCCAGCTATGAGAACAAAGCAAAACATTTAAGAGCCACGGATTACTTGTAATCTCTCATGTTATTGCTTACTGAAATCCATATATGAGCTATGGCTCTTATCTTGACTGTAGGACTTTCTCTGTGGAATTCGGGATGTTGGGTAGCATTTCCTGTCAGAATGCCTGGGCCAATGGGCATATAAAATATTGCTTAATGTCAGGCAGACGGGGACAAACTCATCTTTCATCCTACTGAGCCCACCAACTGTGGCAGACTAAACACCCCAAATCCCCTTCTTGATGACATCACAAGTGCTTTTGTCAACGAGACCTGCAGCATAATTCTTCTGACTGCAGGTTCTACTGTTTCTACAGCCACAGCTGAAAGGCAATTTGAAAATGACTGTATTTTGCCCAAAGTTTAATTTGACATGTTTTTGTCAAGCATACTTCCTTTAAAAATAAATGTAGTTTATCTGACTAGACGCAGTTTCATATATTGCAAAAAAGCATAATAAATGAAGGAAATTTCTATAGCACAAATCTTGACTTTATACTGATTTATTTGTCATGGCTTCCCTGAAAGGACCGGCAGCTGGATCTGAATTTTGTTGCTCCCCCTGCCAGTTTTCTGTGAAGAAGGAACAATTATTAACCCTACATTGTCATTTGGTCTTGGCTTGTTTCTGAGCTGCTTGTGGGGAGGGGCAGCACTGTATCTCTGCAATACATGAGTTTACTAGTTGTGGGAACAGCACTTATTTATGAGCACCTTGCTCATGGTCCAGAAGAAACCAAAATTTGTTTTTAAAAGGAAATCTCCAGATATGCATCAAGTTCTCCTTCTGTCTATGTCCTCAACCTCTAGAACAGTGCTTTCCAAAGTGCCGCCGTTGGCGACACACCAACGGCGGTGGCGGCCTCGCTAAAACGCGGAAGCGCTGATGGCGCACCGCCATGCACACTGCCGCCGCCACGCGCACCCCCGTGCCGCAACTTCGCGACACACTAAACTGTGTGTTGCGACACACTAAAGTGTTGCGACACACAGTTTGGAAAGCTACGCTCTAGGTGGTTTGGCAAATGCTACCTGGTACAATCTGCAGCTATTGGGCAAGATTGATGTATTCCCAAAATGCAGCTTCCAACATCAGTGTAATCTTACGCTTGTCTACTTAAAAATGAACAGGACAGCAACAGAAATGGGAGAAGGGACTTCAGTCCTGGAACTGCCGCCTTTTACTTCAATATTTCGTCTTTGTTCTTCAGTGGAGACTGAAACGTAGGACACATGAGCACCACCGTGTCTCTCCCTCGGTCTGCAGGCGCTCTGGGTGCATATATAGCCATCTAAACTTTTTCCACCGTGGGGTCATAACCATACAAAGTTAAAAATGGTCCTTATCAGCATTGATAATTCACTCCTTCCTTGGTAGGTTAATGATGCTAGGAAACTTTAAACCATAGATTTCCAAACTGTGTGTCGCGACACTTTAGTGTGTCGCAACACAGTTTAGTGTGTCGCAACACAACCTGGAAGCGGCAGCGGGGGGCGTGGACAGTGGTGGTGCGCACGGCGGTGTGCCATCAGCGCTTCTGCGTTTTAGTGGAAAACACGAGGCCGCTGACGTGCACGCTGCTGCCCGCCCCCCGCTGTGCACGTCCCCACCGCCGTGCGCACCCCCGCGCTGCCGCCGTTGGTGTGTCGCCAACAGCGGCAGTTTGGAAAGCACTCCTTTAAACAGTGAAAGCTGAAAAAAAATGTCCTTGCAATGGAGAAAAAAATACAATGAATTGTACTGCAAAGATTGTGAACTGCATATTCTTTGCTGAAACTGAACACAGCTGCCTCTAAAAGCTGCACAAACATTCTTTATGCTTAGGCTGAAAGTAATTTTTACTAACAGCAATCATGACTATTTATTTTATTAAGATGCCAACATTTGCAGGGCTCCGACATACTAAAAGTAAAAAACGAGCAACCGCTTGGCATGGCAACCTATGAGTACAGCACAATTGTTCTTACAAAGTGTTTATTCTGAATTGATCACCTGCTCATACTGGGACTTGGTCTTTATGCAAAACAACTGTATTTTCCTTTCTAGAATGCTAGCTGGAGGGAAGGGTAGTGCAGATGGGATGCCTATGAACCCTTCAGCCTTGTGCAAGTTTCAGCAGCTGTCTCTGATAATACTTTGGTCCTCTACGCATTCTTATTTCATATCCAGATAATCTGGAAGTATTTTGTAACAACTGATGTGCTTTTAAAAGGTTGTCTGTGAAGGTTCTCAGACATCCAGGTGGAATTGTCTGTAGCTTGAATCATGTCAACTGGATTTCTATTTTCTCAGTGGAAACGTTTCGCTCCTTATCCAAGGAGCTTCTTCAGTCTGAGCAAAGTTAGTAAGGGAATCCTTAAATATGTTTCTAGGTGGCTGTGTGACCTTGCACCTGGGGCTAGGTCATGGTTATTTTTGAGATGTTATTTTAAAAGGTTGGTTATCCAATACCTCCCCTAAACTCTTGCATGGATCACTGAAGAGCTCCCAAAGTGGTGACTGCAGTTATTATTTGTGTATTTGTTCATTTATTTAGAGCAGAGCTTTCCAAACTGTGTGTCAGGACACGCTAGTGTGTCGGCTGCAGTGTCTGGGTGTGTCCCGGCTGCTGCTGCCTCCGAGCCCTGCCAGGATTCCGCGCAAGTCCTAGTGCCTGCCTTGTGCCCTGCTGTAAGAGTGTCATGAAATGATGCCCTGCTGTAAGAGTGTGTCACGAAATGATGCATGACTAAAAAGCGTGTCACCAACATGAAAAGTTTGGAAAGCTCTGATTTAGAGAAAGGAGCTTTGTGCAGAGAAGGATGATGGAGATCCTTCTTTCCACTCCATTCAATAGGGCATTCAATTTCTCAGTGCAACAATTTCAGGAGAGCAGGAAGGACTGCTCTGGGAGGAAGGGATGGGAAACGTACTGTACTTCTGCCAACCCAAATGAACAACAAACCCAAGTCTGCATTTAACCCAGTGGTTTTCAGGATTTTTCCATTTCCATGTTGCATTTTGGCAATCTATTGTTCTAAATTAAAATGTACTGGACAATAAAGCTAATTTGCCTTTCATGCAGACTAAATTAATACCATGCTGAGACTGTTGAATTTGGCTTCAGTTATCATTAATTCAGCATTTAATCTATCATAGCATTTAATGATTTACATTTATTGAGCTATCTAATAAATACTGTTTATTGAAGAACAAAGGCTATTTTGTGCCATACAGTATGGGATTTGCATACGTCAAACAAGTATATCTTCAGACAGCCATTTTATCTGGAATTCACAGAACTAATTAAAGACAAAAGATAGTTTCTTCTGTCTCTTCCTATATATCCAGGATTTGTTACTTTGTCTCTGAGAAATCTGGGATTATAAATTCTTCAATACTTAAAATATTGTAGTGTCCTATATTTAATAACCCCTGTGTCTTCCACTATGCACACCCAGGAAAAAGTGGAGAAAACAATACAGTGCCCTCCGAAAAGTAAGTTCTCAATTATTCGACCCATCTTTAAAATAACCAAGAAATACATAATTTGGGACATAACCTGTTTTTATGTTTTACCAGTCATCCTTAATGACTGGAAAAGAAACAAACACATACAATTTATTATTCTAATGAATATAAAAAATGAAATTCTCTTAAGTAACAGTTATTAAACGCAAGATGACCTGAAGAATGAAATTCTACAAGAAGGGTGTGTGTGTTTGTGTGTATATGTGGAATTAATATAAAATTTCTAACTGCAGCTGATCAGAAAAGAAACAGAAGTCCTTGTAATTTTAAATGGAAATAGAATAGGTGGTGAGGCCTACAAAGATGCCCATCATAGTTGTGAAATAATTTACTCTAGGAGTAAATTATATGGAGCTCTAGTGTAGTAAGAATTAAGAAGACAATGCTGGAATGGACCAAAAATTCGAATACGCGGGATTCCATACCCATAGTGATCTTTTGGACCATTTTCGGGAAAGTAGCTAATTTATTTGGTTTCATGTCTGAACACCGAAGTCCCATTAGATCTGCCTAAGAGCCACTGAATGTAAGAAACAACATAAATGTTAAACAAACAAGAACCTTTATTAATCAGGTTTAGCACTAACAGTAATCCTCTCACAGTACCACTCTAAAGACTAACTGCCATACGCTATATTTGAGCAATGCCAGAACAGCAGCTTTGTGCTGATGTAAAACAGATCCCCTGGTCCGATATGGAAACAGCCTCTTCAAAGCAGCTACCCAGCAGTTTGTTTGGCTGAGCAGAAGCATATGCTTTAGTTCTGACAGTTCCTTGTACGGCGGCTGTTCTGCCATATTAAATAGTGAATTACTGCAAGGCAAACCTGTGAGTCCCATTTCAAAAATGATCCTCTCCCAATTTCTGTCAAAGTTCAGGGAGTGTTTGCTTGTTGAAAAGGTCTCCAAAAAAACCCACAGGAGCTAAATGTGATCAAAGGAGAATTAATGCTACATCTGTCAAAGGCGTATGTGACGCTGTTTAATTTAAAGTAAAAAACATGTACAAGTAGTTCCCATAAATTGACTTCAAAAGTTACAAGGGCCTTTCTTACATCAAACATTGATGCTTCTAGATAGAAAGCTGCTAGTTGTGACAATCAAAATACACCATGCAACTTTTCCATCTTTCCTCCCTTGACAGATTTTCTGTAGTGAGAAGAAAGATGGGAGAAACCATGGGAAAATATTGCAAAGGTGGGGACATCCCACAAATTCTGAATATAAGACAGGGCCACCTTGCCAGGAAATACATCTGCATGACATGTTAAAAATCACTCTGGATAGTTATTGTAATGCAGATTCTTTAATGTTGGAAACCATCAAGAAGTGTTCTTGGGAAGTGCTAGGAACTGCAATGAATCCATTAACATCCAAAATCTTACTATTCCCACTCCCAGAATGGGGTGGAAATTACACAAGCTCTGGAATTGGTGTTAGTTATTTCCTTCCTAGTGGAAATAATAGAAGAATTACAGTGCATTCCCTATGTCTACTCAGAAGTAAATTATATTGAATTCAGCAGGGATTCCTCTTAGAGAAGTGAGTATAAGATCACAGCCTAATGATTAAATAAAAGAAATGCCATTCCATGCCTCCTTGCTGGCTTGCCAGGACAAACTTTCCAGCTCCACAGGATTGTTAACTCAGTAAAATTCATTGGTAAAAACAGATAGTTATCTTCACCAATTTCAAGGCAAAAGGACAACATGGACTGAAATCCAATTTACTAATCGAATTAATCTTCGCCTTGTTCAGTTTTCTATTAACCTACTGTTCTGCAGATGGTCTGTATTACCATCCCAGTTCTCCTCAGCCAATTAACATGGAGGATACCATGTGAAAGAAGGCGGCCTTAATATTTATGGTACGGACCAAGGAGGAACTTTTGGCATGACTATTAATGAATAATTAATATTCTATCTACTTCTAAATGTTAGCCTACCTTGGAGGAGGTGGGGGGTGATCTCCCAGTGTATCTTGGGACAGCTTTATATAATTTTCTGAAAAGTTGGAAGTTCACACACTGATAGGTATGGGGAAACTGCTGGATTGACTTTGGTTACCATTTCAGAAGTCAAGGAAAACTTAATTAGTTCTATCTAATTGCCTTAGCAAGTGGCAGCACTTGACTGGCTACATCTGTAACCGGTAGCTAAACAAATCCATTGTATGGATATATCTACAGGGCAACTCAGAGGAGTCTTTAACAATCTGTTACTGTCAGACTTGAAACAGAGATCTACGAATTAGTTGATCAACTCTTTGGAAAATGAATTTTTAACCCAACAGGTACCCCAACCTGTCCTGCAGTCAGGATGATAGATATTTTCCCTCACCTTATGCTTATCTTATGAACAGAGATTTTTCAGCTGTTTTTTTCTCTCTCCAGAGGTTAAGTCAGAACGTTCCAAACTTTTCATGTTGGTGACACACTTTTTAGACATGCATCATTTTGCGACACACTCTTACAGCAGGGCACAAGGCAGGCACTAGGACCTGCGCGGAATCACAGCAGGTTTGGAGGCAGCAGGGCACAAGGCAGGCACTAGGACCTGCGTGGAATCCTGGCAGGGCAGGTTTGGAGGCAGCAAGGCACAAGGCAGGCACTAGGACCTGCGCGGAATCACAGCAGGTTTGGAGGCAGCAAGGCACAAGGTAGGCACTATGACCTGTGTGGAATCCTGGCAGGGCAGGTTTGGAGGCAGCAAGGCACAAGGCAGGCACTAGGACCTGCACGGAATCACAGCAGGTTTGGAGGCAGCAAGGCACAAGGCAGGCACTAGGACCTGTGCGGAATCCTGGCAGGGCTCGGAGGCAGCAGCAGCCCCGACACTTCCAGACACTGCAGCCAACACACTAACGTGTCCCGACACACAGTTTGGAAAGCTCTGGGTTAAGTAAAATGTCTGTGAAGTGGCTTGTTTAGTTTTAGTGTGCTGTGAAAACTCAGCCACAGTGGTTTGTAAACAAATGGTTTTTTACTACATTGTACAAGACAGCCAATGGAGGTTTATTCATTAAACCATGCTAAACATCATGGCTTTTATATTGTGTGAAGATCTTGCCCTTAAGATTCAACTGCATAGCAAATAAAGTTGCTACTAAGTTTATATCTGGCTTATTAAATTACAGTGCATCTATTCCAACCGCTGCACTATTTGGAAATGTTCAGAAACTTTAACAATCTCAGCTAATACTTCTAGAACACACATTTGCAGAAGAAAACGATAGAAGGATCTGAAAGTAAAAGCCGCAAGAATGATTGGCAGCAGTGGGATTTTCCACAATTTCCTAATTCATCTTTTTTACAGCAATTACATTGAATTGCTGAGTGCAGTTTACCATTCCTTCCCCACAAAAACCCACACAGAGTGAGTCAAGAGTAGCATAAATATCATGAGACAGGCCCTCAACTGTCTGCCCTGTTGTTCCGTCCTTTTTAAGTGCTCTATCAGTGTTATTACAGCTCAATTATTATTTTATTTTATTTATCAAATTTGTATAGTTGCCCATCTCACAGAAAAGTGACTCTTTATTATTAGTAAGAAAATCAGTATGCCTTTTGAAATAAATATTGACTCCATTATCGATGGCACCAAGAGGCCATGAGTGCTGGTGATGTTCACAAACAGATATAAGGAGGCTAATAAGCCAAATATATTTCTTTCTCATGTCTGCTCTGGCAGCCAGTTGGAAACCTGGATTTGCTAAAGTATGCTAATTCTGAGTTGGTTTCCTTGCTTGCTTGTTTGATTTGGCAGGCAACTCTGGGCAGCTAACAAGAGTTAAAAATACAGTATCAAATACAAAGGAAAATGATAAAACAATAAAACATATTGCGGGGGTGGGGCAGACTCACAACTGGTATAATTACAACAGGCTCACAGACCATCCTGGGCCAGTCCCTGAGAGGAGAAGAAGCAGGTCTTCAGGCCTTAATGGCCAGCAGGGTGGAGGGCAACCTAGGTCTGGGAGGGGGCTGCTCCATAGGTCACTGGGCCAGGGAAAGAAAGCTGCCTGGATCTCATGACTGAAGAAAACCCAAAAGACATTTCATACCTCTGTTGTTGTTTTATCACGCCAGTATCTATTACAGGGCTTTCCAAACGTTTCCTGTTGGCGACACACCAATTGTGGCGCGCGAAAACCCAGAAGCGCCGCGCTGCAGCAGCGCTTCCGGGTTTTCGCGTGCCGCAGCGTCCTACTCTGCCACGCAAAAACCCGGAAGTGCTGATGGCGTGCCGCTGCTGCTGCGCACAGCGGTGGCAGCGCGCCATCAGTGCTTCCGGGTTTTCACGCAACACACCTGGGCCCTGCAGGCGACACAGTACTGTGTCGCAACACACAGTTTGGAAAGCTATGATCTATTATCTTAGCGTAGTGTTTCTCAACCTTGGCAGCTTTAAGAGGCGTGGACTTCAGCTCCCAGAATGCTGGCTGGGGAATTCTGGGAATTGAAGTCCACGCCTCTTAAGGTTCCCAAGGTTGAGAAACAGTCTTAGTGACTATCCGCAAGGCAGGTAGAGTCCTGCCTTGCTCATTCTAAAAATGAAATCACATTCCAAACAGACTGCCTAAACAGTTAGTTGACCAATTCTCCTGCAAATTTTCATTTCAGAAGATCTTTTGGATGAAACTGTCCTGGGTAGCATTTAAACACTCTCCAAAAATGCCACAAGGATCAGTCCGTCTCAATTTGCACAATTCTATTACAGAATATAAACTAAGCCACAACCTGCCACTCAAACGGCAGAGAGCAAGAACGTATCCATATGGAAAAAATTAACACAAGCCTAATCCATGTTATGCTGATGAAGCAAAGGGACAGGGGGGAAAAGGCTTATATCACGGTGCAAGTAAAAAGATATGGGGTAAAAGCACCAGAATGGAGGGGTACAGCATTTGTTCTCTTCCCAAATGTTTTAGGTGCACCTCCAGAGCAAAAAGTTGCTGTTAAATTGTATTTTTCATTGCAGAAGAGGAAAATTATTAAATACATGGTAGACTATTCACAATAACTGTGTGTGATTAATGTCATCATTCTAATCCAATTAAAATTAAACTTAGTTTCAGCCTGGCCCTGCCTACTTTTTAGAATAGTGACCCCACATACCACTGAAAACCAGGTATGGTCATTGAGCTCGGAGGAGATAGTCACATAACTCCCTACATTAGGATATGGTTTGGGATATGGTTTAATGATTTTATATTTGGTGTATATCCAATTAGAAAATTCACATATAGCACAGCCTGGAATCTCTGGATTCCAGACCAGCTATTAGCATAAGATGCTTTAAAAATCTAGAGCTACTTATGATCAACCCTGTCAAGTGTGGCAGGGGGAAGGGTGCTCCTGGGAGGGATGAGTGAAGAATGGCAGGAGTGCATGCCCAGAGTATAAAATCCCACCAAGGCATGAATATAATCCCAGCTGGCCAGCTAAAGCAAAGAGGTACCTATATTAGACAACGGTGCTATTATAGGAAGATGCTGGAGCAACAGCAAAGACCTAATTTCACAGTGCGCAGGAGAAGGCAATGGTAAGCCACTCCTGTATTTTACCAAGGAAACCACATAGACAATAAATACACTGGGGAGTCCTTGGTGCTCTCTGAGTTGTTTGCTTGCAAACATTTTGTTACCCAACTAGGTAACATCATCAGTGCGAGTGAGTGTGGGGTTTGCTGCCTGTTTATATCCAGTAGCTTGCCCGGCCAGTTTTGGTGGGGGTGTGGTTTTCTCCTTGGTAGTTCCTTGATTAGGGTATTGTTTTCTGCTTGATTGTTTGTCTGGGGTTAATCCCTGCTTATCTGGGTATAGGCTGCTGGAGACAATGTGTTCTGGTCTTTTTGTTTCCTTCTTAGCTTTTTTATTGTCTCTTTTGAATGGTGTGTAAATATGGTTTATTTCTATGTGTCTGTTGATGGCTGACTTGTCTGAATGCCAACCTTCCAGGAATTTCCTAGCGTTTTTGGATTCGGCTTGGTCTAGGATGCTCACAATTTCCCAGTTGAAAGTATGGTTGAGTCTGTCCATGTGTTGTGAGATTAAGGAGTTTTCATTGTGTCTTCTGCGTGTTAGTTGGTGTTCATGGATGCACTCTGCTAGTCTTCTGTCTGTCTGTCCCACATAGTGGCTGCTTGCTTGCTTGCTTGCCTGCCTGCCTGTTTATTTATTATTTAAATTTGTATTACCGCCCATCTCCCCCAAACCAGGGGACTCTGGGCGGTTCCCCCCAAACCGGGGGACTCTGTTGCAGTCCTTACACTGTTATTATAGATGACTCCCGTTTTTTCTTCTTCTAGCCCCATTATGTGATGACTTAGTTCTCTAGAGAAGTCTATAATGCTAGGAAAGCTGGAAGGAAAGAGAAAAGGGGACAACTAGCAGCAAAATGGATGACTCCATTACAGCAGTGATGCAAGTTCTGAAGGACCAGGATCTTCCTGGAGAAAATCCATCTGTATAGTCATTAAAAGTTGAGACTGACTTGATGGCACATAATCATCATCAGGACAGCACACCTAGTACTCCACTTCCAAATGTATCCTCAGAACAACCCTATAAGATAGGCGCACCATCAGCGCTTCTGCGTTTTAGCGGAGGCCGCCGCCGCCGCCGTGCACGCGCGCCCACCGCCACCGCCGCCATTGGTGTGTCGCCAACGGCGGCACTTTAGAAAGCATTGATCTAATGCATGTTATGGCCAAATAGTGATTTGAACTTAGTTTGCTCCAAAACTAGCTCAACCTTAACTACTACAGTTTACTGGCTCTTAACATGAGGAGCAATAGTGCTGCTTTTAAGTGCTAACTCTTTTTTCCCAAAAAGTATTTTTCTAAACTATAATTTTCAGCAGACATCGGGAATTCTATCTGTACACAGAGAGGGACTTGTGTACCATATCATTCACTCTGTTCATGTATTGAAGAGAGTGTCCAGATTTCCACTAAAAAAATGCTATTTTTTAGTATTTTTTTCAAAACTGATGAACTGGTCTTACAATTGGGTGATTTTTTTTTTAAATCGTATTTTGTGCTGTTTTGACAGTGGATCTAGTAAAAGAAAGAATATGCAATATTTATACAGTGCCCTCGGTGTATCTGGCACCTTCTAGAGTTCTATAGGCAGAAAATGTTTCTTTTGAGCACAGAAAGAGCTTTGGGTGAAATCCGGGTGTCTATTTCCATTTAATGGAAGCAGCTCCCATGATGAAACCAGAGGGTTGAATACCACTCTATGTGCCTCTGCAGAATAATATGAGGACATCCTGGGGACCACACAGGAAGGAGAAAGTGAGGGTGCACAAGCAGATACTGAACTTTCCCATTACAGCTGAAAGCAGCCTTTCCTGATCTTGGAGGGGATCACGCTAGGCAGAGTGCTGCCAAATTTGAATTAGCCCTTATGCCCCATAACTCCTGGGATATCTACCCCCTTTCTTAAAGCTCCTTCTGTCTCTGCATTTTTCCTTTCTATTCTTCCTTACTAAGCACTGGCATCTCTTACTTGCAATAATAAGCAAAACTTACACTCTGATCTTTGTTTCTCCAGAAGACTTCTGTGCGTGGGAGGTAATTGACAGCCGTCCTCCCAACCCTGAAATGGTGTCTGATGAATTTGTTTCCTGCCCTGTGACAGATTGTGGGACCCAATTATGCAACTTTACTGAAAGCACTGAAGTTGGGGAAGGCTACCCTAAGAGAACATTGAGAGCAACAGAGGAAGAAAAAGAAGCAAGGCTAGGGAGTGAAGAATATGGACAAGTGCAAGCCCCTTTGTTATTCATAAAACTATTAAGTTGCAAGGGCGGTCCCGTTACTTTCACCTTTGGCTTGCCCATATTCAGCACAAAGATCTGAAGAAAGACTGCAACGTGATTCACATTGTGCTAAATTTGGAATGATTTGGTTTGACTTAGCAAGTTGGTGAAGCCAACCAATTATGGCTACTTTAATGAACCAGGCCTAAGCAACCCTTTGGCTTAGCATATTATGTTCACACCTGTGAATGTGGTTAGAGTCCTCCCAATAATCAAGAATTCTGCATAATCAAATCAGGAATCTTAGAGCACCCTCCCCAAAGAAGCAAATATGATACTGACAGCACAATTATTCTGGCACTATATTTACTGCCAAAGCATCTGGCACAGTGGGGATGCTTCTACTTCCCTGTGGTTCTTCAGGTTTCACTTTGTTCTTGTTGGTTCTAATGGCTGTTCATGTTTTATTGCATTGCATTCTTATTGGGCTGATTTATTTTATTCATACCTTTGCACACTGCCCTTAAATCCAACTAGATGAAATATAGTTGAGAAATATTTTGAATAAATAAATAAGACATTCCTGGCCCTGAGAAAGATCTTCCCCACTCTGTTTTGAGAGCCCTAACAATGCTACCTGATGATGTAGTGTGATTGTTGGCTGGCCTTGTAACTGCAAGCTATTTGTGCTGCCACTCTGGTTGTATTGCTGGGTTAGTGTATTCTTGACAAGGCACAAACCATCCTTAAATTGCAAACAATAAACCTTTCACTTCCCCTACTCCCACTTTAGTCCCACTTCTACATACGAAGAGTTTCCTGACACTGGAGAGTTAATGCTTCAAGTACTAATGTAATTCAGGCATGACATGTCCAGTTGACATGATTCAAGCCACAGACTGTTCCACTTGGATGACTGAGAACCTTCATCAACATCAGGCATGACAGTATTTCAGTTCAGTTCCAGTATTTATGAAACATTTCCCTATCATGGCATCATCCGTGGTCCACTCTGCTACTTTTCTCAGGAGCTATGTGGCCATCTGAAGACAGTCCCCTTCTCCAAGCAAGAGGAAACAGACTTGAGGGGATGGAGGAAAAATATAGGAACTAGGGAAGAAAATCATCGGGAGATCCTCTTTTTGAGGGGCTGGTGTTCCTACAAATTTTTTTCCAGAAGCAGCTTTTGGTTTCTATTTTTTGGTAACCACCAATTAGCAACTGTTCTTAAATGGGAGAACACAGTTTGGCTAAAATTGAAGAGCCCCCCCCCCCCCCCAATAATTCAAGCACTGCTGTTTCCCCGTTGCCATGTGGGTCTTTGTGTGATTATCAGAGTTACACAGAAGTAACCAAAATGCTCTTTTGTATTCAGTTGAAATCTCACTGGGAAGCACTACTTAAAACAGATGATAAAGCCCACAGACTGCAATATAAACCAGTTGCAAGTGAGAGAGGTATACAACACTATAGCTGAGTTCATACAATGTGGTAAAGCCTAAATCTAGGCTAGGAATTATAGTAGTTGTGTTACGTACCATTTTATGTCCAAACAAATAAACTACATTATGGGTTAATGTGATGGCCTGGCCCACAGAATACAAAGACAATGGTTGGTTTCCCTCAACACACTGAGCTATAAATTTTCCAACTCTATTTCAGCCTAGTCTAAGGTGTAGTGCATGGCAGGGTCCTGACATATAAAGGAGAGAGAAATAATCCTGACCACATGAACATCAGTCATGTCTGAAGGGCAAGTTATACCAATAACACTTCCTCATTTCCTTTAAAGTTTCAAAACTGCCATCCACATCTGCCAATTTCTCGACTTTGTGATAATCATATGATCTGAAACCCTGGGATTAGACAAATAGTCCTTGAGATATAGTTCTGTAGCTGATTTACAAAGGTCTTACCCACAAACTATAATTGCTCTACTCTAAGCCCTAATATTTCCTTCCTTATTTCCTGCCTGCCTACCTGCCAGTCAGTCTTGACTCCTAGCAACTGCCTGGACAAGTCCCTGCAGTTTTCTTGGCAAGATTTCAGAAGTGGTTTGCCATTGCCTGCTTCCTAGGGCTAAGAGTGAATGACTGGCCCAAGGTCACCCAGTTGGCTTTGTGCCTAAGGCAGGACTAGAACCCACAGTCTCCCGGTTTCTAGCCTGGTGCCTTAACCACTACACAAAACTGGCTCTCTTAATATTTTCTTAAGCACGTATTTATGGTGGTAAGTCCATCAAATGACTAAATAACTGGAGGCTCCAAACAATATTGCTTAAGAGAGGAAACTATTATTACAATCAATCCTCTTAAAATTAATTTCTTGTTAGTATTTTAGGAACAGATTTGCTTGTCCTCAGATTTTTCAAGTGATTCACAGCCTTCTTCAAAAATAGCTTATGCACACCCCAAAGACACTCAAACAGTCCAGTCGCTTTTGCTTATGAGGCACCAATTACTGATTTAATGATATGGTTCTATTACTTCAGAGCTCTTTGAAACTCATTTTTTTTTTGCTCTTAACAATCGGAGTACAAAATGTTTACCAAACGAAGACTGCAGCTTCCCCACTTTAACAACAAAAGAAAAACTCTGAGCACTGGGGGACAAGCAGGAATCCCAAGAGGAATTTTTTTTATCACAAATGTGATTATTCACAGACTTAAAAGCTCCTTGAACCAAGATATGTGTGGGCTCACTGTGACCTGGCATGCCAATCCGTGCAGATAATGGATTACAACCTTAAAAGAACACAACTATCTTATCATCTCATAAATCCCACTTTATATATCACCTAAGTCACAGCTAAAGGAGCTAGGGAGAAGTTCAACAATTTTAATGTATTTTTTCCTTCCCATATGAATTCCAAGGAATAGGGGGGCCGCGGTGGCTCATGTGGCTAAGG
This sequence comes from Charina bottae, assembly GCA_023362775.1. Classification (NCBI taxonomy): domain Eukaryota; kingdom Metazoa; phylum Chordata; class Lepidosauria; order Squamata; family Charinaidae; genus Charina; species Charina bottae. The sequence goes on from JALMGJ010000012.1 coordinate 2,285,059, forward strand.
CGCTGAGACGGGAAGATCTTAAGGTCGGTGGTCGAAGCCCGTGTGCGGATGCCGCGTGACGGGGTAAGCTCCCGTCAGCTAGCCCTAGCTTCCGACGTCAGGCTCTAGCGACAAGCCAGTCGGTTAGCCCCCGTCGCAACTAAACGGATCAACCAGTTACCAACTTCCGGTTGACCCAGAAAAAAGCGGATCCTGCAAAAAAGTAGGATAAATGCTAGGATGAAGGAGGAGGAGGAGAAGAATTCCAAGGAATAAATTAAGCATCTGTCACAATGATTTACAGACTTTTTAAAATGATGACCTGGGCTGCAATACTCTGCATGCTTACTTGGAAGTAATTATAGTTACATTCAGTAAGGCCTACTTTTGAATAAGCATATCTAGAACTATTACACTGATCCTGCATTCCTGAAAATGCTCCTGGTTTGATTGAGTTCATAGGGGAAAAGTGTAGCATATTCGAAGCAGCTCAAAAGCAAATAATAATTAATTTGCAAAATACCTCCATTTCACAGAAAAATCTCAGAAAAACAGAGTTCATTAGCAATCATTATATCATTTTGCAACTGTCTCCTACAGTCTCTACAGGTATTATGGTTTGTCATTATGCAAATACTAAGACTCTAAAACTCATCCATATCCATCACACACACACACACACACCACAATCCCCGATGATCTATTCATTCCATCTTTTTCTGGCTTGAGCCAAAATCATACTTATTACTTTGCCTAAACCAACTAAAATCATTGTTTAATTATGCTAGTTCTGCAATCAGGGCTTAGAAACAAAGAGGATTCCTACATGTAAACCACAGATGGCTGATTCACATGCTCCAATAAGTACAGTATATCAGAAAGTAGGGAGGGAACTATAGTGAAGAAGTAGGAGCATATAAGTCTGAACTTCCTTAAACTTGGCAGCAGGTGATCCTACACCCAGACATGCTCAGAGAAAAAGAAGGAATGGTCCTCAAAATTGATGCATTTTAACTGAAGAGCACCAGTATATAAAAACTGACTTGTTTTTCTATTAATTTTTCCTCCTTATAATGTTCCTTCTTCAGAACCTTGAGCAATCATGGAATATGCCCCCTTCCTTTTCCACTGAATCTGGAATAATAGCAAGTTCCTATCTGACTTAAAATAAAAGTTTATTGTTTTTGAGTCCAGTTTGACTTACACTGACTTCATGAACATATACATGTAGTTTTCTTGGCAACAACACAGAAGGTGATTGCCTTTTCCTGAAATGTTATTTGCTGTTTTCCAATTTAGCCTAAACCCTGCGATTTCCTGGTGGCCTCCCATTTAAGTACCAACTAGGTTCGAGCCTGCCGAGCTTTTCAAGATACGGCCAGGCTGGCCAGATGCTACCATGTAGCTGGACCATCTCGAATCTGGGAACACTCAGAATATTTGTTTGAGACGGTTAGCTATAACACGAGAAAAGGATCTACAAAAATAACACATAGATGTGGATGTTTCCTTATCTACTTATTACAAACATATCTAAGAGCTTCCCTTCTGTTTTGTCATACCTACCTGCAATTCCTTGTAGCAGCCCACAGACATTAAAAATACTTTTCTTCATAATACTCTGTACACACATGGTGAAAACAGAAACAAATGCAACTGCACAGAGTATCAAGATCCCCACAGCAAGAAAAATAGCAGTAGCTTGCCAAAACCCACTGGCAATCTCATTGAAGTTATCCGCATAGGGGCCACAAGATGTATCAGGCACAGAAGACTGCAGGTGCTCAATTCTGGTGCAACGTCCATAGATCCCCAACGTTGGACGATATGGTTCCACTGATCCTGCCCTCCTGCTGTCTATGTCCTGAGAACTTCCAGGCTGGGCCTTGCCAATCAGCCAATCTGCACTCATGAAGGCTATGAGCTCCGCAAACGCCACAACAATACTCAAGAGTGTCCACAACATTGAGCGGCAAGTAACAATGACATGACACATATTGCTGTCCAGTGCTTGTGGCCACTTCAATTCAGAGACTAAAATCCAAAGTGGTTAAAAAGAAAAGAAAAAAGAATTGGAGTATAATATGTAATCCTTGTTTCTGTTTACTTCTTCTTCAGCATCAGAAACAGAAGGTATTCTTGGAAGGCGTTAAATCATGCAAGCAGTCTTGTCACTGATTCTAAACATCTTGTTTCTCTCTTCCTCTTCTTTGACTGCCGAGCTCTGAAGCGTGTGCAACTGTGCTAATATTCATACTGGCATATGACGTTTCAACCACGTGTGGGACACGACAGAGGACTGCCTCTGGTTTGATACCACACACCTAAAAGAGAGAAAAGAAAAAAAGTATGGGGGGGGATTGTTAAAAGAATTAAAATAAACCCATCACTTCTGAGAAAAACCCACTCTTGTTTTTTTAGCTAAGATCTAAATCAACATCTAATAGTTCTTACATCAGCTTGTCAAATACAGTCTGCAGGAGTCTTCTGTAACCTTTACCCACAATAGAGTTATTAATTTTCTGTGGCCAACGCCTTACAGTATCGCTACCATACTATAAAACTTAGCAGCGGTCTGTTTATAAGATTCACAGAAGTTCAGAGCACATCCATCCATTCAAATTCCCACCTGAAAATTACATACTTTGTACCATTTGTGATAGTGTGTTCTGAGAACAAAGGCCAGGGTCAATCATGAATTATAACAGGGTCTCTTATTTAAAATGGACAACTTGCACGATTGTTTTCTAAAGGAAATCAGCAAACTAAAATGCAATTTAAATGGCCTAGGTAAATTAAAGGAGGCTTTCTCTAGCCCTGGGAACATGAAGGATCAACTATTCATAAGCTGCTTAGCTGACTGGGCATTACGGCTTCTCCAGTTGGCATCTATCTCATCTCTAAAAGTGGCATATCCCAGAGAAGGACCACTGAAGCTTATCTTCTTTGGGGCGGTTTCATGTGGTAGAATAAACATGTACATTTTTATATTTATACTATTTTTTACTGAATAGACAAAAGATCAAGACAAAAACTAAACATGCAGAGTTTTAAAAAAAGATAAACCAGGAACTAAATCAGAAGTAAACTTGAAAGAAACTTCAGTGTTGACACATGGATACATACATAAGACCAGGGTCCCTCCTTGCAGGGGAGATGGGCGGGATATAAACATGATGACAAATAAAAATAAATAAAATAAATAAGACAATACACCCAGAATATGGGGAATCTATTAGGAAAAACTTTTGTTAATATTGCTAAGGAAAGATGACCATATTTCAATAAATTTATTCTTAAGTTTAGGGTTCTTCATAGCTCTTTGCTGTTTCATAATTTTTGATTATGCATTTATGTATTAATTCATGAATGGAGAGTAGGCATCCTTGAGCAAGCCAGAGAACAATCTGGAGGCAGATGATACAGTTTTGCTAGTGAAGCAGACCTGGAACACAGAATTTTCCTTAAATGGGAAGTCATGTGGAAACACAGGAATATCTATGAAATGGTTGGAGGAAACACAAGAAAAGCATCACATATAAAGCTACAGTGTAGCTTAAAATTTAACACCGAATTATACAGAAGAACCTCCACATAAAATTCATGTGCCAAGATTTACACATGGATCCAGTGAGTTTCTGCAAGCCATCATAAACTATCCAAAGGCCATGCTAGCTGGAAATTCTGGAAGTTTTATTCGCATCAATTCTGGAAAACAGTTAGGTTGGAGGAGTCTCTTCTAGCCTGTCCACAGGGATGTTCTTGGGTGGACACAAATTATTTTTATATGGCTTGCTTAAAAGAAAACCATTTTAGGGAGTTGATCATTATTTAATTTTCTGGATTTAAAATGGAAATAAGAGACAACAACTTCTGGTTATTCTCAGACAGTCAGCAAAGAATTAGTACAGTTCACAACGTGACTTCTGGCAAACCTTAGAAAACAAGCAGCACGGCTGTCAGGCAGACCGATGGGCATGTGGTGCAAACACACCCTCTGTAAATAATAAAAGCTGGAAGATAACGTGTAAGTTGCCAAAACAGCAAATCCTCTCAGCAGGACAACTTTCTATAATAATTGGGAAGGAAGGAAATGTAGTAACTGTCTCTTTTAACTTCACCCATGCCATAAAGGAGGTGAAGAGTTTAACAGAAAAGAAGCAAAACAATTAGCATGTTCAAAAGCGGACCGGTACTATTTTGTCAGAACAAAAACGCTTAATACAGTTATTGAAATTAGTTTTAAGAAGGTATGGGGGAAGAAACATAAGCAATAGAGCAAAATAAAATAAAGATCACATCACATGCAGCTAGTTAGAGCCAGAGATCTTCAGATAGAAGCAAAGTTCATATTTATTTTACAAGGGTGTGGAGATCACTTGTATGATGAAAGGAAAAGCAAAAAAAAAAAAACATGAGTCATTGTTCATGATATGTACAGTAATTACCAACACTGCCAAAAAAAAAAGGAGACATAGCTAGTTTATATTTTGAGATTTCTAAATTTAAAATCTTAGGTTTGACGCAGTTCTCATTGACTAAGTTAAGATGTTTTGCAGATGTCAAAAGACTTAAGTGGACACTGGCGGTAAGAACTGCATCCATCTTCCAGGATCAACATGCCACACCCCCAGCCCAAATCAGCATCAGCATAATAGTCTCAGAAGGCAGCGGGCAGTTTGTAAAACCATGTTATATAAGGAATAAGCTATAAGGAAACCATGGGCCATACTAAGGCACCATCTTTTAAGTACAGTCATGAGAGCTCTAGAATCTTGTTTCCTAAACTATCCTCTGCAGGAACATTGGTGTTCCCCAAACAATCTAAAGATGCTCTACAAGCCGGTCCCAAGAGCCAAATAAGTTCTCCCTGGGTTTGGATATATCCAGTTTTACTAGTCAACAAGTGTTTGCTCTATCTCATCGTTCTCCTCAGAGATCACCTTGAAACAAATGAAAGAAGCACCATTTTCAATGGAACAGAGCAAATATAACCTTTAAAATGAAAAGGTGTAGAATCAAGATTAAAGAAGGAACAGAATGTTTTTCTATCTCTAAAGACTTTTTTAAAAATAAATCTCATTCTAGTCTTTAATGAAATATGCTATCATATGTAAGCTCATATCTTTCATTAAGATTTTTAATTGATGTATTAAATGTAAAAGAAAATAAAGGACATTATTAAAGCTTGCTTTTGTTTCAATGTTGATTTTATTTATCTTTTCTTTTTTTCTTTTTTTTTACAGAAGCAGCCATTACCATTCCTCATAAAAATATATATATGTTTGGTGTTCTGTGTTCTTGAAAAGTTTAAGAAACAATGCTCTAGGACAACCAAAATCTGTGATTATTTTAAAATGCTCCCCCCCCCCCTATTTCTGTGCAAGCAGCTAATTGGAAACATCCTGTTAGAACTGGCTATCCATGTAATAGAGTAAGATTTTATTGGATATCCACTCCAAAATGATCATGTGGCTAATCAATTCAGTTATATTTTTTCTAAGAATTGACAAAATGAACCAATCGCTGATTCATAATTCCACTGAAAGAATTAGGATTAGTTTAGATCCCAGTGCACAATTCACATTAAAAAGAAATGACACATTTCTTTAGTTACCTGTCTATAATGTCAATGGTATCAATTCGAAGGTACAGATGGAATTTCTCCAGGAATGAGATCAAGTATAACCGTTCTAGATACAATATTTATTTTCTCTTGGAATAAATAGCAAAACATTAAAATATACCAATAACTAGTCTTTGCATTAATAGGATAAACATGAGCATGCTGCAAATAAATCTATATACTGTATATTAATAATAAAAATATTGAGAATATTGAATTGGATGCAAGTGGGATTTCAGTGGGTTCTCTAAGTATTAGTAATTCCCCTTATTAATGCAATCCTATACATGTCTCCTCAACAATAAATCCCACTGAGTTCAATGAGAACAGGTAATTAAGTAGAGAATTGCAGTCAAATAGCAATAAACCTAGTTTTAGAACTGAAACATGCATATCTCATCTGTTTGCCGTATGTTGTGATGACAGCTAATTATCGTGCCTGTTTTCAATTTGTTCATAATTCATGGTACAGCTTTACATTCACCACATCAGGACCTCTTATTTTCTACATCCTTCTCTTTATATTATATTGTAGCTTTTCATCTTTTTAAGAATAGACTGCTCTGAACAGTTTTTCTCCCTATAATTAAAAAAAAAATCTTTTTAAAACTACCCATGTTGACTAAATTTATTACATTATATAAATATTACAGTATCCCAAAAATAAATTTGCATTTATTTCTGAACAAAATTGCAGTTGGATAAATAATGCACTTTTTTCAGTCATCAATTTCATTAACCATCAAAGTCAAACTAGAATAAAGTCTGGGGGAGACACTCAACAAGAATTCAGTCAGAAATAGAAATACCTGTATGTAATTGGACGGCAATTCTGGACACACACACCCCAATTTTAAAAAATAAGAGGTTTTCCCTCACAGTATTCCTTTTAATTGTAGGAACAGGTTGTTTATTAAAATTACTGGGGAGGGGGTCTGTTCTCCCTTGCTCTCCTAAGATACTTTTGTGATGGTGCACTTTTGGCATTCTTCTTCTCCGTTTGCACTATATGAATTCTACCTTTCATGGGGAAAAGCAGGCTGTGTAATCTGACATCCTGACACTGAAAAGCATCCTGACACTCTCAAGGATAGTGGGTCCCAAGTTCCTTGAAGAACAAGGTTTTTGATTTTCACACCTCAGACTCAGCTAAAAGTATATTTCTCAGTGTTTGCCTCATCCCAATTTGCATTTCCTAATTCAGAGTGGATGAAGCAAATTGGTTGGCCACGAGAAGGGCATGTTTCAAAAATTTGAAATGTTTTTAATTCTAAATGTCCCATTTCAAGCCCAAACAGTTGTTTCGCATTCAAAACACACTGTGGCAATCATTCTGTAACTCTTTGGAGTTTGAAAAAGTTCTACTTTGAGCTCAAAACTCTCAGTACTAAGCTCCAAAATGATCAAAACAGCCTGTTTTGAATGCAAAGCACATGTGTCAAACTCAAAACAACTGTTCCAAGCTCAAGATGATGCTTTTCGGATTTGAAACAGTTCAAATATGAATGTTTTGCACACTCCTGAAAGGATCCTCTTCCCTATTCTAAAGGGGCTCCATAGCTCCATAGCTCATGCAGGAGCACTGGGAATGCTCTCACATGCTTAGAAACGGAGGCTGGTAGGGATTATGGTGGCATTAGGGTAAATTAGGAATGATTCAAGCACAGCATCAATTGTAATGTGGCAGAGCTCACCACGTAGGCTAATCTGTTAAAGCAGAGTCTCCTGATCAGGCATTTTCCAGATTCACTGGAATCCCATTAAGGCCTATGGAAGTTGGAGTAGAATACATCCTAAGGACATTAAACTGGACAAGGCTGCCTCTTCTAAAGATGATTTGGGATGCAGAGAACCTGGATTCAACTGTAAGAGAAGACTTTCCTCTCTTTCAAGACGTTCAAAGACTATGCCTCTTGTTTCCTTTGAAGAAAAAGACAAGTCTGAAAGCATGGTATCACCAGACTCCTAAAGTTTTTTGTACTTCAGCCTCCCTTGTTTTGTCAACTAATAAATCATTTCTAGAAAAGTGCCTTTTGGCTCAATTTAAATAAACAGCTGAAGTGAGGGCCACACAGAGAGCTAAAATGTAACCATTAAAAAAAGAAGAAAAGAAAGCAGCTGCAAACACAGTCAGATCTTTTCTTCTTATGTCCAGAACAGTCTGCAATGATATCATGCAGAGGCGTTTTTATATCTTTTGTTTACCAAACGCAAGGTTAACATCTGATGTCTCAGTTGAGGAAGAGCTGCTAGACCCTTGGCATTCATTTCCCGAACTGTTATTCATTGTTAGATCTACCACATTCTAAGAATGCTTTGAGCAATGAATAGCAGAGGGAGAGATTATTTGTATGGAGATTATTTTAAATTATTGCCCTTTAAAGATACACTGGAACTCACAGAAACTGTGCATATGAGTGAGGGAAAGGCACCCAGTAAGCTTAGTTCAACTTGACAAAATTCTCAACTCTCACATCCCTCCTACAGAGATGTCTCTCTGCCTCTATGCTATGCAGAAGAAAAAATAATAATAAAACTGTTGGTGGCTAGCAAATTGGGTGTAACTGCTTAGTGCAGGGCTTTCCAAACATTTGCGGTTGGCGACACACCAACGGCCGGCCCACAAAAACCCGGAAGCGCCGCGGCTAGTGCCGCGAAAAAACTGGAAGTGCCGGTGGCGGTGCTTCTGGGTTGTCACCGCGGCGGCAGCGGCTGCCCCTTCGGAAGGGCAGGCTCCGGGGACCCCGAAAATGCCCTCGGTTCCGGCAGGGAGGCGAAAAGCCTCCGCGTGCGTGCGCGCACGTTGCCAAGCTTTCTGCTGCTCAGCTGATACGCGGGGAGAATTTCCACCCCGGCCCCCATCAGCTGTGCCGGGAATCCTGGCAGCGTGCGCACACACGCGTGGCGAGGCTTTTCGCCTCCCTGCCGGAACCGAGAGCATTTTCGGGGTCCCCGGAGCCTGCCCTTTTGAAGGGGCTGCCGCCACCGGCGCTTCTGGGTTGTCACGCGACACACTTGGGGCCCCCAGGTGACACAGTATTGCGACACACAGTTTGGAAAGCCCTGGCTTAGTGTTTTCCATCTCACTTCAACATGCTTCCAAGGTTTTTTCTGTGAATTAAGAAAAGCAGAAATAAGAATTTATCAAAATTCTGTCATCTCAACTGTATCAAATTATAGGTACTCCTAGTTTTATCAGCTCTCTCTAATCATGGGTGTAGATCTCAGAATTCATTTGGATGTGAGAAAACGTAAATCCAGAAATAAAGGACACCTACGGAAGCTCTGACAACAAGGGCCAAAGAGACATGTTAGGCGGCGGGTTGTGGGAAACTTTGGATCTGGTATTTTTCCAACAAGAGGAAGTCACTATGCAACCTTTGAAGCTGGAAAATCACAAACAACAATCATGCTCACCAAAAGGTTTAAGGAAGGAGATCACCTGGAAGCATTATAGATCTACTGGTTCAGCACCTACAGATTCTCTCTCCCACACCTACAGAGCTGCTCTAAAAACAGATTTCCGAATCAAAGTAATCATTCTTGCTCTTAACCTCCAAATGAGAGAACAATGACCAAAAATTTTGCTGTTCTACAAAAAGTTAGATGTCACATGTATGAGCAGAGTTCAGATTTTTGCTTTCTTTCCTGAGTTTTCTGAAGCAAATTTTGGATTTTTATTTTTTATTATATGAAGTGTAGTTTATGGCTAAAATTATAATTTTGTGTATTTCCCACCTCGTTAAAGACCCGAAACCATGCTACTGATTTTCAAGAGGCTACAGCGGATGAAAATCAGGGAAAGGCCCCATCCTTATGCTTTCAGAGCAGAAGAACAAACAGTAGCAAACAAAACTTTATTTAGATTTATTTGTGACAAAGAGCTTCTTAATTCAAAATAATAATCGTTTTTATTGTTTTAATCCTCTATAAACTGCCTGGAGTTGTTGACAAGTGGGTGGCCCTAAAAATCAATCAATCAAACAATCAAACAAACAAACAAACAAACAAATAAAAATAGGCAAGAAAGCAGAATTTGTAACCATCTGGTGATTCAGTGCTTTCTAGCTGATGGTACAATTTATTTTTAACTGATTGGAAGGTGCTGTTCCTAGTTTTTCAATCCTCATTCACATGTTGTAGTTGAGATTATTGGCAGCATCTAAATGTGTAAACAAAACAGATAATTTCTACAGTTACTCCAATGGGTGTAGGCTTGTTTTAGCATTTTCTCTGCTATTTTCTATTTTTTCCTTCCTGCTTCTGCCAGTTGTGCTGCTTCCTCTCTCTCACACCCTTTCTGCTTTCCTTCTCTTTTGATCACTTTTGCTCCTTTATCTCTTTGCTGTTATAGTTCTTCCTCCCAGCCCTGGGTATCTCAGTTGCTGCACACTTGAATGACTATGGCCCGGAATTTGCTCTCCTGAGGATTTCTTCACCCTTGTTTTGTTCTTTTCCTCTTGACTTATCTTCAGTCCTGGATAACTAGCTAATGATGGTAGATAGGAATGCTTTTGAGCATACAGGGTGAAGAATTAGTTGCATCCATTCCTCAAAAAGGCAGATCCTGTCATGGTTACTTACACATGGACTGTTTACATTCTGATTAGATTACTGTAGTGGCCTTTTCATTGCTGCCTTTGAAAAGATCTGGAAAGTCAACTGATATAAAGTTACTCCTATTCTGAGTTTGTTCTCAGATCACATAAACTCTTGTGTTAATTTTACTGTCTCACATTCTGTTTTCAGGATTAATTCAAAGTGTTCTTTTCAACTCATAAAACCCTGAAGATTTTGATAGTGGTACATCTAAAGGATCACCTACGACCATCTGAGCTTACACGCACATTTGCACTACTAAGGAAACCCTTGCTCTATGTCCCACTTTCCAGATGGGTAGCTGTTTTGCAGCAAAAATAATGAAACTTGTGGCACTTCATAGAATAACACATGGATAAATACCTCCATTTCACTGCCTGCTTCATCAGATACATGGCATATAGGTGTATAGTCTGCATAGATATGATATATACAAGATTATACTCCATGTGTCTAATAAACTGTGATTCACAGAAGTTTCTGTGGTAATGAATTTGTTAGTCCATGTCCATGTATCACCAGAGGGGTGGATTAGTACATGAATACCCAGTCTGTTGACTTCTTTATTTTGGGACATTTACCTGTTATCTTCCTACTCTGCCTTATGGTAACAGATTAGTTAAATATTAGCTTAGGAGGCTCCCAGAACTAATCTGTGTGCTGGTTTAATACTGCTGATTTTGATGGGTCCTTTCTGTTTTAAAAAGTTCTGGCTCTTTAATGTGGGAGTAGTGGACTTTGCTCTCTGTTGGAATGTTTGAGGCTTTAAGCTCAATGCCCATGTTTAACCTTAATACTGTACATGTAAAGAAATATTTCCTTTTCTTTTCTTCATGGTATTTATAATCCATCCCAGCCCCAAAGGACCTTTTTTTAATCTAACAAGATAAAATTAAAACCCAAATAGGAACAATATAAACAACAAAAGGGAAAACCCACCAATAATACATCAGCAATATCTGTGATGGACATCTATGATCAGCAAGACAGAAGGTGGTTGGAACAATGTCACTCTTAATTGTTTTCTAAAATTAAAACAATTTAACAGGGCTGACTAATCCTCTGGGGGAAGGCTGTTCCACATGGAGGCTACAACCAAGAAGGCCTGTTTGGATAATGGAGCATTTGGTCCACACTCCATTATCCTAACAAGGATGGGTGTATTTAGTACAGTTATTACAAAACGTATCTTTTCCCAAGATGATAAAATACCGGTAAGCACTGGACCTCTTAAGCATTTTACCTATTGTAATTGTTTGTATTAGTGCAACATACACTGAAAACAACTTTCACAAAATTTGGCTGGGATATTCAGTTTTTGAATGTTGATATTCACCAAGTTTCATTTGCCCAAGTACATATATGCAATATTAATTTGTAATAACTGAATATTTTACAACTATTTTGTCTTTGCCAGTGAGAAATCTACAATAAAATAAAAATTGTAGAAAAGTAGACAAAGCTAATAAAGCATAATGTGTATCTTCAGGACAAAGTTTCTAGCCCCTTAAAACACAGAGTTTTCTTTATGCAAATGTGTAAATTACACATTTGTAATTGTGTGTAAAATAGAAAAGTAAAGGCAAAGGTTCCCCCCGCACATTTGTGCAGTCGTGTCCGACTCTAGGGGCCGGTGCTCATCTCCATTTGTTAGCCAAAGAGCCAGCGTTGTCCGAAGACGCTTCAATGGTCACGTGGCCGGCATGACGCGCGCGGAATGCTGTTACCTGCCCACCGAAGTGGTACCTATTCATCTACTTGCATTTGCATGCTTTCGAATTGCTAGGTTGGCAAGAGCTGGGGCTAGTGCGGGAGCTCACTCCGTCACACGGGGCTAGGGATTCGAACCTCCGAACTTGCGATCTTCCGATCAACAAGCCTGGCGTCTTACCCGCTGAGCCACCACTCCCCTTTGTAAAATAGAAAGCCAACTACAAAATTGTTCAATGACAAAGTTTTACTTGGTAATATTAACTAATTTACTGAATAACATTTCTATTCTACAAGACACAGAAATTATATTACCAAATAATGTTTTTGTAGCTCTGCAGAAAATATTTTGTGATTACAACATTTAAAATCGCCCAGGGTCCCTCCTTGTGGGGGAGATGGGCGGGATATAAATGTAATAAATGTAATAAATAAATAAATAAATAAAATAAAATAAATATATACCTATAAACTGCACCTATACATCTCTGATTTTGAAGGCCTCTGTGAGCCTTGGAAGATTGAAATAAGGGAACACTGAACATTAATGGCCCACAGGTTTCTTTCTTTAAAAAATGAAGATACAAATCCATCCCACTACTAGTAATGCATTCCAATTTAAAACATTAAAAGAATTTAAACAGATGGTCTTGCTTCTTGATGAAACATATTATTATAGTAAGTCTGTCAGGTTATAATTTCCAAAAAGTAAGCTGAAAGAGACATAGGAATGGACAGACATCTAATTGTTGAAGACACAGTAATTAATTTTAAAATATAAACCCCCAACTTTTAAATGTCATATTAACATGGCCTGGGAATTTTTTTATCAAATAGATTCTCATAGGGATCCAGGAAAGAAAAAGAAAAAACAGAAAGCCATTAAAACCAAAGGCAGTTTTTGGAGGAGAAAAAGCACAAATAAACAAGAAACACACACAACAAGAGACAGCAAAAGTTGTTCCTTTTCTTAGGAAGAAGAGGAAAACATGAAACTAATAAAAAGTAAAATCCTGAACAGTTGCTCATGAATAAATTTACTGTCTAGGAAAGATATTCCCATAGCCCTCCACCACATGAGGGCAGTGTTACTTCAACAGAAATCCAACCCATGAAGGCAGTCTATCCTGTACAGGACAGGTGCAACTTTACTGTCAAAGGGTAACTTTAATCCAGCACCGTGCATCATCAACCTTCTACTATGAGCACTTCAGAATCCCAATGAACTACTGCAATATTAAACTTTACATTATTATGAGATATACGCAAGATAAATATTTATGTACTGAATCACAAAATTAAAATGACTCTGCTAATTCTAGAAAAATATTGCTAAAGGGGGAAATAGCACAGTAAACAAAACCAAACAAAATTATGATTTGTTTGATAACTCGATCGCTCAAAGGTTCAATGGCAGGAAATCTGAAATAATGAAAGAAAACATAACACTAGAATCTATGAAAATTAAGTCACAGTTGGACTTAGCCCCAGGAAAGTGGAAACTGCTCTGCAGACTCAGAAATACTTCCCATATGACTCACCAACAGGAGTGCATCGGACCTGAAATTTCCATGTTACCATGGTTAACACCGGAGGATAAGCACCAGAGGGTAAGATGCTTTATTAAGAGACATACATTAAAAAAGTATGGCAAATTAAAGATAAACGGATAAAATAATTATAACAAGGAGGGGGAAAAAGCAGCATAGCCAACAGCATCTGGAGGACATGCACTACCTGCTCTTGTTTGATGTTTTAATGTGTAGGGGTCAAGTTCTCTTGTCTATACAGAATACATGGACAGATTTTGACCAAATGGATATATTATCTAGTCAACATAATAAAATCACTTTCATGGGGACACAGATGCTGGCCCTCTAACACTCTAACTTTCTGGGGTGAAAACAATTATTTTAATTTATTTATTTATTTTTCAAATTTTGCCACCACCCGTCTCCCCCAAAAAGAGGGACTCTGGGCGGTTTATAACAATAAGCAGATTAAAACAATGAGTATAAATAACAGCTAAAATATTAATACAAAATTACCAATATAAATATAAAAATAAATATAAAATCCAACTGGCCTAGAAGATCTAATTCCATGAGGAGAGCTCTAAGGTGCCAGCCACCCCCAAGAATCACTACTCTCCTTCTCGCCCCAGGCGAGACGGCAGAGCCAAGTCTTCAGGTTCTGTCATGGCTAGTCGAAGAATGATGCTGAGCCCCCAAGATAAGCTCTAGATCTTTATTCTCTACCTTACACAGAATCTTACCAAACTAAGCCATCAGAACAGTTCACTGGGAAAAAACCCCAAGCACGCTAAGGTAGGCCCGGCCTGATTCTCTTCGATGGCAGCCCAAGGTCTTCTGTGCTATCAAAGCACTTCTCACCTGGAAGGCGCCCCCTCCTTCTTGTCCTACAATCTCCATAACACTACCTTCTCCTTCAGAGAGACATTCCATCACAGGTTCTTCTGGAAGGTCAGGAGCGATGGGGCCTGTCTCACCTCTGGGGGCAGAGTGTTCCAGAGGGCGGGAACCATTGCAGAGAAGGCCCGCTTCCTGGACCCCGCCAAGCAAAATTCTTTTACAGGTGGGGTCCGTAACCTGCCCTCTCTGCATGACCGGGTGGGACGGGTCGATGTCATGGGGATGAGACGGTCCCTCAGGTAACCTGGACACATGCCATGTAGGGCTTTAAAGGTGATAACCAACACCTTGAATTGGACCCGGAAGCAAACTGGCACCCAGTGCAGCTTGCGTAGCAATTGGGTCACATGTGCCGATCTTGGGGCACCAAGAATTGCCCGCACAGCCGCATTCTGGACCAGCTGAAGCTTCCGGATACTCTTCAAGGGTAGCCCCATGTAGAGCACATTGCAATAGTCTATATGGGAGATGACCAGGGCATGAGTGACTGTTCGGAGGGCTTTTCGATCCAGGAAAGGGTGTAACTGGCGCACAACACGAAGTTGCGCAAGGGCCCTTCTGGCCACAACTGCCACCTGCTCTTTGAGCAGGAGTTGTGAGTCCAGAATAACCCCCCGATTCCACACCAGGTCTGTCTGGGGCAGTGCTACCCCATCTAGAACTAAAGAAGATAATTTCCCGGATACAGAGGAGCCATTAACCCACAGCCACTCCATCTTACCAGGGTTCAGCCAAAGCCTGTTGTTCCCCATCCAGATCCCCACAGCCCCCAGGCACCGAGAGAGGGCAGTCACCGCATCACTTACTTCACCCGGGACGGAGATGTATAATTATTTAATGGATGTACAGAAATTTGGGTTCCAAATTGAATATAGGTTGCATTAGTACCTTAATCTTATTGCTTTCAAATATTTTAAAAGTTCACCTCCAACCTTACTCAATTGTTCAACACATCAGGAACAAACCTTGAGCAGCTTCGGTCTTGTGGGCTGCCTTGTCCCTTTTACCTCCTTTGTACACAAACAAGAGTACCTTTACTTTAGAGCAACTTAGAGTTCTATAACTGTCATTTGTTTAATCTGTAATTTCAGATACACATATCAGAAATCAGAAATCAAAATTCTATCTTCCCAAATTCATTAGTAGAGCAAAAATTCCATTCTCAAGTTCAAGGGCTGACCATGACTCATTCATGTTAATCACAACTAGTTTTCACCAACTTGGGATCTTCCAGATGTTCCAACACCTCTAGTGGGTGCCAGATTAGAAAATAATGATGTAAACCATGGCTTAAATTTCAACAGATAGGCAAAAAATAAAGTATGGAACTTTCTGAATAAGCTTAAAAATAATAGTGAAGAATAATAGTGGGAGTAATCACAGAAGAAACAAGATACTGCTAAGGCACTTAAAAAAACCCTCTATTTTGTTGAAATAAAAATCAGGGTGAGTCATAACACAAAGGGCATAAAACCAAGTTGTCAGTATTAAATTTAAACTCTAATTCCCTAGGTCCCAGCATCATGTCTATATTAATAATAATCTTTAATTACATATCTGTCATGCATATCCTTCAAAGTTCTATGTAAAACAGCAGTTTGGTACTAGTCATGTGTTAGATCAAAGTTCTATTTTAAATTCAGGTTTTCATTGAATAAGTCTGTATTATAATTTATTTTTTATTTTCTCTTTTAAAAAATTGTTTTGCAAAATATATATTTAAAAAACACTGATCTAATTTATGCTATTTACAGATCCCTACCCACAAGCATACAAAAACACAAGAGTAATTCTCATCTCAGCTGAGACCTATTTAAGTCAGGAAAAAGTCAAGCACTAGATGAGATTTATAGATATTATATTGCCCTTAACTCATAAATTTATAACATAGGGAAAGAACCAAAGTCTTATGCAAATCAAACAAGGTCTGGAAAGAATTAGTTAAAAAAGCTACAGTTTACTTGTTTCTCTATAGACTTAAGTCATAGTCACCCAAGTCACACAACAACACTAGACATTGTATGCACTATTCCCTATCGTAATTATTAAAATCCACCATGAACTTTTTCCTCTGAAATCATAATTTATTTTACAGATGTTTATGCTTTGTTTAGGGGAAAGTAGAAGCCCATAGAGCTTTACTCCACATCAAATTTAAATGGCATTCAAAACTGCTGCATATGTATTTAATTTCATCTTTTCAGAACAAAGTCTACATTCACATTACATGGATGCAAACTACACCACAGACCATATAAGCAACTGAACACAACCCAATAGATGTCAGAATCAAAGAAAAGGAGGGAAGGACTTTTTAAAAAAAAATCACTGTAGGGAATAAGCAGCTTGAGCTCTGTTTGGACTTCAAATCTTGTTTCTCTATGTAAAAACATTAAATTAAATGATGTAGGGCTTAATTACAACTGCTACATGGTTGCTCATACCTTTAACCACTTTTCAGGTTGTTTATTTAGTGCATCAGCCAATGGAAAGGACTGTTGATTCTGTCTTTCCAAATGCGACCCATTACCAATAATCCCACCTGCTGTCTTTCTAGTAACAAAGATCCTCCAACCTACTTCCCACTTGGGAACTGAAATGTATAAACCTTTACTCTTAAAAATTAATACTGAATTTATCAGCCCTGTCTAGATTGGCTACCCTGATATAATTGTTCCCATTTACCTGATGATCCCATAACCTCTCCTCAAACAGCCCTTCCTCCCAACTGCTCAGGGGTCACATGTTTGGGTTGACTCAACTCTTCCATTCTGAAGGACAGAGAGTGAATGCCCAGCTCAAAATTAATCAGCGTCTCTTTAATTGCCAATTTGAACCTGGATCATTTCACTCTAAACCCAGTTATTAAAGAGTGATAAGTCTTGGCTATTTGGACACCATCCTTGTGTCGTTTTCTCCCTTTCCTCATTATTTATTTATACATGTTAATTGCAAGGTTTATTTATTATATTTATTCAATTTTTTCCTGACACAATTGAGAGCCTCTCAACAGGATACAATGAAGCCAACAGAAGATCCATGGTACAAATACTTATCAAATACACAATCATAAAAATGTAAAATCATGAAAAAATCATAGAAAAAAATAACCAATAACAGAAGAAAGTAGATGTTGTCATTTCTATGTCGATGGGAGTGGGCGTCTATACTAAATTTAAATAAAAAATATTTTCATGGGACTACTGCTTGTCCTTTACTCAGCCTTTTTGATACAGTATTTGTAGATGCTATCAAACTTCCCCCTAGCCTTCTATTTTAAGCTAAACATGCCTAACTCCTTTAACCATGATTTCCAGAGTCTTCATCATCCTGATGGCTCCTATGAACCTTGTCTGCTTCTCTAGGTCCCTTTTAAAGCATGGTGCTCAGTACTGGATCAGCACTCGAAGTATGATCTTATCAGTGAAGAGTACAATGAAATTGTCATCTCCTGTGCCCTGGGCACTGTTAATGCAGCTCACAATTGCACTGGCATTTTTAGCTGCTGCATCATACTGCTTGCTCACGTTCGTTCAGCTCAAGTTAAGCTTGTAGCCCTCTAGTACTTCTAGATACTGTTCCTAACTATGCATTTGATTTTTTTCCCATTCATATGTAGGACATGTCACAGTTGAATGTCATCCTGTTGGATCTGGCCTAGTGTTCAAGCCTATCAAAATCATTTGGAAACATGATTCTTTCCTTGAAAATAATTATTCAATCCCCCTAGCTTCAGAACCAAACTCTCCAAAGGCAGCTTCCAATATATAAAAACAGTAATGTACCAAAATGTGATAAAGATGAGAAGTAACAATACTACTGGCAAACAATCATCCCAATAAGAATAATAAAATCATACCAAGGTTTATAGAATTACTATGGCACCAGTTGTATTGTGTTCACGAAAAGCTTGTATAAACCAGATTAAACGGTTGTACTATTTTCTACCAAATACTCCAAATCAGTGACTACCATCAGAATATGCAGACTTGAGGTTCAAAAAACTTTTCATATAGCCCTGTATGAAAAAAACAGTAATGTTGAAGGGAAAAACTGAAGTTCTAAAGTATGCTTTTAATTTTCCGTTCCTTAATTTGTGTTTGTAGGTTTCTGCTAAGCAGAAAGATAATCAGAAAATTAGTCCTATTAAGAGAAGAACAATTTATTCATTTCTTTATTTATTAATCACATTTATATGGCCGCCCATCTCACAAAAAGCGACTCTTGGCAGCGTACAACAATCGAATAAAACAAATACATGCAAATACAAATACATAAAAACATTCATTATAAAAATATAAAAAGTCTTTATTAAAAAAATAAATTTATGGAAAAAAACCTAAACTTCAGAAGCAGGATTTGTTTTCATCCCCTTAAGCAATTCTCATTGATAAGTATGAGTAATAATCTTTTCATAGCATGGAGGGCCTCCCTTTCCTGAGAATTAGTGCACAGACACAAAAAAAGTGACTTAGAAACAAAACAAACCTTCTCTGTTACTAAGCTATTTTCTCAGCTTTCTGGCATTCAGGAATTAAGACTCTGATTAGTAATCCCTTGTTCTCTCTCCTCCTCACCTACCGCCTCCCCCCAAATCCAACTGGAACACAGCTTATTCACCTAAAACAAAAATTACATTGACAGGATGGGGAACATACTACAGACTATTTTCAGCCTGTAAACCATAGCTTTCCAAACTGTGTGTCGCGACACAGTACTGTGTCGCCTGTGGCGTGCAAGTGTGTCACGCGAAACCTGGAAGCGCTGATGGCACGCCATCAGCGCTTCTGGGTTTCACGCAACACACCTACACACCGCCGCTGTGCCGCCGCCACCGGTGTGTGTCACCAACAGGAACAGTTTGGAAAGCTCTGCTGTAAACTAAAGACTGCCTCATTACAACCATGTAATCCATACACTTGCATGCATATGTGATGTACAGTCATGTGAAAAATTAAGTATATCCCACTGAAATTTTTGACTTTTTCAACATATTTCAACATACAAATATTTGATCTTCATTTCAACAATATTAATAGATAAAGGTGTGCCAGGAGGACACCTCTGCTGTCCAGAAACAGCATCAGGGCAAGGCCAATGTTTGCTCATGAATATCTAGGCAAAGACCAGGACTTCCCAGTAAATTTCCTTTCAGAGAAATTGAATGTTTCAATAGCTGTTAATCAGATGCTTATTTTTGCTCACCAGGTAGCTGAAAAAAATTTACAGGGGAAAGGCCATTTGACTAATGCTTGCCAAAAGAGGAAATTATTTTCCATCCAACAGGGAACATGCAAAGCCAAGAGTCCAGAGATTAGCTAGCTACAGTAAAGGCCCTATCAGCTAAATATAATTCATCTGTTGGCGGGCACGTTTGAGAAAGCCTGTTTCTTCTAAACCGCAAATTCAGAGAACCGAACACCAGCAATCCTGGCTGCAAACTGTTCAAGGTTTTGAATGTCACAACCTGAACTTTGATTTGGAAATAGAACAGTGAAGTTGTAGTAATAATGGAATCAACTGTCTTTATCATAGCATTCTGGATACGCTGAAATTTCCAGGCGGTTTTCCAAAGACCTTATGGAAGGCACTTCTAAACATCTTGCCAAAAAAGCAGGGCTCTTGCAGTCAAAAGAGAAATCCTATTATATATACTCTTTGCAACATGCAAGAGTCTGCAGGGGGTGGGTAGGTGGGGGCTTACAACTTTATCCAGTTGTCAATAAATATTCCAAACACTGCAAAAATAATAATAAAAATCAGAGCTTCTCCATCTTGAGAGATTTGGAACATTTAAAAACAATCTGGAAACAAATGTCTTTTCATTATAAAATCCATCTACATTAAGTAAGGGAAGGCATTGTATATGGTTTCTAATACATACAGTACATGCACACACATGTCTTGTCTCCTATATACCTCTAGGAAAGGTAAAGCATGATGGTGCTGAATAAATACATGGGCTGTCAGACAGAAACAATGAAATCAATTTCTTCATCAAATAAATGAAAACCCTGAGGTAACTGTTTAACATTATAATTAGCAGTCCAGTTAAGTTAAAGTGCACGGATTTGAAATTTATTTTCTGATCCAAATCCTAAAAGTTGTACCACAGCAATGCCTGCAGTTGGACTCATACCAATTGTTATGCCAGGGCAAGGCCACAAAATACTGGCATGAAAAGACCTTGTTACAAGCACTGCAGGCACATCCATCAGATGAGATAACTTAGGACTTGCGTGCCAATTCCATTGGACTATTCCAGTTTAAAGATTTATGGACTGCAGCCAAGGAAGCCAAACTTTTCTGATGTATTCGACACTTGCACATCCAAGAATAAGCTCTTTAAGCTTAGCGAACAAGACTGAATCATTCAACAGTTCTATTAGTTCTGTATGAAACTTCCACTGTTAAAAAAACATGTATACATTTGTCACATCCAAAGTACTGCCAAAAATCTCTAGATCAATAATTTTAGATGAAACCCATAATAAGTGCAAAAGGACATTTGTTTGAAAACATATACTAATTCTGAAAAATAAAGCAACTGAAGACGTAACATCTGGATTTATTTATTTAAATTTATAAGGCTACCCAAGTCAGAGAGACTCTGGGCAACATACAAATTAAAAGCAAATCTTAAATATAAGTAAAGAATGTAAAAAAATAAAAGATTGTCATAACCAAGGGGGAAGAAACATACCACAAGTATGCTAAACATAATTTCATTGTGATGGAACCTGAGGGAAAAGCCAGTCTCCAAGGCTTGCTTAAAGGCTATCAGGGTTGGGGGTGTCTGAATCTCCTGGGTGACACTATTCCAGAGGGCAGGCTCTACAACAAAGAAGGCATGTCTTCTATGTCTGTCAGATGGCACTGCTTAATGAAAGGGACCTGGATGATGCCCACTTTGTAAGTTTGTACAGGACAGGCAGAAACAATGGGAGAAAGATGGCACCCTATGACATGAAGATGATGATACCCTGTACTCTGAATTACTTCTAGAAGCTCACTGGTAACTACTGCAACTTGTGTAGCAGACTTGTTACATGGGTGGACCCTGCTACGCCAATAACCGCTCACACTGCCACATTCTGGACCAGTTGCATTCTGAGTGGTCTTCCAGAGCAGCCCCATGTGAAACACATTGCAGTAGTCCACACATAATGTAACTAAGGCATGAGTGGCTGCAAGAAGGGACTCCCAGCCAGGAAAGGGCACAATCAGTGCACTAGATGAATTTGAACAAAGGCCCTCCTGGCTACAGCTGCCACTGCCCTTTGAGTAGGAGGCATGAGTCAAGGAGAACCCACTGTGGACCAAAATGGAAAATCCACTGCACTATGAATACATAGCTATTCAATCTTGTCAGGGTTGAGCTTCAACCTGTTCCTCCACACCCAGATCCCAACATCCTCAAGGCACTGGGACATGATTTGACAGGTCACTTGATCGACCCAGGTCAAGACATAGAGCTGGGTACCATCAGCATACTGATATCTAATCCCATGCAATGAACAACCTCATCCAGCAGCTTCATGTAGATTTTTAAACAGGAGGAACAAGAGCATCAAGTCCTCTGGCAAATCAGGGACTATGGGTTCAACCTGCCCCCTCCTGTCAATACCAACTAGAACCAGCCACAGAGAAAGGAAGAGAACCACTGCAATGCCATGGCTCCCAATCCCATTGTTGAACTGGATGGGGAAGAAAGGCTTCAGCTCAACCCAAGAAAGACCAAGTGGTTATGGGCTTTCGGGTCCTGACTCTGGAGACTCTCTACCTGTGAATAGGGTTACACTCCCTCAGACAGAACTGGTGTGTAATTTGGGGGCCTTCTTGGTCTCTCAGCTATTGCTGAAAAAGCAGGTGGCAGCCATGGCCATGAAGGCCTTTCCACAAATCCATCTTGTACATCAATTGTGCCCATTCTTGGATCTGGAGACCCTGCTTATGATAATTCATGCCCTGGTCATCTCCCATTTGGACTATTTCAACATTCCCCTCCTCAGCCTCCTCCCACTGACAGAATGGACTCCTTATTTTTTGCCTGTAAAACAAGGAACAAAGATAGCTGTTCAAGGATCTGATATTGTACTTGTTTAGCTTGGAGAAGAAATAATTAAATGGGAATATTATAAATACTTTAAAATATCTGTAAAGCTGTTATATAGATTGGAAAACACATTTGGAAGGTTTTGTCTGCAGAAAGTAGGGTTCCAATGAAAGATTCAGTTTTAAAAGATATTGACTAGTAAAAATTTTCAGGCAGTATAATCTAATTGACAATAGACCAGTCTGCTTTAAAAGGAAAGGTCATGAAGTAAAGACTTTATGGCCAACTAAGAAGTGAATTTTCTGTATGTTCAGGAAGATGAGATACAGTGCTTCCTAACTCTATATAATCTATCCTAGAACATATAACGTCACCACGGGATGAGGTATCACCAATATGCTGCTGATACTCAGTTATATATCTCCATCCCGGGTGAAGTAAGTGATGCGGTCGATGCCTTATCTCAGTGCCTGGAGGCTGTGGGAGTCTGGATGGGGAACAACAGGCTTCAGCTGAACCCTGGTAAGACGGAGTGGCTGTGGATTGATGGCCCCCCTGTATCCAGGAAGTTTATCATCTTTGGTTCTGGATGGGGTAGCACTACCCCACTCTAATCCAGTGCGGAATCTGGGGGTCCTCCTGGACTCATGACTCCTGCTCAACGAGCAGGTGGCAGTCGTGGCCAGGAGGGCCTTTGCACAGCTTCGAGTTGTGCACCAGCTATGCTCTTTCCTGGATCGGGATGCCCTCCGAACAGTCACTCATGCCCTTGTCATCTCCCATATAGATTATTGCAATGCGCTCTACATGGGGCTACCCTTGAAGAGTATCCGGAAGCTTCAGCTGGTTCATAATGCAGCAGCGCGGGGAGTTATGGGTGCTATAAGATCAGCACATGTGACACCTCTGCTGCGCAAGCTGCATTGGGTACCAGTTTGCTTCCGGGTCCAATTCAAGGTGTTGGTTATCACCTTTAAAGCCCTACATGGCATGGGGCCAGGGTATCTGAGGGACCGTCTCATCCCGATAACATTGGCCCGCCCCACCCGTTCATGCAGAGAGGGCATGCTTCGGATCCCCTCAACAAGAGAATTTCATCTATCGGGGTCCAGGAGGCGAGCCTTCTCTGCGATAGCGCCCGCATTATGGGACATCTTGCCCCCGGAGGTGAGGCTGGCCCCCTCACTCCTGACCTTCCGGAAGTCTCTTAAGACCTGGCTCTGCCGCCTGGCCTGGGACGACGGAGGTGGTAGTGCCTCTTGGGGGTGATTGGCCCCGTAGTGCCTTGATCTAGATTGTGGATTTTACCATCTTTTGGATTTTTACTTATTCTATCTATTTATTGTTTTATTGTAATTTCATGTATAGATTTTAACCTTTGCTATTCTGTAAACCGCCCAGAGTCCCCTATTCGGGGAGATGGGCGGGGATTAAATGAATGAATGAATGAATGAATGAATGAACAAACAAACAAACAAACAAACAAACACATACATACATACATACATACATACATACATACCAGCCTTCCCCCTTCTGAAGCCTTCCAAAGGTCTTGGGAATACAATCAGCTATAACTCCCAGATTCTCATATTTGAAAATATGCAGCAGCTACAGAAAAAGGTCCTGGAAATATTGGAGGCTATAATCCCAACAAATTTGGAGGTTGGGTAAAGGCAGCTGTACAATACACAACATGTAGCAAAAGAATATAAGCCAACTACTTTGCACTTCAGAATAATTAATATAAAATACATAACCACTTTCCCATGCAATTAAACATGTCCTTACTTTTCATCTTAACAGAATTAAGAAAATTCAGCCCACCTATAGTAGAGAGAAAAAGAAAATCTATCAATGTATGTATCAAATTCAACCTTCCTCAGAAGGTTGTTGTGGGGAAAAAGTAAGAGGGAATACTAGGTGCCTTGCCTTGAACTCCTGAAGGAAAGGCACTTTAAATCTAATAAATAAATATCACTAAAGTAATTTTGATTTTCAAGCATATTGATGCTGACACACAGTTTTCTAGCAAGTCATAATTTTCAGTTTGAATTAACACAGAAATATTTATTTTTATTCAAAAAATATACCCTAAACAGAGTTTCAAATTTACCATGGAAAAGAAATGAGGATATAAATACCAACAGGCTGGCTGGGGAGTAAACCTCTTTCTCCCACACATGCACATACAAACCTCACACATTACCCACAAGAGAACTAATAGTTTGTGTGAAATTACATCAAAAGCCTCAAAAGTCAGGCTTACCAGCAGATCCCTCAGCAAACAATTTGGTATGTTGCAAAATGAATCTAAATTCTTTCATATATTGCCTCATAAACAGCAGACTTTTATGTCTGAGCCATAAATAGGATGTTTAAATCCAAGATTAAAGACAAGAATCTCCAAAAGTTAATTGATATTGAACCTAGTTAATCCTACAGAGATCAAACACTAATTCAAGTGAAGAATCAAAATCAACATTGTAGCTCTCACCATTTACTAATGCTTCTGTATGTATATTCCCTGCAATACATTACTATCAGCTGAATACAAATTAAAATTTGCAGTTCGAAATCACTTGTCTGAAAAATGTATTACATTTCCTTTCATCCACTTTCAGTCAAAGAACCTTGAAGCTTCTAAAATGGATCAAACACTAAAAGGAATGAGCTAAGTACCCCATTTACAAGATGTTTATATTAATAAACTTTTATTAGTTGGAGGAACCAACGTGGATATACTAACAATGCAGTCAGTAGCTATTTATTATTTCACAACTCTGTATTTTTAAAGAAACTATCATTTGAAATTATGCAATTTATCACATCTTCCCTATGGATAATTTTTAAAACTGTGATTTGCATGTTTCAAAAATGTTGAAATAAAGCAAAGTGCCACTAGGAATATAATAAATCACAAGTATAATAACCTATCAATCAAAAGATATGTCAACTATAATAGTGTTTCAAATTTGGGAAGGCAGATAGATTAATAGATTATTATTAATTAATAATTAATAGATTGAGAGCCAGTTTGGTCTAGTGGTTAAGGTACTGGGCTAGAAACCCAGTTTCTACCTGTGAATTCTGTGAGTTCTAGTCCTGCCTTAGGCATGAAAGCCGGCTGGGTGACCTTGGGCCAGTCACTCTCTCAGCCCTAGAAAGGAGCCAATGGGAAACCAGGAGACTGAGAGTTCTAGTCCCGCCTTAGGCATGAAAGCCGGCTGGGTGACCTTGGGCCAGTCACTCTCTCAGCCCTAGAAAGGAGCCAATGGGAAACCAGGAGACTGAGAGTTCTAGTCCTGCCTTAGGCATGAAAGCCGGCTGGGTGACCTTGGGCCAGTCACTCTCTCAGCCCAACTCACCTCACAGGGTTGCTGTTGTGGGGAAAATAGGAGGAGGGAGTATGAGGTATGTTCCCCGCCTTGAGTTATTTATAAAAATAAAGGTAGGAAAGTAAGTAAGTAAGTAAGTATAAAAATATATTGTTCTTTTTTCTTTTACCAACATAATTTAATTAGTCTTTCTTCAAAGGTATACATTCTTGAACTGCTTCCACAGTCACTGCTTGACATGAAACCCACACTTCATTTACTGATCTGGAACAGGATGATGATAATAATTTAATTTAAACATCACTGTATAACTGCCAAAATCTCACAAAATGTTTGACAATCCTGTGAGTTCTCAGCAATTTTAAAAAATCTTTTAAAATACATTTAATTTTGGGTTGAGCTAGACATCCTTTCATGGCAGGCAAAGCAAAATTTGAAAGAAGTGAAATATCTTTTAAAGCCCTCTTTACATACATAAAGTCACGTGGTTTAGAAACATAAAATGTATTGATCGGGAAGTCATAATGCTTGGTGTATCAAAATTAAAAGAGGGGTTCATAAATTCAGAAATGTAACTGGGCAAAAAATTTGGCCACAAAAAATAAGGCTAGTAAGAATTCAGTTACGAGTTGCATAATTTCTGAAAATATACCAATATGGCTAAAATAAAATTTTATATACTATATTTAATATATTGTCTTATATTTCAACAAAGGAGGAAATGAATTCTTTCAGCTCCTTCGTACTATGTTGTTCTTTGATGGGTCTCTAAAACTGAATCTCATGGCCAGAATAACGGGTTCTTTGCAGCTCAAAAAATATATTTAGGCTTAGTCTCTTCTCCAGAGAAAACAGGGCAATCAGTTTCTTGTTTCCAATCTAATCTCTCTCTGAGTAAATAGACTGCCACCTTCTTCACTGCATTCCCAGCTTTGTGTCCTGGTCAATCCGGCAGTAGATAGGAACAGATCCATCAATCTTTACAAATGTGAACCTCAGAAGGAAACACTGTGAATTCTTATTTCTTCCCTTGTGAAAATGACAGAATGTCTTAAAAGTTAAAGTGTATTTTACTCTTGCAATTGTTGATTATACAGTTGCAATCGAAATTATTCAACCCCCATTGCAAATCAGGTTTATTGTCAAAATTTACAGACTTTCAGCTGTTTGCAATGAACAAATCAAACAAAAGCAATTGAAATAGCTCAACACAACAAATGCTTCAAGTGGTGTCCCCAAATTCAACTGAAAATGCAACTTATAATGACTTCTCCAGTCTCAAAATTATTCAACCCCCTGAATAGAATCCGTCACAACAGCACACATACAGTATGCAAAACAGGTGTTGTCTCAAGCATACCTGATGCAACTAATCAAGGGCTTTCATTAGTTACACCAGGTGTGCTTGAGCTGGAACACATGAAATACCTGAACTGGCTAGGGGTTTGTTGGGTGTCACGTTTGACTGCATGTTAGAAATATGGCTAAGTCAAAAGAATGGTCCAAAAAGATAAGAGAAGAGATCATCGCCCTTCACAAACAAGGAACAGGATACAAAAAGATAGCAAAGGCACTGAATGTTCCTAGAGACACCGTTGGAAGCATAGTTCGCAAGTTCAAACTTAAACAAACAGTGGTTACACTACCTGGACGGGACAGAAAAAGGAAGCTGTCAATGGCTGCAACCAGATTTCTGAGAAGGCAGGTTGAGAGAAACCCTCGAGTGCAGAGCTTTCCAAACTGTGTGTCGTGACACAAAAGTGTGTTGCCACACACAGCGTGGTGTGTCGCCACACCACCCGGAAGCGGCGGCGTGCGCGTGCACGGTGGCCGACATGCACACGCGCGCCAGCGCGCGCTCCCCCGCACTGTCGCCGTGCACGCGCGCCGCACGCCCCACCGTGCCGTCGCCGTGCGCCGACGCTGCTGTGTCGCCAGCGGCAGCACTTTGGAAAGCCCTGCTCAAGTGACTGCAAAAGACCTGCAGCAAGAATTGGTGGCAACAGGCACTGAGGTTTCGGTGAGCACAGTAAGGCGCGTACTAAACACAGAAGGTGTCATATCATGAATTTGGGGACACCACTTGAAGCATTTGTTGTGTTAAGCTATTTCAATTGCTTTTGTTTGATTTGTTCATTGCAAACAGCTGAAAGTCTGTAAAATTTGACAATAAACCTGATTTGCAATGGCGGTTGAATAATTTTGATTGCAACTGTAATTACCTTAGGTTGAAAAGCAGAAATCACGTTAAGGATAAAACTTTCAGAATAAGAATTGTCTTAAACAACCAAGTTGTTTTAGAGATAATCCAATTATTTGGGAGTGAAAAAAAATGAGAAAAGGATTCCACAGGGAAAAAAGAGGGGGCATTCTCATTCTGAATATGTTTGATAAACCCACTGGAAAAACTTACTTTGCAGAACAATTCTAAAGACTGGGCAAAAAGCTATACATAGAAACCTAATTGTTTAGCTAGAATAAATATTATGATTCTGATGTGACTAAGGGCAAAGAAAAATAATAATATGAAAGTTATATATGGATACAGTGAGATTATAAATATGCATATATGTATAAATTACATACATAGAAGCTAAAATTGGCAAGTGAAATTATTTCCTCTTTAAGTTTAATTTTTTTCCTGCTCATTCTTGTTTCTCAAGGCCACAAACAGAAATATTTAGCCTCTTGAAGAGCAGTAGTGTTTGCCCCCTTCACGGTTTTGTAGTTCCCCAAGCATTGGGGCTCTACTGAGCATGTTGATATCTCCCTCTATCTCCCAAAGGCCATCTGTTGATTTACAGTTGTGTCAACACTCAGCAGCTGTTCGGCTGTGAGAATAAAGGATGGGACTTTAAAATAAAATGACCAGCATCATACCGCCTTGTGCCTTTGTACACATTGCTGGCATTTCTGCATTTGAAAAATTATGCTAAGTTCTGGCAGCACTTTCTCAAAGAAGATATTATAGCAGTGTAAAAGATGGAAGGTATGGAAAGCAGAACAAGCAGGAGTGTAAAGAACGTTCTCGGGACAGAAAACTACAGCAGTTTAAGTTTTTCTCTTGAGAAGCAAGCTTAAAGGTTAGCACAAATAAACTGCATGGCACTTTTCCCCCATCATCAGGAGGAGGAGGGAGGAGGGGTGGACCTCTGGCTGTCAGATTTCAGGCCAGAGCGCAGAACGGCAACTGCATTGGTTCCACTTGTGGATGAACTATGGAGAGACTAGGGTCAGGGGAAGGTCCTCCTTGATGTCTCAGGAGCTTTTGATACCATCAACCATGGTATCATTCTGGATTGACTCCAGGGGGGGCACTGTCTTGTAGTGGTTCTGTTCCTTCCTGAAGGGATGGTTCCAGTTAGTGGCAACAGGAGAGTGGAGATTTTCCTGGAGACACCTACACTGTGGAGTGCCTCAGGGCTGTCTTCTCTCTCCATTCCATGAAGTTCCTGGGGGAGGTCAAGTTGGAAAGTTTCTAGCTTGCATCAAACAGGGTTATTCCTTTTTAATTGCTATATAAGGCAGATAACCCATCTAAATTTATATGGCTCTGCTATCTATACATATACCTAGATACCTGCACTAACACACACGTCATTCAAGAAACATAATACATTCAAGAAAAGTGAGGCTTAATCACTTAATCACTTTTGATTAAAGACAGTTTGGTGTAGTGGTTAAGGCATCAGGCTAGAAACCGGGAGACCAGGAGTAGTCCCGCCTTAGGCACAAAGATAGCTGGGTGACCCTGGGCCAGTCACTCCCTCTCAGCCCTAGGAAGGAGGCAATGGCAAACCACTTCTGAAATCTTGCCAAGAAAATTGCAGGGACTAGTGCAGGCAGTCGCCAAGAATTGGACATGACTGAACGGCAGGAAAAAAAATCAGAAACATTTGTAAAAAGACAGGCATGATTAAAAGATTTGAGTTTTAATTTTATTTCAGTGTTAAGATTACAATTATATATTGCTTTGCAAATATTATTTAATAAACTGATTCATCATAGTTATCAGAAGCAATTTGTATTTTCTGCTATCTGTCCTTAATCCCTGCCGCCAAACTGGCATTTTAGGTGTTCCTTTTTGAAAAACAGTTTCTGTGGACACCATTATGTGAATTTTCCTTCCATTCTCCTCCCTAACTATCCACATTATAAATTATTTTGAACGTGTCTGAGCTGAATCTATGAACAATGCAGCCCTTTGAGATTAATCACTCTTTTTTAAAAGATAAAACAGTAATGTTTAGTTTATCTACACCTTCTGCAGGGCAAAAAAAGTGAAAGCAGAGAGAAAACTTCCAGCAATATGAAATAGTTGAAATGCTCAGGTAGTGATCTTGTTGCGAGAAAATGATATCAATATTTGTGCAGGAAGGAAAAAAAAGGCCAACAAACAAAATAGCTGAAAAAGCGTTTGCAAGCTTTCAAGTTTCGAGACCACCCAATTAGGGAAGTTGTTAAAAAAAGCAACAGATGGGGGAAAAGGAAGTTCAAAATTAAGGCCAGCTATTTCAGCCATGATGCCTGAAGTTCAAATGAGTCTCACATTGAAGACTGTAGACAAAACACATGAGTCGACAGTAGACAATGTTGTCAGCACTACCATTGAGGAACAAAGAACCTCCTGCATTCCTGTTTTCATTTAAGTGGTGCGGAATATATTCACAGACACTCAGGACTGTGTGAATAACATGCAATGTTTACAAGTTAGCATGCAGTGAAAAGATTAAAAGCTTTGGGGGACCTGCCCCCCCAAATATTTATCCAGTCCTGTTTAATCCAATATTCTATTCCTGCACAGTCAACCAAACTTTATAGAAATAAGCCTCTAATTGGCTGTGGCAGATAGAGAATGATGGATATTATAGAGACATTCCGTAACAATATTCCCTTCAATAACTTCAATTGGCATTGAATGTGGAAGCCAAATGTAACCACTCCCAAAATAAAATAGTATTTTCTGCATACTTAGAAAACTTTCTAGATATATAAAAATATAGTCTCTTAATAAATGAGAAGAGAGATTTTTTAAAAAGTAAGTACAATAAAGTTCCTGTTTCAGAAATATTCCTGTTAGGGACCAAGGATGCTTTTTGACAGGACCATTTCACTAACAGGCATATGAATATAAATATAAAGATTAAAAAAATAAAGATTCCTACAAGTCCAACTCAATTCACAGATACATCCACTTAGGGCATAGCTTTCCAAACTGTGTGTTGCGACACTTTAGTGTGTCGCGAGACACGGTTTAGTGTGTCACCACACAACCTGGAAGTGGACGTGCAAGGCGGTGGTGTGGGGGCGCGCGGTGGTGTGCACGGCGGCAGCAGCGGTGTGCCATCAGCGCTCCTGCGTTTTAGCGGAAAACACGAGGCCGCCGCCGCGCCCCCCCCCCGCGCCACCGCCGTTGGTGTTAATCAACAACAGCGGCAGTTTGGGAAGCACTGACTTAGGGTTTTTGGCAGCAGTATGGAAGGTATTTGCTGCTGACTTTTTGTGGAACATTTTTTTCAATTTTTCTCAATAGGCTACCACCCTGGTATTACCAGGAAGTATTAACCGGACTTGTTCCTTCTGAGCCCGGACAAGGTTGGCTAGATGGTATCACCTGCTGGGACATTTGTGATACACCTAAAAGCATGTCATACATAAGACAACAGGACCTGCTATGTTGTTGAACATAACTTTGATAAACAGAGGAAATGAAATCAAATCCATCACCATTTGCCAGAGATCCTAATTATTACTTTTCAATTAGAATAGGAATGATCTAGGGTAATTTATTCAATGGAACAATGAAGCCTAGCAAGAGAGAGAGCAGACAAAACACAGTAAATCCCCTTCTCAATTTAATTGCCAAGGCAGTATGCCTTCATAAGATAATGGGCCTGAATATAAATGCAGCTGGTGTGTGCCTTGTGAAAAAGGAGGAGGTGTTGCATTCTGTCTTGCTTATGGGAAAAGCAGCCTTCCAGCTGTATAAATGGTACTCTGGCTGCTCTCCATATAAACATTTCCACCTGGCCTCAATGGAGTGGAGAGAGAGTTGGGGGCAGTGGAAATGATGTAATTCCCAAAGCGGAGGCAGAGTCAAAGGCAGCCAACCCATCCATCAGACCTCAGCAAGCCCATACAAAAGATCTCTCAAATTACCACTTCACACCAAGAACCTGCTGAAAACACCCCCTTTTAACATCTGCTAATCAGCTTGCTTCTCAGGAGCCTGCTACAGTTATACCTGTTATTGCAGAGAGCAATATGGAAAGAGGGGTGATGTTGAATGTTTTCAGCTGGGGATTGAGTAAAACAGATGGAGCAATGAGTCTCTTTGAAATCCAATTCTTGACCGTGAGAATGAGGCCAAAATGAAGCTGGCTGAAATGCTGGCCTTGAGCTAATCATCAATGGCTTATATAGTACAGTCAGTGGAAATGCAGATGAAGATTGGAAAGTTGAGGTAGTACAAGTGAGAGAGATCCAACAGCTCCTCTATTTGCAGCAGGTTTACAAAAATGAAAACACCTAGATGTGAAGAAGAATATAGGTGTCTTCAAGGATTCCTACTTCATACAAACATTTGCATGACGTGATTCAAGGTATCGGATGTGGAATACAGCCTGAATCTGGAGTAGAACCTTTTCTGCTTGAACAGCATATGGTGAGCACTCACAAAATCAAAGCCTTACAGAGGGAAGGCTGTGCTCTGACAAAATAGGCACCATAGTGGGTGCAGCCAGATATACCATATCCATTTAGTAGAAGACAACCTGGTAACTGCAACTCTTTCTATTCTCCCCATGAAGTTATTTTTTTTTTTTGGCAGGCCCATTTTTAAACAAGCATTAATCTACATTTTTTATTTTCTAAAAATGTCTATGAAGTTTATGTAGAGCTCAGAGGTAATCTGATAAATACATAAAATGCTAAAGGCTGACACTCTGCAACATTTGTTTTTATTTTAATTAAAATGTTTTTTTTAAAAAAAAAAAAAAACCTTAAAGTTAGATGATACAAGAAACCTGGTGTGTATGAAAAGAAGTGTCTCCAGATACATTAGCACCCACAGGCACCATGTTGCATATGCTTGAGCTTGCACAGATAAGAAAAAAAGAAATTATCTATGCTGCTGCTTAGCAGAAGAAAAGGTCAGGATGTGGTCATTCACAGCTGTGTTGGACTATAGGCAACACAACCATCTACATATCCTATGATGTAAAACTGTCTTTCCAAACCTGATGCCATTGAGAGATATTCGCATGTAAATTTCTTATACTACTATTAAAGTTTAAGATGTTTTGGATGCACCATGATGTCTGGAGTACTCATCAGCAGAGTCCCCAGTCCAGTCCTGATAAAAAAGAAATCCAGCTGCTCACTTCAGGCAGAGCTTCCTTCCTCCATGCTTATACTCTCTACTTGGGCAAATTACCCTCCTATATCACACAGGGGGCAGGCAAGTTTTTACTAGCCAAGAGCATGTCTATGCTGCAGTGACACCACACAAAATGGCTAGAATTTTTGCATGAGTGTGTGAGTAGAAATATCACACACGTACATTGAAACATACACACAAATATACAGTTTGTGGAGTCCTTGGTGCTCTCTGAGCTTGGTTGTTTGCTTGCAGTTCTTTATTACCCAACTAGGTAACATCATCAGTGCTAATGAGTATGGGGTTTACTCCCTGCTTATATGCAGTAGCCTGCCCTGCCAGTGTTGGTGGGGGTGTGGTTTTCTCCTTGGTAGTTCCTTGATTAGGATATTGTTTTCTGCTTGATTGTTTGTCTGGTGTTAATCCCTGCTTATCTGGGTGTAGGCTGCTGGAGAGGATGTGTTCTGGTCTTTTTGTTTCCTCCTTAGCTTTTTTATTGTCTCTTCAAATTGAAGAAGAGAAGAGAATTCTGACTGCCTCTCAACACTGAAGCAAAGAACTTTAGCTCCTTAATGCAACTCTTTCCCATCTGGTATTTTCCAGATGCATTTGATCATGCTTTCCAGAATTCCAGGCTAGCATGGCTAATAGTCATGGTGACTGGAAATTCTGGGCATTTTATTTTTTTATTACTTATTTCTTACTAGATCTGGAGAGGAGAGCCAGTGTGGTACAGTGGACTAGGGGCAGGAAGACCCAAGTTCTAGTTCTCCCTTAGGCAGGGAAGCTGGCTGGAAGACTAGGGGTCAACCATTCACTGACAACTCTATACTAGAAAAACTAGAGACGACTTTGGAGGGAATACTGGTCTAATAAAAGAAAGGTAACTAAAAGAAGGTAGTCCACAGACAGGCAAACTAAATGCTACTCACCAAAGAGTAGTTTAAAAAGAATGCTACCAAGATACATTTCATGAATGTTTATATAAAAAAAATGTTCCAGTGGATGTGCCCTTGGTACACATACCTCCAGTAATATTTTTAATACCATGTTTATAATTTGACAGCCTAAAGAGATGACCTGAAATATACCCAAACTCCAGGAAGAAAAATGCTGAATCTGAGCAAAAAGACCAGTTTGGTTTGAATAGCTGTCTTCAACTTCCCAAGTATTGAATTTCCTTTTCTTCTTCCTAGCACTGACTTGACACATTATCTGTTGGGAATTGTCTGTAGCTTGAATCATGTCAACTGGATTTCTATTTTCTTAGTGGAAACGTTTCGCTCCTTATCCAAGGAGCTTCTTCAGCTTCTTATCCTTGGATAAGGAGCGAAACGTTTCCACTAAGAAAATAGAAATCCAGTTGACATGATTCAAGCTACAGACAATTCCACCTGGATGACTGAGAACCTTCATAGACATATCTGTTGGGAAGTATGTTTCTCTGATTTAGCATTTCAAATATGTAGATATTATTAAACTTTGATTTTGAAATTCATTGTTTATTGACACTCACCAAAAGTAATCTTTTTGTAAGCCCTCAAGTACAAGCACATTAAGCATTAAGGTTATTAACATATTTTTTTAAAAAAAGGACAAAACAGTACTTAAAATCAGTTGATGTTCCTAGTCAAATGACACATGGAAAAGTTATTTACAAAATAAGGGTTTAGGTGCAACACGTCTTGCTAATCCTTAGGTATGCAGGAATGCTGTTATTGTCAGCCCTTCAAGGTAATCCAGACCAGGAAAACAAAGTTATGAATGCTAATACTACTTTTATTATAAGGTTACAGTAACAGAATCTTGCAAGTCTGAATGCGCCTCTCCCCTCATTGCCTTTATATTCAAGAGAACTAACTAGGGAGGGTCACAGCTTTCTCAAATTACATTCTTGGTTTGGACTCATATTTCTCCTATCTGACCATTATCTTGGTTGCAGCTCTTCTTTCTGTTCCCCAAGGTTATTCCCACAGCCCATTACAGTTGTATGTTTAGATCTTAGAATGATGATGATGATTCATACAATATCCTACAAGGTGTTGTAAAGGATTTTGCTACGGTACAAGCAAATAGAAATGCTGTACACCTCCTTTATTTTAAACTCCCAGCACACATACACTCAATTGTAGCATACAATAGTAACCTTTAATCTGTCCTCCAGAAAAATCAAGGCTTCCTCAAAAACATACCAGCTGCTCTTTTTAGCTTCCTGAAAGATTATTTGGCCAGCCTTACTGTTTTTCCACAGCAACAGCCAGCAACAAGGGAATTTAGGTATGGTGAGGCCCCAAAGTCCTGGCTAGAACCTAGTTAGAATGAAGTGGGCTTGTGCAAAAAAAAATCCCCATTCCCAGAACCCTTGGCAATATACAGTAATTCCTTGGCAGGAGTATTAATACAGAATATATTCTCTGAAAGTAGAAAATGTAAAACCATTGATATAGAATGTTCTTATCCTAGTATGCCAGAAAATACACGCTGGAGTACAAATGTAAGGAACAAGCCTCTCTATTAAACATATGGTGGATCTGTGAACAGGTTGTAACATTGCTTGCTATATATGGTGTGGAAGATAAAATCTCCCCCTAACCTTGTATTATTTCATCCTGCTGTGGTGTGAATAGATATGGCTTGTGCCTGGAAAAGTTCATTAAACTATTCACTGAAGGCTTGGTAAGTGAGGAACTGGTTCCTAGTTCTCTCTGACAAACAAACTCATCAAAACGGACTCTCAAGATGTGTAGCCAAGCAAGACTTCCTTTTTGAAATATGACACCTTTCATCTTCCAGGTGAATAAGGTCCTAAGAATTGATCGCTCCCATCATTCCAACTATCATTTGGAAAGGACTAGTGTTACTTGCTGCCTAGTGATTCTATGTCATATCATTCACTTAAAGAAAAACAAGAACTATTATGCCAATTGTTTACCATATTCTCTAAATACATTTGCTTGAGATATTTTTGCATCACAATGTAGATAAACTCAACATTAAAAAGGTGTGCTTTAAAAAAAACAAAAATGTGAGAAAACATAACTATCAAAACTCAACTTCCCTTCTGGACCACTTGTGTCAGTAGTATATAGCAATTGCTTTAAAATTATTCACTATTTGCTATATATTTCCACTTAATCAATATTTGTGTTTGTAGGTCCATAGTCAAGATTTTTTTTTAAGACAAGCAGAATGATTTATTATTGCTAATTAAGCAGTAATTTTCTGCTGGACGCAAGATGCTGATCTCATCACACATAGTACAGATTGAAATACATTCAGAGAGGGATCGTGATGCTGAATGTATTAAGAGTTATGCTCTGCAAAGCC
The DNA here is from genome assembly GCA_023362775.1 of Charina bottae. Lineage (NCBI taxonomy): Eukaryota > Metazoa > Chordata > Lepidosauria > Squamata > Charinaidae > Charina > Charina bottae. The sequence goes on from JALMGJ010000012.1 coordinate 2,321,504, forward strand.
TGGATGAAGTCCAAAGATGAAATCACCTCTGTCCTGCATAGATTTAAACCACTGTTTTCCAAATATCAAAGTTTGCTCCTATAACATGACAGACATGGAATTTCAAATTTCTAATGTCAAACTATTGATCAACTTTGCAGAAATGGATATAAAATTATACAGAAGAAGAAACAAACAAGTAAAACAGGAAAAACTGTTATGATTTTTATTCTAGGCACATTCCCTTTAAAATAAGTGCAAATAGAACCAATGTGACTTACGTTCAAGTAAACATATACAGGACTGAGTGTTAGCAATAGACGTTTTTGCTTTCGTTTGGAAACAAAAATAATGTTATATAGATCCTCATTGTTCTAACTTCTGAATGTGAGTGGAAGTATTTTAAATCTTGTCAAATTGGGATTTTATTCACAAAATAGTGATAAATGAATTAGGTTAGTGCTAATGCTGAAAGAAATGTTTTTACGAAATGTAAAAAAAGTAATAGTGGAGACAAATCAGTAGCTCTGCTGTTCTTATATTACAGTCCTTGTCACTTTCTATGTTGATTTCCCAAGCTTCCAAATCACACAGGAAACCTACACAAGTAGAAGCAACAGTTTCTGCAGATCATCACCTTTCAACTCATATGTTAGATCAGTGTTTGATCTAGTATATGAGTTGAAAGGTGATGATCTGCAGAAACCGTTGCTTCTACTTGTGTAGGCTTCCTATGTGATTTGGAAGCTTGGGAAATCAACAGTCATAAATCTATACCAGGAAATTTTAAGGGAAAGAGTGATTACCAAGAGCCCCTTGTCTTAAAATTTTGAATACTGTAGCGTAAAACTATAATATATTGGAAATATGCAACTGATAAATATTTTATCCGAAAATAATTTTGCTACTGATTATTTAGAAAATGCAAGACAGAAGTTTTTTTAAGTGTTTCAGTTAACCAGTCTTTCTGTCTTCCAACCGTTCTCAAACTATTTTAAAATTCACCTAACATTAAATCAGGGTATTCTAATAATTTGCAGATCTATTTGGATATCAAGAATCCAGAGCATGGACTTGTCTATATGTTCACAAGTCTAGAGCTCACAAAGGACCAATGGCCAATAAGTGCTTGCCCTTTTTGGCCCACAGCAAACACAGAAAACTGCCAGCCAATCAATGCTAGTTTGCTATTAATTCAAGGTGGCAAACAATTGAGTGCCTTGCCTTGCCCCTTCAGATTCCACTGGGAATATGCCTAGAAAAAATGATTAGCATTCCCTCTCTACTACTTCCCATCTACATGGACATGTTTTTATGAGCATTTGTCCATTGTTTTGCACAAACCCTCAAGGGCAATTTCAGGGGAGCTGTGATTGTACAGTCAACTGTTAAATGATAAATACATTGAACACTCTCAAAACCCTCCCAGTCTGTTACACTACAAATCCTGGTTTGTGATGAGTTTGTAAATCACAGTGATTTCCCTGGTGCAAAGACTGTGATTTTGTCACCACCTAAATAAGTTACTGAATAGCACTGGAAGGAGCAATGGTTGCGGTTCATGTCACTACCCATGACATTGGAAAATACAGTTGGCCAATCCTGGAAGCCAAAGCCAGGCTGCTTAATAGCATATTGAAGTCAAGTAGCTTGTATTGCTAGGCCATGGATAAGAGCTAGGTGTTAGAGATATCGGGTTTCAACCAAGCACGTCTCACACAAGCTTGAAGGAGGAGGCAGCCTCTGCTGTAACCTAACCTTACTTGCTTTGTGTGGGAGGGGCTGAATCCCGGTTTCCTGTTCCTGTTCCCTTCTCTTTCCCCTTTCTGCTCAAATCTCCTACCAAGGAGGATGGGCCAGCTATGGCCCGTTTCTCATACTTCCATCCAGGTGGGCCACATTAGAAGCATGTGGGTCACGTCAGAACCAATTGCTCGCACGCATGGACCATTTCTACTAAGAATAGAATAGAATAGAATAGAATAGAATAGAATAGAATAGAATAGAATAGAATAGAATAATAACTTTATTGTCATCCCACTATACTACACTAAGGAACTGTGAGTTACAATAAAATTGTAAACTCTTTTTATGTTACTTTACATTAATGTGTGAAGTGTGTTTATTTTGTGTTTTGAAGTGATAAATACTTGTGCAAGTTTATGGGAACGCTTCTACTCTGCTACATACTAATAAGAAGCTGCGTGGAGTTCTGGTACTACCATCCCATAATTCCTACACTAGGGATATCTAATCAAAGAGATCTGAGTGTTTTGTTTCCAGTAAGAAACAGTGACCATAATATTATTATGTGTAGCATACGGGCAAATAGGAAACTGCCAACAAGTTCCAATACAGTAGAGTTACATTTGATTGCACAACGGGAAACTTCAAAAACATGTGGGACTGGTGAAAAAGAAACCAAAAGGGAAAATCAAGAAAACCAAATATTTTCATAACGCCCAGAGAGTATTTAAAGCCACAATAATTGAAGCTTAACTGGAATGTATTCCATAACATAAAAAACAATTAAATAAGATGAGGAAGAGGCCAGCATGGCTTTCCAGTAATATCCAGAAGCTGTAAAAGTTGCTTTTACAAAATGCTTTTTTCAAAGAAAAGGAGGGGAAAAAATCTGTAGTAAGGCAGTAATAAGGAATGAAATCAATCAATCAATCAATCAGCATTTGGAAAAAACATTAAGAGAAAAAATAAAGGTGTTCTTTATTACTTTCAAAGCAGAAAACCAGCTAAGGAAGCACTTGAGCCATTAGATAACAATACTCAAGGAGAATATGAAGACTGCTGAGAAAATGAACTAATTTTTTTGCATTTATTTTTCCTATAGATGGATCATATATCTGAGACTTCACTGATTTCTGCAAGGAGAGAATTGGAATAAGGCAAATTGAATTAGCAAGAGAAATTACAGGACACCTTGAGAGCCTATACAGTAACAAATCACCATCCTGATGGCATCCACCCAAGAGTTCATAAAGAACTCAAACATGAAATTGTTGACCTCCTAATAAAAATATGTAACTTGTCCCTCAAATCAGGTTCAGTTCCAGAGGACTGTAAAGTTACCAATATGACATCAATCTTTAAAAAGGACGCAGGGAAGACCTCAGAAATTGCTGACCTGTCAGCTTAATGATGTCAGCTTAATATCAATTCTAGGCAAATTTATAGAAATGGAAATAATCACCACATAGAAGAGCAAGTCCTGCTGAAAGAAAAACAGCATGGATTCTGCAAAAGTAAATCCTGTTTCATCAACCTTAAACTTTTTTTTAAGAGTGTCAACAGGCAGATGGATGGAGACAACCCTGCCAATGTTGTATTCTCTGGATTTTCAAAAAGACTTTGACAAAGATCCTCATCAAAATCCCTTTAGTAAACATAGGGGAGAGGATGAAACGATCTGGCTGAGTTTGCAAGATGATAGTAAACTACTTTGGGCAATTAAAATCCAAAGTGCTTATCAAGAGCTTGAAACGGATCTCTTTTAATTGGCTGAACGTTCAACCAAATAGCAAATTAATGTAATAATTAATTTACATTAAATTAGTGATGCACATCAGGGCAAAAATCTCTATCTTCACATATGATGAGGTCTTTTTTTTTTTTGTAACTATCTTGGAAAAGATACTGGATCAAAGAGTTCAATGAAGATCTTGATTCAGTGTGTGGCAGCTGTGAAAAAGACAAATCTCCTGCTAGGTACCATTAGGAAATGCACTGACAACAAAACTACCAATATAATGCTCTTATAGATTTTTTATTAATATATGGATATTAATAAAATATGGAATCAGCTAAGAAAGCAGCGGCTGAGAGGGGTCATGGTCACAGTATATAAAATCATATATGGCATGGAGAAATTTGACAGGCAGAAGCTTTTCTTCTTCTCAAAATATCAGAATCAGGGATCACCCAATAAAGGCGATTGGAAGACAAAAGAAAGTTCACAAGCACTGGGGAATTCACTATCAGGAGATGTGGTGTTGGCAACTAACTTGGATGATTTAAATAGGAACTGGATTAATTAATAGAGAACAGGTTTGTCAAGAGCTATTGTTTTGAAGACTCAATGTTTCCTTCTAGGTTGGGGGCAGCATGCTTCCAAATTACAGTTGTAGGCAAACAATAGCAAGAGAGGAGTATGTCTCCATCTCCTGCTTGAAAACACCCCAAAGAAATGTAGAAAATGCTGGACTAAGATGGGCCTTGGCCTGATCCAGCAAGACTATTATTTTGTTATTACTGCAGATTTCAATAAAGAATCATCGTGTACACTGTAAGACTTCTAATGAAAACTTATCTTTAATTTCCATGGTTGTTCCCAAACTCTGAGGGGCTGTTCATCAAAGGTCATAAAGAATAACATTAGATTTAAGCTTATTTAGCACATGAAAAACTACCCTCCATTTTACTCACCTGATCTGTGTATCAGAGTCCTTCTTTCTGAGAAAAAGGGGACTGCCATTCAGAACTGTAGGATGTTTCTGGAGAAGTAATTTTAACATAAGGTAAGAAAAGCTATATTAATAAAAAAAATCTATCAGTCAGTCCAGTTTCACATTTCACAGTACAATCTGCATAATTATAAATATTTTATTAACTCTACTCAAAAATGATGTTTTACAAGATGTGTGATAGTCACCTCATCTGAGTATTTTACAGTATACTATACTCCATGCTTCTCCTTGAAGAACTTGATTTTTAACAATGAGTTTTTCCAAATGGCCTTTATTTGTTTGAAGCATTAACAGTCCAATCCTGAACTCCTATGATTACTCTTAAGAAACCAGATTTTAACCCAATATCCCAATCCTGATTGCACTTAGGTCTGTGATGTTGACCGGGGGACATTATATTGCTTTAAATGGGTCAAAACTAATTGTGTTGTGTTTTTTATGGACATATTATATTTCTTCACTTCACATAACTCCATAGTTTTACCAACAATGTGCAGTATAGTCTAAAAATGCAAACGTTTCCTGTTTAAAAAGAATATACACTAGTCATCTTAGTTTAGATTGCCAGTTTTAATCTTGTACTGAAAAGTATGACTGTGCAACAGTGTAAGAGCATCCTCCTTCTATTGGAAGTGTAATTCTAGTGTAAGACTATCTCTTTCCGTTATTAAAAAATGATTATAAAATAAACAAGTGGCCTATATTGGAAAATAGTATGTGTTTTTATCAAATGTTTCCTTTCCTCACACATTAAAAAGTGTAGTTTGCTTTGCCTCCTACGAATTATAAAGGAAAGGCAAATAAACACACTAACAAAAGAAAGGATGTTAGACTTTACAACCCATATGAAGAATCCAGCAAAGCAATCTATACATCACATATTTACATTAATAAGCATCCATACGCATGGCCAAATTATTCCACAAATTAATACACGACTCATGTAGAATTCTGTGAAACAAGAGGAAAAGAAATCCTATCTACCTACCTACCTACCTACCTAGGAAACATCTATCTGAAACTTCTACCTATGTACTGAAGAATAAACATACTCTTTTGAAATACCAGGATATATGGAAAGGCCATTGCAGTGGTTGGTCAACAAAAAAGCAAGTATAATTGAATTTACTATACTCAAATACAATGAAAGATAATCTAAATCTAGCCATTCAATATGAAAGCATGTATTTCATATATAACAAGAGATTTTCAGGGAACCTCAGAAAGAACTATCTACTCTATGTTTCACACATAACACTAAATTATAATGGGATTTGTTGGGGCTTAATGAGATGAATGAACATATTCCCCTCAAAAGCATGGTTTATAAATCACAGTGGATAGATTTGCACATCAGGCTAATCCTCAAACCAACCAACCAACCAAAGTTTGGCCTAGTGCCATTATATTCAATTTTTTGTATGACATCAAAGGATGCAAAATAGGTTTGTAGCATCAGAGCCTAGTGCCTTCTACTGTATATCACTGAGACAGCTTTCTAGCACAGGTGATATTGGTCATATATTTCCTGTTCTCTCATGCCACCCAGTTAATAGCCAATGAAGGAATTATTAGCCTTGCCAGAGTGAATGATCTGGGGAAGCCAATAAGGGATTAGGTTACATAACTTCTCCCTTGACCTTGGTTCCTCAGTCTGAGCAATATGTTGCTAAGGGTAGACATATAGATTCTTGTGCCTTATTTCAGAAGCTTTTTATAGAATGCTTGCCTCCTTTTATAGAACACTTGACTTCTGGAACATAACCATCTGCCTGACTTTGACCCTTCTAATCTTCATTTGCTGCTTGGTTCTTTAACCTCTGCCTACCTGAACTGTGTGTTTCTCTCTGAACCTAACTGTAGCCACCCAGGTCCCACAGAGCCCTGCCATTATGTTTGTAATGCTATGAAATATGGGTTGGGTAGTAATAATTACAGTATGGCTATTGCCTGTAGACAAAAGTTGACAGGATAACAGTTTAGTTCACAATTATTCAGGCAGCGAAGTTTAGTGACAGTCCGAGGATCCCTCAGCCATAAACACATTCTATCTCTTCAGTAAGAGAACATACCTCTATTCTTCCCAGTCACCACAAGGATGACCTAAATGGGTGATTTAACAACATTATAATTTACAAGTAAAAGTAACGTAGGTCTCCTAAAGATCTTTCTCAAGATAGTACCACTGAAATACAGGCAAATCTACATGGAGTTCTTCTCAATACATTATGAACTCAGAAAAACATTAACCAGGTTAGCTGTATCTTTTGAACTACACATGGCAATTGCACTGAAGAAAACCACATTAGACTGTCAATATTAACAGAACAATCCTCTTCCTGGCTACAAACTTTATCCTGTTAGGGCAACCTTCTCCAAATGGATGTCCAGGAGAAGACATAGGGTCACAACTTCTAGAATACTGGGTCAGCTGATTTAGGGTACAGAAATAGTTAAACTTGACCCACAAAAATCTGGTAGATTTAAATTACACTGTGGACCTCCAAGAGAACTTCAATAAAACTGTATTTGCAATGTTTTTATATTTTTTAAAAACAATATTTAAATATATTGCATACAAACATCCTGAGATATTTTCATCTATGGGGCCTAGCTTTTGCTATCATGCCCCATGTTTTCTCTTAATAACTGACCACTGCTATTAAGCTTTAAAGGTTAACTAGAAGCATGAATACAAAGAAAAACAAAACGGAATTAGGGAACAATTCCCCTTATTAAGTCTATATCTAACCAAATAAAGTAGTCTATTTTGTTTTACATTTTTGACATTTCTGTGTTGAATGAAACTCCCTTGATTTTCATCCATTTCTGGACAGCATTGTATCTCTCATTCCGATTGCTTTTCAGAAGAAAGAAGGGAGTTTGCGAAACTAGCGTTCTCTGATGCAGACAAAAGAAATAGGAGATGGGTTTGCCACTGTTTGGAAAGAGTTAACATTGCACTCATTTTTGTAGATGGAGCCCAGCTGCAGGGATAGTGGGAATGTTAAAAGTACTGTAGTTAACATTGTGCCACAAAGAACCTTTTCTTTCTTTCTTTCTTTTTTTTGGTCATTCTAGGATTCACTGTAGGGACTATATTATTTAAATACTCTTAAGAGCCTACCCAGTACTTTCACAAAAAATAGTCTGTTCTATTTGTTACAAAATAAACAGAATCGTTCTAGCTTTACTGGCTCTTTGTCATCAGCTTTAGAAAGGTGGTAAAGATAAATATTCTTTTTCAAAAGCTGTGGCTCTAACATTGTGCCAAGTTAAATCTTATTCTCTCAAGTGGACTTGTTTGGCTATTTTGTCTAGTTAAGGCAATCCTGTATAAATGACTAATGGGCTACATGAAGTACTCCACAGATGTTATTTTCTTCAGTTCTTTTCTTCTGCTGTCTATTGTTACGGAAAGTTACAGAAAAAGCTTATCTTATAAACAAATAGTCACTCAGATTACAATATATATGCAAACATATCACATACATACAATGACCATATTTTCTTGGAAAAAAATAAAGGACAAACCTGAAAAAGGGGCAAATCTGAAAGAGGATAAAAAATATGTTTATAACTTTGCTTTACAAAGGAAAATTCAAGAGCAAACCCAAGGAAATAAATGATTAAATTAAATAAATCTAAAGGACAGCTTTCTGAAATAAAGGACTGTCCTTTATAATAAAGGACATATGGTCACTTTAGACATACTTTTTTTCCTCATTTCATATTTCTCATACCAAATTATTCTCAAAAGCAAAATTTACAAGGTGTCTGTAAATCTTCTTAGATAAGTTTCTTCAAGTAGATTTAGATTATTGTTGTTGATTTTTCTAAAATAAAATACATCCCCACCTGGAATTTACTTTTCCTACCTAACTTTCACAGTACCAAATATAAACTGATTATTTACACTTCCAGTTTAGATTCAACGGTTTTATTCAGAAACCGTGGTTCAAAATCAAAGGTAAAATATATAACTTTGTTATACATATTTATTTATTACAACAGAAATTAAAATGTAAAAAATATCAAAACACCTCCCCCAAATAACGCTAAGTCTTTTCTTAGACAACACAAGGGGGAGTATTGTCATGCCTGCCTCTCCCTCTTTTTTTCGTAAATGGGCCCCTATACCACATAGGATGTTACCTATGGCCTCTTGGAATTTTTTACTGAAATGCAAAATAACATGTTGGCCTGACAATTGTCTTCCTCTTATCTCAATGCTTCTGGCAAAACTCAGAAAGCCCTGCAAACACTTCTAAACTTATTGGTTCTCCCAGCTTTCCACAGCTTGGTGCCCTCCAGATGTTTTAGACTTCAAATCCTATTACACCCTGCAAGAATAACCCAAAGGCTAGAAATTAAAGAAATGTTAAACCAATACAACTAAGACTATACTGGGGAAGGACATGTCAGTATATGTGCTACTGAAAGAGCAGGTTTGCAATTTGGGGGTTCTAGATTCACAGCTCCTGTTGGAACAGCAGGTGGAGGTTATGGCTAAAGGGGCTTTTGCCTAGCTGCACCAATTGCAACCCTATCTGGTGCAGGAGGACCTAGCTACAGTAACTCACGTCTCCATCACCACCTGGCTGGACTGCTGCAATGAGATTTACATGGGGTTGCCCTTAAAGACTATTTGGAAACTGCAACAGGTACAGAATGTGGCGGTCCCTTTTCTTGCCTACTCCTGGCAATGGACGAATATAACACCAATTTTGCAGGCCCAGCACTGGTTGCCAATAGATTTCCAGGTAGGAGCTGGTGTTGACCTATAAAGCTCTTCTTTGTTTGGCACCTAGGCATCTGCAAGACCACTTGCTCCAACAGGATTGACCCAGCCCATCAGATCTTGTAGGGAACAGCTGCTGGTGGTCCCACACTTCTCAGAGGTGAGCCAAAGTTAGGTGGCACTACTTTTTCTGTGGTGGCATTGTTGCTTTGGAATGGTCTTCCCTTGGAGATCAGACTTGCCCCCCGCTGCCAGCTTTCAGTAAGTTATTACCAAATTATTTTGAAGGGCATACATTGATTTACTGCACCATTTTTATTTATTTTTCTTTGCCATTTATGCTGTGTTTTTTTTTTTACAGTGAATGCTTTAATTGTTATTGTATTGTACACCTTGAAAGTCACTGAGAGTCCTTTGACTGTGGCAGGCTACAAGTTCAATAAGCAAGTAAGCAAACAAATATTGCTGTAAACCTAATGCCATATGTACTTGTTCTTGGGCATTCTTTGAAGTCCAGATTATTATTTCAAATTTATTTACAGACATAGTAATCCTATAAATCTTTATAAGCATCATAATGTGCTGGAAAAATAACGCTAGCAATAATCTCTGCCTCTCTACAATCAATCCCAGTTTGTTCTTTATAAACTGGCCTGAGACTTTCAGTTGAACAACTATAACTTAGTTCCTTTGCAATAAAAAATTATATGAATTGCTTACAATCAGTCTATTTTTCCTAATCCCCAATTCCTTTCTGTGTTCTTCTTCACCATATACTGTGAGACAGTGGCTCCCCTTTACTTACTCACTGTTAAGGATCACATTTCACTACATTTCCTCTTATCATAAACTATATGAAATCCCCAAATACTCAATGGTGATTGGATACTGGGAGGTACTAACTCAGTCCCAAAGATTTTGTCTGTTGGCAAATTTGTCCATTTGACCATCTTTCTGGAAGTTATTGCAAATGGTAATTGTTGCTTCTCTAGGTAAAAGGTAAAGGTTCCCCCTGCACATTTGTGCAGTCGTGTCCGACTCTAGGGGCCAGTGCTCATCTCCGTTTGTTAGCCGAAGAGCCAGCGTTGTCCGAAGACACTTCCACGGTTATGTGGCCGGCATGACGCACGCGGAACGCTGTTACCTACCCACTGAAGTGGTACCTATTAATCTACTTGCATTTGCATGCTTTCGAATTGCTAGGTTGGCAAGAGCTGGGGCGAGTGCGGGAGCTCACTCCGCACGCAGGGCTAGGGATTCGAACCTCCGAACTTGCGATCGACAAGCCTGGCGTCTTACCCGCTGAGCCACCACACCCCTTCTCTAGAACTAACTGCAAATGTCTTTTGTTCCTCTCTGACATGCCCCTATCAGTCTTGACAATGTTGGATTGAGATGTCCCCACTCTTCCTGTATACAGTAGTTGCTAGTTCTAACCATCACTTCTGTTCATGTAATCCAAGTTATATTTGGGATCCTGGGTAAAATTGTGGCAAAGCATATACTCCATGATACTTATTGGAGGCTGATTTTGCATTTGCATCCAGGCACAGACATCCTTGAAATCAGGCCAGTGAGAATGCAAGTTTGTTCCAAAGCTGGAACAGGTTTGTAATTACCAATCCATGATTAGTTATGCTGGCTATACTTAGTGGCATGGATGAATTTTACTCTCTAGTTTAACAAAGAATGGACCTTTCCATCTGAGAATTCACTTTGCTCTTTCTGCTTTTCTATCAGCTTTTGAATCATGGGGGCTGGTTGCAACATGAGCAAAAGTATTACTTCTCTGCAACAGGATTAATCCTTTCCAGTAAATTGCAGCATATTAACTGTTAGAAATATATCTTTGTCAGGACATTTTGTTTCCTAAACAATTAATGGTAGTATAACTTTTAAGGTCAACCATGTTTGCAATCTCTAGAACCTGGAAAAATTGTCTATAACAGATAAGCCTTTATGACTTCACAAATATTCACTCCAATTCTCTTCCATCTGGCAAAGGTATTAACTATCAGTGGGTTTTTTGTTCAGAACTTTATTATATTAGAAATGCAGTCTGCTACAAGTATTTTGTAGCCAAAGGTGGCAGACATCTATACAGTCAGTAAAAACAAGACCTGGAGCTGACTGTAGTTCAGATCACGAACTTCTTATTGCAAAATTTAGAATCAGACTAAAGAGAATAGGGAAGACCCACAGATCAGTTAGATATGAGCTCACTAATATTCCTAAGGAATATGCAGTGGAGGTGAAGAATAGATTTAAGGGACTAGATTTAGTAGATAGGGTCCCGGAAGAACTATGGACAGAAGTTCGCAACATTGTTCAGGAGGCGGCAACAAAAAATCCCAAGAAAACCAAGAAGGCAAGATGGCTGTCTGCTGAGACACTGGAAGTAGCCCAAGAAAAAAGGAAAGCAAAAGGCAACACTGATAGGGGGAGATATGCCCAATTAAATGCAAAATTCCAGAGGTTAGCCAGAAGAGATAAGGAATTATTTTTAAACAAGCAATGTGTGGAGGTGGAAGAAGATAATAGAATAGGAAGGACAAGAGACCTCTTCCAGAAAATTAGAAACATCGAAGGTAAATTCCAGGCAAAAATGGGTATGATCAAAAACAAAGTTGGCAAGGACCTAACAGAAGCAGAAGAGATCAAGAAAAGGTGGCAAAAATATACGGAAGATCTGTACAGGAAGGATAATAATATCGGGGATAGCTTTGACGGTGTGGTCAGTGAGTTAGAGCCAGACATCCTGAAGAGTGAGGTTGAATGGGCCTTAAGAAGGATTGCTAATAACAAGGCAGCAGGAGACGACAGTATCCCAGCTGAACTATTTAAAATCTTGCAAGATGATGCTGTCAAGGTGATGCATGCCATATGCCAGCAAATGTGGAAAACACAAGAACGGCCATCAGATTGGAAAAAATCAACTTATATCCCCATACCAAAAAAGGGAAACACTAAAGCAGGGCTTTCCAAACTTTTCCCGTTGGCAACACACCAACAGCAGCGCGCAAAAACCCGGAAGTGCTGCTGCGCGAAAACCCAGAAGTGCTGCCGCAGCGCTTCTGGGATTTCATGTGCCGCCGTGGCGCTTTCGGGTTTTCGCACGCCGCAGCAGTGTCCTGGTGTGCCGCGCAAAAACCTGGAAGCGCTGATGGCCTGCCGCCACGCGAGCTGCACCATGCCCCAATATGCCCTTACTTCAGCTAGGGATTCTAATTCCTAAATTAATTCCTAAAATATCTTCTACTTTCTTTAGATCTGGCCTCACTACAGGTTTATTTATGATAGTAGGAAGAATACACCTTTCTCTTTCCACAGCTCATTCAGCTGCTTCATGATATCTTTCTTGGGCACTGGTAACATGTATCTTCTGTGAATTCGCATACACAGGTTATATATCAAAACAAAGCCCTATTTAGAATCTTCTAGAGCTTACTGATGGTTTGGTGGGAACCCTCCCCCCACATCACATGATTAGGCATGGCTTCTGCTCAACCCTTTCAGTTGGTTTTCTACCACATTAGCATGCATGTACTTGAAGTCCTTCCACTTGAAGGATCCTTAATTCTCCTGCTCATCAAAATTTGTTATTCTTCTCAACTCTCCTTCAGGCTCCTTAACTTGTTTACCAGGGCTGTCACAGACATCCAGCCTTCAGATCACAACATGATAATTTCAACTCCTACTATAACCCTGAGAAATATGGCTCTCAACAAGCATTTTTCTTAAGTCTATCTGGACAAGAAGGGGGTGTGGTGGCTCAGCGGGTAAGACGCCAGGCTTGTCGATCGGAAGATCGCAAGTTCGGAGGTTCGAATCCCTAGCCCCACATGACGGAGTGAGCTCCCGCACTCGCCCCAGTTCTTGCCAACCTAGCAATTCGAAAGCATGCAAATGCAAGTAGATGAATAGGTACCACTTCGGTGGGTAGGTAACAGCGTTCTGCACATGTCATGCTGGCCACATGACCGTGGAAGCGTCTTCGGACAGCGCTGGCTCTTCGGCTAACAAACGGAGATGAGCACCGGCCCCTAGAGTCGGACACGACTGCACGAATGTGCGGGGGGAACCTTTACCTTTACTTATCTGGACAAGAACTGAACCTGGAACTTTTGGATGTAAAAGCTATGCTCTATGGAAGTTTTTCAGAATAAAGAAGTTGGAAGGAGGAGGAAACTTAAATTGTTCCCACTTCCTGCTGTGCATCTTCCCTGAGCAGAATGGAAACATCACAACTAGAAAAGCAGCCAACACCTAAGGCAGAGCTTTCCAAACTTTTCATGTTGGTGACACACTTTTTAGACATGCATCATTTCGCGACAGACTCTTACAGCAGGGCATCATTTCGTGACACACACTTACAGCAGGGCACAAGGCAGGCACTAGGACCTGCGTGGAATCACAGCAGGTTTGGGGGCAGCAAGGCACAAGGCAGGCACTAGGACCTGCGCAGAATCCTGGCAGGGCTTGGAGGCAGCAGCAGCAGCCGCGACACACCCAGACACTGCAGCTGACACACTAACGTGTCGCGACACACAGTTTGGAAAGCTCTGACCTAAGTATTGTGGCTCTGAACTCCCATCAAGACACAATAAATGCAATCCATGAAGCACATAGAAATAATGAGATCCTAGCTTAAAAATACATGCACACATGATTGAAAAAGAGGGAGGAAGATACATGGACCGCTGGGTAATGCATTCTAACAATAAATAAAAATATCTGTTTCTTGCTGTTATTAGGCTATCATATATAAAACAATCGAAGTCTTACTTAGGGCTTCATTAACAAATTTCAACACTAAAGCTAAGCTTAGAAGTTAATTTGGGATAACTAGATTTGAAAAATTATTGTTGATATCTTGAAATATACACCCACACCCACATACATATATACACATACACATAGCATATCAGTATCCATCAACTGCAATTTCCAGACCACCTGGAAAAGTATATTAAATGCATATTTATATAACTGGCAGGTTACCAACACAAGGATGACAAATGACAATAGCCAGGTCTTGATCCTGCAGCCAAAGTTAGAAAAAATATTCTGAAATATAGCCACAAGCATTTTGAGACCCCAGGAGCAAAACTGAGCTCAGAATTATTCTGGGCTAGAAGCCTATTCCTTCAAAGAAGGTATGACATAATACATAGACTGGGAATTTCCTCATCTAGCTGACTTGCTGAGTTCCATAACAGCAAATCTTCCTTGTCTGGATTAAGCATATGTTTATTCATTCTTAAGTCCAGCACTGAAGAACACTGATTCATTGTTACAGCTGAATCAATTGAGATACCAAAATTTCCTGTTGATCCTACAAAGCACAAAGATTAAACTAAATTTTGTAGAACTCCACAAAATTTCCATGCTAAAGAACTACAATTATCATACATGTAAGAAGAGCATTTTGAGGTATCTTAGCTTATTATGAATTATCACTCATGCCACCTATTCATTGCCATTTCTCCTAACTGGTTTGTTGTTTATTCGTTCAGTCGCTTCCGACTCTTTGTGACTTCATGGACCAGCCCACGCCAGAGCTTCCTGTCGGCCGTCACCATCCCCAGCTCCCCCATGGTTGAGTCTGTCACCTCCAGAATATCATCCAGCCATCTTGCCCTTGGTCGGCCCCTCTTCCTTTTGCCCTCCACCTTCCCCAGCATCAGCTTCTTCTCCAGGGTATCCTGTCTTCTCATTATGTGGCCAAAGTACTTCAGTTTTGCCTTTAATATCATTCCCTCAAGTGAGCAGTCTGGCTTTATTTCCTGGAGTATGGACTGGTTTGATCTTCTTGCAGTCCAAGGCACTCTCAGAATTTTCCTCCAACACCATAGTTCAAAAGCATCTATCTTCCTTCGCTCAGCCTTCCTTATGGTCCAGCTCTCACAGCCATAGGTTACTACAGGGAATACTTGCTTTAACTATGCGGACCTTTGTTGTCAGTGTGATGTCTCTGCTCTTAACTATTTTATCAAGATTTGCCATTGCTCTCCTCCCAATTTGCCATTGCTCTCCTCATACTCCTAACTGGTATGAGTGACTAAATAAAACTGATATTATTTCCACATTTTAATTGTATAATTCAAAGCGGGGCTCCTAAGCTAGCCAATAAATACTGATTAGAATTATATTCCACTTTTCTTCCAGGAGTTTGGATCAGTATGCACAACACAACACTCATTCCTCCAATTCTTCACCACCACAATCTTGTGAAGTAGATTGTGCTGAAATAGAGTGATTGGCCCAAAGTCAGTGAGTGACCATAGCAAGGATGGACTTGAACCTGGGTCTCCCTATATTACTCTACCACATTAATCACAACACTAAGCTGGTTTATGATTTTGGTTTGTAAGAGAAAGAGCTAAATGCGAGAAAACACATTGTATGCATGTGCTTATTCTCAATACACAAAGATTCTCCATGAATAATAAGCAGGATTTCAGTACCACTTCCTGGAATTTCTGTCCAAGATATAAAGTAGAGAATAGGACAACAAACGAATTGTATGTATACTTAAAATTGAAAATGTACAGCCAATCAGTATACACTATAAAAGTATTATATGCTATCTCAATAATGATTTAAAAGATATAAATGTCAATCTTTAAATTCAGATTTTGGGAATAGGAAGAAAGAGGGCAAGTAAGAGAACAGTTTCATTTCCTTCTATTCAATTATCTTCAGATTTTTAAAATCTATGCTAAAAAGAAGTCTGTCAGTTGTTCATGTCCAAGTAAACAGATCTTCAGAACAGCTGGGCCTAAGATTAGAATAGTGAATGTAAAGCATAGCACATTTGAAAAAAGCGTAAAAACATATTTCACTAGCAACCCCATATATTTATAATATATTCCATTGTTTCTTTGTCATTTTCCTTGCAGCTGGTGAAGAAAAAAAACATACCTAAATGAACTCAATATATACAACAGTCCCAAGGCCATTGTCCATTCTTTAGCAAGCCCTGTCTGGCCTCAGAACATCTGGAGTTGACAGTTTTTGAATTTGTCTGGCTAAACAAAGGATCCCCCTTTCCTCACTGCCAATACAAGGGAAGATTTAATGCATCATCACCAACCAGAAAGCTGAAACTCAATCCAACATTTTCATAAAATGATTCACAGACATTAGCTTTCCAAAAGAATAGGAGAAACCCTTAAAGAAAGTGTGAGCTGAACAAGGGTGAATGCATACAACTGCAGGCACCCGGCCTTTACAATTACCTAAAATTAAAAACAATACTAAATTACCAATGGCTATCCATTAAAAGATAGCTGAACAAATCAGTCCATAGAGGAAAAGTATGCTCAAGTATATTTATATATCTATGTGATCTGTTTAATTTTTTTCATTTTATCTTATGAGTTCCGAAAGTATTCATGAAAATGTGTATAAAGGTTCCCCCCGCACATTTGTGCAGTCGTGTCCGACTCTAGGGGCCGGTGCTCATCTCCGTTTGTTAGCCGAAGAGCCAGCGTTGTCCGAAGACGCTTCCACAGCCATATGGCCGGCATGACGCGTGGGGAACGCTGTTACCTTCCCACCGAAGTGGTACCTATTAATCTACTTGCATTTGCATGCTTTCGAATTGCTAGGTTGGCAAGAGCTGGGGCTAGTGCGGGAGCTCACTCCATCACACGGGGCTAGGGATTCAAACCTCCGAACTTGCGATCTTCCGATCGACAAGCCTGGCGTCTTACCCGCTGAGCCACCATGCCCCTTGAAAATGTGTATACTTTAATATATATCTTTAAAAAGAATATTTCTATATGTCTTTCTGTAGTCTGTATTTGCTTTCTTCAGAGAAATTATCAAAAATATACAGAGACATCTGTACATGAATGAGCATTTTCCTAAACTGCCTTTTGAAGTTATTGTTGCAGCTGGCACATCCTGTTACCTGAGTGCTCTAGACAGCTAAATGATAAGTCTGAAGATAAGAGAGTTGGAGGATCAAAGAAACTGAGAAAGTAGGGGAAATAGGGAAAGTGGGAGAGACAAGACCGACCAAAATTTGTCCCATCTATAATTCAGAATAAATCTCTCATGTATCTTTCAGTGAGTATGAAGCTAGTCTTATTAACTCCTTGCTGAGCAACATATGGCTCTTTTGGGTCTGGCATAGCTCACTTAATTACTTTTATCCAGATCTTGTTAATTTGCCATCGTATTGATAAATTATTACCTATGTTTAGTATTGTATTTTTAAAAATTCAATGCTGGAAGTCCATCTCTTTAAGTAACAAAATCTCACAGAACACCCAAGGGTCAGCCTTTTGAATGCAGATTTTGAAACTCAGCTTTCAGTCCTCTGAGGTGGGCCTGTTCCATAGTAAAAATCTAATATGTAACAACTGAAACAGCCAGGTATCATAACTTCTTGCAAGTGGTATCTATTTTAACTATTATAAACAGATGTTTCATTTAGAGACCAGTAAGACCATGACAATAATGTGGCATCAGTTCTGAAATCTCACATGTTAATATTAATGAGAAACAGACAAAACACCATATTTTACCAAGTACATTTAATCTTCTCCTTCCCAATGAAATTTCAGTGGTTGATATTCTTTCCTGACTGATCAGGGAAGAAGAAATACTGTTTGGACACATTATTAGAACATTATACTGCTGTTAGTTGTATGTTAATTCCTTTTGCCATCAGCAGATCAGCAATACATAGACAGTTACGTGTTCCTGTACATTTAAAATACCAACACGTGTCATTATTTAAAGCATAGCATGTTAACTGCCTAAACAAAAAAAGTAACTTGTCAATTGGGAATTAAACTTAATGGTGGCAAAGGCGGAGTAATTTCTCAACCATGCTTCACTATTTTTGTCTATATTTTGTCTATATTTTGTACTACCAACCCTTCTGTACGCCTGTGAAACATGGACCCTCTACAAACGCCACCTCCAACTTCTTGAAAGATTCCATCAACGCTGCCTCCGAAATATTCTGCAAATTACTTGGGAAGATAGGCGGACTAATGTTAGCGTATTAGAAGAAGCGAAAACCACCAGCATTGAAACAATGATCATCCAACATCAACTTTGCTGGACCGGTCATGTTGTTCGAATGCCTGACCATCGTCTTCCAAAGCAGCTACTTTACTCCCAACTTAAGAATGGAAAACGGAATATTGGTGGACAGCAAAAGAGATTCAAAGATACTCTCAAAGCTAATTTTAAAAAATGTAATATCAACATTGAGAACTGGGAAGCCCTAACTCATGAGCGTTTCAATTGGAGGTCAGCCTTTATTAATGGCGCTATGGACTTTGAAGAAGCACGAGTACAGGGCGAAAGGGAGAAAAGAGCTAAAAGGAAGGCACATCAGGCAAACCCTCATCATGACCGTCTCCCACCTGGAAACCTATGCCCTCATTGTGGGAGGTTGTGCGGATCCAGAATTGGCCTTTATAGCCACTTACGGATCCACTGTTAAAATTTTACCTTTGGAAGACAATCTTACTCGGCTACGAGTGATCGCCAATGATGATGATGATGATTTTTGTCAGATTGTAGCTTTGCTCCCATATTGTTGGAAAATGTACATCCATTACACAACTATTAGGAGGTACATTACTTAGAGCAAAAAGGCAGAACACATTGCATTGCTTAAGCCTTTAAGAACTGATAAGCTATGATGAGTCATTTATCAACACTGAGTGGAGAAAGGTCACAGATTTGAATAACAAATGTGCATAAAAGTGTTTATACAGTCAAAACCAATCAAAGGCTAGTGACCATTCACACTAGGATGCTAACTAGGCAAATTACAACCATACTTACAACCAAGTAAATATGAAAATAAATGGAGAATTTTCATAGTCCTGGGAAGATATGTAACAAATGCAAATAATAAAACTACTGTATTATAATAAAGTTGCTTATTATAATATTATAATACCATTACTTCTTAAATGACTAATACAAGTTTTCATTTTTAAAAAAGTTTTATTGAAGATTTTAATTACAATAGTAAAAACAAATACAAACTAAACTTATAAAAAGAGAAATAGAGAAAAAAAATAAAAAGTGCAAAGAAAAAAAAGGAAGAGAGAGAAAAAGTTACAAAGAAATGGCTTCCGATGTTCGTAACAGCAGTTATAAATGCATTTATACTTTACCCTCTCTTCAGGTTACATCATAATTTCCTTCTTTCCATAATCTACCCATCCTAATCATCAAATCCAAAAATCACAAGTTCATTTTTTTTCTTTTTTCAGCAAAAAAAGTCCATAAGGGATTTCCAGTCACTAATAAATATAGTTGTTTCTTTAAGCAAACAAGTTAATTTTGCCATCTCTGCTAGTTCCATCATCTCACCAAACCATTCCTCTGTTGTGGGTAATTCAGTGTCTTTCCATTTTTGTGCATATAATAGTCTTGCAGCAGTAATCATATATAGAAAAAGTCTTCCGTGGCTCTTTTCTAATTGTCTGTTCATTAATCCCAGCAAAAAAGGTTCTGGTTTCAGTTAAATATTAATTTTTAAAATTTTTTGTATCATTGTGTTTATTTGAACCCAAAATTCTCTGGCTTTTTTACAGGTCCACCAGGCATGATAAAATTACCCTTTGTGTGGTCGACATTTCCAACATAAATGTGAAGTACCTTTATACATTCTAGACAATTTTCGCTTAATGACCAAGTTGCCAATTGTGGTCACTAAATGAGGACTACCTACATATATATATATATATATATATATATATATATATATATATTCATAAATACATTAAACATTGAAAGGGACTCACACACCTTGCCCTACTCCATTTTCAATGATGAACCATCCACTAAGCATTCCATTTATTTTCACTCATACTTTACTTCAATCATATGCTGCTCTTACCACATTTAGCAACCAACCTTCAACTCTGTATTTGTGCAAAACATAGCATAATTCAAGCACATTCAAGTTAGCATCAGTTTCTCTAAATCAACAAGTATCCAATAAACCTCACATTCAATTTTCTTGTGAAAAATGTATCTGAAGTAGTATCACAGCATTTTGTTAAATAAAAAGTACTGAAGCAATTTCAATTTCTGATTCCAAGAGTTCAAGAAGTTCAAGATCAGTGAAGTTCAATATAGGAATTGAAAAATACTTTCAACATCTTCAGTTTATACTACTAAGCATTTTATTAGATAAATTAACCTCATTAACTACAGCACAAAATTCCCCAGGGAGAATATCTGATACATAAACATGCTGTGAACACATTTCCTTAGCTTAAATATTTAGCATCATATAAATAGTTTTAAGTTCAGTGACAAACCTCAATTGTGCAAGACAAACACATTACTGCATTCAGCAATAAAAGTTCTCTACAATTTTCCAGGTTCAGCACAATGTTAATGAGATTTTTATTTCTGCTTTCCTGCTTTAATTTTAAGAATGGATTTTCTGATAAACTTTCTGCTATATCTATTCTTGTACATTCTAAATAGGTCAAGGTTATTTTCTTGCTAAATTGCATTGTCCATGACTAGAATAATTAAGAAAGAAAAGAGCTCCAGTATCAGGGCACTACATATAAATTATTCAGCTAAAAGCAAGAATATTTTAAACTGTGATCTTCTACATAATTACATTCACATACACAGAAAATCAATGGGTCATATGTATGCATGCTGACTATGTGCCAGACTGAAAGCACAGTGAGTAATAGGGTTTTAATACATCCTGGCTTCTCTATTAAATAACTAGCCCCCAGAGACTTTGGCTTCATGCACATACACAAAAAAGTCTAAACACAAGATGGTTGAAGCTACAAATGATTTTAAGCTTTTTAGGTAAAGGTAAAGGTTTTCCCCTGCACAGTTGTGTTCAACTCTAGGGGGCGCTGCTCATCTCCGTTTCTTAGCCGAAGAGCCAGCGTTGTCCGAAGACGCTTCCGTGGTCATGTGGCCGGCATGACGAACGTGGAATGCTGTTACCATCCCACCGAAGTGGTACCTATTCATCTACTTGCATTTGCATGCTTTCGAATTGCTAGGTTGGCAAGAGCTAGGGTGAGAGCTCACTCCGTCACGCGGCGCTCGGGTCTCGAACCGCCGACCTTCCAATCAACAAGCCTGGCGTCTTAACCACTGAGCCATCGGGCCCCCATGTGTTATTTTAATTAATATGTTAAGTGTTTTAACTACTGAAAAATTGCATTCTGAGTACATGAATAAGCCACACTTAAATGCTTTCAGCTTGTGCACCTGTATGCTTATGCATACAAAATATTTGTGAGAATAAACTAGTATTACACAAATTTTGCATCACCACACCAATCTTTTCTATATACTTACTTTAGTTTTTTCTTTTAAAAAATACTATTTAAGCTGGGTTCATGTACAACTTGTTGGGCACAAGTGGAAATTATAAATGTGCCTTAGGCTTTCATGCCACATCCTCCTTCATCCTACTACCCTTTGCATTCAGATTTGCTCTTCAACCAACCCTTTTAAAAATCATACATTGTCAGTACATATAAAATGAACCTTTTTTTTCATAAAAACAACAAAAGAATCCTCTCATTCCCAGAGAAGACATCATGAAGGGTGAAAATGATAATACAGTACAATATTTCAATTTTTCACGACTTTTTAGATGTCCTTGACTAGAATCACTCAGGGATAATTTTATTGTGCCATGTCTGCTTCCTTGCCTACAAAGAGCAATGCCAATCTAAGTTGTCTTATTTTGGAAATGAGGAAGGGGAAGCACACCTTGGGCAGCTGCTGGAGGAATAGAAGAGGCAGATGGATAGTATCAGTGGGTAAGATGGTGACCAGGAAACAGGCAGTCAGGATGGTCTAGGACTAGGAACTCTGGACTAGGAACGGGGAGACCCAGGTCCTAATCTACCCTCAGCCATGGAAGTAACATTGGACCAGTCATGGGTTGTTGTGGGGAACACTAGGTTTTGTACTTTGCTTATGTGGGATTTCCTCAGGGCTCTTTTTCTATCAGGGCACTCTTCAGATGTTTTGGCCTTTAACTGCCATCTGCCCCAGGAATCTAAAGGCAACAGGTTGTCTGAAAGTCATTACCTGGATGATTTAATGGATGATAATCCCTGGAGCCATTACGGATATAAATCATCACCATCATTCTCATCTCTTTCTCGTGATTTCTGTTTGGATATTACATGAGAAATACTGCAGATTTTATGAAGATTTAAACCAGGGGTGTCCAACCTTTTGGCTTCCCTGGGCCACATTGAGTGAAGAGGAATTGTCTTGGGCCACACATAAAATATATAATATAGTTAATGCATATAAGTAATAAAACTTCATTAATTTTAATTAAAAATTAATTTAATAAAAAATTAATTTAATTAATTAATTAATTAATTAAAAGCCTATTGTAAATTGTTAGGTAGGCAAATAAACAAAGTTTAATAATCAAATAAGAGTGTAAAATGGGTGAACTTAGGGGCGCCCAACACTACATGCACAACTGCATTCTGGACCAGTTGTAACTTATGGGTAGTCCTTAAGGGCAGCCCCATGTAGAGCACACTGCAGTAATCCAAACGAGTTGTAGCTAAAACACTATCATATGAGCAAAAAAGTGTTAGGAGTAAATTTATATTTCACTGCTGCCATGGTAGATCTCAAAAAACTTCAGCTGCTCTCAGATAAATGTTTATTGTGTAATTGTCCTTCTTCAACATCAGACCCATAGTATTGACATCATTGGGTCCCCTTGAAACTTCTTGATTTGGACTGCTAAAGAACCAGCAAAAGCTGTTTTCTAGCACCAAACGAGATGTCAGGGACATAGAGGAGCTAAATATGTCAAGTGTAATGTGGCTTAGTTCCCCATTTTTCTACTTTTGATATGCACACTTTCACACATTCTCCCCGAAGGAGACCTCCAGCTCCGCGTCTCACAAACCCCTCCTTTGGGAGGAGAGGGCTGGGCAGGCAGCCCCCCACCCTGGCTTCCTGGTGCAGAAATTTATAGGCTAAGCCTCGCCAGCCCCACCAGGAAAAGAAAGCAGCCCACCTCGTGCTTCTTGCCCATTGCTGCAAACGCCTGATGGCTCGCTCGCCCCAGCAACAATCACTAGGAGGCCAAGGAAAGTGGGTGTGTGGTGCGTGTGTGTGTATGTGCATGCACGCGCTCAGGGAGGCCAGGGAAAGCAGACGCGGGTGCATTTGGTTGCAGGGAGGTTGTGGAAAGAGGGCACGGGGTGCGTGCATGTGCAATCGCTAGGAGGCCGAGGAAAGTGGGTGTGTGGGTGTGTATGTGAGTGCATGCACGTGCTCAGGGAGGCCAGGGAAAGGAGGTGCGGGGTGCATTTGGTCGCAGGGAGGCTGTGGAAAGAGGGTGCGGGGTGCATGTGTGCAATCGCTAGGCGGCCGACGAAAGTGGGTATGGGGTGCGTGTGTGTTCCCCCCACGCGGGGGGCGGTCAGCCGCAGAGGCATCCCTTCCTGCCTTGCGTCCCCCGCGTTCCCCGTGCAGGGGGGTGGCTGGCCATACAGGTGTCCCTTCCTGCCTTGCGTCCCTGCCTCTCCCCTTCGTTCACCACCACGTGCTCCATCCGAGCACCGGGTGGACCGCATACTAGCTGTTCAGGGCCGCATGCGGCCCGCGGTTTGGACACCCTTGATTTAAGCTAAAGATTTAAGCTAAATTCACATGGCTAGGTAAGATCCCTATAATGATTACAAGCATTATATAATGGTGTACTCATTAGTTATAGGAGTCTTGGGTCACTCTTGGGTCTAGCAATCTTGGGTCAGAGAGCCAGTTTCGTGTAGTGGTTATGGCATTAGCCTAGAAACCGGGAGACTGTGATTTCTAGTTCTGCCTTAGGCACAAAGCCAGCTGGATGACCTTGTGCCAGTCAGTCTCTCTCAGCCCTAGGAAGGAGGCAATGGCAAACCACTTCTAAAAAACTTGCCAAGAAAACTGCAGGGACTAGTCCAGACAGTTGCCAGGAGTCAAAAACTGACTCAAAGGCACAAAACAAACAAACAATCTTAGATCAGCTATCATAGTGGGTTTTTTTTTCATTGCTCTGAATGAAAGGAATGCTTCTTGTGCTAAGCTTATCATACAATACGTGTGAAATGCCTTGGTAAGGTGAACTGTGCAAATATTGTAAAACGGTGAAGCTTCTTATGTAGTCAGTGAGCAAAGTTTAAAACAAGGAGTTCAGGTTATAAACCCCTCAAATAAAGTACCTGACTTATGGAGATGATCTACAGGGACTACTAAAACAGCCATCCCAACCTTATGACCTCCCCCCTCCTCCAGATACGTGGGACAAACTCTCCAAATTCCCATTCTGTTGGCTATGCTGGTTAAAAATTCTTGTAAGAGCCAAGACATCTGGAGGGTCTAGGCCAGGGGTCGGCAAACTTTTTTTGCCGGGAGCCATTTTGACATGCTTGTGCACATTTTGAAGTGCTCGAGAGCCAGGGGGTGGGGTTTGCGGGCGGGGGCCAATCGAGTGGAAGGGGGCGGGGTTTGCGGGCAGGAGCCAATCGCGTGGAAGGGGGCGGGGTTTGCGGGCGGGAGCCAATCGCGTGGAAGGGGGCGGGGGAGGTTTGGAAGAAGAAGGGAAAGAGAGGCTCGACTGCTTCGGCGGCGGTGCTTCCAGGTTGTCGCTGCGGCGGCAACGGCTGCCCCTTCGAAAGGGCAGGCTCCGGGGACCCCGAAAATGCCCTCAATTTAGGCAGGGAGGCTGCGCGCAAGCTGCCTCAGCTGTTCTGTGGGGAGAATTTCCACCCCAGGGCAGCGTGTGCATGTGGGGAGGGGAAGTTTCTGCTTGCGCGCAGCCTCCCTGCCTAAACTGAGGGCATTTTCGGGGTCCCCGGAGCCTGCCCTTTCGAAGGGGCAGCACTGCAGCTGCTGCTGCCGCTGCCCCTTCGAAAGGGCAGGCTCCGGGGACCCCGAAAATGCCCTCGGTTCCGGCAGGGAGGCAGAAACCTCCCCTCTCCACATGCACACGCTGCCCTGGGGTGGAAATTCTCCCCGCAGAACAGCTGAGGCAGCTTGCGCGCAGCCTCCCTGCCTAAACTGAGGGCATTTTCGGGGTCCCCGGAGCCTGCCCTTTCGAAGGGGCAGCCGTTGCCGCCGCAGCGACAACCTGGAAGCACCGCCGCCGAAGCAGTCGAGCCTCTCTTTCCCTTCTTCTTCCAAACCTCCCCCGCCCCCTTCCACGCGATTGGCTCCCGCCCGCAAACCCCGCCCCCTTCCACGCGATTGGCTCCTGCCCGCAAACCCCGCCCCCTTCCACTCGATTGGCCCCCGCCCGCAAACCCCACCCCCTGGCTCTCGAGCACTTCAAAATGTGCACAAGCATGTCAAAATGGCTCCCGGCAAAAAAAGTTTGCCGACCCCTGGCCTAGACCCTCCAGATGTCTTGGCTCTTACAAGAATTTTTAACCAGCATAGCCAACAGAATGGGAATTTGGAGAGTTTGTCCCACGTATCTGGAGGAGGGGGGAGGTCATAAGGTTGGGATGGCTGTTTTAGTAGTCCCTGTAGATCATCTCCATAAGTCAGGTACTTTATTTGAGGGGTTTATAACCTGAACTCCTTGTTTTAAACTTTGCTCACTGACTACATAAGAAGCTTCACCGTTTTACAATATTTGCACAGTTCACCTTACCAAGGCATTTCACACGTATTGTATGATAAGCTTAGCACAAGAAGCATTCCTTTCATTCAGAGCAATGAAAAAAAAACCCACTATGATAGCTGATCTAAGATTGTTTGTTTGTTTTGTGCCTTTGAGTCAGTTTTTGACTCCTGGCAACTGTCTGGACTAGTCCCTGCAGTTTTCTTGGCAAGTTTTTTAGAAGTGGTTTGCCATTGCCTCCTTCCTAGGGCTGAGAGAGACTGACTGGCACAAGGTCATCCAGGTTCTGGCAGGGAGGCAGAAACCTCCCCTCCCCACATGCACACGCTGCCCTGGGGTGGAAATTCTCCCCGCAGAACAGCTGAGGCAGCTTGCGGGAAGCCTCCCTGCCTAAACTGAGGGCATTTTTGGGGTCCCCGGAGCCTGCCCTTTCGAAGGGGCAGCACTGCTGCTGCTGCTGCCCCTTCGAAAGGGCAGGCTCCGGGGACCCCGAAAATGCCCTCGGTTCCGGCAGGGAGGCAAAAATCGCGCGTGCAGGCTGCCGGGCTTCCCGACGCACAGCTGATTGGCGCGGAGAATTTCCACTCCCTTCAGCTCTTCTGGCTTGTCATGCGACACACAGTTTGGAAAGCCCTGCCCGTCGTCAAGATGGCTGCCGGAGACGGCTGCCAGGTTGCCAGGGGTATGCCCACAGCAACGCACACCATGCCCGCTGCCGCGCCTGCCCCGCCACACTCGCTGCCGCGCCACGCCACGCCTGCCTGTGGAAGAGCCACACTCAAGGGGCCAAAGAGCCGCATTTGGCTCGCGAGCCGCCATTTCCGACCCTTGGTCTAGGCTGATGAGCATTCTCACACATATATTAATGGCGTCCCAACTCATTTCAGTCAACATCTGTTTTAGTTTTACTATTCCTTTTAAAATAAAATTAATATGAATAATTATTTTATAACTATAAGATATTTTAATGACAATTACAATACTTATGTCAGTGCCAGTTGTTTGATACTTGTACTGCTTGTTTAAAGCAGTAGCATTTTTTTTCATGCAGGAGCGGAATCTTTTTTGAAGTATGCACAGCTTTGTATCTCATGGTTCTTTACATAGTTAAATCTATCATCTTCATAAAAAGGCTTTTTATGTATCTGAATTAAGTCAAACATGTTTTGCTACAGATATAAGCAATTTCAAAGTTGAGCTATCCATTTTTGAAATCTGCCTTTTAAGCCTTCAATAGATAACTAATCCATTGTTCTGCCCATCTGGTATGCAGAGCAGTCTGCTCTAAGTAAAAAAAGAATTAATTTCCTTACTTCCTTTTCCTAACTCGAAATTAGGAGAATTTAAATGTATTTCTGTGAATCAATATTTTTCATTCAAGTAGAAAATCAGTTCTAATTTTATCCCCAAATTGTTCCATATTTTGGGTTTTCTTGCCATAAACTTCTTGTTTACTGTACCATTGATATTAATGGGAGAAAAAAAAATTAACTAAGACTGGGTACAAGAAGAAAACTCAAATTCCTGCCCTGGGCCTCTCACGTATTTTAAAAAGCCCATGCACCCATCTAATGTGACATCAGGCATATAGGACTCTTCACAAGCAGAATGTTTAAGAATCACGAGTGACACATGGAGATGATTTAAATGTTAGGCACATAAAATGAAGAGCTCTATTGTCTATTATGCTATATTTTGCTCTTTGACAGAACTCTGAGTAAGGATCTTCAGCTGTGCCTCATCTTTTCCTGTCATCATATTACAAACAAATCATTGTTTCCAATATAAAGCGTTAATAAGGCAGGCTTAGCAGATTACAAAGCATATTATTCAGATTACAACAGTGTGTTCTGTATCTGCCTGTCAAGCCAACCCAAGGAACAATAAATGAATCAAGTGTTCTGTCATTCATAAGGCACTTTGTTCTGCTTTCCACTCTTTCTTTTTGTAACAAACCACTCTACACTTCATCAGTTTTTCAGAATACAGGTAGTAATAAACTGTTTATAAAGAAACTGAATTATTAGAGTACCCTAGTGCTAATTTAAACAGCTATTGTTCAAATTAAATTGATACGAATTGATGCAAGTTTTATATTTCCCCCCCTCAAAAAAAAAAAAGACTGTCATAGTTCATGTATATGTTCTGTGTGATCCCAACAGACCTGCTGCATTTTGAAGCACTCTTGGGTACTAGTAGTGCGAGTTTGGTCGAGCCCACAATCTTTTAATGAAGGAAGCCACAAACTGAATTCCATATGTGAACTTATATTACCATACTCCTCTTCCTCTTCATCTCCTGATGATTTTTGAGGGTAAAGGAAAATTTTGTGCTTCCTGATTTATCCTGGAAAATGTTAGGACAATGTTAAGGATATTGCAAGAGTATATAATATGGATTCTAACTTCCATATAAAGTTCCTCTAGATCGAGGTTGGCCACCATGAGGCCACATAGATATTATCAGATTCCAATTCCCATCTGGTTTAGTCAAAAGGCAGGAAGGAAGGAAGGAAGGAAGGAAGGAAGGAAGGAAGGAAGGAAGGAAGGAAGGAAGGAAGGAAGGAAGGAAGGAAGGAAGGAAGGAGGCAATGGCAAATCTTGCCAAGAAAACTGCAAGGACTGGTCCAGGCATTTGCCAGGAGTCAACACTGACTAGAAGGCACCAAAAAAAATTGAAGGAAGGAAGGAAGGAAGGAAGGAAGGAAGGAAGGAAGGAAGGAAGGAAGGAAGGAAGAAAATTACTATATTGCATTATGATGATTTATACCAGTGCTTTCCAAACTGCTCCTGTTGGTGACACACGGCGCGGGGGTGTGCGTGGCGGCGTGGGCATGCACGGCGGCAGTACGGTGTGTGTGGGTGGTGTGCACGGCAGTGGTGGCAGCCTCCGCTAAAACGCGGAAGCACTGATGGAGTGCCGCTGCCATCGCCATGCACACTGCCACGCCACCGCCGTGCACGCCCCCACCGCCACTTCCGGGTTGTGTTGCGACACACTAAACTGTGTGTCGCGACACACTAAAGTGTTGCGACACACAGTTTGGAAAGCTATGATTTATACTATGATTACCACAGTATTGTGCTAGATCGTTGTTTTTTAGTATGCATATTCTCAAACTATAAAATTAGAATCACCTTTAACTGAGGCAGTATAAAAATGCCTAAAGAAATAAATGGTGAGCAATGATGTGAGTCACCATCAGGATTGCTACATAATGCGCATTCCAATTTCAGATAATAATTACAAAGGCTAGAAGACTTCCAGTGGGGACATGACGGACTGAACAGCTGTGCTCGCAGGCTCCACGGGCAGAACTGACAACGCGGCAGTTTTTTTGGGCTCAGGCAGGTTTTTCCTGATGCCCTGGAGTGTTTTTCTGGACAAAGAAAATACTTGGAATCATCCCATCTGTCCTCCAAGATGGCATCTTGCAGCCAGAGGATCGTAAACAGCATTTACGCTGATCTGATAAGAGACGCAGGGAGGTAGGGACGTCACCATTTCCAAGCTGCACTGTAGCCTTTAAGGGTCATTAAGACTGGCCACCCCATTTCTAAATCACCCAATTTATATTTTTTTAAGTTTATGTACCCCAAGAGAGGCTTTCTACAGCAAGGAGAAACGTCTCTCTTGGTGCTTATCGTTATTTTTGGGATTAATTTTTGAAAATCTTTTTAAGTTTTGGCTTGTTTCCCATCCAAATACTAAGGAGGACTGAGAGTAAATAATTGTCTCCGTTATTATTTCTGCACTGAATTTGAAGATTTTAATATTTTCCTACACAATGAATCTGGTGTTTTGAATTTTCAGCTTTCTGCTGTTACTTTCCCTGGGGAGCTGCTTGTTATCATACTTTCATTTGTGTAAACACATCCTGGAAACTTTCCATTACCTCCTACTTTCGCTGGTTAAGTACCTAGGGGGTGCCATAATCTACTGCGTGAGACATGGAAGATTTCAAGCAGACACTCTCAGATTTCCATCGAGACCTTAAACAGATTCTTTTTGATTCTTGTCAAGTCATTATGCAAGATATTCGGGACATTGTAGAAAATATGAGCTCTAAAATATGTCATCTGGTTGGGGGTGTTGTGGAAGAAATTAAAGAGCTTGACAATGATAGAAATGTTTTTACTGACAGTGAGATTGAAGCTTCTGTTGAAATGCAAGACGACGACCAGACTGTCGAGTTGAAGAAATTAAAGGGACAGACCGAATTGCAAATCTTAAGTGAAATTCTCTTTCTGATGGAATGTTATGGGAAGGAAGGGGTCGTTATCTATGGGAGGTTTTTTGCTGAGAAGTCGGAGTCTTTAAGGGGAGTCTTTAATGTCCTTATTAATTAATGTTCACATTTTAGACAGGGAAGATAAGTGGTTTGAAAGAGGGGTCAAGGAATCCATTTATGCCAACTTGGAAAATCCTTCCTTGAATAGAGGTGGGGGCCTCAGGCACAATCTTTCCCCTATCTTCCTCCCTGCTTTTTGCTCAAACTTTGCTTATCTTGGATAAGGAGCGAAACGTTTCCACTGCTGTATATTCTTGTTATTAAAAGTCGGAAGTCACCTCTTTATGTAATCCTTAAAAAAATTTTCTTCTTGTGTTTTCACATCTTTTTAGTTTTTTCTCTTTTTTTGTAGTTTTTTGCTTTTTTGTAGTTTTTACTCTTGCTTTAAACCTAATAAAATTCTTATTAAAAAATAATTACAAAGGCTACAGCACAATGCACTACTCTTCCATTATATAAAGCAAAGCCTTAGAGTTGAGATCTAAAACCCACTTCTGGAGCTGCTTTTTCTTTTGTTAATATCAGATGTTAAAAAAGTGCAGACTGCCATGAACCTGGGAAAGACTAATGGGGGAAAAACAGTATACACAAGAAAGCACAATAAACAGACATGGTCTGCATACAACAGAATGGAAATAAGTAGTACTGACATAGTGATGGCAAGAGAGGTAACAGCGGGTATGCTGAAATAGCGCAATAAACCATAATGGTCATGGAGACATTCTTGAGTTAATTGCAGTGGAAATATTTTACAAAGAATTCAGTAAGCTTCAAACAAGCCAGAAGCAACTGTTTCACTGGGGCAGGGTGGGACTGGGTATATTTGCACATAAGCTATATTTACCAGCTTATCGTGTCATACAGTTATCTTTTTTCCTAAATTGGATGTTTTTTAATTGCTACCGCAGACTACAAGGCTACCTCTTGGAAAACTCGTGTTCTACGGCTTGATTGCAATTAATTGTTCGCCAGGACCATTTAAAATAGATTAACGTTCTACAAAGACATTGTTTTGACTTCAGTCCTCTTACAAATGATTGTTATTGCAAGATAAATAGGAAGTAAATGTTTCTATTTAAAGTAGCTATCTTGGACCTGTTCCCCTCTTGCACAAGGATAGCAGAATGACTTTTCATTTTATCTTTATTTAACCAACAATAAAATTTTCAAAAATCCACATTGGGGATCACAATTATCAAGAATTATAGTTAGGCTGGATTTACATATCACAATTATGATGTGGTTTTCTTACTGTTGGTTTAGTGTGCTGTGTGAACCTGACATTATGACTTGTCCAGCAAGCCATTGTTAAATACACCCTAGCTTAGTGTAATATGTAAATCGTATTAGTTTAAATAAGTCAGCTTCAGAAGCTGCATTTATTTTGAAATTGACTAGAGTTAGTTTAAAGTCATGAAACTTATTGAAGCCACCTGTTTTAATAAAAGTGAAGCTTTCAACACCCCTTGCCCAGCCATGGAGGAAGAAAAGGAACAAGCCCCAATGCTCGTGGTAGTCTGAGTATATCACAACAAACCATGGTTAGTGTCATTTGAAGCCAAGTTGCAATCCCAATTCCTCAAACATCACCCATCCTGGTCCTATGATATACTCCTGAAAATATTACTTGAAAAAGCTTTGCAAATACTCATTCATAGGTCTCAGTTCATCTGTGAGAAACATGTCAGTTTTCATGTCCAGGTTTTAGAGACCTGTTTATTTTCAGAATGTACTTTAATGTTATCATACCATTCTGGAAGTTAGACATAGATCTCAAAAAAGAGTTAACAAAACCGACCGCCCCCCGCCCCCCGCCCCCCAGGCATTTAATAGTTATAATAAGATACCCAAAGCTAAATCTTGGAAATAAACATTATTTCTCAAAAGAGCTATTGTAAATTACAACAGAATTTAATTGACTGCCATAGAGTATGCAAAGCTTTTTTGGTTATTAGAGTTAGTTCTTTAGTCATGAGATCTAACGATAGAAGCCAAGCAAGAGAAGCATTGGCTGTTGTGGGTCTTCCGGGCTGTGTGGCCGTGTTCTGGAAGTTGTGGTTCCTAACGTTTCGCCAGCATCTGTGGCCAGCATCTTCAGAGGGCAGGAGCTCCTGCCCTCTGAAGATGCTGGCCACAGATGCTGGCGAAACGTTAGGAACCACAACTTCCAGAACACGGCCACACAGCCCGGAAGACCCACAACAGCCATTGAACTCCGGCCGTGAAAGCCTTCGACAATACAAGAGAAGCATATTTGCTACTGATCATTCAGAGAGAACAGTTGCACCTGCCATTTACACATAAGGAGCTAATACCAGCCTCAGAGCAGACAAATGCTGCATACCTCTCTGTAGCAGAAATTCCACGTATTAGGATTTTTCACACATCTCAGTTATTGGAGCAAATAATGATTCCTGGCTGCTTAACCCTTTTAAAACCATAACAATTATACTTACAACTCTGAAATGCACAAGCGTAATTTTACTATTTAGAATTCTGAAATTTCTAAGAAAAAAAAGTTAAAGAATATATTTTAGGTTGCTTTATCATTTTCTCCATCCTGATTACCCACAGGGCCATTTACTCTGTTCAATTTCCTTATGATCATAATAATCAACAACCCATCTCTGACTTACTTTATTGCAACAAGTGATATTTTGTATATTTTAAAGTTGGAAATGTATTTGGAGAGTCTTTTGTAACTTGCCATCCTCTAGATATCCTGGCCTTTAAACGCCAAGAATCGCTAGCCTGAAGACCAAGTTAACTCCAGCACATCTGAAGGGTACCAAGTTTAGGAAGCAAAGAAAGACAGTGTCAACAACCCCAAACCCAAGGGTGCTAAGGTGTCCACTACTCCCTAAAGGAGTGCCTAAAGCGCTCTACATGAACTTTGAAAGTCTCAACAAATGAAAACAATGGGCTGCTATAGTATTATGTTCCAAAATGTTCTCATGTGTCTAAAAAAAATGCAAAGGAACACTATGATAGCATCCTGAAGTGTAGTCAGCAAAGTGTAGTCTAGCTCCTTTGCCTTCTGATAAATGGGTGTTTTGTGACTGGCTACACTCACCGAACACTCAGTGACCACCTTTTAAAACCAGGAACCCTCCTATGGCAGCCAGGGTACCTGAGGGACCATCTCATCCCAATCACATCTACCCGGCCCACCCAGTCATGCAGGGAGGGCATGCTTCGGATCCCATCAACAAAAGAATTTCATCTAGCGGGGTCCAGGAGGCGTGCCTTCCCTGCGATAGCACCTGCCCTATGGAATATCTTGCCCCCAGAGGTGAGGCGGGCGCCCTCACTCCTGGACTTCCGGAGGTCTTTAAAGACCTGGTTCTGCCGCCTTGCTTGGGACAAAGGAAGTAATAGTTCCTCCTGGGGGTGGTTGGCTCAGTGGTGTCCTCCTTTTAAGATCTTACCATCATCTGGATACTTACTATTTATTATTGGATTGTATTTTAAGATTTATAGGTTTTTAGTTTTAATATTTTATTGTAAACAACCCAGAGTCTACTTTGTAGAGATGGGCGGTGATAAATTTGACAAATAAATAAATAAATAAAATTTTGTGGGAGCATATATGATATAGTAAAGGTAAAGGTTCCCCCCGCACATTTGTGCAGTCGTGTCCGACTCTAGGGGCCGGTGCTCATCTCCGTTTGTTAGCCAAAGAGCCAGCGTTGTCCGAAGACGCTTCCACGGTCATGTGGCCGCATGACACGCGCGGAACGCTGTTACCTACCCACCGAAGTGGTACTTATTAATCTACTTGCATTTGCATGCTTTCGAATTGCTAGGTTGGCAAGAGCTGGAGCTAGTGCGGGAGCTCACTCCGCACGCAGGGCTAGGGATTCAAACCTCTGAACTTGCGATCTTCCGATCGACAAGCCTGGCGTCTTACCCGCTGAGCCACCACGCCCCCCTATATATGATATGCATGCCCTTAAAATTCCAAATGTGCCCACTGTTCTTCATCTGAATTAGCGCCAGATGGAGGTTTAAATGGATATAAAAGGTAGTAAGACATAGCATATACTATAAAAATGAATTGTTTCAGTAAACACAGGATAGCTATTAATTATACTGTGAAATGTATAGCAATATAGAGGCAGTAGGAAAATGGTAGGAAAAGCGTATCATCTTGTCTGGACTTGTGGCTTTCTAGAAGTATCTTGCTGTCCAGTCATAATCTAGGAAGCATTAATAAGATTTTTGGTCTGATCTTACCAACCTATTCTTATATGTTCAAGAGATTTCATAAGAGGCTCAAAAAATCTTAGCACTGCCTCTCCCAAGCTGGTGCATTCCAGATGTGTTGAACTTCAATTCCCATTACCCCAAGCCAGCATGACTGTCTGTCTGTACTTGATACTGCCACTCTTCAGAAGCTACGCAGGTCAAAAGAGCAGCATATAAATGTAATAGGTAACATTTTGTACAATTTGGTTTACAATATTTTAAAGGCCTAAAAAGACATGTCTTTGCACCCTAGTGTCTTAACATTATATCGTGTGGTTTTATTTGTCTGCTTGTTTCCTGCTTTAAAAAGGTGGGTTGAAATATTATGAAAATGTGCTAACCTTAGCTTTGAAACAATGCAGAAAGCATGCCAAATTTAAAATCCTAATTATTTTCCCATCTTGAAAACTGTACTTCCTGCCTTTTTAATTTTACAGTAAGATTTCTGGTTGCTGGGGGAAAAGGTGACCAGAAGGTAAAATATCTTCTCTCCATAATGAATGCATAAGGTTTCCTGTTGACTTCCACATACTGTGTGACTTCCACATACACTTCTCCAAGGTTCTTAGAATGGGAAGTTAACAAATCCACATTTAGTAGATCAAAAAGCCACAAATTCCATAGCAGAGATTTCCTAGCCTCAGGAGCTTTCTACTTGTATTTGGCCACTTGTTCTTTATTTCCAGATGTTAACGAAGAGAATCCAGCCTCTTTGAAGGAGGGGGGAGGGGCAGGTGGACGAACGTTGAAATTCCAATATACTGAATTCTCTCTGATCAGAACTGAAGTTATGATTGCAAAAATAAACACAGTTGTAACAATATATTTTTCAATATGCAAAATTTCAAATGGCTGGGAGTCTCAAGCAACCAGCTGTTGCTTACTCATGTTTCAAGTGGCCTTGATAGATCTGCTTAAAGCAATGGTTCGTAATTTTTCCTTCAAGACGACCAACACATTGTCACTGACAGATTTTGAGAACTTACACATGCCTGTGGGCGCCGTGGGCGCTACATGTCACCTGCTAGACCTCAAATTTAATTAGTTAAAAAAATCAAATGGCTAAGATCTCATGAGATCACCGAATCCCACAAGATTTTGATGCACCCACCTAAAATCTTGTGAGATTTTAAGCAGTAACATCCACATTCCCTGAGATGTCAAGTGAAAATATCAAAATCTGAATACTATGGCTTTTTTTTTTTTAATTTTGGTGCCTGTATCACAGACCACTTATGATACCCGTGTGGACCACCAGTAGTCTGGCACCATAGGTCAGAAACCGTGAGTTTAAAATAACCATATACGTTATCCACCAAAATTAATTTGAAGCACTTTACCAAAAAAGAAATAAAGCAATCTAACTACATACAGTATTTAATCACTTCCAGGATGCCGGTTAATATGCATGAACCAAAGATTCAGCAGAACGTAGATATAAAACCTGATGCTTCTAAGTATACTAGTAATCAGAAAATACCCTCTTATATTAAAATAAAGAAACGAAGCCCTTTGCAGCAGATGGAACTTAAAATTACTGCATTCTAACAGCTCCTTTTCTCAAGACGACCAGATAAAATCTCTCCATTGCATTTCAATTGGTAAAATATTTAAGCAGCTTAGAAAAAAAAGTGTTACTGGAAACTCAGGGCCTGGAGTTTAATCATTAACATTTGTAGACTCCAGTATTTAAGTTCAAAATATTTTGAAATCACTAGTACTTTTTTCCACATGTTGCCACTTTCTTTTATGAGAAATATTCTACCAACTTCCTGCCCTAAGAAAAAGCTCCACACCAACATTTATACTTAAGATGCTGAACAATTCAATACAGAAGAAATAAAATTGCACATTGAACTACATTTAATGAAAGGGGGAAAAGGTTTACATGGTGATTTAAAATATGTAACTCTGAAAATGTAGATTCTGCTGCTCATGCATCGAGTAAATTATGTTTAAAAGACAGACTGTAGGAGCTTGGAATTTAACCTTATTTTTAAAATTTTGTTTTATACCGTCTTCCATCAAGACGGTGACACTGTGAAGTACTAAGAAAGAGAACAATGTCTATAATGTAACAGAAGGAGTAGGGAGGTAGCACCAAACTACTTCAATTTGGTGCTTTAGACTGCATAGTCCATCTACTGTAGCTGAATCTCTAGAGAGGATACAGAGATGATGTCCATTTCATCACTTCTGCAAGGACAACCGCCATTGGCTCTTGCCCCTCCCCAAAAGGTCTTCCTCGGTGACCCTCTCATTCGATTATGTTGTTTAGATTTTATGCCTCTATTTCATTGCCTATGACATTTTATTCTGTTGCTGCTGCTGCTGTTAAAAGGATATGGTATTTTGTAGTCATAACAATAACAAAAGAAAATGAGATTAAATATTGTTAATCGGTTTCATTTCACTGTTTTTTTCCCTATAGGAATCAAGAGACCAACAAAATTGTTGAATGAATAGCAATTTCAGTTCAGTTCCAGTTGAACTTACATAGAAATGTGGTGTTCTAATATACACTGTTCATATTTTTATACATATTTGGGTTGTGCACTGAAACACCACAGATTCGTAGAATCATACAACTGTGGAGCTGGAAGGTAACACAAAAATATAGTCCAACTCTCTGCAAAGTACAGGAAAAGCAATTAAACCATCCATGAGGTGTGGCTGTCCAGCTTCTTAAAAACCTCCAGAGATGGAAAACCCACAAGCTCCAGAGGTTGACTGCTTCACTGCTGTACTGATTTTATTTTCAGGAAGTTTTGCTTTAATTTATAAAGCTACTAAACTGATTTATCAAGGCATTTTTTATTCCCTCCCACACTCATTTCTACTTTGTATCTTACATCTTCTGTCCTCCTAAAGCCATTATTGATTGATAGGGATAGAAGAACCTCTGGGTATTCTATGGTTCTTAGGGTTCTATAGACCCTCCGGGTTCTATGTTTCTTTCTAAAATCATAGAGTTGGAAGGGAGATAAGCTCCTACTCAATGTAGGATCCACTGGACCATCTCCTATAAATGACCATACAGTGTACCTCCTGATGTCTAGCCTAAAGCTCCTTCCTTTTAGATTGAATTCACTGTTTCTGGTCCTGCACTCTGGAACAACAGAGAGTAAGTTCACTCTTTCTTTTGTGTGACATCTCTTTAGATATTTCAAGACAGCTATTGTATCTTCCCACAGTAGTCTTTCTCCAGGTTACGCTTAACCAGCTCCTTTAATCATTCATCACTGGGCTTATGTTGTTGTTCTTTTAGTTCAGGAAAAGGGGTCTGTGCCTCTCCCCGAACTATTATTTGCTGGCATTATTTCCACTGTTTCCTTCTATTTTATATTTGCATACTAATTTTAATAAATTTGACTTAGCTGGACTTTGAGTCTGGACTAGATATTTTCTTTATCCCCCAAGGGCCAATTAGTCTCTTCCATACACTATTTAGATCATTTAAATTAGTAATTTAATTCATAAACTATTAATATAGAGGAAGAGAAAAAAAGAGAGGCTAATCCCTCAGCTAGCAGAAACCAGAACATAGTTTAGAGGAAACAAATTTGCTGGTTAACTATGAGGAATGGTGACAGAAAACGGTGAAAAAGGAGGAAGTGCGCTGCCAGTCAGCAATTTTGCTGGATAGGTGTTGGAAGAGCTGTATTTCATAGAGGGATGGCAAAGGGGTAATTATGTTGTAACCCTTGACATAGGCCTGTACATTTTTCCTATTTTGGAGGGGGGGTTGGGAAATCTCCAGAGTCATCCAAACAGAGATTTAGAGACATCCACCTACCCCTAGTAGGTAGCATTATCGGGTTGATCTATTACCCAAGCAGCAGCTACATACTTTTCAGTGTCAACCAGCAACCAGTGGCCCTCCAGATGTTACTGTAAGGGTGAGCTTAACCAATGCCATTCTGCTTTTGGAAACTGCTTGCTGTTAGAAATTAGGTGAAAGGGGACTAGGGATAGATAACGCATGGTAAGGATGTTTATAATACAGGAGACAGGCAAACTGCTGATACAGGGACCTTGCACGCAGAGTTCGTTTATGCTTTCTTAGCAATGCAGATTCAGGAACCTTGCCCTTACTAGGAGAGAGTTCACTATGCTTCTTTACTAGCTTTGCAAACCCTATATAAGCACTGAACTTGCGATGTGTGTGTGTGGATATCTTCCCAGACATTTCACTGCCATGTCGTCTGCAGATATTCCACCCAGCTTTGCTTGGCCAAATAAACACTGTTATTTTAATCTCCAAGCCTCGACTCTGTTTTGGCAACCTCAGGAACTTGGGTAAAACAGTGTAAGCCAGGGGCCTTACATTCCTGAAGTACAATTCCCAATAGCCTCAATTAACATGGGCAAAGGGAGGGATGCTGGGAGTTTCAGTTCAGCAACATCAGGGGGTCCCAGTTTGCTCATCCCTGCCATGCCCATGAGGCTCAAGAGGAGGAGGATCTGACTTTTTAAGCATCTATTAAATGCCATACAGATACTGTTTAGGCTGGGTCACACTGAAGCTATCAAACAGTCCCCCCCCCAAAAAAAAATGAGAAAGGAAACAATGAAGGTCAGTAATTGATTCAATCTCTTTAGTCTTAAAACAGAGCTTTCCAAACTGTGTGTCACGACACAAAAGTGTGTCGCCACACAGAGTCTGGTGTGTCGCCACACAGCGTGCAAAACCCGAAAGCGCAGCAGCACTTCCGGGTTTTCCCGTGGCGACACACCAACGCCGGTTGGTGTGTCGCCGCGGGAAAAACTTTGGAAAGCCCTGTCTTAAAAACAAACCTGAGCAACTCTGGCAGGGGCAGACTTTGCTTTACCACCCTGAGGTCAAAATCTCTGCCTTAAAACATTAGCATTAATGGTGCCTTTTTGTCACTTCCTTAATATTCTGTACATAATCTTGCATAAACAAACACTTACAAATGATATTAAACACTTCTGATAAATAACACAAAAATCCTGAGGGGTCTCATACATTTTACTAACAAAAAAAAGGATGAGTTGAAGCCGATTAAGGTAATAATAAAACTAAGTGTGATTTTGTATTTGCTATAAAGTCTTGTAACTTGACCTACCAGGTATTAGGGGGAGCCCAATATTCATGTGTTTGTTTTTATGGAATTGTTATATATGTAGTGCCCTGGTTATCTTTTCTTGCATTGGATTATTTTACTTAGTTATGGGGGATGGGGCAATATTGTTTTTATATGGATTGTTTGGCACCCAGAGTTATGCATGGGAGGCTACATAAACAAACTGATATGGAATTATTAACTAAAAATAGATCTTTAAGATGGTTGGCTAAGAATAAAATTATATTTCAACCCGAAAAGTATCTATCAATGAGTATTCCACAAACTTTTTGTTTTTTGTTGTTGTTCAGTCGTTCAGTCGTGTCCGACTCTTTGTGACCTCATGGACCATAGCACGCCAGGCCTTCCTGTCCTCCACTGTCTCTCGGAGTTTACTCAAATTCATGTTCATTACATCGGTGATGCTATCTAACCATCTCATCCTCTGCCGTCCCCTTCTCCTTTTGCCTTCAGTCTTTCCCAGCATCAGGGTCTTTTCCAGTGAGTCCTCTCTTCGCATTAGGTGGCCAAAGTATTTGAGCTTCAGCTTCAGCATCTGTCCTTCCAATGAGCAGTCAGGGTTGATTTCCTCTCACAGCCATACATTACTACTGGAAAAACCATAGCTTTAACTATACGGACCTTTGTCGGCAAGGTGATGTCTCTGATTTTTAATATGCTGTCTAGGTTTGCCATAGCTTTCCTCCCAAGGAGCAAGCGTCTTTTAATTTCATGGCTGCAGTCACCGTCTGCGTCCACAAACTTTAAGAAGGGCCTATTCTAGAGCTAGATTTGAGCTGCTGGATTCCACGGCCAAATATGGGCGCTTCCACCACTTGCCATATCATGAGAGAACCTGCATATGCTGTTCTCCAACCATTGAAAATATTTTTCAGACTTTGTTCAATTCCCAATTATATGCATCCATTAGGCATAAATATCTATCATCTTTATTAGAAAGAACAGCACACTGGGATCCAAACCATAGACTGTCTTATTTCCTCCTGGGCTCAAATGTGCATATTGTACGTAGGACTGCTAAGTTTATAACTAAGGCAACGGTCATTAGAACTCAATACATTGAACAAATTGGGGTATCCTGTAAGGGAGATTCATATATCTGATTTCTGACTCTATGTATTATCACATATGTATTTTTTCTTTGTATTGTATTGTATTTTATTTTATTGATAAGGTCACAGGACTAATCAATTACTAAACTAATACATAAATTTTCTAAATAAAGGAATAAATAGTATATTTCCTTGAAAGGAAGATTAGATGTTTCCCCAAATATTTACCTTTAAAATGGGATTGTTGGCTAAAATTCAGTGAGATTGCAATAATGGAGTAAATGA
The DNA here is from genome assembly GCA_023362775.1 of Charina bottae. NCBI lineage: Eukaryota > Metazoa > Chordata > Lepidosauria > Squamata > Charinaidae > Charina > Charina bottae. The sequence continues at coordinate 2,362,313 of JALMGJ010000012.1, forward strand.
CTTTTTTCTACCCAAGCTTCCTTTTTAATGGGGACCCATCTTAAATTCAGGGTTATTTTCCTTTTGGGTAAATACAGTATGATACACACACACACATGCACACACACACTAAAGCACACAGTACATATATAGTATGATACAATCACAAAATTGTGAGTTATTTTCCATAAAACTTTTAAGGAGTACACATGATAACCTAAAATCTAGTATAGCCTTTCTTTTGCCACTGTCACATAATAAAAAAACTTCTCCACTACCACAACCTCATACTTTGTTCAACCACTTTATATGATTATATGTTGGCATAATATAATATTTAAAAACTAGTAATAAACAAGTTTTGCTTCTAACAAAATATCAACTTTCTTCATGATTTCCCAATGTGTGGAGGAACATTAATAGAACAGTGAGTGGTACGTTTCTGAAGTGAGTTATTTTCCAGGTCAGAAAATACCTTAAGTGTTAAGGCATAGCTTTCCAAACTGTGTGTCGCGACACTTTAGTGTGTCGCAACACATACAGTAGTTTAGTGTGTCGCGAAGCGGCGGCACAGGGGCATGCGCGGCTGCGGCATGCGCGGCGGCAGCATGCATGGCGGTGGTGACAGCGGCACGCCATCAGCGCTTCTGCGTTTTAGTGAGGCCGCCGCCGCCATCCACGCTGCCACCGCGCCCCCCACCGCCATCGCTGCTGGTGGTGTGTCGCCAACGGCGGCACTTTGGAAAGCACTGTGTTAAGCTATTAAGTGTTAAGATATTTTCTGACCTGGAAAATAACTCACTTCAGAAAGGTCACAATTACTTATCATATTTTGTCAAATAAGTTGAGTGTCCTAATGCTCCTAATAACAAACACAATTAAATTTTCTGTAAGGACTATTTATATTTTCAATAGATAGCAAATTGATTTATTACTAAAAAGAGACAGTCTACCATTCTTAAGGATCAACTTCTGAGAAGTCTTAACACAGTTGGTAAGTCAAATTAGACGGAGACTATCCGAGTTGAGATTTCCAGTCACAGAAGTGATCCACGAGACACATTTTTCAATCAAAAAATGAGTGGAGCATAAAACTGAAGACAAGTGTTACTCTGAGGTGACAACAAATATTCAGAGGTGACAGTTTTAGAAATGCCAAGTAAAAAGTTGATGTCTGAAGTTATCCTGGGTAGTGTCCTGTGAGCATGCCACTCAGTTTTAGTGTGTTTTGGAAAAGTATTTAAAATATCTGAGATTTAAAACTGTGATGGAATGTGAGGGTGACCTTGGAAGACAGGGTGGGGTGGAGAGATGCCACCTAGGGAAGGATCAAATAAAAGAGAAAGGACTCCACAACAGAGAAAGAAACTTAGGAAGGACCCGCCCTAACTACTCAGGTGGTAAATAGGGAAGGTGGGAGATTTGTACTTCCAGATTTGCAAGATTCTGTTAATGTAGCCTTACAATAAAGTAGAATTAGCTCATCTCATTGTGTTTCCTATCTGGTTTACCTGGGAGGGCTGACATCAATCTTGTAAGTCTGAAAGTACAAATCTCCCGCCCTATTTACCGCCCCACCCCGTCTTCCAAGGTCACCCTCACATTCCATCACAAAAACTGATACAAACTGCACATCTGAGAAGGAAATCAATAAAGAATAGGATGTAGGATAAACAACCAGAAAAATCAGCCCATTTGAAAGAAAAGATGCTTCTGTTATATATGCAGAATTTAGTGAATGTTTAAGGTGACATGAAAATTTATTGTTTGACGTGATTTGTGAATCTCTGAAAACTTTAGTTTTTCACTTACTAGAATGAATGTTGACACACTCCTAAAAATATGGAAATATTATAAAATATGTTCAAGTGTTAAAATGTATTTATCATTTAGAATATGTATGTGTTCTATGTAAAGATATTTATATTTAAAATATATTTAAATTAATGTTACATTGAATAAGTTAGTGAAATTACAATGAAGTTGCATTCAAAAGCTTGGGTAAAAAAGATTTAGGCCTAGTGTACAGAAGCCAAACACACAATTTTCTGTATTCTTTGATCACAGAATTCTCCCCCCCATCCCCAACCTCACCCTTTTACAGTATGAGGCTCAACTTTTTTCTGCAGATCTGTTCCATTTTTTAATTACACATAACACATGGAAATACAAAAATATTAAAATACAAAATCTAGTTATTTTATATATTGGAAATATTAAGTACAATGTTAACAGTCAGAAAAAGAAGAATATCTTTCTGGTATTATGAAGATTACTCACATCCAGAAGTGACTAAAGCAAAGACTCTACAGAAGCAGCTGTACCATAATTTTGTTGACGCTAAAAACACATTAATGCATGCATTTTGCAGCCAAATCTCATCATTAGTCATCAACATTTGTCTCTAAATGCCATCCCTTCCAATTGTCTCCAGTGAACACTCTTTCCTATTTATTAATTATATGTTCCACATCATTTAGCAGGACAGCAGGAAACTGAAGAGCTGGTGGCATAAGGCATAACCCAGCTTCACTGGATATAGCAACAGTTCATTCTCGACACAATATAAAGTGGAGTATTAGGAATGTATGTAGATGACGATATTTGACAATTTTGTAAAAGGTGAAAGAAAATAATCATAATAATTTATATTAATTTCCTGCAGAAATGCATCTATATGCTTATAGATGTAGAATCTGAAACTGGTGGGTGCTCCCTCTCTTTATTGCAGAGCTTTCCAAACTTTTCATGTTGATGACACACTTTTTACACATGCATCATTTCACGACACACTCTTACAGCAGGGCGTCATTTTGCGATACACTCTTACAGCTGGGCACAAGGCAGGCACTAGGACCTGCACAGAGAACACAGAGGGAGGCAGGATTCAGCGGTGAGCTGGGGTGGCAAGGCGGTCTCGGAGGCAGCGGTCAGCAGAGAAGGCGCAGGACAACCCGTTCCTCTGCCGGCCGTCTTTTTATCCTTTTTTCTTTCCGCCGTTTTCGGGCGGGCTCCAATCAGGCTGCTTTCCACTGGGCACACTCTTCCGCCCATCTTTCTCTGTCGCTGGCCCCTTCTTCGATTTTCACGCCCAAACTGTCTCCCGCGCAACACAGCTAAACACTCCAGGCGACACACTAGTGTGTCCCGACACACAGTTTGGAAAGCTAGGCTTTATTGAATTTATTTATTTATTTATTTATTTATTTATTTATTTATTTATTATTTAAATTTGTATCACCGCCCATCTCCTCCACACCTGGGGACTCTGGGCGGTTCACAATAATAAGATAAAAATATAAAATTACAGCCACAATAATTTACATATAAAATCCAAACAAAAAGATGTTAATAATAAGGCGGGTTTCATGGCGCCAGCCACTCCCACGAGGAACTATTGGCATTCCCGTCCCAAGCCAGGCGGCAGAACCAGATCTTCAAGTCTTTCCGGAAGGTCAGGAGCGAAGAAACTCGCCTCAGCTCCAGGGGCAAGATATTCCAAAGGGCGGGTGCTACTGCAGAGAAGGCATGCCTCCTGGATCCCGCTAGATGGAACTCTTTAGCCGATGGGATCCTTAGCATGCCCTCTCTGCATGACCGAGTGGGGAGGGTCAATGTTCCGGGGATGAGACGGTCCCTCAGGTAACCTGGTCCCATGCCATGTAGGGCTTTAAAGGTGATAACCAACACCTTGAATTGGACCCGGAAGCAAACTGGTACCCAACGCAGTTCGCGTAGCAGAGGTATTACATGGGCCAATCTTACAGCACCCATAACTGTCCGCGTGGCCGCATTCTGGACCAGCTGAAGCTTCCGGATACTCTTCAAGGGTAGCCCCATGTACAGCGCATTGCAGTAGTCTATATGGGAGATGACAAGGGCATGAGTGACTGTTCGGAGGGCATCTCAATCCAGGAATGGGCACAACTGGCGCACAACCGGCGCACAACCCGAAGTTGTGCAAAGGCCCTCCTGGCCACGGCTACCACCTGCTCTTCAAGCAGGAGACGTGAGTCCAGAAGGACCCCCAAGTTCCGCACGGACTCTGAATGGGGCAGTGCTACCCCATCCAGGACCAAAGATGATAACTTCCTGGAACCCGAGAGGCCATCAATCCACAGCCACTCCGTCTTACCAGGGTTCAGCTGAAGCCTGTTGTTCCCCATCCAGACCCCCACAGCCCCCAGGCACTGAGAAAGGGCATCGACTGCATCACTTACTTCACCCGGGATGGTGATATACAGTTGAGTATCATCCGCATATTGATGATACCTCATCCCGTGGTGACGGATGATCTCACCCAGCGGCTTCATATAGATGTTAAACAGGAGAGGGGAGAGCCCCGAACCCTGCGGCACCCCACATAAGAGGGGTCGCGGGTCGGATCTCTCCTCTCCTATCACCACCGATTGGGAACGGCCCTGGAGGAAGGAGGTGAACCAGCGTAAAACTACCCTGCCCACCCCCAACTCCCTGAGCCGTCCCAGAATGATACCATGGTCGATGGTATCAAAAGCCGCCAAGCGATCTAAGAGAGCAAGGATGGATGCACTCCCTCCATCCCGCCCTCGCCATATATATGCATTAAACTGGTATAATTTTATTCTAAGTAGACACAGGGAGCCCAAGTACTGCCTCATCACCAGCCATTTCAGATTTGCTTGATTTTAAGCAGAATAGGAAATAAGATGAATGGATCTAGCCAGATTGTGTTAGACTGTTCCAAGATTAGAGATGATGTGTACCATGAAGGAAGCCATGTTAAAATGTATAGGGCCTTCTTTTACTTAGGAAAGCCCCTAAGACATTCTTTTTAGATTTTTCAGGCAAAGACTGAGTTGTCAGAAGAAACAAGAAAGAGGAAGTTGGTAACTAATAATAAGCTAAAATAGCTAAAATAGACTGGCTATAGACTGTCATGAGGGGCAAGAAGCAATGCTAAAATGCTTGCACAGATAGACCTGCAGGGGGACAAAGTAGAAAAGAAGAGCCACAGAACATCTGAACATCTACATATGGAGAAAAGTGGTAAATTGGAAAGGACAGCATAAAAGTTTTGAATGGGAGATGCACTCAGGACAGAGTAAGAAGACAACTGCTCCCAAAGATAAATCAGCCCTGTTAGTTTCTGCTTTCCCCAGCACCCCTCCATCACCAGATCCTGCTTTGGAGAGATCAGTGAAGTACAATGAATGGTGAGAACATCATCACAATGCAGATCTTAGAAACAATTTCAAAGGAATTTCCCCACACCCAATCACTTTTCCCACTTTTCCTTTCTCTTCCCTTAGATTAGGATACTGAGCTTTGTAATTATTTATCAAAATTTAGATGGTTAATTTTATAACCATTTATTAAGCTTTAAGTTAAAAATGGTAAGCCATCACTTATGCTACAGCTCACACAAATAATATACAGTAAAAGGGGTGTAAGTTTGATGTGCGAACGATGTGACCAGCTTGACAAAATGGAATGTGTATGTATTTGTGTAGAGCAGTGCTTTCCAAACTGCCGCCATTGGTGACACACCAACGGCAGCGGCAGCATGGAGGCGTGCGCGGTGGTGGTGGTGTGCACGGTGGCGGCAGCAGCCTCGTGTTTTCCGCTAAAATGCGGAAGTGCTGATGGTACGCCATTGCCATCGTCGCTGCCGCCCCCGCCCCCACTTCCGGGTTGTGTCGTGACACACTAAACTGTGTGTTGCAACACACTAAAGTGTTGCGACACACAGTTTGGAAAGCTATGGCGTAGAGACAATCTCTGAGGGCCAGTTAATGCACAGATGACTTCCAAACCTTTGGGATGGTGATAAATCCAGAGGGTACGAAGCTGATGGTCCCTAGTCAAGGGCAGATCATCATTAGTCCCTCTGTAATTAGAAGCTTCCTAGAGGACAGACAACTGGCAGTCCCCAGCAGGGCAGAAGACTTTCAGTCTCTTAGGAAGTGGTAAGAGCAAGAAGCACCAAAGTGCACAGGATATTCGAGTCTAAATTAGGCACAACACACTTGTCTTAATATTGCTGGACATGCCTAGTCTTCAGAACTGTTCTTGCGGACAAAAACGTAGTAAGAAGATAGTCTGTGATCCCGTATCTCCTGTTGCTAGTTAACTCCTAGAAGAACTGTACTTTTCAGTTCCTCAATATGGGCAAAGCAAACATTTTTTTCCTGAAATAAACTCATGCCTTTAGTTAATTATGACAGTGTTACCAGTTTAAAGAGTGGGGGAATGCCATGACATCCTTTCCAAAATCCAAAATACTGCTCTTACCTTAATGACTTTCTGTTTACTGCTAAACTGTTTACAATGAACTGTAAAAAACATGGTTGTTCTCCAAAACAACGGGCATCCGGACGGTCTCTGCGCACAGGCGGGCGTGGCGGGGGCAGGCACAATGGCAGGCATGCTGGGCGTGGCGGCGAGCATGCTGGGCATGGCAGCCAGTGTGGCGGCAGGCATGGTGGACATGGCGGGGACAGGTGCGGAGGCGGGCATGGCGGCCATGGCAGCGGCAGGTGCAGTGGCGGACGTGGCGGGGGCAGTCCCACCGCTTATACGCACAAACCCTCCCGTGCCTGTCCTATTCTTACCCCAGTGAGAAGCTCCTTGGGGGAAGCGAGTCTCCGTGCACAAAGCTTGATCCCCTGGCTCCTATATCAATCCTACATTCCTGCAGGAAGGTAGCCAGGAATCAGCCCCGAGCTCGGCCCGTTTCCCCCAGGTACAGCGCACGGACAACTTCCCCGCCGCCCTCTCCCCCCCAAGTGACTTCACAATGCTGCACAATCTAATTCCGCTTTGACCACCAGGGCCGCTTCTCCGGGAACAGCAAAAGGAGGGGGGGACGCGCAGGAGAGGCGGCGAAAGCAAGAGGGTTCGGGTTTTGGAGGAGGCAAGGAAAGGAGAATCCGGTTCGCAGAGCTCCGCCAGGCCTAATTTGGCGTTTCCCGGTTTCCAAGCACCCTTTATAACCAGGAGCCATTTATGGGGGAATCCGGAAGAGAAGCGACTGGAGGAGTCAAGCCTCTTTCCCTTCTTCTTCCAAACCTCCCCCGCCCCCTTCCACGCGATTGGCTCCCGCCCGCAAACCCCGCCCCCTTCCACGCGATTGGCTCCCACCTGCAAACCCCGCCCCCTTCCACGCGATTGGCTCCCACCCTCAAACCCCGCCCCCTGGCTCTCGAGTGATGTTATAAATGTTATAAATGTCAAAATGGCTCCTGGCATAAAAAAGTTTGCCGACCCCTGCCCTATGCTATGAAGGCCTTTTAAAGATAAGTATCAACACCTGCACTTCCACTGGAACACGCTGCAGCTATCAAGCTGTTCCAAATTTCCATAATGTATCCCGAAAACTGGTCCCAGTTACCAACTAAGACACGAACTTGAGCAAGATTGAAAGTTTGAGAGAAATGACAAGGATCTCCAGATTCATCCCCAATGCTGATGACTCAAACTAGTCAGGGCAAAAGGTGAAGAGTGGGAGGAGGTTATCTATGAATCAGCTGTGCCTAACATCCTTGAAACGGTTGGGGAAACTGATTCATTTCAAAGCTAATGTTTACAGCTCAAGAAACACCCTGTCCTGGGTATCCCATCTACTATCACCAGAGAAAGAACAGAGTAGTTTCCAGAACACCCCTCAGGCACTGCGGGGTGGTGGGGAGACTCCTCATTGCTCTTCCCCACATGTGGTCAGGTACCAATGCTCCATCCTCACTGCCCCCAGCAATCAACAGTAGGGGTTGGATCACATATGTAGTGGCTGTTTTGAACTCCCTGAACCTCTAAAAGTGAATTTTTTATTTGCTTAGAATACTTGCAGGCAACTATTAAGGGTGCACACCCACTCTATATTGCAGAAATAATTCTATAAATATTATTATTTGTTTTATTGCATTTATTCCAGATGTTTTCTCTGCAATTTTAAGATAGCTTACATCAGATAACGGTGAAATCTTCAAATTGAGCTTGGATATTGTAAAACTTTTATTTATTTATATTTCTAACTTATATCACCGCCCATCTCCCCCCATTTCCAGAGGGGACTCTGGGCGGTCAATTTAAAACTTTTAAATTGACTATTATTGGATGAAAGTAAAATCAAGTTATACCAATTATACAACTAAAACCTTCAAGTCTTATCTTTACACCAGATGACAGTAAGATCTTCAAGTTGATATTGACTTCTATTGATTTAAAAGTTTCCAAACTGTGTGTCGCAACACTTTAGTACAGGGCTTTCCAAACTGTGTGTCGCGACACAGTACTGTGTCGCCTGGGGCCCCCAAATGTGTCGCACGACAACCCGGAAGTGCTGATGGTGCATCACCACCGCAGCAGCGGCGAGCCATCAGCGCTTCCGGGTTGTTGCGTGACACACACGGCGTGCCACCGCCGGCGCTTCCGGGGTTTTGCGCGCTGGCCATTGTGTGTCGCCAACGGCAAAAGTTTGGAAAGCCCTGCTTTAGTGTGTTCGCTGCAGTGTCTGGGTCTGTTGTGGCTCCAGCCACCTCCAAGCCCTGCCAGGATTCCACGCAGGTCCTAGTGCCTGCCTTCTGCCTTGCTGCCTCCAAACCTGCTGTGATTCCGCGCAGGTCCTAGTGCCTGCCTTGTGCCCTGCTGGAAGAGTGTGTCACAAAATGATGCCCTGCTGTAAGAGTGTCGCGAAATGATGCATGTCTAAAAAGTGTGTCACCAACATGAAAAGTTTGGAAAGCTCTGATTTAAGGGGTTTTTTTGTGGTGGCCCCCACACTGCAGAACAATCTCCTTCCAGAGTTTTGGGCAGCACCTCCTCTGACATCCTTCAGCAAGGCCTTGCAGATAGAACCCTTCCACAGGGAGATTAAGGCCTAGTAATTATCCAAACCTCCAGCAAAGGAGATCGTTACCTTGTCGTGGTGCTGGAGCTTGAGCACCTCAATGAAACCATGAGCTAAACCGTGAAGGGACACCCAAGACGGGAAGGTCATGGCAGAGAGGTCAGACTAAATACGATCCCTGGGGAAGGTAATGGCAACCCACCCCAGTATTCTTGCCATGAAAACTAAATGGATCAGTACAACCAAAGATATGTCGGTATACCATCGGAAGATGGGACTCCCAGGTCGGAAGATGGTCAAAATGCTACTGGGGAGGAACAGAGGATACGTTCAACTAGCCCCAGATGTGATGACGCAGCTAGCTCAAAGCCAAAAGGACGGCTAGCGGCCGACGGTGCTGGTGGTGAACGACGAATCCGATGTTCTAAAGATCAACACACCATAGGAACCTGGAATGTAAGATCTATGAGCCAGGGCAAATTGGATGTGGTTATTGGTGAGATGTCAAGATTAAATATAGACATTTTAGGTGTCAGTGAACTGAAATGGACTGGAATGGGCCACTTCACATCAGATGACCACCAGATCTACTACTGTGGACAAGAGGACCACAGAAGAAATGGAGTAGCCTTCATAATTAATAATAAAGTGGCTAAAGCAGTGCTTGGATACAATCCAAAAAACGATAGAATGATCTCAATTCGAATTCAGGGTAAGCCATTTAACATCACAGTGATCCAAATATACGCCCCAACCACAGATGCTGAAGAAGCAGAAGTAGATCAGTTCTATGAGGATCTGCAGCACCTACTAGATAATACACCAAAAAGAGATGTTATTTTCATTACAGGAGACTGGAATGCTAAGGTGGGTAGTCAGACGACACCTGGAATTACAGGAAAGCATGGTCTGGGAGAACAAAATGAAGCAGGACATAGGCTGATAGAATTTTGCCAAGACAACTCACTGTGCATAACAAACACTCTCTTCCAACAACCTAAAAGACGACTTTATACATGGACTTCACCAGATGGTCGACACCGAAATCAGATTGACTACATCCTTTGCAGCCAAAGGTGGCGGACATCTATACAGTCGGTAAAAACAAGACCTGGAGCTGACTGTAGTTCAGATCACGAACTTCTTATTGCAAAATTTAGAATCAGACTAAAGAGAATAGGGAAGACCCACAGATCAGTTAGATATGAGCTCACTAATATTCCTAAGGAATATGCAGTGGAGGTGAAGAATAGATTTAAGGGACTAGATTTAGTAGATAGGGTCCCAGAAGAACTATGGACAGAAGTTCGCAACATTGTTCAGGAGGCGGCAACAAAAAACGTCCCAAAGAAAAAGAAAACCAAGAAGGCAAGATGGCTGTCTGCTGAAACACTGGAAGTAGCCCAAGAAAGAAGGAAAGCAAAAGGCAACAGTGATAGGGGGAGATATGCCCAATTAAATGCAAAATTCCAGAGGTTAGCCAGAAGAGATAAGGAATTATTTTTAAACAAGCAATGTGCGGAAGTGGAAGAAGACAATAGAATAGGAAGGACAAGAGACCTCTTCCAGAAAATTAGAAACATCGGAGGTAAATTCCAGGCAAAAATGGGTATGATCAAAAACAAAGATGGTAAGGACCTAACAGAAGCAGAAGATATCAAGAAAAGGTGGCAAGAATATACGGAAGATCTGTATAGGAAGGATAATAATATTGGAGATAGCTTTGACGGTGTGGTCAGTGAGTTAGAGCCAGACATCCTGAAGAGTGAGGTTGAATGGGCCTTAAGAAGCATTGCTAATAACAAGGCAGCAGGAGACGATGGTATCCCAGCTGAACTGTTTAAAATCTTGCAAGATGATGCTGTCAGGGTGATGCATGCCATATGCCAGCAAATTTGGAAAACACAAGAATGGCCATCAGATTGGAAAAAATCAACTTATATCCCCATACCAAAAAAGGGAAGCACTAAAGAATGTTCAAACTATCGAACAGTGGCACTTATTTCACATGCCAGTAAGGTAATGCTCAAGATCTTGCAGGGTAGACTCCAGCAATTCATGGAGCGAGAATTGCCAGATGTACAAGCTGGGTTTAGAAAAGGCAGAGGAACTAGAGACCAAATTGCCAATATCCGCTGGATAATGGAGAAAGCCAGGGAATTTCAGAAAAACATCTATTTCTGTTTTATTGACTATTCTAAAGCCTTTGACTGTGTGGATCATAACAAATTGTGGCAAGTTCTTGGTGGTATGGGGATACCAAGTCATCTTGTCTGCCTCCTGAGGAATCTGTATAACGACCAAGTAGCAACGGTCAGAACAGAGCACGGAACAACGGACTGGTTTAAGATTGGGAAAGGAGTACGGCAGGGTTGTATACTCTCACCCTACCTATTCAACCTGTACGCAGAACACATCATGCGACATGCTGGGCTTGAGGAATCCAAGGCTGGAGTTAAAATCGCTGGAAGAAACATTAACAATCTCAGTTATGCAGATGATACTACTTTGATGGCTGAAAGCGAGGAGGAGTTGAGGAGCCTTATGACGAAGGTGAAAGAAGAAAGTGCAAAAGCTGGGTTGCAGTTAAACCTCAAAAAAACCAAGATTATGGCAATGAGCTTGATTGATGACTGGCAAATAGAGGGAGAAAAAGTGGAGGCAGTGACAGACTTTGTATTTCTAGGCGCAAAGATTACTGCAGATGCTGACTGCAGCCAGGAAATCAGAAGACGTCTACTTCTTGGGAGGAGAGCAATGGCAAATCTTGATAAAATAGTTAAGAGCAGAGACATCACACTGACAACAAAGGTCCGCATAGTTAAAGCAATGGTATTCCCTGTAGTAACCTATGGCTGCGAGAGCTGGACCATAAGGAAGGCTGAGCGAAGGAAGATAGATGCTTTTGAACTGTGGTGTTGGAGGAAAATTCTGAGAGTGCCTTGGACTGCAAGAAGATCAAACCAGTCCATACTCCAGGAAATAAAGCCAGACTGCTCACTTGAGGGAATGATATTAAAGGCAAAACTGAAGTACTTTGGCCACATAATGAGAAGACAGGATACCCTGGAGAAGAAGCTGATGCTAGGGAAAGTGGAAGGCAAAAGGAAGAGGGGCCGACCAAGGGCAAGATGGATGGATGGTATTCTGGAGGTGACGGACTCAACCATGGGGGAGCTGGGGACGGTGACAGCCGACAGGAAGCTCTGGCGTGGACTGGTCCATGAAGTCACGAAGAGTCGGAAACGACTGAACGAATAAACAACAACAATTATCCAAACACTTGCAAAATCAGCTGACATTGCTGTCATCTTTTAAGGATAGAGCAGACATTTCAGGGAACAATAAGTTCATTACATTCTAATTTGAAATTATGCTTTCAACTGAAATACTAAAAACTTACTAATTTAAGGGATCTACTGCCATCTTCAGGAAATTATATATGGAATTTGTGCCAAATATTTAACTATTAAAAATATTGGATATATTATAAGGTATACTGTCATTGGAAATGTACAAATATGTTTATATGTTCTTATAATTCACTGTAGCTTGAATCATGTCAACTGGATTTCTATTTTCTCAGTGGAAACGTTTCGCTCCTTATCCAAGGAGCTTCTTCAGTCTGAGCAAAGTTAGTAAGGGAATCCTAAATATGTTTCTAGGTACCCAGCTACCTAGAAACATATTTAGGATTCCCTTACTAACTTTGCTCAGACTGAAGAAGCTCCTTGGATAAGGAGCGAAACGTTTCCACTGAGAAAATAGAAATCCAGTTGACATGATTCAAGCTACAGACAATTCTACCTGGATGACTGAGAACCTTCATAGACATATTCTTATAATTCACTTTCTATGCCACAGAGTACTGATGTATACACAATTTTATCTATCATTACATCTTTCAGTGCATTTAAAAAACCTTTGTCATCATTCACAATTATCTCTGATACATGTAAGTTTCCCTAAACTTTTCATTTTTATTTTAACTATACCTAAGATACTTTTTTCTACAATTACTTTTCTGCATGCTGCTTTCCAGAACATACTTTCTTGTAGATGCATCTTTGTAACCTTTTTTTTGCATATTTCTCTGTGAAATATTGCTCCATTATCCTATCTTTTTAAGAAGTTCAAGGAAGTAGATGAAATTGATAATTTACTTGACTTTTATGAACATGACTGTTCTGCTTTTGAAAACCAGTTGTTGTTTTCAAAGTCAAACTAGACTTTTCTGATCTTAAAATGAGATTAATACTACTGAACATGTTGCTTCATGTATTCTGGACACCTCAGAGAATGCTTAGTAAGGCATGGTTTTAATTGTCTTACTGCTAGTGACGCAATTCAGAAGTTGCTACATTATGATCTGAGCATGTAATTTGTTGTTGTTCAGTCGTTTAGTCGTGTCCGACTCTTCGTGACCTCATGGACCATAGCACGCCAGGCCTTCCTGTCCTCCACTGTCTCTCGGAGTTTACTCAAATTCATGTTCATTACATCGGTGATGCTATCTAACCATCTCATCCTCTGCCGTCCCCTTCTCCTTTTGCCTTCAGTCTTTCCCAGCATCAGGGTCTTTTCCAGTGAGTCCTCTCTTCGCATTAGGTGGCCAAAGTATTTGAGCTTCAGCTTCAGCATCTGTCCTTCCAATGAGCAGTCAGGGTTGATTTCCTTTAGGATTGACTGGTTTGACCTCCTTGCAGTCCAAGGGACTCTCAAGAGTCTTCTCCAGCACCACAGTTTGAGGAAAACAATAGAATGGGGAAGACTAGAGATCTCTTCAAGAAAATCGGAGATATCAAGGGAACGTTTTGTGCAAAGATGGGCATGATAAAGGACAAAAAAGGCAGGGACCTAACAGAAGCAGAAGAGATTAAGAAGAGGTGGAAAGAATACACAGAAGAACTATACAAGAAAGATCTTAATATCCCTGATAAATACGATGGTGTGGTCACTGACCTTGAGCCAGACATCCTAGAGAGTGAAGTCAAGTGGGCCTTAGGAAGCATTACTAAGAACAAAGCTAGCGGAGAAGACAGTATCCCAGCTGAGCTATTTAAAATCCTAAAAGATGATGCTGTTAAAGTGCTGCACTCAATATGCCAACAAATTTGGAAAACTCAACAGTGGCCACAGGATTGGAAAAGGTCAGTTTACGTTCCAATTCCAAAGAAAGGCAATGCCAAAGAATGTTCAAACTACCGTACAATTGCGCTCATTTCACATGCCAGCAAGGTTATGCTCAAAATCCTACAAGCTAGGCTTCAGCAGCATGTGAACCGAGAACTACCAGAAGTGCAAGCTGGGTTTCGAAGAGGCAGAGGAACTAGAGATCAGATTGCCAACATTCGCTGGATCATGGAAAAAGCAAGAGAGTTCCAGAAAAACATCTACTTCTGCTTCATTGACTACGCTAAAGCCTTTGATTGTGTGGATCACAACAAACTGTGGCAAATTCTTAAAGAGATGGGAGTACCAGACCACCTTACCTGTCTCCTGAGAAACCTGTATGCGGGTCAAGAAGCAACAGTTAGAACCGGACATGGAACAACCGACTGGTTCAAAATTGGGAAAGGAGTACGACAAGGCTGTATATTATCACCCTGCTTATTTAACTTATATGCTTATTTAACTTATATCATGAGAAATGCCGGGCTGGATGAATCACAAGCCGGAGTTAAGATTGCCGGGAGAAATATCAACAACCTCAGATATGCAGACGATACCACCCTAATGGCAGAAAGTGAAGAGGAACTAAAGAGCCTCTTGATGAGGGTGAAAGAGGAGAGTGCAAAAGCTGGCTTGAAAATCAACATTAAAAAAACCCAGATCATGGCATCTGGTCCCATCACTTCCTGGCAAATAGAAGGGGAAGAAATGGAAGCAGTGACAGATTTTATTTTCTTGGGCTCCAAGATTACCGCAGATGGTGACTGTAGCCATGAAATTAAAAGACGCTTGCTCCTTGGGAGGAAAGCTATGGCAAACCTAGACAGCATATTAAAAAGCAGAGACATCACCTTGCCGACAAAGGTACGTATAGTTAAAGCTATGGTTTTTCCAGTAGTAATGTATGGCTGTGAGAGTTGGACCATAAGGAAGGCTGAGCGCCGAAGAATTGAGCATGTAATACTTCAGCTCTATTTTGTCTGAAATCCACAAGACTATCAGCATGGTGTTAGAATGGTTACTGTTGTCAAGGATCCATATGTTCTTCTAGATTCCAAATACTACTGTAGATTCTAATATTTGAAATTTATCAGTATCAAAAATTGCAAGAATTGCAAAAGACACTGGAAAGATAAATCTACACCATAGTGTAGATTTAATTATTTAAATTTATGCAGTCACTGAGAATCAACACCAACTTGATGGCACATAAGCAGTGAAAAGTGATTTTACTTTATTTATCCGAGAGGAATATGGCTATTTCCCCAAATATTCTCTTCTGAATTACAGTGGGGGGAATGTCTCATATTTGCTAATATAATATAATTTGCTCATATAAGCCACTCTTGGAAACAAGTGATGGTGCAAGCGGCTGTAGATATCACTGCTAAAACCATGTAAAAAGCTTTTCTCCTGCATAGTCGTGTCCAACTGTAGGGGGCGGTGCTCATCTCCGTTTCTTAGCCGAAGAGCCAGCACTGTCCTAAGACATTTCCGCGGTCATGTGGCCGGCATGACGTGCGCGGAACGCTGTTACCATCCCACCAAAGTGGTACCTATTTATCTACTTGCATTTGCATGCCTTCAAATTGCTAGGTTGGCAAGAGCTGGGGCTAGTGCGGGAGCTCACTCCGTCACGCGGCGCTTGGGTCTCGAACAGCCGACCTTCCAATCGACAATCATGGCATCTTAACCACTGAGCCATTGCGCCCCTAAAACCATGTAAACCTCTGAAAATTAGCCCTTGTTTGGAAAGGCATGCTTGCTTTGTATAGATAACCCTTTCCATAATTCCCAACAGGAATTCTCTTGTGTTTGCTTCTTCCCTGTTCAGTTATCTCTTCATCTCATCTCCCACTATTTTTGGTCCCCCCCCCTTCTCTTCCCAGTGGAGCTTCCTTTTATTCCATGTCCATCCTGGTTCCCCCCCCCCCCCAATTTTCTGGGTGTTTCTGCTGGAAGGAGATAATATGTATGTAGTGTGTTTATGTGACAGTGATAAAATGGTTGGCACATACAGGTAGGAGAACGACTTAACTGTAAAACCTGGGGTATCTTTACAGGCAGCTGAAGAACAAAGAATAAAAATGATCAAATATAAATATAATTTTATCCCTATAAATGTACATATAATATATGAACATATATCCTGAGGAGGGGAAAATCTCCAGGACTGGTTTCAACTAGTGCAGGTAATCCTAGATCAGGGCTTTCCAAACTGTGTGTCGCGACACAGCAAAAGTTTGGAAAGCCCTGTCCTAGATTGATGAAGTGGGAAAGTAGGGTACCACACGTTTTTTGTTTGTGTGTACATATTTGAAAATACAAAGCACAAAGTAAGAAAAAATTATAAAGTAAAAAAAAGGAAGATTGTTTTTAGTGATGTTTCCCTTCCCTTCCATTTCTTTCCCAACTACTATATATATTTGTACTTCACACTGAACATTGAGGGTTGTTGCTAATATTTGTTTAAGTCATTTCATCTATTATATTTAATATCTATTATTTGGTTTCATAGCTCTGAATTCCAAATATCAAAGTTTGCCTTGCTGTGATGTGTGATGTTTAGTATATTAGGTAGTCATTCCTGCTTAAATTTGCTTAGAATTCTATTATGGATATATACTTTCCCATTGCTGCATGCGCTCCCATTTTGATGTCCCAGTCTTGTATTGTTGGCAGTGTTTCTTGGCAGGGGGTCGTCTAAGGCTGTGCGCCTTTCAGGTGGCATTTCAAATTGCTATTGCTGATAATTTTGATTGCTGATAATTTTGATTGTAAACCGCCCAGAGTCTGCCATGGCAGAGATGGGCGGGGATAAATCTAAATAATAAATAAAAATAAATAAATAATATGCACCTACAAAAACCCTTCCTGTTTCTTTGCTGACCATTTCTTTTATATTCTTAGTCAGAAAAATAAGAGAAGTTGAACACAAGAAGATTTAAGTGAAATAGTACATATCTAAAAAGATTAAGAGACAGATCAATATGATCACTCTACAATGCATACACAAAACAGAATTTTGCCTTCAGTTCTATATATCCTAGAAATATAACGCACAACAAGCATCCAAAGCAGAGGGAAGTCCATCACTCTCTGTTGGTTTTATGCAACAAATAATAAAAATGCCATTGTCATTTCTTAAGCAGAGAGAATTCTGTTCTCCATAGCAGGCAGTAGTTGTCTTGATTGATGTACATCCAGCAAGTCCTTTATTAAAAGACATGGCTTTCCTGCATAGATACATACATATACACACTCACATCAATATATTCAATATATTGTCTCTCTAAAACCATATTTTATTAAAACTGTAACAAATATTAAAGAACTTTCACTATCTGTGAATAAATAATAATCATACCACTTTCTTGCATGGATAATTTGGTTACTTTGTCAATTTTCATACACCATGGCAAGAATCTTGATTTAATCCTAAATAAAGTATCTAAAATCTGATTTAAGCATTATAGCAAATAATATCCAGCTTTGTTTAACATACATTCATACTTACATATCCATCATGCTATTCCCTTTCAGGGTAAATATTATCTTAAGTGCAGAAAAAGATTAAGAAATAGTAAGCCAATAAATTTAAGTTGTGAGATAAGAAAAACAGAAGGAAATATAGCTAAGTCTAGTTTACACCCAAATTACTTTTATGTTTCTCTTGACATATACAACTCTTGTTTCATTATAACAGAGTGGTAGAAATATACAAATAGTATTGCTTCTTTGGATAATTCCACTGAACAGAATACATACCACCCACCACCTTTCTACTAGCATTTTTATGCATCTTAAAATTTCTCCACCCTTTTCCCCATCTTTAATAAATATTCTACCAAGGTAAAAAAAATCATCTATTTGCTCTGGTTTAGATAGACAGACAGACGACAGACCTACCATGGCCCTGATACATTAATTTTCAGATCCATGTTCCTTATTGTATCATACCTAACATTCGCCACAAATCATTCATGCTCTTAACCAACAACGAAAGTACATGTATGTTCACACCCACAACCAATAGATCCCTAAGCAATACATTACCACAACCATTCCTTATACATTTATCCATTAATAAATGGTCCTACTCCCAGCTCAATGCTGAACCAATTCACTAATTATTCCATTTATTCTCTCACACACTTTACTTCCATCTTATACAGCTCTAACAGCATTCAACCACCAACCTTCAACTCCACACAAACACAAAACATTCTGCAATTCAAGCCTATAAACTTATCATAGGTTGGGTTTTCCCCTGCACAGTCGTGTCTGACTCTAGGGGCCGGTGCTCATCTCCGTTTCTTAGCCGAAGAGCCAGCGCTGTCCAAAGATGCTTCTGCGGTCATGAGGCAAGCAATCAACAAACTTAGGATAAACCTCCTTTTTCACATTCGTATATTTCTCAATGACCTGCTGAAGAGCAAAAGCCCAGCCCTCACACCTCCTGCTCCTTCACAGCACTTCCCAAACTTTTCTGTCATCTCTTATACTTAAATCCTTTCAATCAAAATTCTCTCAAATGCATTCCAAGGCATGCTATTTTCCCTTTTTATAGAACAGTAAGAGCATTTTTCAATAATGCAGTCCTCACACACACATGAAAGCAAGTCACACAGGTCCAAAGAAGTTTGAGTACTATCACTTTTTGTCTCTGAAATTAAACCAAATTTGAAATTATATCAGAAGTTGAAAAATATTTTAGAGTAGAAATTACGAGAGTTAGAATACCAAAAAATGGAACATCAAACGAAGTTTTAAAAAACGTTGAGTTTGCTTCTTTGGACTTCAAGTTGAAATTAATCCTTCAAAAGAGTTTATTCCAAGTCTATTAGACTCCTCAAAGAAAGTATCAGAAAGGATGGACTGTAGATTTTCTGTGTTGGCAATGCAAGAAGATTGAGGGTACATTAATTTATGATTTGGTCATGTCCAGTTTTGGTTTTTTCTTGGAAGAATATTACAAAATATATAAGTAGCTATATGGGTAAATGTTTCCAAATGAAAGATGTTGGTGTTATTCTGAATTATATTCCAAAATTATGGAATCTGTTTTTGAGGAGGATTGATTATATTGGGCAGAGAAAAACCAAGAGAATTATACTGAGAGATTGAAAAAGTACCATTATCCTGGATATCAAAGACTGATTCAGGAATTGTGTAATTTATCCATTTTTGTAACTAATAAAAAATGATACAATTTATTTCCCTTTGGCATAGTTTGCATAATATAATCAAGAGTAGAAAAACTGTTATGTACAATTTGATACATTGTTATAAAATGAATACATGGTACATTTAGGTAACTTATATTTATTTAGTATAATAACAATAATAATAATAATAATAAATTAAATTTGCATGCTGCTCGACTCAACGATGAAACAAAGAAATTACAATAAAGTCAATAAAACATACAAAATAAAGATAAAAGATGGCAAGCATGATGAGGTGGACTCTCACTCCCCCTCGCCAAAGGCCTGGGTGAAAAGCCAGGTCTTCACAGTTCTACACAACAGCAGAGCATGTTATGGACCATCCGGATCTGGGGGGAACCTTGCTCCAGAGGGCAGGCGCTGCTACAGAGAAGGCGTGCTTCCAGGGTCACAACAGCTGACATTATATGAACTGTATGTCAATTTTTAGGGATAGTCCTATTTAATTTTGTAATTACTTTTTATTTTCTTTTTGTTTTGTTATTACAATTTCATAACCGATAGCTCTCACGGTCAGGAAATTCCTCCTCATTTTGAGTTTGGATCTCTGTAAAACTCCTATTCATTGGTTCTTATCCTACCCCCAACAATTTGGATGTGTTAGGATGGTAAAAAATAAAACATTGTAGTTTTCAGCAGACATCAATAGGTTGGAACTTAAAAGCAAAGAAAATGAATTGAAGGGTTTTGCTTAGTAAATTAGAATATTTGTTTATATCTTAGATTAGATCACAAGCTCTTTACAAAGGAGGAATACAAGAAGAAATACCATTTTTCTTCTGCATTGTATCAGATTGCTTCAATCCACATAGTTAACACATGTTGCTTTAGATATGGAACTAATGAAATCTCTCAGACATTCTCTTCTGAGTAGGAGATTCTACAACAACCTTCTGCTGTTATGGTGCCTTCCAGATGTCTTGGACTAACTCTCATAATTCCTAGCCAATATGGGTAAAAGCAGGTGGTTAAGGAAAGCTGGTATCTCGCTCAGTGATGTAAGCCTCTGCTTTTCCACACAGTTAATTTGTATTGCAGTACTGTAGAACAGAATGCAAACGCCAGCAGAAAGTTGTGTGTTGCTTTTCAGGCATTATACAATTAATGAAATAACCTTAATTTGCATGCAATTGGCCATTCAGAAGATTCACATCCTGATTGCTGACATTCTTTCCAGTGCATCCCTATGTATTACATCCAGTTCCAGGTAAGCATGGATACGTTTATAGCCCTAGACTTACAACAGTCAGAAATATTATATACTAATATCACAACTCTGTGCTTGTTTACTCCCATTTACTTGTTTAATTCCTATTACATTCAATGTGTGTATATCTATCTATCCATCCTATCTATCTACAGCAGGGGTCCCCAACCTGTGGGCCGCGGGGCTCCCGCCCGCAAACCCTGTCCTCGGTGCTTGTGATTGGCTCCCGCCTGCAAACCCCGCCCCCGGTCCGTGGAAATCCTGGAAACCCCGCCCCCTGGTCCGCGGAAAATTTGTCTTTTGAAACCTGTCCCTGGCGCCAAAAAGGTTGAGGACCCCTGATCTATGATCTACAGTATCTATCTATCTATCTATCTATCTATCTATCTATCTATCTTCTGTCTTAATTTTGAGTTTACATATATATATATTATGTTGTAAGGTTTGGACATTCGTATCACAGTATGACTAAAATATACAGTTAATATTTATTGATCATAGTCCAGTCTCACCTAATTCTTTTCAGTCTCAAAACTGCTTCAAGCTGCTTTTAGTCTTAGAAAGCATTTCAGAAGGCATGAAACATAACATGGAAATTATAGCACAAAACTTTTTAAAATAGCCAACCATATAGATCAAAGCTTTTGAAAGTAGATCCAGATGCCATGACTCTTCTCTAAGCAATAATTGTTAGAGTTCCTAAAAATCCTTTCAAAGTTGGCCAACTGCCTATGTAACTGCACCTACTTTTTTGTAGCTTTATTCCAGGCCTCCTCTTTGTACTCTCGTCTTGCTTTATGCTCTATAATTGTGGAAAGAGGTTCCAGGTAACAGAATATTATAACTATTTTCTAGCTCTGGTTTCTATGATTTCCCAGCACCATTTTTCATTTTGGGTTCAGCATTTCCCATTATATTCTACCAACAGTAGATCTGACCCAAAACACATACTTGTAGAGGGCTCTTTACCAATTTGGTTGACCAGGACTGTCCAGGTTTAAATTTATAGGCTGGCTAAAGACAAACCAATTCCAGTTGCATTAAGTAACTGTGGGTCTTCAAAGAACCAAGAAGGATCTGGGTCTTACCAGACTTTACTGGCCCTATGGGATTAAAATGGGGCAAGGCACTGTGAAGAAAAGAGCAATACTAAAAAAGAAAAACACAATTTACCATTGTGTAAGCTTCTGTGTATTATACAAATCTTACAACCTACCATGGATGCTAACTGTAAAATACTCCCAATACTTAATATAAAGATGTTCTCTATATAGGTTAAGTAAAAGGAAACCAGCAATAAATAAATAGTATAATATGAACATTTTAAAAATACAATAGTTTCTTTGCGCTTCCTACGTCCTGTAGATCTGTATATCTGTGCACAAAAAGTATGTTCCTGTGTATCAGTGCACAAAAAGTATGCTTTTGCTGTCTGGTTTTTTTGACTGGAGCTTTCTAAGATTTGGCTTTCTTGCCTCCCAGTTACTTTCCATTTCTGGTTCCCTTCTTTTTACCTTCAATCACTTCTCTTGGCTGGATTTTTCTTACCATTTGTAAGGCATGAGCTTGATCCAAGTTCCATAGTGCCTTTTTGGACTCATATTTGCATAAGTCATCATCCCCATGGCCTTATCCTACCCAACAAACTCTATGTTTAAATAATTTGCATCTTTTATATTGGGAATACCTACCAGTTTCAATCCTAGAAACTCAATCAAATCCTGATCATTTATTACACAATACTGTCCTGTTCCAACTGAGGCACGACACAAGGAGCGGTATAGCAATGCTTTATTAAATAGTAAACAAGTCCTTAGCGCATAGCTTTCCAAACTGTGTGTCGCAACACTTTAGTGTGTCGCAACATAGTTTAGTGCAGAGCTTTCCAAACTGTGTGTCGCGACACAAAAGTGTGTCGCCACACACAGCGTGGTGTGTCGCCATACCACCCGGAAGCGGCGGTGTGCACGTGCACGGTGGCAGCAGCCTCAGTGCTTCCGCATTTTAACGGAGGCTGCTGCCGCCGTGCACGCGCACGCCGCCGCACGCCCCCGCACCGCCACCGTGCGCGCGCGCCGCCGCTGATGTGTCGCCAGTGGCGGCACTTTGGAAAGCCCTGGTTTAGTGTGTTGTGACACAACCCGGAAGCGGCGGCAGGGGCACGCACGGCAGCGGCGTGGGGGCACACATGGCGGCTGCGGCGCGCCATCAGCGCTTCCACGTTTTAGCGGAAAACACGAGGCCTCCACCGCCCCCCACCGCCGCCATTGGTGTGTCACCAACAGCAGCAGTTTGGAAAGTACTGCCTTAGCGGTTAAGAACTGGTCCATTTATCAGAAACACCCGACAAGGTCCTTCGCGAGGTGACCACGTGGTGAGGCGCGAGCGCAATTCCACGCAGTGGCGAGGCAAGGCAGCAGCGCAGTTCCACCACGGTAGCAGGGCAATGCTCAGAGTCCAGAGCCGGCATGGCAGCAACACGAGGCTTGGAGGCACGAACGGGCACATTTGCGAGGCGAGGCTTGAGTGCAGAGGTCTCCACAGCAACAGCGCAGGGCATGAAAGCAGGGTCCGACGCGGCAGCAAGACAGGGCTGGAGCACGGAGATCAGCACGGCAACAGCACGAGGCTCGGGAGTAGGATCCGACGCGGCAGTAAGGCAAGACTGGGGCACGGAGATTGTCACAACGGCGGCTCGGAGCTCAGGAGCAGGTTCAGATGCGATGGCTCAGACGCAGGATCCAGCACGGCAGCAAGGCAGGGTTCGGAAACAGGGCTTGACTCGTTCTCCAAGCAAGGCGCAAGGGGCGTATTCCGGCACGACGACAAGGCGAGGCTCAAGAGCGGGATCTAACTCGGCAGCAGCACAAGGCAGGAGATCACGACTCACCTTGGCAGGGCAGGACATCTGCGCAGGACGGAATGAATGGTTGTCTCCGGCAACCTGCTCTGGCGCCTTTTACCTTCTTGATTTTCCCACCATTTTCGGGTTTGGCCCAATCGCAACTCTCGTTGATCGGCATGCCTCTCTGCCCTTCTCTCTCGCGCTCTGATAGGTGGCGGTCAGCCCGCCTTCTGGTTTCCACCAACCGGCGCCCTAAGGTTTTGCCGCCCAAAGCTTGAAACTGGCCCAACCCCTTGTTCGAATCTCACACCTTTTTCGCTGTTTCCCGCCTCAATAACGGTCGGCTCCTCCTCTACCTCGGATTCAACCTCCATCATGACAAATACTTAGCATAACTGGATTAAGAAAGTAGTAAGAATTTGGCACATGGACAAAGAAATCCTGGATTCCATATTCATGTAGAATAAAAAGGAGATAAATAAGGTATCCACAATATATTTCACACTTACATCCAACTCCTGGTCAAATGCAAGAGATGTCATAAAAACAGGTACTTTAGCACTCGCTTCCCATAAATAGAAAATGCTTGCTTCTCTAAAAGTCTCTTACTGCTGCTCATCTGTTACTGATATACCACTAGATAAATTTACCTAAAAGTAAAATTCACACATCTATATTAAAATATCGTAAGACCTGCCACGGCTGATTAGCAACAATGAGTCATCCATACCTGTCTATTAAAGATGCAATGAAATCACTTGCACTGATTTATAAACAGGCACAGTTGTTAGTAGTGGCTGGATAAATGTATTTAAAAAAATCTATCCAGATAAGTAAAACGAGACAACTCTGCTGACAAGCAATTGTGATTACGTTATGCCTGTTCATACGTGTGTTTTTTTTCTGTAAGATGTCATAATAAAATTACAGTTGAAAAACCAAGATAGGACTAACTGGGGTATAATTATGTTAAGAGATCAAAACAGGATTAAATGAGTTATAATTATTTCAGGCTTTCCAAAGTAAAACTGTAGTTTTTATATATGATGATCTGGACCATAACATAGGGGCAGAAGTTAGAAATGATAATCAAATACAGGTATAAAGAAACCATGAAGTATTGAAATTAATAGGCATACACTATTATTACAAAAATAGAAAAATATGCTCTCAAATCCTAAAACTTCTTGCATGAATTAAATGAGACTTGTGACCCTAGATCTCAAAAATACCCTTATGCTTTTCTTTTATTTTAATTACTACAACAAAGTTATTGACACCTTTGGTATATTTGCCTAGAGACCACAGCAACATTTTCATATATTTAAAAATAAAATAAATTTACAATCCCAAGGAAAGGAAAAGAGAAAGAAAATCTAAAAACAAATGAATAATGAGATAAAACCTAGGAGAAATAAAAATTTAAGAAATGGCACCTAAGCATCAAAATATGTTCTTAAAAGCACCAATCAAAAGCCCACACCTTCCAAAATTATAAATTCAGACAAGTTCAGTAGGCATTATTTACGAATATCAATGCAGCAAATTCATTCCTTCATTGGATTTCAGTTGTATTGATTTCAGGTCAGTATTCTTAGAGGGATTTACAGTAAAGATACTAAAATATACTATATTTTTTGCTCTTCATACTGATAAAGGAGTTTTGTAGGTTTAGCAATGAAATGCTGAACTTGAAAATGCTATCATGGACGTACCCAGAGTCATTGGGAGTCGGTTGGCATACAAGTTTAATAAATTATTATTATTACAGGTAGTCCTTGCTTACTGCCTTGTTTAGCAACCATTCGAAATTACGACAGTTGAAAAAAAAACAGCTTTGCAGACCAATCCTTGTATTTATGGCTGTTGTAGCACCCCACATTCATGTGATTGCCATTTAGGTGTTTCACAACCAACACACATTTAGGTTGTTGCAGAATCCCACGGTTACATGATCACCATTTGTGAGCTTCACCACCAGTTTCCAAGAAGCAGAATTAATGGAGAACACAGAAGTGAAATTGCAAGTCGTGGTCACATGATGTCTCACTTAACGACTTCAGTGATTGACTTAACGACAGAAATGGAAATGACTTCATAAGTCCAGCACAGTCATGTGATTTTTTTATTTAGCAATGGAGTTGCCAGTCCCAATTGTGGTCAGTAAGCGAGGGATACCTGTATTATTATTATTATTATTATTATTATTATTATTATTATTATTATTATTCCAGATACAAAAGAGTTGGACACTTTTCTTGGGTGGCTGGGGGTGAGATTTTCATTACTTGGGGGGTAATGACTGCAATGAATGGGACCAGGATTTTCCATATTTTTCTAAGTACTGTAATTTGACTATTTTTTCAATCATATGAAGCCAATTATTAGGTATACAATTCAGTTTTTATACACTCTCGCACAACAAAATGGCAGAAAACATGCCAATGATTTTCAGCAACTTTAGTCAAGGAAGCTTCAAGAGCTACAAAAAGAAGCTCAAAGTCTACCCCTATGATATAATGTTTATACTAGTACACACATAAAGAAGAGATAAAAGGGGGTATAAATCAACTGAGACCCAATCCAAATTCTAAGATTTGATTCAAATCTGTAATTTGAAATTCAGAGGGAGTAAGTTTTGAATCAATTCAATATTCAATTTGATAAGCAATTTGACTGAAGACTTTAATGGAGGGGCATCAATACAACAGTGGACCCTTTAGATCAGGGGTGTGGAACCTTTTTTATGCCAAGGGCCATTTTGATATTTCTAACATCACTCGAGGGCTGGGGGCGGGGTCTGTGGGAGGGTGCCAATTGCGCGGAAGGGGGCAGGGTCTGCAGGCGGGAGCCAATCGTGCAGAAGGGGGCAGGGCTTGCAGGCGGGAGCCAATCGTGCGCTCTGGGGGGCCGCCACGCCCGCCACTGCCATGCCCGCTGCCACACCCACCATACCTGCTGCCACGCCTGCTGCCACCATCGCGCCCGCCGCCGCGCCTGCCAGACACGTCCGCTGCCACACCCACCACGCCCCCTCTGCTGCGCCTGCCCCCATCACGGCTCTGCTGCTGCCCCCGCTGCTACTACGCCTGCCGTGCCCACCGCCACTGTGCCCTCGCTGCTGTACCAGCTCCCGCCATGCCCGGCCGCCCCCGCTGCTGCGCCCACTGCCGCCGCGGCCCTGCTGCTGTGCCCGCTGCCGCCACGCCTCCGCTGCCGCCACGCCTGGTGCACCCCCGCTGCTGCACCAGCTCCCGCCACGCCCCCGCTGCTGCACCCACCGCCACGGGACAGACCAATTGCTTTCGCGGGCCTTATACGGCCTGCGGGCCGGACGTTGCCCACCCCTGCTTTAGATGGTAGACTCTTTAGAAGACTAACTTCCAAACGTTCAGCTTATATTTTTTGTAGTGAAAGTTGTTACTCTTTCAGGATTTCTTTCTGACAAACTGCTCTGGAATTTTGAGGCAATCTCCCATCCAAATACTAACCAGGCTGACCCTGCTTTAATTCTGAGATTAGCCAAGATCAGCTAGTTATTACGTTACCAATAATTTGCTAGTGACTAATGCGCAATTCTTTTATTTCATGATCTACTTAAGAAAATGCAACCTGGAACACTTTTACTTCATTGCATAAAATGGGATGTTACTGTATCACACAGCAGAACATAAAGGAAATTTCAAAGTTACTGGAAAGCTCATGCAGAGACAGCTAATGCTAACTAGAAGATCACAGGCTTTGAATTAAGACATTTTTGATTCAGCCCTGAGCAGCTCCAAAGTGGTCTGAATAAACTTTTGATGAAAACCGATCAAACTGTTGTCAATACAACCAGATCAGGATTTTTTATGGTTGCACTGGGGTATACAGTCAAGACCAGAAATATTGGAACAAGGATAACTGTTTTGGCAGCTGGCCTCTGTACACCACCACATTGAAGTTGAAAGGAAACATACCCAAATGGGAGCGAAGTCAGGACTTTCAGCTGTAATTCAAGGGGTTTGACAAAAGTGGGGCACTAACCTTTCAGGAAGTACAGCCAGTGGCATACCCCCCCCCCGCATTGTTTGTGGCTCATAAGTAGTGGAACAAACCAACATCATTACAAACATAAGGATCGCCTTTAATACCTGGATGAAAATCCTTTGCAGTCAATGACTGCCTGAAGTCTGGAACCCATGGACATGACCAAATGCTGAGTTTCCTCCCTCGAGATGCTTTGCCAGGCCTTTACTGCAGCTGCCTTCAGCTGCTGCTTGTTTGTGGGTCTTTCTGCCTTCAGTCTTGTCTTCAGTAAGTGAAAAGCATGCTCTATTGGGTTGAGATCAGGTGACTGACTTGGCCATTGAAGAACATCCCACTACTTTGCCTTGAGAAACTCTTGGGTAGCTTTTGCTGTACGTTTTGGGTCATTACCCATCTGCAATATGAAGCGGCGTCCTATCAGTTTGGCAGCATTTGGCTGAATCTGAGCAGAAAGTATAGCCCTGTACACTTCAGAATTCATCCTGCTGCTTTTATCAGCAGTCAGGTCATCAATAAACACCAGTGACCCGGTTCCATTGGCAGCCATCCATGCCCATGCCATAACACTGCCTCCACCATGTTTGACAGATGATGTGGTATGCTTTGGATCATGAGCTGTTCCTTTCCTTCTCCATACTTTTCTCTTCCCATCATTCTGGTGCAAGTTAATCTTGGTTTCATCAGTCCAAAGAATCTTATTCCAGAACTGGGCAGGCTTTTTTAGGTGTTTGCTGGCAAAGTCTAATCTGGCCTTTCTGTTCTTGAGTGTTACCAGTGGTTTGCACCTTGTTGTGAAGCCTCTGTATTTACATTCATAAAGCCGTCTCTTGACTGTAGATGTTGACAATGACATGCCTACCTCCTCAAGAGCGTTCTTGACTGGGCTAGATATTGTGAAAGTGTTCCTCTTCACCATGAGCAGAATTCTGCGGTCATCCACTTTAGTTGTCTTCTGTGGTCTTCCAGGCCTTTTGCTGTTGCTGAGCTTGCCAGTTAATTCCTTCTTTTTCAGGATGTTCAGAACTGTTGTATCGGCCACTCCCAATGTTTTTGCTATCTCTCTGATGGGTTTGTTTTGTTTCCTCGGTCTAATTATGGCCTCCTTCACTCACATGGACACCTCTTTGGACCTCATGTTGGGAGTTCCAGTGAACAGCTACCAAATGCAAATGTAACACTCAGAACCACCTCCAGGCCTTTTATCTGCTTGATTGGTCATGGGGTACCCAGGAAACAGTCCACACCTGGCCATGCAGCTGCTTTTCAGCCATTCATTCTGTTACTTATGAGCCACCAACGATGGGTGTGTGTGTATGCCACTGGCTGTAGTTCCTGAATGGTTAGTGCCCCACTTTTGTCAAACCCCTTGAATTACAGCTGAAAGTCCTGACTTCGCTCCCATCTGGGTGTGTTTCCTTTCAACTTCAATGTGGTGGTGTACAAGGCCAACTGCCAAAACAGTTATCCTTGTTCCAATATTTCTGGTCCTGACTGTATATTACAAATGCTGCTGCACTCTCCAAGGAAACAGATCTGAAGAATCCTACAGAAAAGTTAATACTAATGTAGGGTCTGTGGATGGGGAAAAAAGGCAACTTAGCCCTCATGACATATTTATTTATTTACAGAATGTATATGGATGTCTATCTCATATAATGATTCTAGGAGGCTCACAACAATCCATAAAACTAAGACAAAAACAAAAATACCCTTCCCCCCAGCCACCAGACCAAACTGGCTGCCAGCTCAACCCCCACCCTAGCCCAATGCTTGGGGGAAGAGCCAGGTCTTCACGGCCATCCAGAAGGCTAAATGGCTGGTCTGGTGCAATTCTGGAATGCTCATATTATTTAACAGTTCACTTGTATGTACATGCTACAGGAATATGCATGCTATAAACAGTACTTTTCACCTTTCACTTATTAGAAGAAAGGCTGAATCTCCTGTTTTGTAGCTATAACTATGTAAAGAATCCAGTTTGAACATTTTGACCAGTGTATGGATCAGTTTGCCTTTTCCAAAACAAGAAAAAAAGAGTAAATGCTCTTCATATAATGTATTTTATATGAAATTGGGCAAATATTTTTTGCAAATATTATGCATTCTGGGTCTTAAGACATGTATTTCGTGCACTCTTCTCTGAGAAAAGAAACTGTGTGCATTTTAATTGGACAATTACATCCCACCATTCAGACAAATGCAAATATGAACATATAATTAAATAAACAATTCAGAAAATTCACATAAAAATACAAACATAAAGCATTTTTCTTACGTATAAGGTAACACATTAATCCCAGTGTTTTACTTGATAACAGTCCAATTTTCCCAACTTGGAAATACATTTTTTCCAGGGGTCAAAACAGCTCTTTCTAAATTTGTACTGAACAACAACTGTTAATTGTGCTATCTTTCCCCCTTTTCCTTCCTGACACAGCTGGCAAATTTATATATATTAAAACCTAGAAAACAAAAGTAGCACAATGCAGAAGAAAGGATCCAAGACAGGCTGTCTCTCTTTAATCAGAAAGCAAACTACACTCACAAGGTCAGGAAATGGAAGTTGGTTTGAAGAGTTAGTTATACCACTTGAAGTAATAAAAGTTAACAAGTAATAGAAATACCAAATAACTGATATGCTGTACACTACAGCTTCAGCCAGGCCTGGTCTATTCATGGCTGCTTTCGCATAGAAAAAAAATTATGAAGGGTTAATGATCAAATTAAGTGCCTATCAGGAACCCAACGCCTTCCAAAGGCCAGTTATCAATCCAAGGACACTTACTTCAGTGTCCTTGAAGAAGCTGCAATGGCATGAGTAAGCAAAATCTGAACCACATCAAACTACAAGCAAACAGTGGAAAACACTGCAGGAGTAAAACTCTTTCTCTTGTTCCGCAATTCCTTATTTGGCCTCCTGTGCAACACAGCATCCCAAAACCTATCCTATAAGCCAACACTTTTCCTGTAATAATTATACTGTTTATTATCCTGTTGTCAAAGTGGGTCTCTCTCAAAACCAGGAAAAATTACACCAGCAAACAGAAAACAGAAGGTGGAGGAGGGGAACGGATAAGAGAAAGGAAAAAAAAACCCCAAAGTTTACACGGAGGCGGCTGGAGAGGCTCTTGCCTGCCAAAGCAATGGAACAACCCCTGGACCTGCGGTTTTCCCCCTTCAGGGCATTGCAGCAAGTCCAATAGGAAAAACAAAAGCAGTTCGGGAAGGTTCGGGTGCAAGGCATCTGGTAATTCCCCTCCCCCCTTTGTAATTTATGCGTGCAAAAGGAACAAGAATGTTACAGTTCCCTGACACACAAAGACGCACGAAGAAAGAGGGACAGGAGAGGATACCAAGCTTCTGAAAGTGCTTTGCTCCCAATGTGCAAAAAACAAACAAACAAACGCCTCCTTCCCAGCCAGTCACCCAACCAGTAAGGGGTCCCGTGCACGAACATTGCAAACAGCCCCGCTTCCTTTCCGTGCTGGAAACCCACAGCAGGCGGCCGAGCAATAAAAGGACTGGCAGATTTATCTGCCCGCTCGCTTTGGGTTCAGCCAAATGGAAGGAAACGGCTTCTGCAAGAGCAAACCGCGCCGCCTGGCAGAAGAACCAGGTTTGTACAAGATGCCGCAGTTCCAGCACCTTAGAAAGCCCGCTCGGTTACAGCTGCTAAGTTTGGGGCTCAAAGGCTTGTTCTGCACAGGCGGGAAACGGTAGAGGCGAAGGTTGGTTTGGGTTGCAGAGGTCGCGCGTGTGTTTAAGACGCGTGTTTTCCCTGTCGGTTAGACAGAAACTCCTGCGATCACCGGCTGCCAAACCCGTTTGCAGGATCTCAGCTTTTCTCTCCAACCGTTCCGGCACGGAATCTGCCGGAGATGGACTGCATAATCTCGTTGCCTTTTCCCCCCGTTCCCACACGGTCACATAAATACCCGGAAGGCTGGAATTTGGGTCAATCAAAGCAGAACTTCTCAGACTGCAAGCCTACGCGGGACTTCCTTAGAAACGAAACGCTGAAATCAATAGGCAAACTCACTTTCTTAAAAAGGCGTGTGCCTTGGATTCTTCCAGCAGGAAGGAGCAACCTGCATGCTCTTAGGTTACACGGCGTGATTCCGTTTGCAAGCGCAGAGTAGGAGCCACACTTTCCCCAAGGCACCCACGCGTAGCAGAGTCGTCCCCCACCCTACCACGTCCCATTCGAAGTTGAATTACCCGGAGGAAAGTTGGCGAAGTAAAAGCCGCCCGCATTCTCACCTCCTCCTCGCTCCCCAAATCCCTTCGATACAATGAATGGAGAGCGGCCGCACAGCTGTGGCTCCCCCTTCCCGACTTACCCTCTGTTCATGGGCGCTGCTCCGCTGGTGCGCAGACCCCGCTCCTGGCCAGTAAGGAAGCGCCCCCGAGCGCGCATACGCGGGGCCTTTCGGGTCACCTCGGCCCCCGCGTCCTCTCCGCCAGGCCTCGGCGCGGCCAGTCCAGAAGGGCGGCTGCTCTTCCCGCGGGAGGGAAGGAGCCGTGTAAAGCGAGGCTGCCTCGCTCTGCCCTGCCTTGCCCTGGGCCAGCCCACTCGACACTGACGTCCCCCCGCCTGCCCCCTCCTTCCCTCCCCGGCCCACCAAGATTAAAGGGGATGGGGGTCGGCGGCGGGACAAGATGAAGGGAGGGCTCGGAAAGCGAAAGGGGGCGGGCGCCCTTCGGAAGAGCCGACTCGGAGAGCGGGAGAGGGAATCTCCCCACCGACAGGCGAGGGAGGGGGCAGGGAGGACGTGGAAGAAGCTGGAGGAGGATCCGCGTAAAAGGAGGGCGCTCTGCCGGGCAGCGCTGGATTGTGCGGGCAAGTGCCGAGGCAGCCGAGCGCCCCAGCGTTTTCCCGCTGGGGAGAGAGAGTTGCAGCCGGGGTCGCCCGCTCTCGCGCGGCGAGGGCGCAGGGGGACCGGGGATCGCCCAAACACACAGAGAGAAGCCTTGGCGAGGAGGAGGGACAGCGGTACCGGTTGGCACGGAAGAGAGGGAGCGGGATTCCTGAAGGAGTAGTTCACCTCTTGGGGTTAAAAAAAAAGGGGTGTGAAGACGTCTGCCATGGGGAAGGGAAGGGAGGGGTGGGTCAATGAGCTCCTCAAATACCCCGCAAGGGCTGTTCCCGGCTGCGCCTAATTCGGACACTGAGGGGTTCTTTTTCCCCGGGCCAGTTAACCGGACAACTGGCCAAACGTACTTTAATGCGGGCCCCGTGCGAATGAAGCCCGTAAGATTGGTTTATGACTCTGTCGGGAGGATCCAGAAATGTAGGTTACTTGCTTAAACCGTGATTAAGTT
Source organism: Charina bottae (assembly GCA_023362775.1). Taxonomy (NCBI): domain Eukaryota; kingdom Metazoa; phylum Chordata; class Lepidosauria; order Squamata; family Charinaidae; genus Charina; species Charina bottae. The sequence goes on from JALMGJ010000012.1 coordinate 2,394,922, forward strand.
TAAGCATGGGGGGGGAAAACAGCTCCGAGCCCTACAAGATATGTTGGGATCGCATTTCCCAGAATAGTGCTGGAGGTCCTTGGAATTGTCCCCCAGCACACCCGGAGGGCACCAGGTTGGGGAAGCAGCGAGAAGGCGGCTTTCTCACGAAACGGCAACCTGAGGATTGTTTTGCTGAGGGGAGGGGAGCGAAAGTAAGAGTGGAGCCACCCTGTAAGGTTGCGTGTATGAGAGCGAGCGCGCCTGTCCTGCCTACGTAGAAGGGGGAAAAAATCATCTTCGGAATGAGTTTTGGAAGGAGCAGCCGCCAGGCTCCCGTCTTGGACCGGCGAGGCGGAGGGCTGGCCCCGCGGCGAAGCCCAAGCAGAGCCTCCCGGGAGACGCAGGACGAGGTCAGCCGCTGCCTGTTGGCCGAGGGAGGCCCCGCCAGGCGGGGAGGAGTGAGCGCGGCAGACACAATAAAGGGTTCACGCCTGGAGCACAGCGCGGGAGAGGGAGGAGGGCTGGAGGCGGGAGAAGCCCCGCGCGCCGCAGGGGTGGCGGAACTCCGGGGCCCGGCTTCTGCAGACGATTAAGCGCGCGCTGGAGGGGGGGGGCTGGAATAAGTCGCCGCAAGGCTGGCCTGGCGGGAAATCTAGGACGGAGACGGAGGACGGGAAAGTAAGGCTGTTGCTGCGGTAGGGAGTTCCCGACAGCTCCGCAGCGGCTGCTTAGCCGCTTTCTGGGCGGGAGAGTGGGACGCAGCCACGCGCGCGCACGTTAATGGCCCTGCTTGAGTGCCTCCCTGCCAAGAATGCTGTTAAGTATCACATGGAGAGACGAATAACATCTTAAGATGGCTCCACTATTGACATGTTCACTCTCTCCATGCCTGTGGTTTGTATATTTTACTTTTTCATATTTTTAATAATTGTTTTATATTTTTATAATTGTAATTATATAATTGTTTTTATTTGATGTTCCACGTCCTCCCTGCCCCCTCCCCTTGCCTTTACAAGACAAATTTCAGGGGAAGCAGTGTATAAATAAATAAAATAATAAACATTTCTATTAGTTGGTTCCAAGAAATGACTGACTGCCATGCTATGCATCACAACATTTATTTATTTATTTATTTATTTATTTATTTATTTATTATTGTATTTATACCCCGCCTATCCCCTCCCTAACAGAGGACTCTAGGCTGCTTACAAACATCGTTATACTGTACATACATATACATCGTTATACATTATTTCATTAAACCGCGCGCCAAGGAGGGGGGTAAGGGAACCGACTCTTCTCTGGCTTCTGGACTACATGTCCCACGATGCCTTGCGTCAGAGCCGGCTGCTGACATCCTGTTGTTCCTGCTTCGGGATCCGTCGTGACCGCCGCCATTCAAGGGATCTTTCGTTCGGTGGAAGCCGACCCCCGACAGGACGTCAGCAAATTCTCCCACTTAAGGTGGTACCCAATTTATCTACTTGCAAGCTTTCGAACTGCTGGGTCGACAGGAGCTGGGACTAGCAACGAGAGCTCACCTCGTTGTGCGGGGATTCGAACTGCCGACCTTCTGATCGGCAGTCTACAGCTTCAGCGGTTTAACCCGCTGAGCCACCGTGTCCCTTTTTGTATATATATATATAACATACCGCATGTACTCACAAATACGCTGAGAATTTTAGGTGCCGAAATTGGGATGGGCTTATCCACGGATGGGCTCATCCGTGAGTACATACAGTAATACTTTTTAAAGTATCTGTATATCTTGTATATCAGAGCTTTCCAAACTTCATGTTGGTGACACACTTTTTAGACATGCATCATTTCACGACACACTCTTACAGCAGGGCACAAGGCAGGCACTAGGACCTGCGTGGAATCACAGCTGGTTTGGAGGCAGCAAGGCACAAGGCAGGCACTAGGACCTGCGCGGAATCCTGGCAGGGCTCGGAGGCAGCAGCAGCCGTGACACACCCAGACACTGCAGCCGACACAGAGTTTGGAAAGCGTTGTATATACTTGTGGATAAGCCCATCCACAGATAAGCTGAGTTTAACCAAAATACCATGAAAAATGGATAATCCACGGATTACCCATGGATAAACAAACTGAAAATTAAAACATACAAAAATTTCTAGAGTTGGCTTATCCGTGGGTGGCACATTTTTCATGGTATTTTGGTCAAAAATTCGAGGGTCAGCTTATCTGTGGATGGGCGTATAGGTATATAAAGTACCATGTATCTTACAATGTTTTCAAACAGTATTTCCTTCTCCCCTACATAGGGACATTAGAAGGGGGACTCAGAAAAGTCAAGATGGTTGCAATGCTTAAATTAGTGTAAACTAACCAAATATTGAATGTTTTACTTCAGATGCTGGAATAAGTTGGACTGTAACATTTGCCAAATAATTCCCCATATCTTAGCTCCTCCCAATGTCAGTACTGAGATCATACTGTCCCACAACAAAATTATCTGGTATACTGGTATACTGACAGGGAAAAGGTTATATTAGACTAAAATTCCACGTGTTTTGCAGGCAGGATCCCTAATCAAGATACTACATTCCTGTTTGTTCTTATTGTAAACTGCCTTGAGTCTTAGAAGTAGGCACTATATAAACATTTGTATAAATGAATATCTTAGTAATATTATGTGAGATAATCAAATAGTAAGGATCTTTCAAATATCCCATAATAAAAAGTCCACAATTTATTTTTTGTTATGATATAATCTGAATCAGATTATTTCGTTCTGGTGGCTATGTGCTATTACATAAATTAGAGCTATAATAATTGTGCAAAGATGTATTTTGGAATAAATCAGCAAAGGTCCCAATTGTTTCCCCCATCTCTGTTTCACTGTTGGATATTTGCAAACAGTGCCAATTATTTTCAGGAAGCGGTCCATTAATAGTTCCCCTAGCTCAATGTTTAAGATCAGCAAGTTTTAAGATGGCTGGGGGAATTCTGGGAATCGACGTTCACATATCTTAAACTTGCTGAGGTTGAGAAACACTGCCCTAGGTAAACAGCATTTCCAGACAAGCCAAATACCAAAGTTACACCTTTCTAGAGCATATTACTCCTGCATAGTTATTTATTCATTCAGTCGCTTCCAACTCTTCGTGACTTCATGGACCAGCCCAAGCCAGAGCTTCCTGTTGGCCGTCGCCACCCCCAGCTCCCCCAAGGTCGAGTCCGTCACCTCCAGAATATCATCCATCCATCTTGCCCTTGGTCGGCCCCTCTTCCGTTTGCCTTCCACTTTCCCTAGCATCAGCATCTTCTCCAGGGTATCCTGTCTTCTCATTATGTGGCCAAAGTACTTCAGTTTTGCCTTTAATATCATTCCCTCAAGTGAGCAGTCTGGCTTTATTTCCTGGAGTATGGACTGGTTTGATCTTCTTGCAGTCCAAGGCACTCTCAGAATTTTCCTCCAACACCACAGTTCAAAAGCATCTATCTTCCTTCGCTCAGCCTTATGGTCCAGCTCTTGCAGCCATAGGTTACTACAGGGAATACCATTGCTTTGACTATGCGGACCTTTGTCGTCACTGTGATGTCTCTGCTCTTAACTATTTTATCGAGATTTGTCATTGCTCCCCTCCCAAGAAGTAGACATCTTCTGATTTCCTGGCTGCAGTCAGCGTCTGCAGTAATCTTTGCGCCTAGAAATACAAAGTCTGTCACTGCCTCCACGTTTTCTCCCTCTATTTGCCAGTTATCAATCAAGCTGGTTGCCATAATCTTGGTTTTTTTGAGGTTGAACTGTTCTTTCGGGACCCTATCCACTAAATCTAGTCCCTTAAATCTATTTTTCACCTCCACTGCATATTCATTAGGAATATTAGTGAGCTCATACTTAACTGATCTGTGGGTCTTCCCTATTCTCTTTAGTCTGATTCTAAATTGTGCAATAAGAAGTTTGTGATCTGAACTATAGTCAGCTCCAGGTCTTGTTTTTACCGACTGCATAGATGTCCGCCACCTTTGGCTACAAAGGATGTAGTCAATCTGATTTCGATGTTGACCATCTGGTGAAGTCCATGTATAAAGTCGTCTTTTAGGTTGCTGGAAGAGAGTGCTTGTTATGCACAGTGAATTGACTTGGCAAAATTCTATCAGCCTATGTCCCGCTTCATTTTGTTCTCCCAGACCATGCTTACCTGTACTTCCAGGTGTCATTTGACTACCCACCTTAGCATTCCAGTCTCCTGTAATGAAAATAACATCTCTTTTTGGCGTATTATCCAGTAGGTGCTGCAAGTTCTCATAGAACTGATCTACTTCTGCTTCTTCAGCATCTGTGGTTGGGGCTTATATTTGGATCACTGTGATGTTAAATGGCTTACCCTGAATTTGAATCGAGATCATTCTATCGTTTTTTGTATCCAAACACTGCTTTAGCCACTTTATTATTAATTATGAAGGCTACTCCATTTCTTCTGTGGTTCTCTTGTCCACAGTAGTAGATCTGGTGGTCATCTGATGTGAAGTGGCCCATTCCAGTCCATTTCAGTTCTTGTTGTTGTTGTTCAGTCGTTTAGTCATGTCCGACTCTTCGTGACCTCATGGACCATAGTACGCCAGGCCTTCCTGTCCTCCACTGTCTCTCGGAGTTTACTCAAATTCATGTTCATTACATCGGTGATGCTATCTAACCATCTCATCCTCTGCCGTCCCCTTCTCCTTTTGCCCTCAGTCTTTCCCAGCATCAGGGTCTTTTCCAGTGAGTCCTCTCTTCGCATTAGGTGGCCAAAGTATTTGAGCTTCAGCTTCAGCATCTGTCCTTCCAATGAGCAGTCAGGGTTGATTTCCTTTAGGATTGACTGGTTTGACCTCCTTGCAGTCCAAGGGACTCTCAAGAGTCTTCTCCAGCACCACAGTTCGAAAGCATCAATTCTTCGGCGCTCAGCCTTCCTTATGGTCCAACTCTCACAGCCATACATTGCTACTGGAAAAACCATAGCTTTAACTATACGGACCTTTGTCGGCATGGTGATGTCTCTGCTTTTTAATATGCTGTCTAGGTTTGCCATAGCTTTCCTTCCAAGGAGCAAGCGTCTTTTAATTTCATGTCTGCAGTCACCGTCTGCGGTGATCTTGGAGCCCAAGAAAATAAAATCTGTCACTGCTTCCATTTCTTCCCCTTCTATTTGCCAGGAAGTGATGGGACCAGATGCCATGATCTGGGTTTTTTTAATGTTGAGTTTCAAGCCAGCTTTTGCACTCTCCTCTTTCACCCTCATCAAGAGGCTCTTTAGTTCCTCTTCACTTTCTGCCATTACGGTGGTATCGTCTGCATATCTGAGGTTGTTGATATTTTTCCCGGCAATCTTAACTCCGGCTTGTGATTCATCCAGCCCGGCATTTCTCATGATGTACTCTGCATATAAGTTAAATAAGCACGGTGATAATATACAGCCTTGTCGTACTCCTTTCCCAATTTTGAACCAGTCGGTTGTTCCATGTCCGGTTCTAACTGTTGCTTCTTGACCCACATACAGGTTTCTCAGGAGACAGGTAAGGTGGTCTGGTACTCCCATCTCTTTAAGAATTTGCCACAGTTTGTTGTGATCCACACAATCAAAGGCTTTAGCGTAGTCAATGAAGCAGAAGTAGATGTTTTTCTGGAACTCTCTTGCTTTTTCCATGATCCAGCGAATGTTGGCAATCTGATCTCTAGTTCCTCTGCCTCTTCGAAACCCAGCTTGCACTTCTGGTAGTTCTCGGTTCACATGCTGCTGAAGCCTAGCTTGTAGGATTTTGAGCATAACCTTGCTGGCATGTGAAATGAGCGCAATTGTACGGTAGTTTGAACATTCTTTGGCATTGCCTTTCTTTGGAATTGGAACGTAAACTGACCTTTTCCAATCCTGTGGCCACTGTTGAGTTTTCCAAATTTGTTGGCATATTGAGTGCAGCACTTTAACAGCATCATCTTTTAGGATTTTAAATAGCTCAGCTGGGATACTGTCTTCTCCGCTAGCTTTGTTGTTAGTAATGCTTCCTAAGGCCCACTTGACTTCACTCTCTAGGATGTCCGGCTCAAGGTCAGTGACCACACCATCGTATTTATCAAGGATATTAAGATCTTTCTTGTATAGTTCTTCTGTGTATTCTTGCCACCTCTTCTTAATCTCTTCTGCTTCTGTTAGGTCCCTGCCTTTTTTGTCCTTTATCATGCCCATCTTTGCACAAAACGTTCCCTTGATATCTCCGATTTTCTTGAAGAGATCTCTAGTCTTCCCCATTCTATTGTTTTCCTCGATTTCTTTGCATTGTTCATTTAAGAAGGCTTTCTTATCTATCCTTGCTATTCTCTGGAATTCTGCATTCAGTTATTTATATCTTTCCCTTTCTCCCTTGCCTTTTGCTTCCCTTCTTTCCTCAGCTATTTGTAAAGCCTCATCAGTCAGCCACTTTGCTTTCTTGCATTTCTTTTTCTTTGGGATGGTTTTAGTTGCTGCCTCCTGTACAATGTTACGAACCTCCATCCATAGTTCTTTAGGCACTCTGTCTACCAGATCTAATCCTTTAAATCTATTCCTCACCTCCACTGTATATTCCATTTCAGTTCACTGACATCCAAAATGTCTATATTTAATCTTGCCATCTCACCAATAACCACATCCAATTTGCCCTGGCTCATAGATCTTACATTCCAGGTTCCTATGGTGTGTTGATCTTTAGAACATTGGATTCGTCGTTCACCACCAGCACCGTCGGCCGCTAGCCGTCCTTTCGGCTTTGAGCTAGCTGCGTCATCACATCTGAGGCTAGTTGAACTTACCCTCTGTTCCTCCCCAGTAGCATTTTGACCATCTTCCTGTTGGATTGTAGACATATTCTTACCTTTTTGTACATCTAAATGTGAATATATATTCATGTAGTAACACCCCATTTCTTTAATATAAAATAAATGTAGGCCCATGGAATCAAGGTCCTCACATCGGATCTCCTTTGCATAGTTCAAATATATCAAAGCGAACATTCTTGAGGAGGCTGTGACTCATCAACACTTGTCAAGAATGTGTGAATTGCCCTAGATTACACTGCCCTTCCTGCCTGGATGACCCTTGTAGAAGGAGATAAGTTGTCTTGTCCTTGCATAAAGGATGTAATTCAGGACTGCGCCATCCAGGGTTATAAAGGATAAAAGATAGTTTACATGTAAATGACCTGACCCAATACATCTCTTCCTGCTCAGACAGGAAGATGGGAGGAGGCATACAAGTCAAGGTAACTGACCTGATTGGGTAGAAAGGATGTGCCATCCCAACGTGGGTCTTAAGGTAACCTAGGGTATATAAGGTGCTGTAGGAAGGGGGTCCTGCGCGATCGCCCACCTAACAGCCTGCTGCCTCTGTCTTTGCTCTTGGGTGAATAAACTCCTAACTTCATGCAATTTGTCAGTTTCTTTACTCCCGGCTCAGGAACGAATCCGGTAAGATAAAATTTACTTCTAACATTTCGACCTGGGAGTCCCATCTTCCAATGGTATACCGACATATCTCTGGTTGTACTGATCCATTTAGTTTTCATGGCAAGAATACTGGGGTGGGTTGCCGTTCGGAAACCTATGCCCTCATTGTGGGAGGTTGTGCGGATCCAGAATTGGCCTTTACAGCCACTTACGGATCCACTGTTAAAATTTTACCCTTGGAAGACAATCTTACTCGGCTACGAGTGATCGCCAATGATGATAATGAGATGATGACTCCTGCATAGAGTAAGAGTCAAATAAAATAATGGCAACAATTTAATTAACAACTGGCATAAACTGTGCTCCATATGTATATATTCCAATTACATGGATATTTTAGTAAGTTTGTACTAAATTTATTATTTATTCTAAATCAAAATACTTCATTATTATTTTATAACGATCTCTTTTTGTTTCGTGATGATGCTGAACTCTTAACTCTTAACTCCTGAACCCATCCCCCCTCATTCTATTGACCATTTACTATAGCTCATTTTATAATTAGTCAATATATAAGCCGTCTCAATCACAGTAACTCTCGGCAACCTGCAACAAGAGCATACATACTTCTTTGTTTATACTTAAGTAATACAATCAGGTTTCAAATAAACATTTCCATCCCCAATCTCAATCTCTAGATGCTGCCTGAATTAAAGGATACATTGAAGTGGGTTGTATTGCTCAATACAGATTGGTTTAGGTTCATCTCATGAAGTATGAGAAGTGGGTATGATATTGCAGCCGTAATTCAACATTTTCAGCAATAGGATTTATTTGGAACTGTCAAATATAGATCTAACCAGAAATGAAACCTGAAACAAGTCTCATCTAGTTGATACAAAATACTGCAACAGGTTGGTCAAATAGAGAATATTGTTAAATCCTTATATCTCTAATACTGTAGTATAAACCAATCTATGCATCCTTCCTCTGGAGCACTAACCTTGCTTTCATGGCAATACACCTAGGTTTATGGCCAAAATTAAGCTCTTGCTGTGTGATTCTTCACTTACAATCTTGTCAATTTACATATTCACACATACTATTAGGAACATTGGCTTTAGACTCATTATATGAATAAACTGTGATGGAAACTTGTAACTCCGCAAGGCAGCTTTAAGATGGGTGGACTTAACCCCCCAGAATTCTGGGAGTTGAAGTCCACACATCTTAAAGTTGCCAAGGTTGAGAAACACTGATCTACACAGTAATGGGAATTGGACCCAGCAGAAGATTGGGTGGTGGAGAGAGATGACAGTGGAGGCATTCTCTGATTTTCTCACCCCACCCCAAACACGACACTGGTTTTAAGGTAGGACCAGCCCAAGGTAATTTTCAAAGAGAAAAATGGTATCCTTTCCCATTTCATGCTATAGTGGCTGGACTGGTAGTTGAATTTTAGATCAACAGAGATGGCAGGGCAGCATCTTCCACTACACAAGGAATGCATCTTAGAGAGTGCAGAGCGGGTTCAATGATGCACAACTCCCCTGCAGCATTGTGTCTTGTTTCCTTGTATTCACTGTCTAATTGTCTCCCTCTGCCTAAAGATGGGGATAACTCTGTTTCAGGTTTTTCTCTGCAAGTATTAAATCCCTCTCAAATGAAGTATTAAAATAGCATGTGGGCCAATTCTATAAAGTATAAATCCTGATTAAATGGGAATTAGCTCCAGGTATACTTGCATGGGATTTCAGGGTAAGTTTCTTGATTTAATTGGATGAGAACAATGTATTTTGTTTTGATGGTGCAGAGGTACAGTGCCTACACACAGTGTATAAATTCACTGCCAAAAGAAATTAATTATTGATAACCTTCACCTAATGTAAACCAATACAATGCATTTACAAAGAAGAAATTAACGCTGGAATTACTTATCCAAAGGTCAGGATGTTAAACAAAATTAGCTTTTGGATAACACTACAATGCAATTGATTCAGGAATATAATTATCAATATAGTAAGAACTGCATTTTTCTTCAGTTTTAATCACTAATTGATTTGACATAATTTTCAACTCTGATAATTTTGATACTTTTACTCCCACTTTTTGCTTACAGAGATTATTTTCTCTTTCTCTGCCCCCACCCCGCCAGCCCAAGCTTTCTAGACATTAATCAGAACAAAAGTATAAGCAGGATGTACAGCCTAGAACTCAAAGATGCAAAATCTACGATTGGGGTGGCATATATTACACATTTTGTGAAACTAATAGATAAATACAATGTCACATTGTACAGTAAAAATCCCCCCGTATTCAAATAATGACGCAACACGTCGTATGTCAGACTTACCCAAAATTACTTGGCTGATTGAAAGGACTGAAATGGAAAAAAGAACAATGTTTGGAAACTAGTTTAGATTCTTTGGAGGAGGCACAGCATCTGTACAATGCTCAGGCATGCTTTCAAAAGGCTTGCACACCAGTTGTAAAATATTGCTTTGGAAGTGGTTTTACTGAGAACATTTTCCATTCCTAAATTATTAACATGATACAGTATGAGGAAACTTGGATAATCTTCAGAATGTGAAATCAATTTAACCAGCTGATTCAAAATTGTGTATCTTTCCATAAAAACCACTCATTCAGTCAAGAAAAACAATAATGGTAAAATTAGGAGTCATAGGTGGCCTGTGTGGAAAAAAATAATGAATCAGGAAATGCCTACAAATGCTCATCAAGTAAAAGATTTTTAAAAATTATGCAAATGCTGATTTCTGCAAACATAACATAAGAGTTTATTTTTTTTCTTCAAAGGGTTCCACAATAATGTTTGGCATCAAGGTCAAACCTAAAAGAAAGATTAGGAAGCCCATATGCAGGGGTCAAGATGGTTCAACATCCATACAAAACAAGCGGAGTTTTGATTATACCATCATAGCCACCATCTTGACTCTTTTTAACCACACCCTGCAAACACTATGCTTCCTTTTTCCCAAGGGTGAGATATCTTAAAGCCAAATAAGATCTTGAACTGAGAAGGTAAGCAACCAAAGCGGCATCATCTCTTTATAGAGCAGTGTTTCTCAACCTTGATAACTTTAAGATGTGCGGACTTCGACTCCCAGTTCTGGGAGTTGAAGTCCAGACATCTTAAAGACGCCTGTAGAGGAAGGAGGCCAATAGGCCAGGAGCAAGGGAGGGCGGGGCTAAGCAACTTTTCTCCTTGCTTTTTCTGTCAGGCTGCAGCCTTCTCTGCACACTTGCAGCTTGAGTGGAATGTCGACTAGGAGTGTGTAATACTTGTTGAAGTTCTTGTAAAATTTGTATAGCTCTTCTGTGCGTGTCTGATACAAGCTTTCCAAAACGGTTAAAAGACGATGACAAACCCCCCCCCATAGTATTTAAGATGGATAAAGTAGAATAATCCTAAAATAAACAATTCGTAGAAACAATACTAGACCATTTCCTTTTACACATTTAGTAACACAGCCAATAAGATAGAAGACACTTTGGAATTATTCCTAGGAAATGACTCATTCATGAGAAAGAATAATAGCTATTATAATAACTAATAATAGTTGGATGATACGTTGGAATTGAAGTTTGGATTGTGCACATGTAATGATGGCATACTTTGCTTATGTATTGCTCTGTGCAAGTAGGTCATAACCTTGTTTAGGCAATAACACATTCTCTTTGTTGTAGAGATGTTCTCAATATGCAATTACAGAATTGTATAAATCTCAAGTTTTTGTTTTCTTCATATCAGCATCTCAAGATGAAATGTTTCACTGATCAGTGTCATTCATTGGGTATCACAGTGGACATCACATTGTCACATAATGGTAATAGTTTGAAAATTTATTCACATACTTGAACAATATAGTCAATCCCATGCCCCTCAGTGTTACAACATGTTGTCATTGGAAGAATGCAGTGACTGACATGGCTACTTCCCATGCTAGCATCATCTTGCAAAAAAGGAACTAATGCAGTTGGTGTGGGAATGACCTACTGCAGACTAGATTTCTGTAGAGACCAAAGAGTCAAGATTAAAGCTTTTGAAGGTTTTCTTTGCAGGGCTGAATACTGTTTCCAATCAAGTGTTCCAGTTTTTCTAACTGGTGGAGACTGTTAACAGAGATCTCCATTGTTTGGAGCATTTACTAATATGTCTACTAACCAACTGTAATTAAATCCACAAGTACCTCATTTTGAGTAGGATAAATTATTATAATCCCAGATAATTGTCAACTCTGTAAAGACTGCCTGTTGCTAAAAACTGCATATTGGAATTCTGGTTAATAAGCCCATCTGACTATCCGGCTATCAGAGAAGAAACAAATCAAAGAGGAAAGAAGAATCTAGATAATCTTAGCTGTGAATGGACAAAGGGGAGTCATAGTAGTGAAGCTTAGCGATTGCAACAGGTAGGAGTCACATTTGATAGGAAACCAGGCTCTAGAGGAAGGGGGAAAGAGTATGATCTGACCTTGAGGCATTACAAAAAGCAAGATAGAAAGGAGAAATATGATAAAAATCAGGATTGGCAATAAATAAAATATAAAATCACATTATTAAAGTTCTGGGGAGCTCAAGAGTTGCATATTATTTTGTCACTTTGCAGTTGGATTTGTTTCTGGGGAAAATCTATCTGTGTGGTCGCTAAGAGTTAACACTGACTTGATGGCACATAATCAATCAAAAAATTGGATTTATAAAATTATGACTGTAATATGGGTTGTTTTTATTTCATCCAGAATGCAGTTTCTTGTTTTTAGCATAAGTTAAGACTTACACATGAAAATTATTGGCTTTCAGGAATTTATATAGGGTTGGAAATAGGAAGTTTTGTCACATCTAAGGAGCAAAGTAAGTTCTAATGTCCTGTTACTATCTATATTACAGTTTGTTGTATAAAAAGAATGTTTCAATTTGCACTAATATGCTCTGCAGCCCTCCTTATGCATAAACAGGTGGCAAAATCTGGTTGACTTTGTCCTTAAACCGGGTCAATCATGGTTAACTCTTGGATGGGAGACTTCCAGAGAACATCAGGGTTGTAGTTTAGGTTGGGAAGTAAAAAAAAATAAAATCCTAAAAGATAGAAATAGCAGCCACAACAGAAAATACTAAGCTAAAGCACTCCTTTTAAACTTTTAAACAAGAAATTGCTGTACAGTATGTGTGGATGAACTAGATGAAAATGATGATCATTAATCAAAACAAGGGAGCCAGTTTGGTGTACTGGTTAAGGCATCAGGCTAGAAACTGGGAGGCCGTGAGTTCTAGTCCCACCTTAGGCACAAAGCCAGCTGGGTGACCTTGGGCCAGTTAGTCTCTCTCAGCCCTAGGAAGAAGGCAATGGCAAACCACTTCTGAAAAACCTGCCAAGAAAACTGCAAGGACTTATCCAGGCAGTCTCTGAGAATCGGACATGATTGGACAGATTAAAAAAAAATCTAATCAAGGCTAAATTATATGTGTACCTGGATTGAGATGGGCAGCTGGAAGGTAAGATGTAGCAATCTTGATAGATTCTCAAATAGATGCCATCAGTATACTGAGCAAGGAGACAGACTGGGAACAGGGTGTCAATAATTATAGAGATATTTGCATCCCACTTGTAAATAGAGCAGTATTGTGATCTAAAGTTGTACTTGTACCAGCTAATGATAATTAAAATTTACCACAAGTTTATCAATCTGGTGGATATGGGTGGGAGCTGGGGAAATTTGCTGGACTGATTCAACTGGGTATGTGAAAGCTTCAGCAGCAAGAACTAAATCTGTTTCTGACTTTGTGAGCCATTTAGAATGCCAAAGGCTGATACTTCCGACACAACTGCTTTGAGCTGTTTCCACACTAAAAATGGGAGCAAATCCTGGCCTTCAAACAACAGACTTTTATGCACACAGATGGCCAGTGATGTAACTGGGGACAATTCACAAAATCCCAAGCTTCTCTTTGAGACAATGAAAGCTTTCATGTTAGTTCTTCATTTAGCATGCAAGAGCCATTCTGGAAGATCATGTAATTTTGGACTATGTAAATCTTTATTTCTACTAAACAGTATTCCAAAGGATTGTTTAAACAGCTTTTACCCTAAAGCAAACATTAATGTGTTTCCTTTGCAATATATCCTTTTAAAAATAAGGAATGTGCTCCCTCTGCCAATAGTGTGCCATAACTGTCTTCAACTACATTCTTAATACACTTAAAAGGAGTCATTCCAATTTAGCAAGACTTCTGTATCAGAAAGGGATTTCTACATACACAGTTGATAAGAATTGAGACTGCAAAGACCATCCCTGGTTTTTTGAAGAGCATAAGCACAAGCTAAGGAGCAATACTGTAATCACATCTATATATGTGGGAGGGAGAGAGAACCAGAACATTAGCTCAAGTGTACCACTTATCTTACATTAAGCCAGTGTTTCTCAACCTTGGCAACTTGGAGATGTGTGGACTTCAACTCCCAGAATTTCCCAGCCACACATCTTCAAGTTGCCAAGGTTGAGAAACACTGCATTAAGCAATGAGGGCAGAACTCATAGTGGAACGCTTTCCAGGTATGAGACAACGGTGGTGTCATTCCAAACTCAGTTGCTTCTCACCAGGTGTATGACACACAGTACAACGCAATATCCACAGGGTTTAGAATGCAAGTACAACATGCACACTTTGTACATTTGGGAGAAGTAGGACATGCTAGAAGTTTTTGTACAGTTTTTGAGGAGCAACATCATAGCGGTTTTCAGGTGTTTTGAAAAGAAAATAAATATTTTCTTACAATCCCTCAGAGGAAGTAGAGATTGGGGTGCCACTGCCCCCCCATCCACCTCTTGCCAATTTGACTAATGCATTTCAGAAGTTTATTTTATCAGCTAACCCAAAGTTAATTTCGGTTAGTTTATCAGCTAACCCAAAGTTACCCCCCCACACACACACACACTAGTTAATGCCAACAGATGATTCCCTGGCCTATTTTTCACACCTTACATAAGAATGTACCCTCACCAAGCTCCATCTGACAAGTAATGCAGCTGTTATAGTAACATAGTTCTGAAATTAATTGAACTCAGCAACTCATGGAAATTGCGCTTGACCTAAATCCATTATAGAAAAAGGGGAGGAAAAATCCTACAGCTTTGAGGGACAGTAGCATCCTAAGGCGTGTCTATGATTTTCTCGAGTGAGAAAATTGACACACACATGCGATCTAATGCTTGCATCAGTCCACATGATACTGTGTTCCCTTTAGTTGTGCCAGAATGGTACTGCCTGCAGTACTTGGAAGAAATTTTGAAAAGGAATTCTTTGCACTTCTTAATAATATCTGAATGTGGAGATATGGCTGGATGGGGAAGTTGTTCAGGGAAAGCAGCAGGCAACGAAGTGGCCAAACACTTCATTTAGCACCGCAGCATAGGAAACTGTCATTCTGAGTCAGACGATTAGTCTGTCTCGGGGCTCTGTAACTTTTTTGTGGCCGGGAGACTGCACTTTTAATTTTGCTCCAAAGACTGCAGGGAGTGGAGTTGGTGACATAATTGGACTTGAGGGATTAACATTTTTTGGCCTTCTTTATATTACTAGTGGATTTGGGGATAGAATGGGTGTAATCTGCAAAGCTTTAAGGCACCCTTTAAGATTTGCCCAACCCAACCTCTCCCTAAAAATGAGCTGAATTTGGTCCTACCAAGTCTGAAAATGCTGTGGTGGTGATGACTGGCGCTGCAGGTTGCCTACCCATGGTCTCTCTGGTCCAGTATGGTCAACGCTGAGTGGCAGTGGCTTTTCCCGAGTTCAGGCAGGTTTCTTCCAGACCTACCTAGAGATGCCAAAGATAGAACTGAGAGCAATTCCTCTTCTGCCTCCTTCTCCTGGAGCTCAAAATGGCTTACATGGGGATTTCCTTTCATTTTATCCCCACAACAAGAATTATTTTAAGATAGATTGGGCAGAGAGGTTGGCCCAAAAGAAACCAGTGAGTTTCTATGGCTGAGAATGCTCAAGTGCTGTTTATTTACTAAAGGTTTACTGAGTTTTGGCCCAAGGATCAAGGGAGACACTGGAGATTTCTGGATGTCAAGCAGCCTGCAGTGTGTGAAATGATTTACATCGATAAATCTTTCGCTTTTTAGCAGCACCTCTTGAGGTGGTGGTGCAATTTTGCAGTGTTTCCCTAGAAACAGTCTGTTGGCAGTTTAATAACCACACAGCAACATAGTACTAGCAATTCCTGTCTGTATCTAAACTTTTATCCATAATAACTAATTCAGGTGGACTTCTTTTTTCTCTCACAGTTGGATTTTGTTTGCTTTTCTTCACAATCCCGCCAAGCATCAAAGCAATCAAAATGTCAGCAATACTGAATTATGTACGATGAACTGATCCATGGCCAACAGTATACAGCTGAAACACAAATTGGGCTTTCTGTTAACGTAGTTAAAGTGATGCTATTGATCTGAGTGAGATACCCAACGTTTCTGCAGTTATGATGGAGTCCTCTATGGGATTGCCATAGGTGAAGCAAATGCTAGAGGCAATTTTAGTGTTCAGTCAGAAGGAATTCATAAAAGACTGATTTTCAAAAACTACGAAGTCAGTGGTGTTTGGGAGAAAATTAGACTGTGTACACTAGCTCCCTCTTAATAGTAATTCTGGGCCAAATGTTTTGATAGAAAGCTAACTTTTGCATATTTAAGCTATCATCATCAATCATCATCATCATCATCATCTAACTAACCTTGGGAAAATAATATTTGGAAAGGATACCTTTCATTTTGTTTGTCTCCACCACTGTCAACAGAGCAATTTTAAGTCATGAGGGGGAGTCGGGAAGGTATTGGATTCTCTGTGTACCCAATCTGCTAGGGTTTTCTGAAGTAGGAGGTTTCAACCTTAGAAATCACCATGTGGATTAATTGATGTTGAATTCTGGACTCCAAGTTTGCAATCCTACCTTTGATGTTGGAGGGGGTATCCAAGGAGGAAACACAGGACCATACCTAAGTTAAGTGCAAAGTAGAAGAATACATTTAATATTTAAATACTAACAGCACAATCCTATGTACATTTATGCAGAAGTAGATGTACATAAATGCAGTACATTTATACACGTAAAGTTAACTTTATTCTCAAGTGATTATGCACTGGGCTGTTTCAATGGTTAACTGAAAACCTAATTGGAGCGGTAGTGGAATGGAATGAGTTAGGCATGTTTTAGTAGGTTAAACTTTTCTGTCTAGAAGAATGTACTTGTGAGCTGGCAAGAAATCAGCATGTGAAATAAAGGGAAACCATGAAGCCACACCATGTTTCTCTTTTGCTTTTGAATCTGATTCTTCCCTTGTTGGTTGGGTAAGTTTGTATATAACCTTTACCTTCTGTAATTTATCTCTAGCTGCTGTGTTTTCAAGGGCTGATAGAGAAAATTGCCAGCCAGATTGGGAAACAGCTTTGTCCCCCAGGCTATTGGATTCTTGAATGCCAAATAGGTTCTTTTAGGTGTAATATGTTGGATATGTAAAGAATGTATATTTTATAGTAATTATGGATTTTTATTAGTATTTTAATGTTTGACTGAAATTGTGAGTTAAAGAATGTATATTTTATAAGAATGTATATTTTATAAGAATGGGTATTTTATAGTAATTATGGTTTTTTATTATTATCATTAGTATTTTATTGCTTGAGTGAAATTGTGAGCCAACTGCAACGAAATTTCATTCTATTGTGCACTTGTATAGTGTATAGTGGGATGACAATAAAGTTATTATTCTATTCTAAAATCCTATGATGCAGAATGGCTTCCCAGGGATTGTGCTACAACTCTGTCTAACTTTACTAGGCATACATTTTGTTTGATTCAATAACATTTGGGAATTGAAGTCAGATACACTTGGACAGTCACATATGGTGTTGGTGTTAATGTTGCACTAGGACAAGAAAGAATTAGGTTCAAATTCCTGTTAAGCCATGAAATGTCCTGACCATCTTAGCCTAAACCACCTGATGTGGCTGTTATGAGAATAAAATTGGAGGAGGAATACTATGAATAGTGAGAGCCAGGTTGGTGTAGTGGTTAAGGCATCAGGCTAGAAACCGGGAGACCGTGAGTTCTAGTCCTGCCTTAGGCACAAAGCCAGCTGGGTGACCTTGGGCCAGTCACTCTATCTGAGCCCTAGGAAGGAGGCAATGGCAAACCACTTCTGAAAAAAACTTGCCAAGAAAAATTGCAGGGACTTGTCCAGGCAGTTGCTAGGAGTCAACACTGACTCAAAGGCACCCCCCCATGAACATTATCTTGAGTTCTCAAAGGGAAGGTATAAAGGCAACAAATAATAAAATTTATTGAATAACCATGCAGGAGGTCTGGCTGCACAAACTTAAACCTTTATGCTTACAGATATATCAAGTGTTCATCATACCAGTTATTTCCTGCATGGATATAATGTAAAAATGCATGAATTGCAACAACAAAAAAGACAACTACTAGAAGAAATAAAACAAAATACTAAATATCTGCTGAAATTATTTTTTTTAAAAAAGGAAACCCTCCCATCTGCTACTTATCTTCTGTTTGGACCTGTGGTATAAAAAGTGGTGTGTTTTGTCTGCATAGCTATAGTTAGAATAAGTACAGTCAAGAAGAAACACTAGGTTTAGATATATAGAACATACTCTTCAAAAGCCACAACCAGCGACCCTAGCAAAGCCACAGTTCACTGTGGACACATGTTGGCATCTAAAGCAATGACAAAAATACGGGGTTGATTTTTATGAACGGCCTTTAATTCTTAAAATATCTGAAGGTTCTGTATAAAGTTATGACTTATATTACAGTCCTCTGTGCAATGCTGAATCTCTCTGATGGGGCCGGGTGCATATTTTGACTTTAGTACGTGTTACTTTGCTTCCTGTATTCTATTTTAGCAATCAGCTCTGACATTCATATGATGACAAAGTTATACTTTAAAAATTTTTAAAAGCTACAAAAGTTAAACTGAACATACCAACAGACATAAGCATAATCCACTTTGATTCCTCTCTATACAGTATATGCTACCTCCAGTTCTACTGATGAAATACTGTAAAGGTATAAATGACCTAAATAAATAAAGTAATTGAACATAAATGATAATAATTTAATTATGTATAATAAAATCTAAGACTTTAATCCTAGACTTAAAATCTAAGAGACAGAAGTTGAAGAAAGAGAGTTTCACCAAAAAAAGTATAAATGAATGATCTTTGAAATCTATTAGATCTTTGACAAGACCTTTTGTTGCTCAGCGGGTAAGACGCCAGGCTTGTCGATCGGAAGATCGCAAGTTCGAATCCCTAGCCCTGCGTGCGGAGTGAGCTCCCGCACTAGCTCCAGCTCTTGCCAACCTAGCAATTCGAAAGCATGCAAAATGCAAGTAGATTAATAGGTACCACTTCGGTGGGTAGGTAACAGCGTTCCACACGTGTCATGCGGCCACATGACCGTGGAAGCGTCTTCAGACAATGCTAGCTCTTTGGCTAACAAATGGAGATGAGCACCGGCCCCTAGAGTCGGACACGACTGCACAAATGTGCGGGGGGAACCTTTACCTTTTTACCACCACAAAAGTAGAATCTGTGGAAATAAGGTCTATTTATCAAATATCACTAGACCATGAAAACAATGCAAGAATTATTTTGGGCCTGTAGGTATAAATATATTCACTCCTGTTGCTTTCAGAGCAGTATATTATGGTATATAGCTTTGATATAATGCTGACTTCTAAGATTACGGTACAAAAGAGCTGATAAAAACATTTACCTGTTTACAATGTGCCTTTTGCCTTTGTTTCCTGCTAAAAAATATGGATGTTCATATTTCTAAAGAAATTACATCAGCAGAAATATAATAATTAAAAATATGGGTTTAAGTTGTTTTCAAGATATTTGATTGCTAATGTTTCAGGATAGATCACATTCTTGGCAAGACGCTGAATCAGAGAAAGCTTTCAGAGCTTGCACAGGAAGTCAGAAACTTCAGCTGGGAAATGTATTGGTTAATAGAAATATCACTACTTTTTGACAATATGCAATTTTAATGCTGGGGTAATTATTCTCTTGGGGTGGGGCTATGAACGGCACCAAATATCTTATCTGAAGCCTAAGAAGAAAGAAAAGTAGTTTTTTAAAATAACTATGTTGCCAAGCACCATTTGAAAACCCAATACCTACATTCCAGAGAGAAAGATTCCATTTCTCTTCTGGACCATGCTGATCTGGCCAGAACTCCTGTCAACCCAACAGTTCGAAAGCTTTGCGAGTAGATAAATGGGTACCACCTTAAGTGGGAGAATTTGCTGGCGTCCTGTCGGGGGTCGCCCACCAAACGGAAGATCTTGGAATGCGGTGGTATGACGGATCCCGGAAGAACAGCTCCATCTACAGGACGTCGGCAGCTGGCTCTGACGCAAGGCATTGTGGAACTTGTAGTCATGGATGAGTCGGTTCCCTTACCCCTTCCCTTAACGCGCGGTTAATTGAAATGTATGACAGGAAAAATGTATAACATAAATTGTATATGTAAGCCGCCTAGAGTCCTCCGTTAGGGAGGGGATAGGCGGGGTATAAATATCAATATAAATAAATAAATAAATAAATAAACTAGGGGTGGTCCATAGGAGTAACGGAACATTCCAGAATTCCCCAGAACATTCCATTTCTCGGAGTAGGTTTTACACATCCCTAGATAGAATTATTTATTGTAATAAGAGTCCAATTGATCAGGCAGGTCAAAACCAAATTTAGTTCTGTGTTTTATTCCCAGAGTGGCCAACCTAATGATAACAGGAAGCCCTCAACAGGACATTCTCGCTCTCCTAATTTCAGATGCATATTACTTAAGACAGGCTGTTATTTTGTCTCATATGCCACGAAATCTCATAGGTGCATCTCACTGTTTGTACAAACAACATAATTACGAAGAACTTCATTGCCTTTTTATGACATCCAAAATCAATTGCCTGAGATAGCTCCCTTCTCCCCCCTTGATGGGAGGAGTAGCCTTGGCCCTCAAGCATTGGTCTACCGGATCTGAATTTCCTGTATCAATTTGCTGCTACCTACTGGTCATCCAGATTTTTGTAGCCCACATCTGATACCCTGACTCAAGTCAGACACAGGGCAACAGCTCTTCCAATTAATTTCCTCATCAACTGGAATTCAGAGATACAGGATCTCACCTGCAATCATCTTAAGTATCCTTGGAAAGCTTTAACTTATTTATTTATTTATTATTTAAATTTGTATCACCACCCATCTCCTCTATACCAGGGAACTCTGGGCAGTTGTTCTATGAATTCAGCTAATCCCCTTTTGAAAGCTGACCAACTTGGTGATTTACACTATCCTAACTGGTTGTAATTTCCACTGTTTAACTAGATGCTGTGTGAAAAACCATTCCTTTTGTTTGTTCTGAATTTCCCATTATTCCATTTAATTCAAGAACTTAGGTCTTGGTATTTTAATTAATAATTGTATCGAACATTGCATCCACTACATACTTTTTAAGACTCAGGGTGGTTTATAATAAAAACAAGCAATTAAAAATAACAGTAACAATATCACCTACCTAATGGAGAGAGACCCTTCAGTGTGCCCTCTCGAAGAATGCATGTGTTGCGCCGAATCTATCTGAGAAAAGTATAGGTACCTGTACTAATAGGCATCTGGGTGCCAAGCCACAAAGGATTTTGAAGATAAACATCAGCACTTTGAACTGGATCCAGAAGTTGACCATGACCGCAGCATATATGTAAACATTGATAAATCTTCTATTTCCAGTTAGCAGGTGGGACACAGCATTTTGGTTCAGCTGAAGCTTCTGAATTGTCTTCAAAGGCAGCCCCATTTGCAGTGTGTTGCAATGTAGTGATGGGGACATGGGTCATTGCTGTCAGGGTCCCCTGGTCCAAAAAGGCCTACAACTGCTGAACCAACAGAAACTGGGCAAAATCCTCCTTACCCATGCCCCCATCTGCTGCTCTACCAAGAATTGTGAATTCAGGAGGACCTACCTGCTTCTTTAAGAGGAGTGCAACTCTGTCCATAGTCAAACTCGGAATCAAAATCAAGCTAGATCAATCACCACAAATAGTAACTCCATCTTGCAAGGAATTAATCTGAGCTTGATTAGATCAATCCAGGCCTTCATAGCTTCCAAGCATCAGGACAAGATTGTGATGGCATCTCTAGTCCAGTCTGGGGTGGTACTGTACAATTGAGTATCGGAAACATTCTGCTATCTCAGTCCAAACTGACAAATGACCTCCCCAAGTGGGAAGCCCTGTGAAATCCCACACTGGACCAACCATGGATATGATCACTGTTCTCCCATGCACACCGACTGAAATCAGCCACTTAGAAAGAAGTGAAACCACTGTAAAACAGTCTAAGTCCCAACTCTCAGAAAGATACCATGGTTGGTGATACTAAATGCCCCAAAGAGGTCTAATAGGACCAGAAAAGGACATATTTCTTTCATCCCAGGTCTTGACACAGGTAACTAACATGTTCTCTATAGCTTATATCCTCATCTCCGTCTCCAAAAATTTCCCAGAAAAGCAAAGGTTGGGTGCTAACATTAGTGAATATTTATCAAAAAATGGCTGATTAAGGGAAAAGGTGTACCACTGCCTATTTCAAGGTGCCTGGCATCAGCTCCTCTGTTAAAGCCGTATCAAGCATCTCCTGAATCCAGCCATCCTTGCCTTGCTGAGCCACATGAATAAGTTAGTTGGGTCATAGATAAAGCCTAAAGATGGCAGAACTCATGCCACAGAGGGCCCTATTCATACCCTTGATCTCTACAAGCTCAGAAGAATCCCAAGTACACTCACAAGATGTCATCCAAGTCATCTCACCAGATTCAGGCCAAATTGGTTCTAGGTCTGATTGAAAGTGAGCAATTTTATTAGCAAAAAAACTTGCAACCAAGCCATGGTGGCCTCCCCATCTCCATTGTTCCATTGTGCAGTAAGAGTGAAGAAGTGAGCTTGTTTTGCTGCTTTTATCACCATGGCATACTCCCAAACATGGACATGCAACCATGCATTCACTCTGTTTTCCTTCATTGTTACTCTAGGCATGTCTTCACTTGCTTCATCTCCCACAGCTACTCAGTAAACCAAAGAACCTGCTGGAATCTATGAGGGAGGAGAGGCGGCTCAGAGCAATTTTGTTCACTGTCCTTGCCATCTCTGAATTCCAGAGATCAGCTAGGCACATGGTGAAAATGCCTGCAAGATTGCCAAGAAATTCCCCAAGCACCCCCAGAAAACCCAAAGGGCCCATTAGGCACTTGGGGCAGATCATCTTAATCAGACTGCCATTCCTTTGCAGGTCAAGCACGCCTATATGCATGTTTACCAAAAAGTGATCTGACTACAGCAAGGGATATTGTGAAAGAAAGACTAAAACCTAAAACCTTTCTACAGTCTCTAATAACCATGCTGACTGGAGATTATGGAAATTAAAGTCCAAAGTATTTGGAGACCGCCGTACTCTGCCATAGCCCAGTTACATGCTTTCTTTTAAATGAATAACTTCGAATGAAATATCCTTTTCTCATAGAACAGTTTCTCCAACCACTCAACAATCTTGGTTGCCCCTTTCCAGCACATTTCCTAACCCTAGATCATCCTTTTTGAAACGCAGGGGAAAGAACTGTGCATGGTACAAATGTGGTTGTATCACTGATTGCTTAAATTAACAATTTTTAAAGTTCCATCTTAAAGATCCCTAGCATTGAATTTCCCTTTTATAGACCTTCTGCACATTGGGTCAATTTGTTAATATACTATCACAACTCTAAGAACCTTTAGTAGTCAATCACTGCAAGTTTAGACCATATCAATATATGCAAAGGCAAGGTTTCTATATCATTTTGTCTTCGCATATTGAACATATTATCATCAACCACTTATTCTGGACAGATTTTCTTGATAATCCCTTTTTGTTTATACCATCTCCTAAAATTATTTGATGTTACCAACAATTTGGTTGCCTTCCAGTTCATTATTAATTTGAGGTAATTATGTACAAATTAAAAAAAACTCTTATAGCAGCAGAGATTGTTCGAGGATACTAGTTCTTCCCTATGTTGTGATAACTGATGATTGATCATTGCATCTGTTTTTTTTTAACCAGTTACTGGTCCATAAGAGGGCCTGGTGTCTTGTTCCAAGGCTGAATTTTTAATAAATGTGTATAGGATTGCCCTGTTCAAACTGCAGAACTGAGCCAGAGACTTTAAATGAAGGTTGGACAAGCAAAGACCTTGTAAATAGTAGGTTGGACAGGAGTGTATGACCCCTTTTCAATCTAATCTAACTTTGCCTCTGAAAGTCATATTCCAAAAAGTTAATAAGGCCAGGGTTAAAACATGAAATCAGAAAAAAGGTTATTGAAATTAAAATTAAAATATTATTTAATAATTTCTTACAGTTTGGCAGCAGTTTTTAAAGAGGTTCTGTGGGTTTCTAGGATAAGAAGTTGTACTCATGGGAAAGTTGGAATGCTCTTCTAACTGGAAATGTGGGAAGGAAAAGGTGAATAAAGAAATACCAAGACAATGCAACAATCTGCTTCTTTCACTTTTTCTTCTCAACTCCTTCAGCATCCTCGCCCCCCCACCCCCGCACCAATGCTGACTGCTTCAGGCAAATATTGAAATCCAGGATCTGACTTCAAATGTGAAAGAATTTAGAAACCCGTACCCCCCCCCCTCCACACATGACTCAGAGCTTTCCAAATGAAATAATGTTTCCCAGCTGCTGCCTAGCAGTTTTGGAAAGGCAGCATCACTTTACCCTCTGCTTTGAACAAAAACTAACTTCCAAATGACATACTTATGATTTCAATAGAACTTCAAGACCAATCAAATGTGAAATTAAATTGCTCAGATTCGTTGAGTAAGAAATAAATCCAAATGACTGAAATTGAAGGTGCCAAGATAAAATAAAATGATCCCAGAGTCCTTTACCTGTATCCCTGAGTCTATGGAATGCTTGGTGTATCATTATAAGAACACATGTATCTTATGTACACAAATGTAGCATGGCAAACCATTTTTCAAGTCCACTGCATATATAATCTTGCTGTGCAAATTCCTACAACCAAGGCCCCCAGGCACCCAATGCAGATGGATCACAGCGTGGATCCTCATCCGGGTAGAACACAGGGACCGAGTTTTTATAGTAGTGCTGGAGTCGCAACAGCAGTTTTTTCACAATGTCAGGATATTGTTCTGACAAATCATTCCTTTCTTCAGCATCATGAACAATATCATACAGCCAAAGCTTCTTTGTGGGTGGATCCAATGACAAAGTGTTTGACTCATTGAATAAAGATGGTGGTGGAAACCAGTGGCTGCAGCCTATAAACAGGAAAGGAGAAGATCAAAGGTTAGTTGGGAAAGTATTAGCCTCATAACTGGAATCCAACATGTTTGCAGATCTGGGTTCTTCAATTTCATTGACATGGAATTGAATTTGCCACCTAGAATGTGGTTTTGTTGTGGTAATGGGTCAGTTCAGATCTGCCAAATGAACAAGAGAATATCAGGTACTGTGAAGAGAAATTAAACATTAATATGAATAAGGATTCCTGATATAAAATGTATGGAAATGTGTGTGTGACAAAGCCAATTGGCTGCAGTTGATTACTTTTTGGCTTGTTTTGATATTTTCCTTTAGATCTCACTATACCTCATTAATTCCTGTGTGTGTGTACACAGGAAAAAACAAGTCACAAGACAGAGATAAGCAATGTTTTTCAAGATACAAGAAAAGGAACTTAAGTGCCACCAAGTGCACAGTCTCCACATTAAACTGCATAGTAATTTAGCTCTTCCCTTTTTCAGAGTGCTACTGTACCATCATCAACATTCAAAAGAGATGGCTTTTCTATTGACGTCGTTCTAGGTTATTTTTGTCTTTTCCCCCTGATATTGTTTCTTCAAATCTTGAGCATTTTAGAGGAAAATAATATTTTTAGATCTGATGGAAACAGAAGATACATTTAAACACTGGAACAAGAGCCCTTCTATTTGGCTATCTGGACTGGTTTTGAAATTCTGGTGAATTTTGAAATGAAGACAGCCTTTTAATCACATAGTTGTATTTTACTGTGAATCATCCTGGAGTATATTGCACTGAAGAGTAATATATTAATGCTTTAAGTCAGTGTTTCTCAACCTTGGCAACTTGTAAATCCATACATCTTAAAGTTGCCAAGGTTGAGAAACACTGCTTTAAGTAAAGTAGGCTGAATCCTCCATCTTTTGTTCTCCTGTTTCTTTCAACTCTATGCATCTGCAGAGGAATTGGTTGGGAAAGAAGAGGTTGACTTACCTTTTTATTGTGGCTGAAAATGTGTTATGTTTTTTAAAAAAGACACCCATGTGAACACTCATATTGGCTTTCATTCCTCCTATATTTCCATTCACTCCAGTAATTATGATCTCACCAAGCATAGCTACTGTGTGATCAGATACTCTTTGAAAATACAGGTTGAAGGAGAACCCTGCACTGCTACAACTGTGCATGCACAGCTGTTGGGGTTGTTTTGTTTGTTGTGTTTTCTGAATAAAGGAAAGAATGAAAGATGAATTAAAAGAGAGCAAAGAGTTTCAAAGCAACACTGACATAAATAAGACACTTTTCTGCAAGTATATTTACTTATAGGTAATTACAGTCCAAACTTGGTGCTTGAACTAGAAAGAAGTGGTTGCTATTACTGAGCAAACTTGCTTACAGTCATAACCTCCTGCAGTTTTAATGGATACATTTGAAGAAAATGTTCCATGTTTTCTTCAGTCAAGAGCTTATTGGCAGGTTGATAGGTAGATAAAAATTCAGGATGAATATATGCTGTATTCACCTCCAGAGTATATTGTGTAATTATCACAGGAAATATAGGTGATGAAACCATATGCTTATGGTGATGGAACACTGATTATCTTATCCAGTCAATTAGCTGCTTCTTTACCCAATTTTTTGGGCTGATGGGCATATCTGGGATAATACAAGCACGGCTGTCTTCACACAACAGGGGAAGTTATAATGTTGTTTCTCTGGTTTATGGCAATGAATGTTGTATGATCCTAGTCAGCTGTATAAATACAGTCCAGGTTGTGAATGCCCTTTTAAAATGATGGGTATGGCTAGTCACAAAAAATGTTATTATCAGAAAGCAAATGGCCCCTACCTTCACCTTCCCAGATGCTCTGTTCCATTCCAGCTAGCTTTGTCTTTTTTTCAAGGCGTGTGGTCATACCTTCTGAAAGAGTTCATTCTGCAAGAATGGTTGTGAGGCCTATAAAGGGCCCAGATGCATTTTTGCAAACAAAGACCATACTAAGGGTGGGTACTTTGTTCTGGTCAACTTCCCCTTTAATTTTGTTTAATTAATTAATAGAATCTTTAAAAAATTCAACTCAGGGAAGGCAGAGAATCCAGCAGGAGCAACACAGGCTCAAAGGTATCCACATCGCCAAGTCCTGCTCTGAAGCATCGGTTGCTGTCAAAATGAGTATTGTCAAGTACCCATTGTTCAGCAAAGATTTTTCAAGTACTGCTAGAAATTTACCTGGATTGCCTGTGAGTAGTTTCCATTTTCCATGTCGAATTGCAGCATGTATGGAGGTATTGAAAATTGAATCTTCCCATGAAAAATAATTATTCTGTGATGAAGTTCTGTGGCTGCTGCCAGTACCTAAAAGGACATGGGAAGCTAGATGAGGATAATTCTGCAAACATGTGTGAATTCAGATTAAAATTAGGTGGCAATCAGTATTAAGTACTTCAATCCTATTGTGCATTTTGAAATAAATACTTCAAAGTGTTTACAGATATGTTTTGTCTAAGGACAGAAGAAACATTTGTACAATGTTCAAAGCAAGCCTTCCCTAACTTTTCTTTTTAGATTTTTTTATCCCTTTATTTTTATAAATAACTCAAGGCGGGGAACATACCTAATACTCCTTGGCACCTTTCAGAGGATTAACAATACCAGAATTCCCAACCAGCATGTCCCTGGTCACCCTGATGGTGGTTAACTGTATTCTTAAATTTTAGTCAACTAGCTTCATAATTTATATAAATAAATAAAGTTTTAATTATTTATATAAATTTATTTTATTGATTTATATAAATTTATCAGCTTTGGCAGGTGCTAGATAAGCTACACCTTATAGCATAGTCTCAGTGAACTGTGCTCCAATAAACTTTCATTTAGATTATTTTAGGGCATCCTACAAAGAACTCTGAAGACAATCTGAAAACCACATTTGGAGCAAAATGCAAGGCTACTAGGATGCTGAGAGTAGAAGTACACAGGGATGATATATTAATTTAAGATGGTTGTATTGAATGGTAATCTCTACATGGTAGCCTATGTTCTTAAATAGGAGTATGTGATATTCTTCCAGACTCCAAAATCAAAGTACATCATACCCAAATTAACCTAATTTTTTGGGCATGTGAAACAGAAGATTCCATCAGTGTGATTTTCATCCCTGGTAGTAAGTTAGATGCACAAATAACAAATGAAACACGATTTGTTGCATTTTCATGATACTCAAAACTTGTTCCATCAACCCCAGTGACATTTTATCACCTGTATAGATCCTCTTACTTCCTTCAGGTATTCATGAATGTAATAAATATGATGGAATCCTGTTTTCCTTGATTTTATTAATCAAATTTATCACCGCCCATCTCTACCGCAGTAGACGTTGGATGTATAGGGATTAGTTGGTTTTTAACGAAGTTTTTACTAATGTTTTATAGTTAGTGGTTTTATATTATTGTTACGTCCTGTTTTTAAGGAAAGATGGACTGCAAATAGAAACATAAATGAATACAAAACAAATCATACTATAAAAATACAGAGAAGCTAGCTGAAAATAAATAACCAACATTTGAGCCAAAACAAAAGCTAAATAAAAATGACTTCAACAGCAGGCAGTGATCAGCAAAGCAGGAAGAGTTTTCAATTCCCCCAGGAAAGGGAGCTCTGCAGAGTGGAAATTCTTGTGTCTGGAGGTCTTCCACCCTTAAAAATAAGAATCCAGGTTCAGGCTATATTTTGTAAATGTAGAGTTTTATTTAAGTTCCTTTTCTGCATACAGCTAAAGACATGTTGCTGTTCTTCCTTCTGAATTTCACTTGTCATATCACTGTATTAAGCATCCTGGAGCAGAAGAGTCCTATGCTTAGCCCAGGATATTCTTAAACCTTGTCCAAGATCAAAGAATGGAACTGTGGTAACATTAGATACGGTATATCACAACTGAGATGTCTGTTAGATTCTCAACAACCACATCATGATTAAGGCAAGATACATAAAGGAGCTAGTCTAAATAACTTTTGAGAACTTTTAGGCAAGGAATGAGACACCACTGATTCCTTAAATACCATAGAACCACAACTCCCAGCATCACTAGCCAGTATGGCTAAAGATGGGAGAAGCTATAGTTCATAGTGTCCTCTAGATAGCTACCATTAGCCTAGCTGGCGTGATCAATGGTGCAGCACGACATGAGCTCAAGTCTAGTAATATCTGGAAGACCACATATTGCTCTCCCTCATGCACCCTTGTAAGCATATATACTTTACAAGCCAAGACTTTTTATAGGTTAGTAACTTTTTACTAACTTATTCTGAGAAGGGCAAACACTTCTCTCTCTCCTGAAATAGCTCATTTCATTTCCTCCTCCTTACAACCTGTGAGTGGAAGCATAACAGGGATGGAATGCCTGTGGGCAGTTTTTTGTCACTTAGATTTAACAAGCCCAAGCTTAATTATAAGGCTATGTTAAAGTTATGTAATATGGTCTTAGCAATTATGGAACATTGCATTACCTTCAAAACATTTCCCATGTGTGCTCTTACTAACACAT
Organism: Charina bottae; assembly: GCA_023362775.1. Lineage (NCBI taxonomy): Eukaryota > Metazoa > Chordata > Lepidosauria > Squamata > Charinaidae > Charina > Charina bottae. Next base: position 2,424,291 of record JALMGJ010000012.1, read on the forward strand.
AGAACAGATTTGTGATGTGGGTTACTATTATTATTATCACCCAATATTATAGCTTTCCCCAACTTGCTGGACCTCCCAAGATGTGTTGCTCTACAACTACAATTCACAGCCAACTGTGCTTGCCAGGAATTATGGAGGTAGTAGTCCAGTATATCTGGAAGGCCACCATATTAATATTGGAGAGTTGAATTGGAGAGGTCACTTGCCTCAGGCTAGTTCAGGAGGGGGCCAGATTTTTTCCGTTCTGACTAAAAGCAATCTATCTGTATCTTTATATGCTGTATAGTGTTTTATTAGGTGGTATGTGAAATCATTGGTGAAGAAGTTCCTTTTCTGAGGAGTGCTGGCAATTAAACAATTCCATGAGATTTGATACGTTTTTTTTTTAGAACAGGCACTTTCCCACACAGTTTATAAATGTAAAACAAAGCCAGTCCAGCTCATCCTAAAGTTCCAAGATAGATTGTGCTAGTTTGTGCTTTTTCCTTGATCTCTGTAAATTTCATTATACTTTTAACAGTTTTCTTGCTCCTCTTTTAACGCAGAACAGGAATGAAGGGAAAAGAGTGCCAGATACCAGCTGACTGAGAAAAATCAGCAACAGTAAAATAGCACATGGTATTTATTAACCAAGCCGGAAAAGTCAGATCTTATATCATTTTGCATACATTCCATATGACTTCTTGCAAAGCGATTGAAACTTTCTTATTTGCAGTGTAGAGAAGCAAACATCATAGAAACTAAACTGTGATCATACTTCAGATTTAAAAGATTTCAAGATTGTCAATATCTATTCTGGGGGGGGGGGTTCAGAGCAGAGAGAAAAAAAGAAATACAAGTTAAAACCTCAACTTACGTTATCTAGAAACAACAGAACTACAGTCAGACAAAACTACAGTCAGACAGAACTACAGTCAGACAGTAGTTCATCCTTAACCATAACAAATTTGTTATTTTCCCATATTTTTTTAAAGATCCGCTCAGAATCACTCTTTAGATGGCAGTCGTCTTTAATTTGGCACCCTCCAAACTACTATGCTATTGTCCAGGAACTGTAAACACTTCCTATTTATTTAGGTGTTAGAGCAGTGTTCCTCAACCTTAGCAACTTGAAGATGTGTGGACTTCAACTCCCAGAATTCCCCAGCCAGCAAGGCTGGCTAGGGAATTCTGGGAGTTGAAGTCCACACATCTTCAAGTTGCTAAGGCTGGGGACCCCTGTGTTCCTCAACGGGGTGGGGGGGAATAGAGAAAAACTTTGGACTTTTTTTTTTTTTACTTTACAGGAACAGGAAAATTAAGGCAAATAAGTAAATTAAGCAAGTAGGAGTATGATATACCTATTCTCTTTAGAGTGCATTTTTTGTGGAAACCAAGGCAAACTGGATGTTTGTGTTTGCTGCTGAATTTTAGTGATATGATCTGCAGAGTTCCAGAGGTCAAAACAATTATGTCCAGAGCTTTCCAGATTAGGAATGGCTACTTTAGGGATAGAAATTAGTTGTAGCATTGCGTTCATTTGTCTTATTAAGATACTTACCCACCATGTGAAATCCAGCAATACTGAAACATCGGTTTCCCCCGCCTCTTCCCCTTCACTGCTTCTTACATGTGGCTTCAAAAGCTGGGGATCTGGTGGGGGGTAGGGTGGGGGACGGGATTTCCTGCCTCCCATTTTAAAGCTACCTAAGCACAGAACCATTATCCCATCCTATGGTAGTGACTTCTACCTGTTCAAGGTGGTTCTGGAGAGACATACTTCCTAAGACTATGCAGTGACCCAGGTTCAAAGGGGAAAATGTGATTCAGAGTACGTGTGGGCACGCAGGTTGTACCTGTCGGCAAAGTAAAGAAGCCGTATTCTTTCCTAGGTTCATCTTTGAACTGCACAACACTAATCCTTCCTTTTGTCCGTTCTGCACCAACTGCCATCAATTTCATTAGTGGGCCCAAATATTAGTGTCATGCAGAGGGGGAAAATCCTTTTTCCCCAATACCATGCATAATCATGTAGACATCTTCCAAGTTTCAGAATCTGTATTAGTTTTTTACACATTTACATACATATTTTTGGTTCTTTTGTAGATTTTAAAATTTTTATTGTTTTGGCACCTTGATCCAGTGCTGCGCCTTTTTCAACAAGTTACTCAGCTTCTGCTTCTATTATATGAAGAATGAACAAAATTGTCCCTTTGGATATCCAGGTTATCCAGGACTGGTGTCTACTGATCCCACCAAATTACAATATAATTAAATGTATTGTTTAAAAGGCAGAAAGCTCGTAAGAACATCAAATATCATGAAAATTAGCATTCTCGCTTTAGACTTTGTAAGCTATCATCATGCAAGGATATTTAAACATCCCATTCATAATGTGAGATTGTGTGATGGAAGTCAAAACCAAAATAGATTGCTGACCTCTGTATTATAGTGTACTCTATACTCTATGAATAAATACTCTATGAGTAAATAATTAACTTAATGACCAATTAAAAAAAAACCTTTTATTGCATCTTGTAGTCTTTAATAATTAAAGATGGAGACTTTAATCTTATACACCCTCATTTGGGGATAAATACAATTGAAATTGGTGATGGTTAATTCTGAGTACACCTATGGAATTAGTAGATTTAGAAATGTTAATAGTCCTGCTTTGGGCAAGTATGCGGGTTATAGCAACCATTCCCAGTCTGGCATTCTTCAAGTTTTGTTGAACTACAACTTGCAAGACCAAAAGCCCTTGGCCATGATAATTGGGAATTTTGGGAGTTGAAGTCCCAAATGCAGGAGTGCCAGCTTGGCAAAGATTGAGTTACAGTTTCACAGTTGCAGCATTTACCTCAAAAGCTCATTATTTATTTTACTCGCATTCACTCAAAACTCCAACAATATTATGGGTACAGCCAATAAAAGAGTTGAGATATAAATAGATACTCAGTATATAAAGAAAAGAAAAAGAAGGGAAGATAACCAAATACATTCTTTAGTCTGTGATTAAAATGATGAGAGAGAACCAGGCAGAGAAGGATTTTTTTTCTCCTCCTATATGGCATCTGATCAAAGGGCACATGATTTTGGTGTAATTTAGTGAAAACTCAACCACAAAAGTTAAGGCATTCTGTATTGCAGGAGATTTGTGATCTCTTCTGTCAATGAGTGGACAGTATATTTTGTGGCCTGCAAAGAACACTGAAACCATATACTGTAAATGTAATACTTAGTTTGGAAGGCAGAGCTATGCCCAATCATCTTTCCACAATGCATTTCATATGAGCAGAGTTTCCATATATATTTTTTTCTTTTTAGACTTGCTTGCTGCCCCTCCCCCACAAACTTAATGGAAAGGGTGGTAAGGAAAGACTTTGCTAACAGTATAGATTATTACATGATTGCAACTGCCAAAGTATTATGACTAGCAAAATGGGGCAATTCATCTGCAAAATCTAAGTACCAAATAGTTTATTCAGTCTTGAAGATAGAATTGGTCCAAGCTTGTCATAATAATTGTCATTCTAACTGAGCACAGAAAAGAGCCTTCTGTCTGTGCTCCTGCCCTCTGAAGATGCTGGCCACAGATGCTGGCGAAACATTAGGAACCACAACTTCCAGAACACGGCCACACAGCCCAGAAGACCCACAACAACCATCGAACTCCGGACGTGAAAGTCTTCGACAATACTTGTCATAATAGTTTACAGTACAATCTTTTTGGTTGCTTTTGGTGGAGAATGTTTGTGTGTTATACAGCAGGTTAGGATTATAAGGGAACAATTTTGTAATTTCTGGGCATGTCTACATGTGGGAAACAGGTGTGCTATCCCATGCTAGCAGAGATTTTAAGGAATTCTATCAAAAACAAATGTATTAATGCTTTCCAGCTTACCTGTACATCATCTCTGATGTTTGTGTACCTATCAGGACTGTTAAATCCATCCAGAATTGTAGGTGGCTTATCTAAGTAATTATCCAGATAACTAATGGATTTATACACTGAAACATGCCTCACTTTCAAAGAATTACATTTATTTTTGCCACCACTGTATATTTTATTTATTTATTTAATTTATATCCCGCCTCTATTATTTTTATAAATAACTCAAGGCGGCAAACATACCAAATACTCCTTCCTTCTCCTATTTTCCCCACAACAACAACCCTGTGAGGTGAGTTGGGCTGAGAGAGAGTGACTGGCCCAAGGTCACCCAGCCGGCTTTCATGCCTAAGGTGGGACTAGAACTCTCAGTCTCCTGGTTTGCTATTGGCTCCTTCCTAGGGCTGAGAGACAGGGACTGGCCCAAGGTCACCCAGCCGGCTTTCATGCCTAAGGCAGGGCTAGAACTCACAGACTCCTGGTTTCTAGCCCGTTGCCTTAACCACTAGACCAAACTGGCTCTTCTTGCTGTTTATTTTAATTATCCTAACTTGCTCAGACTTCACTGAAAGTAGTCAAAGTGAAGCTCTATTCCTTTCTTTCTCTCTTAAATTTCTTAGGTTTCATTGATCCTATGCCCCACATAGACTGATGGTATATATTCATACCAGGGGTTCCATAGCATTCTTCCTGTTCCTTATTTGACAAAAACAAATTCTATCCCATCTTATTCTCTGACTATATTAGGAAGAGTGTGCCAGACCATGTGCAATGAGGCTGGCATATTAAGCATCCTTCTTTTCTGTAAAATACCTCCTAGTAAAATATTATGCTACTTTAACCTTTGTTATTGTACTAATTTTCCCCTTTTTGTCTCTTTTCTGTACTAAAATGCATTGCATTATGTGCTGGGGATTATCTATAATTCCAAGTTTATCAGTTGTACACAGATTGGTTCATGTACTGTAAGTGTTAATGAGGATGGACAGTAGCAGCAAGCAACAGCATTAAATATGCAAGAGATATTTGATTTAAATGTCAATTATCTGAACAAAAAGGACCTGCTAACACTTACCAGTTCAATATTTAATAAATGGCCATTCTTAAAAAATCTTATTTCTGTCTTTTTTTCACAATAATCATATGTATTCTTTTAGCCATTTATTCCATACTTCTTAAATAATCTCTCTATCCCAAATCACTCTTATTGTTTCTAGTTGTGGTTAAGGCTCCAGGCTAGAAACCAGTTTGGTCTAGTGGTTAAGGTGCTGGGCTAGAAACCAGGAGACAGAGAGTTCTAGTCCCGCCTTAGGCATGAAGGCCAGCTGGGTGACCTTGGGCCAGTCAGTCTCTCTCAGCCCAACTCACCTCACAGGGTTGCTGTTGTGGGGAAAATAGGAGGAGGAAGGAGTATTAGGTATGTTCCCCGCCTTGAGTTATTTATAAAAATAATAAAGGCGGGATAAAAAAATCTAAAACAAAATTAGAAAATGTCTTTTTAAGGAAATAAAGGAAATGTCTTTCTAAGGAAATAAAGGAAATAAGGAAATTTCTAATTCTCCTTTATAGGAATTAATATACTAAAAAGTTTCTAAAAGATTTAATGGGAACTTGTGGTCAACTACATTGAATTCATTCATTCATTCATTCATTCATTCAATCAATCAATCAATCAATCAATCAATCAATTTATATAGCTGCTCTACCCAGCACACAACTAAGGGTGGCATTAATTTGATAATACCTCTCAAATATTTCAGAAGAAATTAGCAGTCCCACCACATATTATCTTGCTGATCAGTGGATAGTAAAATGCAGGAAATGCCAAACTGTGCTCCATTCTTCATCTCCCTTCTTTCCCTTAACCAGCAACCTGATCCCCCTCAGGGGCTAGCTTAGATGGGTGAGCAACGGTCAGAGTGCTTGCCTGACTGCCTTTAATGGCAGCAACTTGCTCCCTACTAGCCAGCTAACCCAGTGGTCAGTGGGAAGGGCTCTCCACAGTTCTTCAGGTCACCTTATTTGTGGCTGGGAGGCATATGTAACCCTAAGCAGCTGACTGCTCATCTACACCCTACTGTAACTGAGCCTGTAAGCCAACTTACAGAGTTGAGAGTCTTACTTACAGAGTCTTACTGAGAGCCAGTTTGGTCTAGTGGTTAAGGTGCTGGGCTAGAAACCAGGAGTCTGAGAGTTCTAGTCCTGCCTTAGGCATGAAAGCCGGCTGGGTGACCTTGGGCCAGTCACTCTCTCTCAGACGAACTCACCTCACAAGGTTGTTGTGGGGAAAATAGGAGGAGGAAGGAGTATTAGGTATGTTCGCCGCCTTGAGTTATTTATAAAAATAATAAAGGCGGGATAAAAAAATTAAATAAATAAAACTCAAGTCTACCTGGAACAACTGTATATTGCTTCCCTGAGTTTATATAGCTGGTTCTTGGTCTTCTGTTAGTTATCCTGAGTCAAAATTTAGATTGTAAACGCCTGGAGAGAATGGTCCCTGATACCGGAAAGAAAGCCTAAACAAACAGACACAGTTTCTTAAAAAGTTCCCAAGATTTTGGAAAGACAATAAATTAAACGTATTGAAATTTTCATGAAAGTAAGTTTTAAATAAATAAATGAAAGCACGCTATGTGCACATACACACATAATATAGATACACAAACACACGGGATTTCTATCAAAACTGGGAAATGCAAAATCTACTTTGCAGATTCTTAGTGTAACAAATGGAAGACAACTGTTTAACCATACTCTAATCCAAAGCAAAGGAAAAGTGCTTCAAGCTCAAAAGATGGTAAAGCTATGTTATTTTGAATGGTGCTTTACAGAAGTATGCATGTTCCACACTCTCAGACATAGCCATGTTATGCGACCCCTTTCCCATTTTTTTTAAACTTCAGGAATTCATGAAGTTCCTTTGTATAAGACAATATAATTGAGAGCAGGAGGTATAAATGGGCTAAAAAAATTAAGTACATTCTTCCATTGGCTAATTAAAAACATTCAAATGTATTACAGTACTTGTTTAAGCTGAAGATAATGTACACAAAAAGCCTTGTGTGTACAAAGACCAGAATAGTGGGACTATTTGTTCAGGCTGGTTAATTGTACTTTATTGAATAGATGCTCATTAACAAATAAAGGCAAGTTTCTTATTTACCCTGTTGTACCGTACCCTACCCCAAGAGTATAAATTCTGTGCAGTAGAAGTAGTACATCAGAGGCATTCAGCCTTCATATGAGCCACTGTACCATACTATTGAATCCCAGCAAAAGCAAACGTCACACTCTATCATTGCCACCATAAAATGCCAGGGACCAATTCTGCCATTTCTTGAGCTATAGCCATAGGCTGGTATTATCAGAGACTCCATAATCACAAGTTGTAATAGTCTTCCTCAAAGTAGTTTTCTCCCTACGCACTGGGGCTGCTGGCCATGACATGGTTAAGAAGTCTGTAGCTGTCTAGCCTATGACATGCTCTCCTAACCCCTGCCCATCTTGGCTTATCTGAACTAACCAAAAGGGATTGACAGCATGAATGGTGAATGCCTCCTTGTGTAATGAAATGGTTCCACCAGCCCTATGGAGGTGGTAGTCTAATCACTCCTAAATAATCTTTCCCTGACTCCAGAGGATTACACCAAGGTAATTAGCATTACTTTGTCCACAGTGCTACTTAACAATGCTATTTATGAAGCCACTGGGGGTAGTCATCAGAAATGTTGGGCACAGTATTATCAAGATGTGATAACATTTGGCTCCAGTTCTCCATAATATCTGAATTAGGAAAGGCTGTGTGCATTCTGAACTGGTGTCTAGATGCAGTGATGGGATGGATGATGGCCAATAAACCACCCAGGGTCCCTCCTTGTGGGGGAGATGGGCGGGATATAAATGTGATAAATAAATAAATAAAATAAAAACACTGAAACTGAATCCTTGCCAGAGCCCCTAGGTTTGGAACTGGGGGATTTGCCTGTCCTGAATGAGGACTGCTCTCCTCAAAAAGACTATAGATAGTTTGGGAGTGTTCCTAGAATCTTCAATGTGGGGGGAGATTCAAGTGGCCTCTGTGATCCCCTTTATCACCTTTAATAGCTTCTCTGTTATGCCTTTTCCTAGACAGGGACAGTCTAGCTATCTTGTTAATACAGAGCCAAACTCATAATAAGGTAATTTGCTGTATGTAACTGATTACCCTTGCCCTTGGTATGGAAGCTGCAACTGGTGCAGAATGTGGTGGCCAGGTTGCTGGGGGTGGGTGGGTGGTACTTGGCCATACGCACCTCTCATTTCTGCCAATTAGCTACCAGGCCAGGTTGGAGGTTTTGTTTCTGAAATATAAAGCCTTAATCCATAACCAGGTTATTTGACCAACTGATTTCATTCTTACAGACCTGGTTGGTCATTAAGATCAAAGGAGGTCCTACTGTGTGTGCCAAGGTTGGCAAACACCTTATGGTTATTCAAAGGACAGCTTTCTCTAATGTTGTCTGCCACCTCTAATGCCCTCCACCCTGAAATTCATAAGGAATTGTATTGTATATACAATATTGTATCTTGTAGGTGTCTCTTCACTGAGGATTTATTTGTACACCCACTGAATGAAATGGTTGTTTTGCTTTTGCTTTCCTTCCTTTCCCATCTTTAAAATACATTGTTTGCTTTTATTTGTTGTTTTCATTATCTTATTTTTTATTGTAAAACATTTCAATATGGGATTGTATTTGAAGTAGTATATAATCATATAATATAGAATGTATTAAATAAATATCAAATAAACAAATATATCTTGTTAATCTTTGTCTAACATGGGCTCTTCTGCATATAAAATATGTTAGGTAAACTGTGGGTCACATAAAACCTCCAATTTCCTATTTTCGTCCTCTGGAGTTCTTCAAAATTATACTGGTGAAATTCACCAGCAATCATTAAGTTATGGTGCATACCATTTACCACCAATTTTCTGTAGGAAATTAAATGAAGTATGTGTGTTTGGCTAACACGTCAATAAGTTTAATGAACCTATTAATGTTAGAAATAGCATTCCCCCACAAACACCAAAAAAACAGACTACCCATATAAAATGGGTCCAAAATACCTGTCCTGTCCTGTCCTGTATGGTGATCTGCATCACCACCATGAGTTTTACAAATGTAAGCCACCCCAAAAAATGAATAATGAAAAAGAATCGTGGCCCCTAGACACAAAAAGGCTGAGTGGTCCTTGGTACAAACCACACATTCGACCAAAGTCTTTTCTTGTAATTCTGCTTAGGCTGAGACATGCAGACTTCTCTTTCAGTCTTCCTCAGTTTGGGGTGCTCCAGATACGTGGTCATACTTGCTGGGGATTCTGGAAGCTGAAGTCTCATCATATGTGGAAGGCATGAAATTGGGGAAAGCCTCTCTATATTATTTGTTGGAAGGCTCTGTTTCTGCTGGGTTACCAAACCTTTTAGGGCATTCCATACAGTTTGTATCGATAAGGAAGGCACACTGACACTATAACTGAAAACAGTTGGCTTGGGGGTGACAAGGAGCCTATGCAGCTCAGCTTTTAAATATGTGCCAATATGGCCTATTATTTTTCTAAAGGGCAAAATTAAATTGGATATGGTAAAGTGTTCTAAACTTTGCCACTACTGAATTTTCCACCATGAACATTTTCTGCTGCTGTTGTTGTTATTTACTTTAGATACTGCTGATCTACAGTTCCCAGCAGTTCTGACCACCATAGCCAATGGGGAGTTTTAATTCAACAACATCTGGAAGACTATAGGTTCTCCTGCTGTGTTTTATTCAATAAAGTTTTAAACTTTACCCTTGTGTTAAAGTTACACCATAATTTAGCAGTTCAACTAAGATTGCCCTTCAATGATTACAATAGATTTTCCCACCTGGTGCACACCAAATGTTTTTGACTACAATTTCCATCATCCCAATCCTGGTATTAGGGAAGGTTACATTTGCATGACACAGTTGCTGTCTGTAGCTTAACTGATCTCAAATGGTTCGTTTGTTTCAATGTTGGCTTTAGTTTGTTTCAATGTTGGCTTTACATCAGATATGCATAATTTAAGGCACATCATGTAAAAAATGGGGGGGGGGAGAGGGAAGGAATAAGCTCGCTATCAGACAAGTGTTGCAATCCCAGACAGATATTAAAAGTAAGAGGTTTTATGAAGCTCTGCATGGATTGCCATATACTATTGGTGAATTAATTTTTCCTAGATTATTTAAACAGATCTACCTACCTGCTAATTTGGATTTCTTATTTTTTCAGCCTTAAACATGGTTCATTCTATTTCCCCACTGAGATTTAAAACAAAAATTACATTCACACGTGTTTTTATATGCATTTCCCCCAATATAAGCAACTTTGCATGTTGTTCTCTCAAGTATAAGAGTAATTTCAAGGGATGACAGTGTTTTTCTTTGCAGCATTGTTCGAAAGAGTTGAACCAAACCAAAACAGGTGAGCGTAAGGCATTATTTGAACACAGTCACATGAACGCACAAGCACACACACAAATAACTAAATGATACCATTTCCTAACTTACATTTTATACACAGAAACAGAGGTTGGGGTTGGGAAAAGGCCAGGAAAATGATGCTCCCTCTGGAAACTACTGCATCAATTAACTGTACTGCCTTTTCTCCAGGGATGAGTGGCCCAACAGTTTGCATCAACAGTTTTTTTTGTCTTCAAAGTAATAAACTCTACAACCAATTTAAAAACAAGAAAAATTAAACCAATCTCAGAAACTTCATACAAGCACAGTCCTTTCCATTGTACACTGTACACAACGTACATTGTACATTCTACACATTTGTACACTCTTCCCAAATACTGGTGACCCAAAAGAATGCATAAAACTAATGATTCCATGGACATCTGAGTTCTAAGATGTGTTGCTGCTTCAGATATCGTGAACAGACATTTAGAAACTAAGAGGAAAAGAAAAAGGGGAAAAAAAACTTTGCTAAATAATTGCTTCCAGAATGTTTCCACTCATTACTTCAAGATTTCAGTTGTACTCTGCCAACAAGAGTTTTGCTGTTCCAGTTACATTTGTATAAAAGGATGAAATATTCATCCTTTATTCCTCCTTTTCATACATCTAATAATAAACTCCTGAAAAAGAAACTTGAGAAGACCGAGATCATACTATAACATGCTATTTCACATGAAATATTGTCCTCCACTGGGATTCTACAACTTCAGACTATAAAGTGATATACTCTCACAGGATGGCAAATCAAAGAACTGCTTATTTAAAAGAAGCAATAAGCCAAAATTTTCCTCCAAGTATAAAATGAACAATCCATGGAGAAAGTTCTTTTACTCACCTTTACTTAAAAATATGTGTTTTCATACTTTGGAAAGATTACTTTTGAATGTTTGTATGAACTCTAAGGAGACATAACTTTTGTGGCAGGATGGTGTTACAACTTTGATTGTGCTTTTGAAGTGCATCTGAGATTACATCAGAATTTTTATATGGATTTCTATACTCTCCAGAAAATTTCAGAATATCTGGAACTGAGGGTAATTATACTGTCTGTGGCATAAACAAACAGTCATAAATAAACAAACAAACAAACAAACAAACAAATAAATGGTCAATCATGGGGGTGGTTGGCACCTTGATGAGGCCCTGGGAAATTTTATTGAGACTGTTGTTTCACCATCTCGGATTTTGTATTTTATATTTATATTTTTATAATGAATCTGTTTTTATATTTCAATCTTTTATTATCTTAACTTGATTGTAAACCGCCCAGAGTCGCTTGTCGAGATGGGCGGTGAAGAAATCTGATAAACAAACGAACAAACATTACAGCAGCAGAAACACCAGGGCACTGTCTTTCTTGCTAGCATGAGGAGGCTGCTCACGGTACTAACAATCTAAAGCAGAGAAAGTGCATTGAAAGTATCAATATATCTGCTGATGTTCTCTTTCCACATGCTGGCGCCCTGATAGTACCATCACTGTGCTTTCTTCATGGCAGGTTTCCCAAGAAGACAGATCTGCAGATACCAAAGTATGAGAAATTACAGGTGTAATTCCTGCCCTTCCATAGGAAAAAGTAGAGTTTGTGGCAAAGGAGTTATTTCTTTATCCACAGTTGATTTAAAATAGATGTCTCTCTCTTTTTACTTGGACAGTGTTAGCATACAGTAAGGCCAATAAAATAGAAAAAAAGCCAAGTAAAATGGCAAGTCATTAAATGAAAATAATCAGACAAAGCAGCAATAAAACTACAGCAGAAACAGAAAGATTTTACACCAGCAATGGGAACTCATGCAGTTGAGAGAGCAGCTTCTAGAGGCCCAAAACTGTCCTAAGAGAAGGTCTTAATGCTGAGCCAAAGGCCAACCAGCAGAAAGCTAAATGAACCACCTTAGCCAATGAATTTGGGTACAACAGAAAAGCCACAGACCTAGATCCTTCTCAAATACTCTAGGCCACGATTTCCCAAACTGTGAGGTGTACCTCCCTTGGGGAGGTGCAGAAAGAGTCCAGGGGAGGTGTGAAGAAACTTTTAGCGAGATTGTTACAAAAAATCCACCTTTCCCAAAGCTTCATTGTATTGTTTTCATTGTTTGTGGTGTTCATTTTGGTGTTAGGATTTTTAGGGAGGCGTGTACATTAAGGTTAAACTAAAGGGAGGTATGATGGCAAATGGTTTAGGAACCCATGCTCTAGGCCAGGGGTCGGCAAACTTTTTTATGCCAGGAGCCATTTTGACATTTATAACATCACTCGAGGGCCAGAGGGCGGGGTTTGCGGGCAGGAGCCAATTGCGTGGAAGGGGGCGGGGTTTGCAGGCGGGAGCCAATCGCGTGGAAGGGGGCGGGGTTTGCGGGCGGGAGCCAATTGCACGTACTGGGGGCAGGGTTTGTGGGCGGGAGCCTTGAAAACAATTTTGGGTGGCAAAATGTAGCTGCAGCTCCCCACCCTACCCCACCCCACCCGCCACCAGCATTGTATAATCTCCGAGTTGTTTGCTAGGAGACAAGTCCACTTCCCTGATCTTCTCCTCTGCCTGTCCTTCGCTCCCTTACAGCACCTTGGAGACAAAGCCTCCCACAATCTGCCCCTTTCCTGATTGCAACCAGGGATCTTCTTCCCCGCCCCCTTGACCAGCTCCTCTGTGCCTGCAAGGCAAGGTGGATCAGGCACAAGGTGGCTTTAGTTCGCTGCTGCTGCCTCATGGTTGCCGCCAATGCAGTCCCCACTGCGCCCGCTGCTCTTGGCGAAGCGAGCGCTGTCTCCCTTTCCCGCCTGGTCCAGAGAGCGTCTCTCTCGCTCTCTCCCCCGCTCCCGTTTTCTTGCCCCCGCCCCTACTCACTTGTGGAAAGAGATGGGCTTCTCTTTGTCGTATTGATTCCGGCAACGGTAGGCAGAGCTGGGGACTGACAAAAAGCTCTCCTTTGGCGTGCACTGATTGGTGGAGGTGTCCCTCCTTCTGAGCCTCCACCAATCAGTGTCTCTGTTTCTTCCCCAGGGTTCGCGCCAAGCCTGCTGCTTCCGGAGACCGGCTTTCCGGATGTCGGACGGCAGACAGGTAAATGACCCGACTCTCACAGAGTAGTTGTGAGAGCCACAGCCAAGGGGCCAAAGAGCCACATGTGGCTCGCAAGCCGCCATTTCTGACCCTTGCTCTAGGCATACAGGTAGTCCTCGCTTAACAACCACAATTGAGACCGCAATTTCAGTTGCTAAGCGAAGCGGTCACTGAGAGAATCTGACCTGATTTTACAACTTTTGTGGCAGTCATTAGGTGAATCACTGTGGGTGTTAAGCAAACCATGTGGTCATTAAGTGAATCATGCAGTTTCCCATTGATTTTGCTTGCCAGAAGCCAGCTGGGAAGGTTGAAAATGGCAATCACATGACCATGGGATGCTGCAATGGTCATAAATGTGAACCAGTTGCCAAGAGCCCAAATTGTGCTCATGTGACCACGGGGACGCTGTGACAGTCGTAAATGTGAGGACCGATCGTACGCCAGTTTTTCCAGCACTGAACCGTCACTAAATGAAAGGTTGTTAAGCAAGGACTACCTGTATCAACATGCAGTTTTACAGATATCCTTGAGTGAGCAAGCTAGATTAGAGAAGATCAGACCAGTTTATACTCAAGCATATCACAAGGCTGGCCTGCTGTATGTCAGCAGGAAAATTTGAAGTCCAATATATCTTGAGGCCACAAGCTACAGAAAGCTTGGTTAAAACTTTTTTACTCTATATTTATATTTGTATTTGATATTTATTTATGTGCTACTGTATTTTAATGTTTTATTTTTATTGTAAACCGCCCAGTCCCCCCTTGGTGGGGGGGAGATGGGCAGTGGCAAAATTTGATAAATAAAAATAAATGAAAAAACATCAGCAATAACAGATAAGACTAAATGGACAATTTTTGCAGTAAATACTATGATCCCTTTAAAAAATTGCATGAGTAAATGTTAATGGAGCAAGCAATTGATGAAATACCCACTTTTGCAGATTGCATCATATTATTCACAACTGTGAAATGTAAAGTAAATCCAAATTGATAGAAAAATCCCATGCATAGTTTAGTCAAAAATATTTAGAAGCATTCAGTGTCCGAGCACTGTAACCTGCAGTAAACATTCTGACCTTCATATATACTCTATTGTAATGGGATTGAAAACAGCTGTAATTTCCAAGCAAGATCTCAGGTCTATGATGCAAAGTGCAGAGCAAATGATTACAAAGTAAACTGCAGCAGTATAAATGGCAAATCCAATGGCTTGACTGGAAAAGAAACTTAGAATACAGCAACTGGTATTAACCAGATCCAGGGTAAGTTATTTGTATTTAGTCGCATTAAAACCAGTGTGAAAAGTCAGGTATAATTTAAGTCCTACTGATTCCAGTGGGAACTATGCAACTAATTTTACTGTTCTAGATGCAATGTAATATAATTATATAAATAAACAGTAACCAAATTGAGAAATCATATATAGCTCTCACTACCTCACGTTCCAAAACATTACCATGAAGCTATGAAAATCTGACTACATTCTCAGAAATTCTGGCAATTTTCTTTATAAAATAAAAAGTCTGCCATTTTTAAAGTTTACATTAATAACAATAAAAAAGAAATGGAAAGCATGACCTAGAATTAGGAACAATATAACACTCATTGGTAATTGATGATCTGAAGAACAATCATATCTTCATGTAAAAGCCTCATTGGGACATTGGGTGGCACATAAATTTAAATAAATATTATTTATTTATGGTCCAAGACCAAGTCACAGAATTAAAAATACAGCACAGCATTAATACATACATAAGTACGATAACTACATATAGTACATACATATGTAAAAGGAAGAAACTCTATAAAGTTGACGTTTCATTGAAGAGACCTAATGGTTTCTATATGCTAGTGTTTTTTTCTTTTAAAAATCATGGAAAACCCCAAAAGATCTTTTGTTTGTATGGGTTATATTTATTGATATTTACTGTATTAAAAATTAAAATGGACACATTTGCTGCTGCTACCACTTCTCACGATTGTTTGATGGGATTTTAATATTGTCTTATTTTTCAAGATAGGCTGGCAAATAATTTAGATTTCATGTACCTCTGAGGGGGTCCTGGGGGACCCCCAAGGGTCCTAGGACCACACTTTAAGAAACACTGCTATAAGCTAAGGCTATAAATAAAGAATTCAGTACTGCCTTCAAAACACCTGGGCCTTGGTCATTTAATAAGATTTGAGTTAGAATATTAGCTTCTAAGGCTTTCATAATCATGAAAATGAGGTTATCAATAACTCAGCTTTATGCTCAGAGATAAAACACAGGGAACCGCTAAGTCCATCTTGATTAGTACTGTCTGGAAATGATGCTTCAAGATGTCAAACAGAGGCCTCCTACAACACATTCTATTGAACATGGAATTCTGTATGCAACACAGAATGTTCTGCAATTAACTGTAGTCCTTCCTCAAGAATTTACCCAAATATTTAGTGTGACTACATAATTTGAAAGTAATGGTGAGCAAGCCACAAGCACATATTGTCCCATCGACATTTCTGCTGCCTCTAGTTTAAAACCATGCTTTTGAAACCTGGCAAATAGTGGCAATGTTCGTGGGTGCAATGTTTTATTTTCTCTCTCCTCCCTCCACCCCCCCCCCCCGCAAGTACACCCTAAACTAGATAGGTTAAATCTCTGCTCACTTAGTACAGTTATTTTGATCAGTGTCCCACAATCCAGCCCCACCCTCTTCAGACACATCACCACCACATTTCTTGCAACCTTTGTTGGCTACAATAGAATAGAATAAAATAAAATAATAAAATAAAAATAATAAAAATGTGTTGTGAGTGACTAGAGAAAAATTCCCCACCTTGCCACAGATGGCCTACTAATGTATTCCCAGAAGTATTTGGTTGTCCTATACTGGAGGCAAAATGCTGGCGTAGCTAAATGTTGGTTCTGTTCCAGAAAGGAAAATATTACATTATGTGGACTAGGAAGTTATTCCAAGGGTCTTGCATACTGCAAGGTCTGGATATGTATCGGGAGAGATCTCATAGGTCTAGCCTCCAATTTTGCGCGAGGAGATGTAGGAGGCGTCCGTGACAAGCCTGGGAGTGGGGAGCTTAAGAACAAAAGGTAACACAGATGGTTCTTAGACCAGAAAGGTTTGTGTTTGTTTTTCACTAATTTTTCTGTCATTTTCTAAATCATGATATATGAAAACAATTACTTCCCCTGAAAAAGGAGGATGCTGAAATGTCAAAAGCTCCTTTAGGCTCTACTGTGATAATGAAGTATTGGAGAAATAAATTTTTTTTTTTTGCTACTTCAGTGAAGAAAGACATTTTGTGACCTTTTGCGGCTTTATGGCGATAATGAATTTTCTGCAGGACTCAGACAATTTCAGTTACTCTATTAAAATAAGAATGCTTGAGGAATAGCTGTGACCTTGACCTTTGAAAAATTAATGGAAAACTGATTTTGAAGGAACTGATAGGAATCTAGTTATTATCTAGACTCCGATTCATTACTGTTATGGCAATAATGCACAGATAATATATGATAAATATTTTTTATAGAAACCAAACAATGTTATTCAACCTTCCTCACTCATCAGTTGAACTATTAACACCTGATATTTAGATATAAATCCTCTACTCGTTTCTTTTTCATGGTGACAGTATCAATTTTATATAAAGATGTTTTGTTTCAAGTTGGAAGATTTTGCAAGCCAGTAAAGTAACAGTAGCAAGTAGAACAGGATTAGCTTCAGGCCTTATCTTCTGATGTTAAGTGAACTATAAAATAACCAGGATTTGTCCTGAGCTCAAGCTTATCTAATTCAAGTTTTCAAGTAGTCTTTTGTTATTATTTTAAGAGATCAGGTTAAAAAAATATTGTTGGGGGGGCTGTTGTGCTGTGTTTTAATGCGATTTTTAGTCAGGGCTGTTCTCTTTTGTCTATGCTTTTAATTTTAATTATTATTAGATTTTGTAAGCCCCTCCCCCGAGTCTGCTGGAGTGGGCGGCTATAATAAATTTAACGAAATACATAAATAAACAAATAAATTTATATTTTGGGAAGATCACAATAGGCTATTTTCCAAACCCCAAATTTTATTAGTAATCCAGTTGACATGATTCAAGCTACAGACAATTCCACCTGGATGACTGAGAACCTTCATAGACATATTTTTATTAGTAATGTTTCTAAAAGAGAAAAAAAGGAAAAACACCACCAATTTGTCAGTTTCTGGCAATGCTACGTAGAAACCTGAAAGAAAGTTACACTGAAGGAAATTATACATAAAAGTCAAAGCTAGGTCCCAGACTAATTTGGAACATCATTCCCCCGCAAGGTGAGATTTGCCTATTGACCCTATTGGCCTTCTGGAAATTTCTTCAAATGTGGTTTTTCCAGCAGGCTTGGGGATCCCATGGAAACAGAGCGCCTGCGAGATGGTTACATTGTGTGTAGGATGTTGGTCCGTTCTCCCACAGTCTTATTTATATGTTTAATTGTTTTTAATGGTTGTTTTTGTTTTTAACTGTTTCTTTTACAGTATTGTATACCACCTACAGTCATGTTTGTGAGATGGACAGCTATATAAATTTAATAAATAAAGGAAAAGGGACGCCTTTGTCCATCTAGCTCAGGCCGGTCTAATTCTTGAGAAGACGACTCTGGGAACAATATCTAAATTAATTTAATTCATTCGATTTAATGACTCTGTAGTCATTCATAGACACATCTGTACCAGTGGAGAAAAATCTCCCCATTATTCCTATGTTTTCCAACTCTGCTGCGGAGGCTTGGGGTACATTTGGAAAATATTTGGTAGCTTCAGGAGGAAAAAGGCAGAGACTTTTGCAAATGCAATGAAATTCTATTGACCTTCCCTCATTCTGTGAGTCTTATGTATTTATTTTTTGCCCAAGACCAATGGGTAAAGCAAAGTACAGCAAATATGGTAAATAAAAGAAAAAAATAAAATAACACAAAAAACTGAAGCAGTTAATAATGTGGAGCTACCAATGGGTTCCTAAAATACATGGTTATCGATAGGAATTTTGCCACCTTCTTAGAAGTTTCTCCGAATTGATCACGAACAAGAAGAACAGTAATCTCATAATGATAGGAACAATTAACATTACTGACAAATGGAGCTATGAATTTAGATCGCTGCTTGTTATATAATTGGCATTTTAATAGCACATGTGATGAAAATTCATCCTCTGTATCCGAGCACAGGCAAGTGTGACTTTTGTATAGAAGGTTAGTATTTATTGATGCCCCTTCATGGATCACTGCCTTGTCGTGGCGAAGGGGCTTGCGTAACTCAATAAAGTCAGGTCAAGACGGACAGGTCATGATGGAGAGTTCTGACAAAACGTGGTCCACTGGAGGAGGAAATGGCAACCCACTCCAGTATCCTTGCCAAGAAAACCCCATGGACAGTATCAAAAGGCTAAAAGATATGACGCCGGAAGATGAGCCCCTCAGGTCGGAAGGTGTCCAAAATGCTACTGAGGAAGAGCGGAGGGCAATTCCGAGTAGCTCCAGAAAGAGTGAAACGGCTGGGCCAAAGCCGAAAGGACGATTAGTTGTGGATGTGTCTGGAAGTGGAAGGAAAGTCCGATGCTGTAAAGAACAATATTGCATAGGAACCTGGAATGTAAGATCTATGAATCAAGGTAAGCTGGATGTGGTCAAACATGAGATGACAAGATTGAACATCGACATCTTGGGAATCAGCGAACTAAAATGGACAGGAATGGGCAAATTTAATTCAGGAGACCATTATATATACTACTGTGGGCAAGAATCCCTTAGAAGAAATGGAGTAGCTCTCATAGTCAATAAAAGAGTGGGAAAGGCAGTACTGGGGTACAACCTCAAAAACGACAGAATGATCTCAGTTCGAATCCAAGGCAAACCATTCAACAGCACAGTGATCCAAGTCTGTGCCCCAACCACTGATGCCGAAGAAGCTGAAGTTGACCGGTTCTATGAAGACCTACAACACCTTCTAGAACTAACACCAAAAAGATGTCCTTTTCATCATAGGGGACTGGAATGCTAAAGTAGGAAGTCAAAAAATAACCGGAATAACAGGCAAGTTCGGCCTCGGAGTACAAAATGAAGCAGGGCAAAGGCTAATAGAGTTTTGTCAAGAGAACACGATGGTCATAGCAAACACTCTTTTCCAACAACACAAGAGACGACTCTACACATGGACATCACCAGATGGTCAATACCGAAATCAGATTGATTATATACTTTGCAGCCAAAGATGGAGAAGCTCTATACAATCAGCAAAAACAAGACCTGGAGCTGACTGTGGCTCAGATCATGAGCTTCTTATCGCAAAATTTAG
Source organism: Charina bottae (assembly GCA_023362775.1). Lineage (NCBI taxonomy): Eukaryota > Metazoa > Chordata > Lepidosauria > Squamata > Charinaidae > Charina > Charina bottae. Next base: position 2,444,081 of record JALMGJ010000012.1, read on the forward strand.
GCTTAAATTGAAGAACGTAGAGAAAACCACTAGACCACTCAGGTATGACCTAAATCATATCCCTTATGAATATACAGTGGAGGTGAGGAATAGATTTAAAGGATTAGATCTGGTAGACAGAGTGCCTGAAGAACTATGGATGGAGGTTCGTAACATTGTACAGGAGGCAGCAACTAAAACCATCCCAAAGAAAAAGAAATGCAAGAAAGCAAAGTGGCTGACTGATGAGGCTTTACAAATAGCTGAGGAAAGAAGGGAAGCAAAAGGCAAGGGAGAAAGGGAAAGATATAAACAACTGAATGCAGAATTCCAGAGAATAGCAAGGAGAGATAAGAAGGCCTTCTTAAATGAACAATGCAAAGAAATTGAGGAAAACAATAGAATGGGGAAGACTAGAGATCTCTTCAAGAAAATCTGAGATATCAAGGGAAGGTTTTGTGCAAAGATGGGCATGATAAAGGACAAAAAAGGCAGGGACCTAACAGAAGCAGAAGAGATTAAGAAGAGGTGGCAAGAATACACAGAAGAACTATATAAGAAAGATCTTAGTGTCCCTGATAAATACGATGGTGTGGTCACTGACCTTGAGCCGGACATCCTAGAGAGTGAAGTCAAGTGGGCCTTAGGAAGCATTACTAACAACAAAGCTAGCGGAGAAGACAGTATCCCAGCTGAGCTATTTAAAATCCTAAAAGATGATGCTGTTAAAGTGCTGCACTCCATATGCCAACAAATTTGGAAAATCAGCAGTGGCCACAAGATTGGAAAAGGTCAGTTTACATTCAAATTCCAAAGAAGGGCAAGGCCAAAGAATGCTCAAACTACTGTACAATTGCGCTCATTTCACATGCTAGCAAGGTTATGCTCAAAATCCTACAAGCTAGGCTTCAGCAGTATGTGAACCGAGAACTACCAGAAGTGCAAGCTGGGTTTCGAAGAGGGAGAGGAACTAGAGATCAGATTGCTAACATTTGTTGGATCATGGAAAAAGCAAGAGAGTTCCAGAAAAACATCTACTTCTGCTTCATTGACTACGCTAAAGCCTTTGATTGTGTGGATCACAACAAACTGTGGCAAATTCTTAAAGAGATGGGAGTACCAGACCACCTTACCTGTCTCCTGAGAAACCTGTATGCGGGTCAAGAAGCAACAGTTAGAACCGGACATGGAACAACCGACTGGTTCAAAATTGGGAAAGGAGGACGACAAGGCTGTATATTATCACCCTGCTTATTTAACTTATATGCAGAGTACATCATGAGAAATGCCGGGCTGGATGAATCACAAGCCGGAGTTAAGATTGCCAGGAGAAATATCAACAACCTCAGATATGCAGACGATACCACCCTAATGGCAGAAAGTGAAGAGGAACTAAAGAGCTTCTTGATGAGGGTGAAAAAGGAGAGTGCAAAAGCTGGCTTGAAACTTAACATTAAAAAAACTCAGATCATTATCACTCCACTGAGACAGTGGAGGACAGGAAGGCCTGGCGTGCTATGGTCCATGAGGTCACGAAGAGTCGGACACGACTAAACAACTGAACAACAACAATAATTTATTGATGGCTATCCTAATTGGAAGTTCCCCAATTCATGCCAGAGTAAAGAGTTTCCTGTGAGGAGCAAGTAGGATATTTAAAAAAATATTTAGGGTAAGTCCCAGGAGGGGAGGGGGCAATTATGCTGTAGAAAAGATGGGAAACATGGCCTCTGGTATCATGTCAACTGGATTTCTATTTTCTCAGTGGAAATGTTTCGCTCCTTATCCAAGGAGCTTCTTCAGTCTGAGCAAAGTTTGTAAGGGAATCCTTAAATATGTTACTAGGTGGCTGTGTGACCTTACACCTGGGGCTAGGTCATGGTTATTTTTAGATGTTATTTCTAAGTCCCTTTATCATCTAAAGGAGGATCGTTAAGATCACCATGCTGCTGTTGAGCTTGCGAAATGGTCTTAATCTTCCTAGGCACAGAAGACAAAGCAGGGAGGAAAATAGGGGAAAGATTGTGCCTGGATGACTGAGAACCTTCATAGACATGGCCTCTGGTAGAATCCTGTATATCCACAAAGTTGCAAGCAGAAGTCTTCCCACAGCCCTTATGTTAATGGAGCTTTTTAAACTGAACCTGAGAGCTCACACATATAAAGCATCTATAGTATCACTCTCCTTTCCAAGCTTATATTTTGTAATGAGCTAATGGGAAAAAGAAAAGGTGGTTTATTAAGTTTACTTGATTCTCAGGAAAGTAGGAGTGAACACCCTGGGGCTTCAGGACCATAAGAGACAACCAAGTGTGAATGCCTTCCAACTGCACTGCTGATTTTGGTTTCTCACCACTTTGCACTGATTACAACTCAAATACTATTTCCCAGTATTTGTATAATAAATTTAATAACATTTGAACAATCTGAGAAAAACTCCAACCCAACTCCCTCTCCTCCCAAAACACTCAGAGGGCGAGGGGAAGGGGAAAATTGGGCCTCTCCTACGGGTATGATATGGCCATGCCCACTTTCCACCACTGTCTGATCCTCTGCAGTCCTCAGCCTTTCACCATTAAGTACTCTCTCAGTCACCAAAATTTTGGATGCTCTACAATAAACATTTAATATAACATCAATACACTGCCATTTATGAAAAAAGAGGTAGGAATTAAATTTGTTCTTCTGCAAAGACAAATATAGGGCATTTATATTCATTCTCCTCCAGCAAAGGAAATCGTTACCTTGTCGTGGTGCTGGAGCTTGAGCACCTCAATGAAACCATGAGCTAAACCGTGAAGGGACACCCAAGACGGGAAGGTCGTGTCAGAGAGGTCAGACTAAATACGATCCCTGGGGAAGGTAATGGCAACCCACCCCAGTATTCTTGCCGTGAAAACAAAATGGATCAGTACAACCAGAGATATGTCGGTATACCATCGGAAGATGGGACTCCCAGGTCGGAAGATGGTCAAAATGCTACTGGGGAGGAACAGAGGGTAAGTTCAAATAGCCTCAGATGTGATGACGCAGCTAGCTCAAAGCCGAAAGGACGGCTAGCGGCCGACGGTGCTGGTGGTGAACGACGAATCCGATGTTCTAAAGATCAACACACCATAGGAACCTGGAATGTAAGATCTATGAGCCAGGGCAAATTGGATGTGGTTATTGGTGAGATGTCAAGATTAAATATAGACATTTTAGGTGTCAGTGAACTGAAATGGACTGGAATGGGCCACTTCACATCAGATGACCACCAGATCTACTACTGTGGACAAGAGGACCACAGAAGAAATGGAGTAGCCTTCATAATTAATAATAAAGTGGCTAAAGCAGTACTTGGATACAATCCAAAAAACGATAGAATGATCTCAATTAGAATTCAGGGGGAGCCATTTAACATCACAGTGATCCAAATATACGCCCCAACCACAGATGCTGAAGAAGCAGAAGTAGATCAGTTCTATGAGGATCTGCAGCACCTACTGGATAATACACCAAAAAGAGATGTTATTTTCATTACAGGAGACTGGAATGCTAAGGTGGGTAGTCAGACACCTGGAATTACAGGAAAGCATGGTCTGGGAGAACAAAATGAAGCAGGACATAGGCTGATAGAATTTTGCCAAGACAACTCACTGTGCATAACAAACACTCTCTTCCAACAACCTAAAAGACGACTTTATACATGGACTTCACCAGATGGTCGACACCGAAATCAGATTGACTACATCCTTTGCAGCCAAAGGTGGCGGACATCTATACAGTCGGTAAAAACAAGACCTGGAGCTGACTGTAGTTCAGATCACGAACTTCTTATTGCAAAATTTAGAATCAGACTAAAGAGAATAGGGAAGACCCACAGATCAGTTAGATATGACCGCACTAATATTCCTAAGGAATATGCAGTGGAGGTGAAGAATAGATTTAAGGGACTAGATTTAGTAGATAGGGTCCCGGAAGAACTATGGACAGAAGTTCGCAACATTGTTCAGGAGGCGGCAACAAAAAACGTCCCAAAGAAAAAGAAAACCAAGAAGGCAAGATGGCTGTCTGCTGAGACACTGGAAGTAGCCCAAGAAAGAAGGAAAGCAAAAGGCAACAGTGATAGGGGGAGATATGCCCAATTAAATGCAAAATTCCAGAGGTTAGCCAGAAGAGATAAGGAATTATTTTTAAACAAGCAATGTGCGGAAGTGGAAGAAGACAATAGAATAGGAAGGACAAGAGACCTCTTCCAGAAAATTAGAAACATTGGAGGTAAATTCCAGGCAAAAATGGGTATGATCAAAAACAAAGATGGTAAGAACCTAACAGAAGCAGAAGAGATCAAGAAAAGATGGCAAGAATATACGGAAGATCTGTATAGGAAGGATAATAATATTGGAGATAGCTTTGACAGTGTGGTCAGTGAGTTAGAGCCAGACATCCTGAAGAGTGAGGTTGAATGGGCCTTAAGAAGCATTGCTAATAACAAGGCAGCAGGAGACGACGGTATCCCAGCTGAACTGTTTAAAATCTTGCAAGATGATGCTGTCAAGGTGATGCATGCCATATGCCAGCAAATTTGGAAAACACAAGAATGGCCATCAGATTGGAAAAAATCAACTTATATCCCCATACCAAAAAAGGGAAGCACTAAAGAATGTTCAAACTATCGAACAGTGGCACTTATTTCACATGCCAGTAAGGTAATGCTCAAGATCTTGCAAGGTAGACTCCAGCAATTCATGGAGCGAGAATTGCCAGATGTACAAGCTGGGTTTAGAAAAGGCAGAGGAACTAGAGACCAAATTGCCAATATCCGCTGGATAATGGAGAAAGCCAGGGAGTTTCAGAAAAACATCTATTTTTGTTTTATTGACTATTCTAAAGCCTTTGACTGTGTGGATCATAACAAATTGTGGCAAGTTCTTGGTGGTATGGGGATACCAAGTCATCTTGTCTGCCTCCTGAGGAATCTGTATAACGACCAAGTAGCAACGGTAAGAACAGAGCACAGAACAACGGACTGGTTTAAGATTGGGAAAGGAGTATGGCAGGGCTGTATACTCTCACCCTACCTATTCAACCTGTACGCAGAACACATCATGCGACGTGCTGGGCTTGAGGAATCCAAGGCTGGAGTTAAAATCGCTGGAAGAAACATTAACAATCTTAGATATGCAGATGATACCACTTTGATGGCTGAAAGCGAGGAGGAGTTGAGGAGCCTTATGACGAAGGTGAAAGAAGAAAGTTCAAAAGCTGGGTTGCAGTTAAACCTCAAAAAAACCAAGATTATGGCAACCAGCTTGATTGATAACTGGCAAATAGAGGGAAAAAAAGTGGAGGCAGTGACAGACTTTGTATTTCTAGGCGCAAAGATTACTGCAGACGCTGACTGCAGCCAGGAAATCAGAAGACGTCTACTTCTTGGGAGGAGAGCAATGGCAAATCTTGATAAAATAGTTAAGAGCAGAGACATCACACTGACAACAAAGGTCCGCATAGTTAAAGCAATGGTATTCCCTGTAGTAACCTATGGCTGTGAGAGCTGGACCATAAGGAAGGCTGAGCGAAGGAAGATAGATGCTTTTGAACTGTGGTGTTGGAGGAAAATTCTGAGAGTGCCTTGGACTGCAAGAAGATCAAACCAGTCAATACTCCAGGAAATAAAGACTGCTCACTTGAGGGAATGATATTAAAGGCAAAACTGAAGTACTTTGGCCACATAATGAGAAGACAGGATACCCTGGAGAAGAAGCTGATGCTAGGGAAAGTGGAAGGCAAAAGGAAGAGGGGCCGACCAAGGGCAAGATGGATGGATGATATTCTGGAGGTGACGGACTCGACCGTGGGGGAGCTGGGGATGGTGACGGCCGACAGGAAGCTCTGGCGTGGGCTGGTCCATGAAGTCACGAAGAGTCGGAAGCGACTGAACGAATAAACAACAAAATATTCATTCTCATTTAAAGTATGTTGCCTACACTGTTTGACTGGGCTATCTTTCCTTTTTATTGATGTTCCAGACTAAATATAGTCCACCACCAAGAAATGATGACCTCTTTGGAGTTTGATATTCATCCAGACAAGAAATTAAAACCTGTGATCTGAGGGACCACCATTTACGGCTGCAAGTCTTAATTTGGCATGATCTGCCACAACATCTGTAGACATAATCTATTTCTGGGATCTCTACTCTTCTGGAGCTATTGAGAATATCTGCTGTAATGAGAATGTCCACCATGAGGCAGAGCCTTGCCCATCCACAAAATGGCTGCCACAGGAGACAGAACCAATCACAGATACCAATCTACTAGAACAAGTCAACACCTGCTCTATCCCAAAGGCCAGAGCACCTTTGCTTATCTTTGTCCTTTTTCTGGAGATACTTTAAAACAAAATACTGGGCTGCAGGCACCCATTATTTTTATTTTCTAAAAAAAAATTTATGAGGTGCTTTGGGACCCAGAGGCATTTTTGGAAATAAAGATGAAACTGGAATTTGACACTTTGCTTTGCAGCATACCACCACCTCATTTTTAACATTAAAATATTTTTAATCATGTAAAAATAAAGTCTTGGAGGGAGCTGTGTGGACACATTGGTTCAGGCAGCAGAATGTAAGGAGAGTTACTTCCTTCAGGTTCCTTAACAACCAGAACACATACCAAATGATACTGCTAACCTATCTACCAATGATACTATGATCCCGCTACCAAGTATGGCTCTGGGGGCGTATTTAGAATTTTGTGGTTATATATAAGAACTCACTGCTGCCATATAAGAATATTAAAAACTATTTCTTCTTCATCACACACACACACGGCTTGGTAAAGTTGTAGTTTATTGAACTCTTTTTCAGTAGGACATCATGATCAAGTGTAAGGATAAACTATTTTCTTTTGGGAGTTTTGGATTAGATAACCTGTGTGTACTTGACGTTTCTACAGTTTAAATGCACTAAGTTAATAGCAGGAGATCACATGGGACTTATGAGTTTTGTTAATATTTTTTTTCCTCAAATAATGTCATTATCTACATGAGCATAAAGAAAAACAAGTTTGCTTCTTTTTAAGAGGCTGTATAAATGCACCCAACCCAAAAGCAGTTCATTCAATTTCCTTATACTGCATGTTTGTTCTCTTTATATAATTTTATATTCCAATATTGAAAAAGAAGTATGAATGGCACAAATCAACTTGGCTGTACAATAACTCATAGAATCATTTCTAGCTCCTGTGCACTGGGTGAAAAATGGAGCCCAAAGGAGCTAAGTGTCCTGTAATCAAGACAAATTCTTCTGGTATTCTTGCAGATGCAATATATAATGTCACTGGAATTCAAATGTGATTTATTATAAACTAAATACAGTACCCACATATTATAAAATATTACTTCAAAGGTAATGGGCAATTCCATAGTAAAGAAAGGCACTGATTCAACAGAATACAGATATGCATAAATACTATACCACATAAACTATATTCAGATATTATTAAAAGTGTTTACCCCAAAACATGAATATAATTGTTAAATGTAATATATAATTGTTAAGTTGTTCCTTTGGGCAGCTCCACAGACTTTTGATTTAATTCCTACTGTATCTTCAGTGGAGGGTTTGCTGTCTCCCTCTTTCTCTCGGAATAATGGTCAGTGGCAGTCACCAGCATCTCATAATCAGTTATGGGTGCTGAAATCCTAATAAAATGAATGCAACTTCAAGCAAATAATTGAAAATAAAATTGTAGCCAATGCATTCTGCACTTTACCATATATACACTATACAACTATGCATGCATGTGTGCAAACAAAAGCCCCTACCATGCAGTTACTTATTTTGGCAATTATTACAAAATTTATGAAGCGTTGACCTTCATGACGACTCTGGGCAGCTCACAACAAAGTAAGTAATTAATAAAATCAATAAAAATAAAAAATAAAGATATAAGATACAAGCTAGCCATCGCAGGCAGTGATGGAATTTAAATTAAATTAGCTTATTTTTTAAAAAATGGCTTATTCTACTGTGTCTCCTTTACAACTGTGTCATAGATCTATGGCTTAAAAAGCAAATTTGTCCAAGTTGCAATCAGTAGACATACAAATATAACATATCTGATTTTTTCATGTAGCATCTTTTATCTTTATTTTTATTGACTTTATTAATTACTTACTTTGTTGTGAGCTGCCCAGAGTCACTGAGAGTCAGGCAGCATAGAAGGTTAATAAATTAGTAGTAGTAGTAGTAGCAGCAGCAGCAGTAGTAGTAGCAGCAGCAGCAGTAGTACAGAATTTAGATTGGAGAATGTTTCTTCCCTAGAAATATGCATGTAGCACATCTGTTCTGAGTTCAGTACTCAACCTTAGGCATACTTGATAAAATCCTCTGTTTTAAAAATTCTTCTTAAAATTTTTAAAAACCTTTTAAAGTACTAAGTATATAGACAGATTCAGATTAACAACTATGAGTGCCAAGGATTCAATTATTTTCATCATCATTCAATTCAGATTATGAAAAATAAAATTGGCTACAGTAGAACACAAAGTTTTAGTGCTTGTATGTGACAGGCCATCTAGCAATGTCTGTGTGGTTAGGCATATGTTTGGTTTAGCAGTTAAGGGAATTTTGATTCAAAGCCAGCTGGTTTTTAATTCAGCTGAATCACTGAAACTTGATGAAATGCCATAAGACAATCTAAAAGAAAGCAGATCCTTCACAATGGAAGAGCTGACGTCACCCCCAAAGCTGCCAAGCCATCAATAACTTGGAGAGCTGTTTTTTCAAAAGGAAAGATGCAAAGTTGTAACAAATGTGTATATGTACATTTTGAAATATTGTTCCAATGCATGTAAGTGCACTTAATTTAAAACATATATTATGTGAGTCCTTAATATGGTTAATTCGGTTAGCGTATTTATCAGGGAATAGTTAGTCTTTTCTTTAATTTGGTGTTCTCTTTGAAATTCTGAATAAACAGAAGGTCAAGAGAATCTGCAAATGTAGATTATTGATCAAGAAAAAGGGAATTCAGTAACTGTCCTGAGTAACTAACAGAACTTTCATAAACTTGATTGCTTCCAGATATTTTACATTTCTTTTTTTTATAGTAAATTTTATTAGGTTTCAAGAGAAGAATAAAAACTACAAAGAAAAAAAACTACAAAGAAAAAAACTAAAAAAGTGCGGAAACACAAGACAAAATTTTTTCAAATTTACAAAAAGATGTGGCTTCCGACTTTTAACAGCAAGGATATACAAAAATTTCCATAATCAATCTCTTACTCTATAGTAAACCAAAGGTAAAGGTAAAGGTTCCCCCCGCACATTTGTGCAGTTGTGTCCGACTCTAGAGGCCCGTGCTCATCTCCGTTTGTTAGCCGAAGAGCCAGCGTTGTCCGAAGACGCTTCCACGGTCATGTGGCCGCATGACGCGTACAGAACGCTGTTACCTTCCCACCGAAGTGGTACCTATTCATCTACTTGCATTTGCATGCTTTCGAATTGCTAGGTTGGCAAGAGCTGGGGCGAGTGCGGGAGCTCACTCCGTCATGCAGGGCTAGGGATTCAAACCTCCAAACTTGTGATCTTCTGATCAACAAGCCTGGCATCTTACCCGCTGAACCACCACGCCCCTTATATTAAATCAAAACGCCACATTATTTCTATAAGTCATTCCACTTTAACACATAATAAAAATCACTTAGTTACTCCTCCGCTTTATATTAAAATAAAGAAAAAAAGTTCATATAAACCTCCTAAACATCTGTCTCCCCTCCAAAAGATAAAACATATTTAATTATTCCCTTCCTACCACTATTCTATACATTTCTGTCTACTATAATAAGAATCAAATTAAAAAGCACATAAGTTGTCTGCTATACTTAATAGTACAATAATTTTAATAATCCCAATCCGGCGTGACACGCGCGGAACGCTGTTACCTTCCCACTGAAGTGGTACCTATTCATCTACTTGCATTTGCATGCTTTCAAATTGCTAGGTTGGCAAGAGCTGGAGCTAGTGCGGGAGCTCACTCCGTCACGCGGGGCTAGGGATTCGAACCTCCGAACTTGCGATCTTCCGATCGACAAGCCTGGCATTTTACCCGCTGAGCCACCATGCCCCTTCTAATCCCAATCTTAATAAACCCCAAAAACAAAGAGAATTCAAAACAGTAATTCCATATCTTTAAAAGGGAATATCATCAATCAAATCCTTAAAGCAAACCAGATAAACATTCTTTAACCCTAATACAACAGTTTTAATAATTTTCATCTTAATAAACCCAAAAAACAAAGCCAATTCAAAACAGTAAATCCAAATATTTAAAGGCAAATAGCATGAATCAAATCCTTAAAGCAAACCAGATGAACATTCTTCAACCCTTATCCCACTTCAAAATAAACCAAAGCAGTTACATATAACCACAATGTGCACAGAGCTTTCCTCTTGAAAGAATCAAACAGCCCAACTGCCCCCCTCAAAAAGTCCAGGTTCTGTTCATGGCATTCCACCAGGAGATCGATTTTACTTATGGCTTGCAAATCACTCTCTCCCTTAGATTTCTCCAACTCCATTATCCAATCTTCATCCAGCATCTCGATAAAAATCCCAATCTCAGTCTTAAAAAGAACCTTTCTATCGCTCTTAAATTCCTCAATTTCATCCACCACACCCCCAACCTGATGGCACATTTTAGATCTCATATTTTCCACAATGTCCTGTATATCTTGCATAAAAGTTTGATAGAAGTCAGAAGAAGTCTGTTTAAAATTCTGGTGAAAGTCAGAAAGAATCTGTTTGAAATTCTCCATGTCTCACAGAGTAGATTATGACGCCCCCTAGGAGCTTAACCAACGAAAGTTGAAGATATGGAAGAGTTCCAAAGTGTGTTTACATGAAGTGAGAGTGAGATTTCAGACAGTTCTCAAGGGAAAGTGAAAACAGAAAACTGAAGCTTCAAATCAGCCGATTCACCATGTAGGTAAATGCTAATATCTTCAAATTTAATACAAAAATAGTAACAGAAAGACAATTGTTTACTCTCAATCTTTGGAATTTTATTTGGAAGGAAAACAAAATCCAAAACTTAAAAGATTTTTTTTAAAAAAAAAGTAATCCCAAAAATAACATTAAGCACCAAGAGAACCAGCTTCTCCTCACTGTAGAAAGCCTCTCTTGGGGTACATATACTTAAAAAAAAATACAAATTGGTGATTTAGAAATGGGGTGGCCGATCTTAGTGTCCCTTTAAGGCTACAGCGCGGCTTGGAAAGTGATGAAGTCCCCGCCTCCCAGCTGGCTCTTACCAGTTGAATGCGAAATGCTGTTTGTGATCTTCTGGCTGCAAGCAGCCATCCGGAGGACAGATGGGATGATTCCAGGTATTCTCCTTGATCTGGAGAACATTTCTGGGCTTCAGGAAAAACTGCCTGAGCCCGAAAAAAGTTACCGCGTTGTCAGCTTCCCCCGCTGAACCAGCGGGCACAGCCGTTCAGTCTGTCATTCCCACCAGAAGCCCAGACATTTAGATTTCAATTGTAGTGCTGACCGGAAGAATAAATGTGGATGAATTGATAAATTTTGATTTCTCTGTTTCTCATTATTGCAAATAAATGAAATTAAGTTTTTCATGTCTGTAAACCTGTGAAGTTCATTGAATATGAGAATTTTTTTCTGACAAGTCCACATTAAAATTTGGATGTATTTTGATGTACATTTTTCAAACATATTTATTTACAATTTTTCCAATGAACAAACTTTTTAAAAATAATTTTCTCTAATATGATAGATATGAGACAGTGCCAAAGATGTGCTGTTACAGAAATGGAGTTATTTTTTGTTTTTTGTACTCATTGTACTATCATATCTCTGAAATGTCCTGCCCTAGCTCCTTTATCTTTGATGTTTTGCTGCTGCATTATTCATTGTTTCGCACTGTTGCATTTATTGTTTTTATTACTGTAAGATACTTTGGATGCAATTGCTGGAAAACCAAGTCTGTATTTCTAGGCTGCAACCTTATGTATGTCATCTGGATGAAAATAGTTTCCAATGAATTCCAAGTAACTTAATTCTGAACAGACATACAAAGGATTGTAGTTTAAATGTAGGTGTGTGAAATTCTTAAGTATGTTTTATATATAATGTAAATATGCAAATGGTCAGAGTTCCAATATTTTTATTAAATTTTGCTAGCTTATTAGAACTTTGAGAAAAAAAACAATCCAAAAATAGCAGATCATCTGCAAAAATCAAGATAGCTACTAGACGGAAGAACTTTTCTCTCTCTCTCTGCTGTTATCTAGCCATCATCCATTTAACTGCTTGAAGTGCTAAGGAGACAACTCTGATTCATCAATTAAATAGTTATATGTGAACCCCTCATTTCGAGTTTAATTCAGTACTGAATCGAGTTATATATTGTAGAATGCACCAGGAACACATATGCAGCTTTCACTAAGCCTGATGCTCGTACTAAGGGGTCAGGGGTCTGTGATGTTGTCATTACTTTATTAAAGATATAAATGGGGAAGAAGGAAAGTATCCCAGTTTAAATTATGAGCCAAAGGAGGTTAGGGGAAAATTTGTTCATGATACAACTGAGCATTACAGATGGACCACATCGTATGATGTGTCTGTGTGTCTGTGAATGAAGGACATTTTAGAATTCCAAGTTGGAAAAGGGTAGTTTAGAACGGAGTTTTTCAAACTGGATGCTGCAGGATCTTAAGAGTTCCACAAGAACCTAAATGGGTTCTATGGGACTATGGAAACAATAGACCAGTGTTTCTCAACCTTGGCAACTTTAAGATGTGTGGTTGGTTGGTGAATTCTGGTAGTTGAAATCTACACATCTTAAAGTTGCCAAGGTTGAGAAACACTGCAATAGACTCTTCCTAAGTGACAAAGACTTAGTCCCTTACAGAGGGACTAATATTTTTCCCCCTTAGTCCCTCGTGCAATTTTTTCCCCTCAGTCTAGTGCAGAGCTTTCCAAACTGTGTGTCGGGACACGTTAGTGTGTCGGCTGCAGTGTCTGGGTGTGTCGCGGCTGCTGCTGCCTCCGAGCCCTGCCAGGATGCCTTGCTGCCTCCAAACCTGCCCTGCCAGGATTCCACACAGGTCCTAGTGCCTGCCTTGTGCCTTGCTGCCTCCAAACCTGCTGTAATTCCACACAGGTCCTAGTGCCTGCCTTGTGCCTGGCTGCCTCCAAACCTGCCCTGCCAGGATTCCACGCAGGTCCTAGTGCCTGCCTTGTGCCTTGCTGCCTCCAAACCTGCTGTGATTCCGCGCAGGTCCTAGTGCCTGCCTTGTGCCCTGCTGTAAGAGTGTCGCGAAATGATGCATGTCTAAAAAGTGTCACCAACATGAAAAGTTTGGAAAGCTCTGGTCTAGTGTTTCTTAAACTTTTGCTCTCAGGACCCCTTCCCATTTTTCAAAATTATGAAGAACCCCAAAAGAGCTTTTATTTGTATGGGTTATATTTATTGATATTTACTGTATTAAAAATTAAAATTGATGCATTCATAGAATATTTATTTATTGAAGCATCATGTAAAAACAGCAATTATTAAACCCATTAGATATTAACATAAATATTTTTATGAAAAAAATCCTCTATTTTGTTTAAAAAAAGATAATGAGAAGAGTGACACTGTTTTAAATTTTTGCAAATACCTTTAATATCTGGCAAATAATTTTGATTTTGCGGATCCCTGAGAGGGTCTTTGGGGACCCCGAGGGGTCCTTGGACCACACTTTAAGAAACGATGCCTTAGTCCCTTGCAGAGACTTTTTAAAAACTATTTTTTTGCCCCTTGTAAAAAAATTTTCCTTAGTCCCTTGTGGAGAGTTCCCCCCCACCAAATCTCCACAAGGGACAAAAGGGAGGGGGGGAAACCAACCTCTCCACAAGGGGAAAAAAAACAAAACAAACACACTCAGCCACCTGTTCCCACCTTGATGCTACTCTTCAGGGGCATCCATAGCAATTTTTCTAAGGTACAGGAGAAAGGGTAGAGCTTGTCAGCTGACATTCAAAGCCCCAGTTCAGGAGTTATGGGAATTATTATTTTTTTTAACAGTTTTGGCAGCTGGAAAAAGTTTGAAACCCACTGGTTTAGAGCATCATGACTCCTTCAAAATTTTGTCTGAACAGGAAGTCAAAAGAGGGTACAAAAAAGTATTGCACCCTACAAGCAGACCCATTAAAGCCATTCCTTTCTTCCCTTCATATGAATAATCCTCTGCTTTTAAATTAGGAAGGAGAAGGAAGAGACTGCTATGAAATCCATGTGTTACTACTAAAATCATTTTGCCAAACTTCAAGCTTGATTACAAAACTAGAAAAGATGAAGAAAACAATGTGACAGTGATTTGTGTCTAATGATAGTCGGGGACCGGACAAATAGGAGCAGGGTTCCAATAGCCCCAAAGGCCACATCAAGATCCGTGGGAGATGCACATGGTCCACTGGTTGCCCAAACAAGGAAGAAGGTGCTGGCAAAGGGGAGAGTTGAATCAACATAGTTTTAATTGCAATTATTACTGTTAAAGTAAGCTAAAGCTGATAAAAAAACAAAACATAATAGCAATGAATAGTAAAAGAAGGAATTTTGCAATCCTGTATGCTTGGCAAAATATAGAACCTTTCATCAAAGGCCAAACACTATGAGAGATACAGTATAACTTAAATGGGAATGTGAAAATCTGCTGCTCTTCACTCCAACAGCAAAAGAATATTTGCATTTAATTGCTGCATTGATACTCTGCAGTAAGCTACAATGTGGTTGATTTGGGCTGAGTGTGTTTCATGAACACAACTGTGGTTTGCAAACAATAGTTTATGGCATCATACAAAGAGTGAACAGGGCCATTAAGCAAACCATGGTGATGCATAAACCTTATCAGTGTTTTAAATATTTAAAATAATAGCATAATAAATTGGAACTGAGGAATAATAGAATAATTTTTTGCAGTGGATAGCTGTATTACACTTTTGCAGTGAAAACAGCAAAAATCTTGTGGCACCTTAAAAGCTAAGTTTAGATCCACAAATAATGATAAAAAATAAATCTGTTACTCTTTAAGTTAACACAAAACTGTTGTTTTTACTGGTAGAAACATTCAACTGTGAGGAAAACTACTTAATGGGCAAGCACTTTAGAAAATGAATCTGTAGTACTAAAAGTAATGCAATTTCTTGCATTGTGATTGCTGAAACAGCACGTTATACAGGGTGCTGCATTTTTTTCATTCAAGCCATCATTTTTATTACCATTATAAAACTGACATCTCTAAACTGTTTTTTTCATCCATGCAAGGGGAAGAAATGGGGATCCCATCTCTTTTTCCTTTTCTTTTTTGCAGCTTAAAAACAGTGCTTTTTTAACTGAAAAGGACAGCAGCAGCCTTCTTCATGTCCTCCTATCAGTCATAGTTTTCCCAGGCTATAAAAAAATAATAAGTGTGTAGAATCATACCAACCCTGAATTTGTAGCTTGGACATCTGTTTTAAAGGAAAAGGTTTGGCAATATGTGTCTGTAATGCTTCAAGTACCGACATTCTTTCCAGGGGAAATTATCGCGAATGAATCACCAATGGAGGACCCTCTAATCTAAAGATGTTTTGGAAATAATGATTATTTTAGCAATGTTTAAAACTTGGCATTTGAAAGATATTTAACCTTTCAGACAAACACTTCCCATTCTCAGCACTCAAAGATAATCAGCCCATTTGCATATAAAAACAGGCTGAGTGGGAGTACTGCCAGACAAATGCTTTTGCATCACTTCAGGATTGGCTCCAGTCCTAATTGTTCTCATGACGTTATCTGTTTTGAAGCTGAGTTGATTTATTCCGGACTCTGCTCTGGTTTATTGGGAATTGCAGCAACAAGGGCTTTGAATTCATTTGTCCTTTGAAGTTTCCGGGAACTGCTGCGGGTGGTCCGTTTTCCACTGCAGGGAATTCTCACCTCACCCTGCTTTTCGGGCTCACATCAACCAATGCACACCAGTCCCCCACCATAGGGGTTCAATATCCTGTTCCTGAAGCCTGTTTCTATATGCAGTTGAGAATTTATCTTCTTTCACCCCACCTCCCCTAATTCAGTCAACACAGTAATATGCAATCATAGTAACAGCCTAACAGAGAAATTGCCCAGTTGCAAAATTGCAACTATCATGCCACTTCCACAAATTTCAGGGGATTCTAAAGCAGCAGTCAACTAGCACCAGAAAACAAGAAACCTTGAGTGGCTTTCAATAAATTTATTGGGTTTTAATAATCTACCTTCTCCTGCATAGGCTCTCTTCATTGTAATCTCTCAAATGTTTTTGCAAAACACAGACAAATCTATGAAAATAAGATAAAATTGCTATGGATGCCCCTGAAGAGTAGCATCAAGGTGGGAACAGGTGGCTGAATGTGTTTGTTTTTTTCTTTTTACCTTGTGGAGAGGATGGTTCCCCCCCCCTTTTGTCCCTTGTAGAGATTTTTATATATTTATATTTAATTTTTGGTTAAATTGATATATTGTGTAGTATATTTTATGTTTTTAATCACTAACTTGATTGTAAACTGCCCAGAGTCCCCTCTACGGGGGGAAGAGGGCGGTGATGTAAGTTGGATCAATCAATCAATCAATCAATCAATCAATCAATAAAAGTCTTAGTTTGATTCTTGGCAGCTTCATGGCACATTCATGTTGCTTTCTCAACAGCAACACAAAAGTGGTTTGGCACTGCCTTCTTCCAAGATGTTTTATCAATTTCCCAATATAGTCTACCACTCTGGCATTTCCTGGTGGTCTCCCGTGAAAGTATTATCCAGTCTGATTCTGCTTAGCTTTTTTAATACAGAAATTTTGTAACATTGGGTGGTACTACTAGCAATTTATTTTATTTCCTTTTCCTTTTCTGTTTACTCCATGATCAATAACATATCAGGAAGCAGGGCACTTATTTGGGACTGCAACCCTGGGGGTGGTCGAACACCCTAAAAGTTCTAGTACAACCTACTCTTGGCCTGTAACGCTATAGCTGCAGAAGAAAGAGACTATTACTTTTGTACTGGTAATTATGAACACAGGTATTTAAGTGCACAGATACAAATCATCAGGGTCCAGTGCATTTTAAATGATGTTACTTTGCATACCTTTGACCCAATCTAATAGGAAAAAATACAGTGGTGCTTAAAAGTTTGTGAACCTTTTTGAATTTTCAATATTTCTGCATAAATATGACCTAAAACATGATCTGTTCTCCACACACATCCTACAACTAGATAAAGATAACCCAATTAAACAAATGAGTCAAAAACATTATACTTGTTCATTTATTTATTGAGGAAAATGACCCTGGAGAAAGATAAATGATGGAGTCCTTTTGTAACAATGAGGTGGACTTTGTTTTCAAGTGACAGTATGTCTGGGAAGACATGAATATATTCTTTCTGCAGCAGCATTACAGTGGCTTGATATGTATTCTATTGATCAAAATTAAAGTAGAAAGAGTATTTCTTTCCAGTTATCTCTATCTAGAAATGTTTAAGAAATAGAGGTATCTTGTAGCAAATGCACTGAAAAAAGCCTCACCAGTTTGAGCACAGCTGAATAAATGACAGGAGCAAATGTTGGCACACCTGGTCTTCATATCCACCAGCTCTGAGCTCCCTGTCTTTCATAACGGAGTATGTACTCAGTACTGAGAAACAGCCATTCTGTGCCAATAGGGTTTTGTTTGGTTGTTTTTGCTTTTGTTTTAATTGTGGCTAATACCTAAAAGAGTGCCAGTTTGTTGTAGTGGTTAAGGCACCAGGCTAAAAACCAGGAGACTGAGAGTTCTAGTCCTGTCTTAGGCACAACTCTCGGAGCCCTAGGAAGAAATGGCAAAGCACTTCCAAACTCTTGCCAAGAAAACTGCTGTGACTAGTCCAGACAGTTGCCAAGAGTCAAGACTGACTTGAAAGCACAAATAAAATAAAATCTAAAAAAAATAGCAGTCACAGTAAGAATATGATGGTTTGAGAAAACCTAAGTCAAATCCCCACACTCAAATATGAAACTCACTGGATAACCAGCCACTGCTTCTCAGCCTAACCTCGTCCATAGAATCGTTGTGAGATAAATGTGGTAGATGGGTAAGAGAACATCTAGAGCTCCTAGAGCAGAGCTTTCCAAACTTTTCATGTTGGTGACACACTTTTTAGACATGCATCATTTCGCAACACACTCTTACAACAAGGCACAAGGCAGCCACTAGGACCTGCACGGAATCACAGCAGGTTTGGAGGCAGCAAGGCATGAGGCAGGCACTAGGACCTGTGTGGAATGCTGGCAGGGCAGATTTGGAGGCAGCAGCAGCAGGGACACACCCAGACATTGCAGCCGACACACTAACGTGTCACGACACACAGTTTGGAAAGCTCTGTCCTAGAGGAAAGCTGAAATAAATGCAATTACTAATAAGTAAATTCCTATGGTTCACACCTTCTAGTTTAGGAACATCTTAATCCTAGAAGCATGAGTTTGTTGTAGAAGTCAGTTGTGAATGAAATGTACTTTATATATAGTACTTAGAGTTAAGAAGCCATAGCACTAAAAACTGGTTCTGGAGCCAAGGCTGATCAAATCTGGCTCATATTAGACTCTGCATAAAGAATCTCATATGTTTCCCACAATGACCTCCAAGTTATGAATCAGCTACAAAGGAGGTCCTTTATCTAAACTAACTATTCTCTGTGGAGTAGCTATGTTCAAAGAACTAATGTACGAGATGAGTGGGAAAACTGCCATCCACATGAGCCACATTACTGAAAGCTGCTCATTGTCAACATGGGTCAGTATGCCTTATTACAATATATCTAAGATGGTTCAGGACTGGATGGTCCACAGCACTTTAGGTAAGATGATTCTTGCTCCCAAAACAGCACTTATGTGTCCCCCCTCCCATTAAAATAACAAATTAAAAATGATTCATGCAAGCTCACTAAATCTTGAGAGATATTTATGATCTTACCTAAGATCTTATAATACTGTATCTGTGGAGTCTACGAACACCAACTAGCAGTCAGAAGACACAATGAAAACTCCTTAATCTCACAACACATGGACAGACTCAACCATACTTTCAACTGGGAAACTATGAGCATCTTAAACCAAGCCAAATCCAAAAATGCTAGAGAATTCCTAGAAGCTTGGTACTCAGACAAAGCAACCATCAACACACACATAGAGGTAAACAACATTTACATACCATTCATAAGAGACAATAGAAAAGCCAGAAGACCAGAACACCTCCTTGCCAGCAATCAACACCCAGATAGGCAAAGATTAACACCAAGATTAGCACCAGAGGAGCAATCAAACAACACAATAGACACTAATCAAGGAACTATTAACTCAGTCAATCAATCAAGCAGCAAACAACAGCCCAATCAAGGAACTACCAAATCCTATATATGCCACCTTTAGTTACAGTTACTAGAAACAAAACAGGTATGTTTGGAGAAAATCAAAACCTTAATTCATCTTGCAGCTGTCTTTATTTCCTCCAGAGCAACTGCTTTCCTTGATTTTAGAGGCCCTGTGCACCATCTGGCCTATACAGAATTCAAAGCAACTGATTTATCCAGCGCGTGGCTCCCAGGTTATACGTATACAGCACACTAACTAGCTAACCTAATACTTCATAAAACTTTTTTGGACTCCTAGGAAGACTAAAATATATGCCTGGCATGCTCAGTATGACCTTGATAGTGATGTGCTTCTTGTCCTTCCACCCCTTTATCCACTTTCTTTCTCTCATGCATGCACAGTTATTCATCTCCTGTCCAGCTTGGATATAGGGGCGTGGTGGCTCAGCGGGTAAGATGCCAGGCTTGTCGATCGGAAGGTCTCAAGTTCGGAGGTTCAAATCCCTAGCCCCGCGTGACGGAGTGAGCTCCCACACTAGCCCCAGCTCTTGCCAACCTAGCAATTCGAAAGCATGCAAATGCAAGTAGATTAATAGGTACCACTTCGGTGGGTAGGTAACAGCGTTCCGCATGCGTCATGTCGGCCACATGACCGTGGAAGCGTCTTCAGACAACGCTGGCTCTTCGGCTAACAAATGGAGATGATCACTGGCCCCTAGAGTCGGCCACGACTGCAAAAATGTGTGTGGGGAACCTTTACCTTTATCCAGCTTGCACAGTTGCATTGGGAAGAAGGAAAAAAGGCAGAGGCCAGGCCGCCATATAGCGCAGTCCTGATTCTGCCTCCCAACCTTTGTTTCTTGTACTTCCAGTCAGGAGCACTGCTGACCTGTAAGGCACCTTTGTGTGCCACATGGCAGCTGTGGCTTCCCAGGGCTTCATTCTCCCTTTTCTTCTATAGCGCATGTGCAGATGCACAGAATAGTAACTGGATGGGCTTCTTCCCCTACCGTTCCCATTGTTTGGTGCCCCCCATGCCATGGCACCTTTGTGCAGTGCACAACTTGCACACCTGCTTGCAGCGGCCCTGCTTCCAGTTTTGTAGAAGTGGAAGGTAAAAAACAGCACAAACCCACAAGTCTGCAAGAACTGCCCTCTGTAGTTTGGGACACCGTTTTCTTATTACATAGTAATTTCATTAAGAAATTTAGAGAGAGTGTAAAAGTGGCATTTTCCAATGAATTTTTTCTTAAAACCATCCCCATCTTGAAAAGCTTAGTCTCTGGCAAAAAAAAAAAAGCTGGGGAGAGTTGTAGAATAGACAAAGTTTACTGGAGAAGAGATGGTGGAATCTCCAAGTCATATTATTACAGTTCAAAAGCAACCAGAGGACTTGGAACTTTGGAGACACGGATGGGCTCAGGCTTCCCCCCGACCCCCCCCCTTTCTAAGAGGTCAACGAAGGAACTTGATTACATATGAAACAGCCTATGCATATACATACACAGCTATCAGAACAAAACCACTTCATCATTTCATTTCATTTCATTTCATTTCAGTTTATAGGCCACCCCAATCTGTTACAAGTCTGGGCAGCTTATAGAATACAATAATAAAAAACGAAAGTAAAAACAAGGAATTACATCATTAAAATGAGAAAGTCCATAAAAAGACCCCTACCATTCAAAATACCACAACATCACACAAGGCATCCACCCACTCTGACCCAGGCCTGAAGATAGAGCCAGGTTTTAAGGGCTTGTTTAAATAGGGCTGGGGGTGGGGGCGGCCATGTGAATCTTTGGGGGAATGGTATTCCAGGGGATAGGTGCCATGACAGAGAAGGCCCAGTTCCAGGGTTCTGCCAGCTAATGTTGTTTGATCAATGGAGTATACTGACTCTGTCAGATCATGTGGGATGGGCAGAAACTACAAGGGATAGGCAGTCCCTCAAATAACCAGGCCCAATGTTATACTCTTCAGGGCTGGAGGTGGTTATACCTTTGGCCTGAAATCTCACTGTGTACCTGGGACATGTGTTTATCTATCAACAGCTGGTCCACATTCTGGTCTATATTCTGTTTTACAATTGAGTAACTTGAGAGCACTGGTGAAGACAATAATCTCTGGGAATGATTTAGAGTGGTTAACTGTGCTATGTAGATGCAATCACTTTTATGTTACATAAGTTTTATGGTAAAGAGGTAGAATGGGTAGTACTCAGCCTTACTTACGGGGTTCTTCATTCTTCGCAGTAGAGAGGGGAATCCTACCTTGAGGGGGAAATCCTCACTTGGTCTTCAAGAGGACTCCAATATCATATAACACTCTTACCTGGGAATAAGTCACACTGAACTCAACAGGACTCATTTTTAGTACATCTGCAAAGGTTTGTAAAAGATCCAGAAATTTATGTCAGACTTACATGGAGATGGATCCACAAAAATTGGATCTATGTTATGAAGCAGCTCCTTCCTGGGTGATGGCTTTCCTTCACTGAAACAAAGTTTATTATAAAAGGATTCAATCTCCTTGCACAGTTCAATGGAATCCCATTCCTCCTATTTCAATGCTTCCTTTTGTGCACATTTGAAGAAACAAAGGAATTCTTGATAACCAATTACATTTGCAAAGTTGCTCCAAAACAAGTTTAGAATAGTGTATGTCCCTTTCATTGCATTTGGAAAACAGTACCTACTTTATTTCTTTATTTTAGGGAGTATGTCTGGTTTTCCTTACATAAAATGAAAATCAGAGAGATTTGTACCAATCTTTTGGTATACAAAAGATATAAATACAAAATACAATAAGCCAATTCAAGAAATTTTAAAAAGCAGTCCTGGTTCATATCTCTCACTAAGTCATAGTTGGATTTAAACAAGGTTTGTTCAATAAGATAAAATATCAGGGTCTGCATTTTGTGCTAAACCCTAATTCATGGTTTATAAACCACAATGGCTAGCTTCCTACAGCATGGTAAACTAAAATAAGAAACTATATTATGGCTTAATACAATACATTTAGGAGAACTACAAGATGAAATTAAAAACACCAAACCTTAAAATCTGTAAAACAAACAAACAAACAAACAAACAACTTGCTTCATATTTAAACACTGTTTTCTAAATAGCTAAAGGGAGAATCTTAGACCACCTTTTCTGGGGAAAAGTTCCAAAGCTGCTGTGCCACTTGCTGAAAAGACTCTAATCTATCTTTTGCCTCCCTGACTAGAGCTCTCTTTCTGAATCGCAATCCACAGGGCTAATCATACAAAAGAAGACGTTCCAGAATGTGCCCAACATGCTCAATCGCGCTCTCTCTCTCTCTCTTCCAAACACTGCTCAAGGAGCATGTCACAAGACTGTGGCTCAGCATATGTGACATTTAGTTTTACTCAGCTTATACAACATTGGTTGCTATGGTGTCATTTTATTGAGACAGCCTTGTCAGATCAGAATCTTAGTTGGTCTGCTGCACTTAGAATAGTTCAGGGACACCAGCTGCCAGAGAATGCCCAATCATTCACAAAATACCACCCTTGTTTCAGATACTCAGTACCTAAAACATCTCCAGAGATGCTTGTCTGACCAGAGAGAATGATAAAAACATTACCCTGGCAGGCAAAATAGTTTAAATAGCTCTAATAGAAAGCTGTTGTAAGTAACTGATGCATGACAGAATCAAGCAGGGAGGAGAGTGGGGTCAATTTCGTGTACTCTGCCTTATTGCAAAATTGTAAGTCCAACAGATTTTTTTCCCATGGAGGGGGGGTCTCCCAATACTGTAATCCCATACCCAAAACACATCTATCATACTTTAAAAACCAATCTATTAAAACCCAGCCATTATATTTTTCAGTGAGAAGTTTTTGCTGAAATGATGTTAGGACTCCAAGTCACTTTATGCTGCTGATAGCTTATTAAGCAATTATCATCCCTCCACATTTACTTCACGATTCTGAAAACCAGTTACTTTTCTACTATGACAGAATTCATCTGCTTACATTTTTAAAACTACCAGCTCTCTGGGGAAATCTGTTCGTACTGTGAAGTGCTATAAGAGGAAATGTAGAAGTGACTACTACTACTACTACTACTTCCTCTTCCTCCTCCTCTTCTTCTTCTATCCCATTTTCAAGATACTTCATTTCCCCTCCCCATTTGCTGTCTAAAAGTGCTCATGAACACAGCTTCCCTCCATCTCCCACCCAATTTTGTTCAACATCTCTTCTTTGCTTTAACAATACATTAACATTTTCAGAGTTGAACAAACTTTTTAACAAATTCATTTTTTAAAAAAAGTCCTGTCATATTAATAATATATATTTTAGAAGCATACTTTGCTTCTTGGGCTTCATCAAATTCTGCTTCAAGCAAGTTACCTGAGTGTTTTCCAGATATCAAAGCCATCTAAAGGCTTTGTGCCATTGGTATGTCCTCCAGCAAGCTTCACCAAAGTTGGCAGCCAATCAGAAATGTGGATCAGGTCATGGCTTTCTACTCCCTTCTGTTTCAGTAAAGGACTGGCAACAAATCCAACTCCTCTCACTCCTCCTTCCCATAAAGTCCACTTTCTTCCTCTTAAAGGCCAGTTGTTTCCACCTCCCAGAGTTTGGCCTCCGTTATCTGAAATACATTTAACAATATATGCAACTGATTCTTATAACATCTTCTCGTATACATTTATGTAATACTTTATGCGTGAAACAGTAAGTTGGACTTGAGAGCCAACTCGCTCCATCCCACTCTATGATTCTATGTAAATTTTATTGGTCAGTATATTAGATCAACTTTTTCAATAGGAAAGTAGAAGGCAGTATTTAACAGGGAGGGCTTACAATTCAACACATGGGGTCACATATTACTGTATGCCAAAATGTGTGTTACTTCTAGCTTCTTCTGATAGTTTGAACCCATCAGCTATGGTTTGTATATCAGGGTTTAAGGCTTAATTTTATAACATCAGCCCACTGCCGTTTAGTCAACAAGCCATGGCTAAACAAATAATAGTTTAGCACAATATCTGTAGCTTGAATCATGTCAACTGGATTTCTATTTTCTTAGTGGAAACGTTTCGCTCCTTATCCAAGGAGCTTCTTCAGTCTGAGCAAAATTGGTAAGGGGACGTTCCCTTACCAATTTTGCTCAGACTGAAGAAGCTCCTTGGATAAGGAGCGAAACGTTTCCACTAAGAAAATAGAAATCCAGTTGACATGATTCAAGCTACAGACAATTCCACCTGGATGACTGAGAACCTTCATAGACATTTAGCACAATATGTGAGTCAAACTGATAACAAGGAATAGTAAAGAAAGGGTCAGTCCCCAGCATCTCCATTGACAGACTCCGGAAGTGTACAACGGCAAAAATCCCTGCCTTCAATTTCAGAAACACAATCAGTGAGAATAACGGTATTGGGCTGGATTGATCAATAGACCAAGTCATTAAAAAGCAGCAGCATTTATGATATGAAATATGAATTACATCCAATAATTCAGTTTCAGAATATATAACCATAGACAGGGTTCCTCACAGAATGCTCCAGCAAACATCATAATTTACTACGTAATTAGATAGGTATACATGTTCATATCTTCATTCAGCACTGATGTGTTTTCAAGATATTTGCAGAGTAAAAACAGTTTTTTTCATTAGTGGAAAAAACAGTATAATTAATTTTCTTCTTGCAATCTAATATTCATTAAAACAAATATTTTGTGCTGGTGCAGGTGGATCATTGGTAGGGCTGCAAAATTTAATCAAGTAATTGGTTGAATGAATCATTTTTAAAATACTTTAATTGATTTATCTAATAGTAATTGACTAAAAAATTTCCCAATTAATTGGGAATCAGATTTTCAAAAATACAAAATATTTATAAAACTGGCAAGGACAATTTAAAAGAGCCTACTCCGTGTCTTATATGTCAATGCCCAGTGTGACAAACACAGTAGATGCATACAGTATATCAAGGGCAGGCCTGCAAATGGCAAATGGTACATCTTCTCTGGAATAACTACTTCTTCTATGGAGAAAGCAGCAAATCGGAAGAAGGGATTTTAGTAATTCCTCCTACCTTCTGAAGCTTCTGCCCCACTTTCTGAACTGCTCTGAAATATCCTACAAGCCTACCATTCACAAGTTGATATATGTGCCTATGCTCATGTGCAAGGGGCTACAGAAGAGGAAATAATTATGAATTATTGCTGTAAGAGTCGCTTTCTGTGAGATGGGCAGCTATATAAATTTGAGTAACAAACAACTAAGCAAATCTCTCCCTTCCACACCCATGTGTGACATTAACACTTATAAAAATGTAGTGAATAAATTAATCAATTAATTTTTGAAAGAAATGCATGATGTCCCTAGTTGATGAAGTCAAATTACAGTGAGAATCTAGGATCTACATTGCTTTCCTTTTACTGAAAATGTGCTTTTTTAAAGTTGTGGCTCATATCATGTTGTTAGTCTAAAAAACTACAACAAAATAGGAATTTCTTTCTTAATTTGGGATTATGTCTATGAAGGTTCTCAGTCATCCAGGTGGAATTGTCTGTAGCTTGAATCATGTCAACTGGATTTCTATTTTCTTAGTGGAAACGTTTCGCTCCTTATCCAAGGAGCTTCTTCAGTCTGTCTCGAATTTCCTTACCAACTTCAGGGTTTCATCCCCAAAATGTATGGCAATATGTCTATGAAGGTTCTCAGTCATCCAGGTGGAATTGTCTGTAGCTAATTGTCTGTAGACTGAAGAAGCTCCTTGGATAAGGAGCGAAACGTTTCCACTAAGAAAATAGAAATCCAGTTGACATGATTCAAGCTACAGTTAATTTGGGATTCTTTCTTTAGAGACCATAAGGTAAGTAATTATACCGCAATACACTGATACATGTAGTATCAGCAGATGATACTGAATTGTGCATACCTATTCCAGGCTGAGAAAGAGATATGGTGGATGTCTTGACTTGGGGCCTGGAGCCTGTTAGGGATTAGATGTATTCCAACAATGTGGAAGTGCCATTTGCTCAGAAACCTTCCTGTTCCATGGAGCTTCACTTCTAAACAAGGTGGCACTATACCTGAAGGAGCATGAGCATAACCTGGAAATCCTTCTGGACTTGCAGCTTTTGCTAGATCAGCAGGTGGAGGTCATAACTAGGAAGTCTTTGCCCGGTTTCAGCTGGTGCTCCAAATGTAACCTTTCCTGGCTCAGTTGGTTGGCAATGTTACTGATACCCATATTACCTCATGGCTGAAGTACTACAACTCACTCTAAATACAGCTGTCCTTGAAGACAATTCGGAAGTATAGGTAGTCCTCGGTTAACGACCACTTGTTCAGCGACTGTTCGAAGTTATGACGGTGCTGAACGAGTGGTACTTACAACTGGTCCTGATAGAAAATGTGAAAAGTTACATATCATCTAAATCCCACTGATTTCAATGTGAATCAAGCACAATGATTTCACTGGGAAGAAACTGAAAATATTCCTGTGTGAATCCATAAGATTATTTGAAAGTGTTAACATCCAAATAAACAGTTCCAACTCTTAGGATTATCAGGTAGGGACCACGACTAAAACCTGGGCTAGCTGCTCCTGGTCTATGTAAACAATATAATATAAACTAGAGGGACTAATGGCCTGACTGGATAAGGGCTGTGTCCCCAGGCACCGGTGTGGAAATATGGAAACTGATGGACATGGTAGGGAGGTGTGCACAGGCACCGGTGTGTTGAAGGACACCTCCCTACCATGTCCACCAGTTTCCATATTTCACTTCTATTCCATGTTTACATTCTATTAATTTAAAACAAAAATTAAATACAAGGACGGTGTGTCTTTTGATTCAGACTCAAACCACCCAAAACTAGTTATTCTGTTCTGGAAATTAGATTGGCCCCAACCCTGTTGGCCTTTCATAAGGCCTTAAAGACATGGTTGTGTCATCAAGCCTGGGGAACTGGATGTGTGGCGGAACCCATGCAATGCTTACGTATGTTGATTTGTTAGTTGTTTTGTTTTTCACCTCTGCTGCCGATTATGTTTGTTGTGTTTTTATTGCTATGTGTTTTATGATGTTTTTTATGTTGTTAGCCACCGAGTCATAAATTAAAATGTGCAGCCATATGAATTGAAATAAATGAATAAATTTCAGTCCACCAAGCCAAAACCCCCCCAAAAAAACCCAAGCCAGCTTCTTTAAGATTTATATTGTTCCCTTTTTTCCTTAGTTTCACAAACACACAATGCATTCATAGTTTCCTTCATTTCATACATTAACTAATGCTTTTTACCACTTACTCCTCTTATATTCCAAGTCACAATACTCCATATGTTGTGGTTGTCAACAGATGAGCCTGCAAGGCTTTGGTCAATTGAGGCTTGCACAAAATGTTTTTTAGCAAGTTAAGTGGGGGAAGAGTCTAAGATATTAGCTTCAGTAGTCCTCATGATGCCCACATTCCCTGCTAATGCTAGGGATACAGTGCCAGCCAGTTCTGGCATACTTTTTCCATTATACCACAAGTGCAACCAAACCATTCTCACAAATTTTTAAGCAAGCTAGTGTCTTTGATCTAAAGACTTTCTTGCAAGCCAACCTCCTATTGTCCACATCTCATCAACTAGGAGGTATATGCACTGTACTGACATACACAGGGTGAAGCACGCACAAATTGTTGTTGTTCAGTCGTTTAGTCGTGTCCGACTCTTCGTGACCTCGTGGACCATAGCACGCCAGGCCTTCCTGTCCTCCACTGTCTCTCGGAGTTTACTCAAATTCATGTTCATTACATCAGTGATGCTATCTAACCATCTCATCCTCTGCCGTCCCCTTCTCCTTTTGCCTTCAGTCTTTCCCAGCATCAGGGTCCTTTCCAGTGAGTCCTCTCTTCGCATTAGGTGGCCAAAGTATTTGAGCTTCAGCTTCAGCATCTGTCCTTCCAATGAGCAGTCAGGGTTGATTTCCTTTAGGATTGACTGGTTTGACCTCCTTGCAGTCCAAGGGACTCTCAAGAGTCTTCTCCAGCACCACAGTTCGAAAGCATCAATTCTTCGGCGCTCAGTCTTCCTTATGGTCCAACTCTCACAGCCATACATTACTACTGGAAAAACCATAGCTTTAACTATACGGACCTTTGTCGGCAAGGTGATGTCTCTGCTTTTTAATATGCTGTCTAGGTTTGCCATAGCTTTCCTCCCAAGGAGCAAGCGTCTTTTAATTTCATGGCTGCAGTCACCGTCTGCGGTGATCTTGGAGCCCAAGAAAATAAAATCTGTCACTGCTTCCATTTCTTCCCCTTCTATTTGCCAGGAAGTGATGGGACCAGATGCCATGATCTGGGTTTTTTTAATGTTGAGTTTCAAGCCAGCTTTTGCACTCTCCTCTTTCACCCTCATCAAGAGGCTCTTTAGTTCCTCTTCACTTTCTGCCATTAGGGTGGTATCGTCTGCATATCTGAGGTTGTTGATATTTTCCCCGGCAATCTTAACTCCGGCTTGTGATTCATCCAGCCCGGCATTTCTGTAGGATTTTGAGCATAACCTTGCTAGCATGTGAAATGAGCACAATTGTACGGTAGTTTGAACATTCTTTGGCATTGCCCTTCTTTGGAATTGGAACGTAAACTGACCTTTTCCAATCCTGTGGCCACTCTTGAGTTTTCCAAATTTGTTGGCATATTGAGTGCAGCACTTTAACAGCATCATCTTTTAGGATTTTAAATAGCTCAGCTGGGATACTGTCTTCTCTGCTAGCTTTGTTGTTAGTAATGCTTCCTAAGGCCCACTTGACTTCACTCTCTGGGATGTCCGGCTCAAGGTCAGTGACCACACCATCGTATTTATCAGGGATATTAAGATCTTTCTTGTATAGTTCTTCTGTGTATTCTTGCCACCTCTTCTTAATCTCTTCTGCTTCTGTTAGGTCCCTGCCTTTTTTGTCCTTTATCATGCCCATCTTTGCACAAAACGTTCCCTTGATATCTCCGATTTTCTTGAAGAGATCTCTAGTCTTCCCCATTCTATTGTTTTCCTCGATTTCTTTGCATTGTGAAGCACACACACATACACACAGAAAAATAAACTCACTAAAAACAAGACTGATTTCTGATGACTACAAGGGCAACTTCTTATAGTTTGTTTGCCATAACAGAGCTACCAACATAAACAATTTCATTTTGCTTTGTTATTTGGACTGTCATCATTCTTTTATAATCTGGCTCCTTGGATTGATAGGATGATAACCAATTTGTTAATTCACTCGTGGGAATCCTGTCCTTCTGATTATTTTCAAAACAATTCACTAACATCTCAAGACAGACATACTGTAGCTCCGCATTTCAATCATGCAGGAGTTCAAGGAAAACTGTGAGATTTCTGTATCTTTAATTACACTAAATGCAAACGTGTAGATAAATATACATTAAAATAGGTACAATATCATTAAAAAGAAAAATACCCCGAACCTTCCCCCACCCACAAACTCTGGAAATAAATTTTGCATGTCAATGTCTCAGAGACTTTGTACCATCTTCTGCCCTAGAGTCCCCTATTCGGGGAGATGGGTGGGGATAAATTTAAATAATAAATAAATAAATAAATAAATAAATAAATAAAATAAAAGATAAATATCCAATAATCTGTTCCAAGTCAGGCACCTTGAAAACCATAAACAGGCATTTTAAATGGTTTTCTAAGGTAGCCTACACAATTTTGTTATTCTTTGGCACAGCACAACTGAAGAATTAGAAAAAAATATATGCAAAGAATAATGGAGGTGATGTGAGGTGTCAAGATGCCATTCCCTGCATAAGCATCTTGATAGTCTGTTCATGATTCAAGATGATAAGCTGTAATAAAATGACAATTTTAGCAGGTAAGAAAGCTCCAAAGGCCTCTTAAAAAATTTGAAGTATGTCTACTTTTATTAGGAAAATAAACCAAGTCAGCTTTTTAAATGTTTTGTGCATATTGAATGATTCTTGTGAAATAATTAGATTTGTAAACCTATAAGATTACTCTGACTAACATTGCAGTTTGGCTGTGGCATTATCTTGCAACATTGTTCCACTGAACTATCAGTGAACATAGTCATGGCTTTAGTTAGTACTCTTTTTTAAAATTCATCTAACCAACTAGCCATCATCACCATTTCCCTGAGCTTGTGTATTGCTGTTATTTATTCGTTCAGTCGCTTCCGACTCTTCGTGATTTCATGGACCAGCCCACGCCAGAGCTTCCTGTCGGCCGTTGCCACCCCCAGCTCCCCCACGGTTGAGTCCGTCACCTCCAGAATATCATCCATCCATCTTGCCCTTGGTCGGCCCCTCTTCCTTATGCCTTCCACTTTCCCTAGCATCAGCTTCTTCTCCAGGGTATCCTGTCTTCTCATTATGTGGCCAAAGTACTTCAGTTTTGCCTTTAATATCATTCCCTCAAGTGAGCAGTCTGGCTTTATTTCCTGGAGTATGGACTGGTTTGATCTTCTTGCAGTCCAAGGCACTCTCAGAATTTTCCTCCAACACCATAGTTCAAAAGCATCTATCTTCCTTCGCTCAGCCTTCCTTATGGTCCGGCTCTCGCAGCCATAGGTTACTACGGGGAATACCATTGCTTTAACTATGCAGACCTTTGTTGTCAGTGTGATGTCTCTGCTCTTAACTATTTTATCAAGATTTGTCATTGCTTGTGTATTACTAAGCCATAATTTGCTTAACCCTGGTTTGGTAAATAAACTACAATAGGCTGGGTTTACAACACACTAAGCAATAACCCATAGTCTGCAAGCCATAATGGTGGGGTTTTCAAATCGTACAACAAACCAGATTATGGATCAGTCCAATGTACGGTAATTCAAACCTGTAAGTATCCATTTGCTGAGTTTGGTGTGACCCAAAGAAGCCTTTCTCAGGGCAAATAAATAACTTTTACTCCATCTACAGTGCTATGTTGAATGTGTGATAATTAAACTGTGGGTTGAATGAGGATACCTACACATTTTGGTTGAATGTGGCAATTTCAGAGTTTCTGTTTCAATATGGAGCCTTTTATTTTAATATCCAGTAACAGAAGTAATAAAAATCATTCTTTCTTTGGCTATTGCAGGAATAAGAATTGCTGATGCATTAGCTCTGTCAGCTGAGTATAATTCAGTACAGACTATGTGCACACAATGTACTGAGGAACATTGGATGAATAATAATCACACTGAGTTGGAGAGCCAACTTTCATAGTTAGGATAACCGCTATTGCAAGTTTACTGTACTTTATGAAATTATTGAGAAATAACTTGTAAATCTCTCAAGCAGAAAGTCTCCTCTAAAATACTCCTAAATATTATCCGGTGATGGAAAGGCAGTGGCTTAGCATGCGAGAAAAATTATACTCATGTCTTAATCTTAAATTGGTACAATTTAATCTTAGTTGGTACAAGAAAAAGAAACATCCACTGATGACATTCTATGTGAAAAAACAGCAATGTTCATATGCACTGTGTGTGACTAGTTCTGTATAAAAAAAAGTGCTTCTGCGTGCAGGAAAAAAAATCTGAATGCAACTTGATTTTCTCATGCCATGTTCTTGTGCAAAGTACTTGTGTGAGGCAAATTTACTTATTTGATCAATTTATATTGCTGTTCTACATATATAACTCTTTTTTGAGTGTAGAAGTACATGCCAAGCAGATTTTTGGAAGGAAGGTCCACTGATTTCAATGGAATTTACTATCACACGTTTATTTAGGAATGGAGCCAAAGTCTTGTATCTGTTGCCAGAACCTTGTATCTACTGAATGAATACTCAAATGCTGCAAAATTGTGATTGGAGTGTGTGTGTGTGTGTGTGTTTAGCCACTAAAGGAAGTTTATTTTGAATACGCTGTTTGGGCATTCCCCAAAGTCTTTTGAAACACTATGTTCTTTTACAGCAGGATCTACTCATCAGATTTTTTTAAAGTTAAGGATCTAATTGAGATGTATATTTATAATGTCTTCAAAAGGGCCAAGGAGGAAATGAGGCCACTCTTATGTACTTTTGCAGATGTTGGGTAGGAACTTCAAACAAACAAACCTCACTATCTTACACTCCTAGCAACATGAGAAAAAAAAATCTTGTATAGTCACAAGTAAAAAGTCTGCTGGAGAGATATGATATTTTGTCAAGGCTGAGGAAAATCCAGAATCTCTTGCTGTAATAGTTCTGACTACTATGCCTTTCCTGTTTGTGGATCCATGTCACTATTGCCGCTTTCATTTTACACATGAGAGATCAGGGATATCTGGGTGGTGGGTGGGTTAAAAAGTCAAGGTGGTGGCCACAACTGCATATCTGAAGCTCTGTCCCTTTTTATGTGCATCACATACACAACACATGTAAAAATAAAAAGGTGTGCACTCATGGCCACCAGCTTGATTTCCTCTGAGAAAAGCTACCTTTTAGCATTGGGATGTGCAACAGAAGGTTCCCTTCCAACTGCAGCCAAACAGGCCCATCAGGAAATGAGCCAGATTCCTAGCAAGGCAGCCCTGCAGGAGAGCAGCTTCCTTTAAAATAAATAAATAAAAGCGGAACCCCACTCTCTGTTCCTTCCTTCCAAATATACTTTGGTCGGGGGAGGCTTGGCAAGGCGGGGAGGGGAGGGAGAAGAGAGATGGAGGACCATCTCTATGGTTGTACTTTTGGGGCTTGGGAATGGCTACCCCCCTCCCCCCAATTCACTTGAGGTGGCAGGCAAGGGCTGCAGATTGTCGCTTATCCGACACAAAATAAACAGAACAATCTGGAGCGAATTCGAGCTGGATCAGGATATGACTGGGAAAGGCTTTAAGGGGGGTGGGGAGCGAAAGGGGGGAGGCAGCACAGGGCACGAACAATGGCTCTGTGAAGCTGAACAGCAGCTTGGACAGGAAGGCTCTGCAGACAGGCTGGCAGACAGCTGTCAGCCATTCCAACAACATTTCCTGCAGCCAATGAAAACTGGCCAGCATCTAACCTCCGGAGCCAGCCCAGGAACACCAACAAAGGATTAAACCTTTCAGCATTGGCGGCCTGAGTGTCACGGACATAATTCAGTGTCAGGGATATTCCAACTGCACGTGGCTTCTTTTTCCCCTTCCTCCCCCCCCCCCCCAATTCACAAATAAAGAGCAGCTGCAATTAAAGTACCGTATATGCAAACCATAGGCCAAAAGCCAATAAACTGGCTTTATTTAGTGTGAACTATAACTGGGTTCAGGCAGTCAGACATACAGTGTGTACATCTGTTTTGCAAGTCAGTGCTCTCCCCAGAGTGACAAGTATTTTTAGCTCTTGAAAAAGCAATAATGGAACACCAAGCAACAAAATTAAAACCTTGCATCTAAATGTTCTATAACAGACCTAAGAATTATTCTAAAATAAATAATTCACACCTAAATACTGAGAACACTTATTCTTTACATGACTTCAAATAACATCTAATGCTGATCAGCACTTTGTACTTTTAAACATTACAAAAATGACTTCTCACTGAAATAATCTGTCCACCTATTTTTTCCCCTGTTAAAGCTAAATTGGTCATGCCGTGGCTCTCTCTCTTAAAAACTAGCCTAAGAGAAGTACATTTATTTTACTTTTCCATTATAGTTTATGGACATCTGCATTGCTCTTAAGAGATGGATAGTAATTTCCATGTATTTAGGAAGAAACAAACAGCAAATTCTATAGATGTCGTATAACAGGCCGATATAAGGTACAAATTCAGTGGCAAACTATAATTTATCATGTCTCTGATTTCATAAAGAACTGAATTCCAAAAATTTAATATCTTAGGACCGGTTCCAAAAATTGATATGTATTTACCTTGAAATAAACAGCAGAAATAATCAAAATTTATATTAGTTTGGCTTAGCGGAAGATCAGATATCGCCTTAATAA
The DNA here is from genome assembly GCA_023362775.1 of Charina bottae. Lineage (NCBI taxonomy): Eukaryota > Metazoa > Chordata > Lepidosauria > Squamata > Charinaidae > Charina > Charina bottae. The sequence goes on from JALMGJ010000012.1 coordinate 2,478,378, forward strand.
CATCTGATACAAATTCTACTTAATATTCACATGTTATCTGAAGCAGACTCACTCGCTGGATCGTCACCTTGTTGTGGTGAGTGGGCTTGTGTGTTCCCAATGAACCCTGTGAGCGAAGCCGTCGGGAGTCATGTACTCCTGGCAGGGTCACCCATGGCGGTAAGGTCCAGGGGGAGGAACCAGACAAAGAACGATCCAAGAAAGTCCTCAACGGCAGAACAGGCGGAAGATAACAAGGTGTATTGTTACAACGGCTGTGAAGGCGGATGAAGGCTGCAGCAGACAAAAGGTCACCAATCGTCATGGTATCCATGCCATTGGATTAGAGCCTTTTTCTGTGAAGGTTGTGTGCTGATCGTTGTGCACCGATCTCCACACATAAAACAAATTCACGCACAGGCGTCTTCCAACCACACCAAACCCAAAACAACAAAAAGTCCCATGGCGACTGACGAATGGCAACGGGGGCAGGACTGTGAAATCCGGAAGCTCCTAGTCATGGACCAGCACATGGGCGGTGGATACGGATTCAGTCGCCCTGGCTCAAGGATCGAGGCAGTTGAGTAGTTCGGCAGCTGTATCCACGACTGAGCAGCCCTATTTAGGATCCACTCTGCTCACCCCATATGGGGAGGGGGCTAGAAAAGGTGCCCTAAACATAGTCTGCCTCATTTTCTCCCTGACTGGATTACCGCGACCAGTGGGGTCACCATCTAGCGGTCGTAAAAAACACATGAATTTTGGAACATGGAATATACGGACACTGCAAGACAATATGGATAGTGAACGACCTGAACGTAGGACTGCCATTATTGCAAGGGAGCTGAGACGTTTTAATATTGATATAGCAGCACTCCCAAGAAACTCGAAGAGCAGGAGAAGGACAGTTGAAGGAAGAAAAAGGAGGTTATACCTTCTTTTGGAAAGGACTGCCTGAACAAGAACGACGAATACATGGGGTAGGCTTTGCTATCAAAAACGACCTTGTGAAGCTCTTGTCAGAAGTTCCCACTGGGATTAACGAACGACTCTCAACTCTGCGAATAAAACTCGCCAAAAACCAACAGGCAACTATCCTAAGTGCTTACGCACCAACACTAGATGCAGATGAGGATATCAAGGAAAAAATTTATACCCAGCTGGACACCATCTTATCAGAGATACCAAAGGAGGATAAAATTATCCTCCTGGGCGATTTCAATGCAAGAGTTGGGCGGGATTTTGATTTGTGGCCAGGGATCATTGGGAAAGAAGGAGTTGACAACAGCAACACGAATGGAATCTTACTTCTGACTAAATGTGCAGAGCATAACCTTGTCATTACTAACACACTCTTTCCACAGAAAAATAAATTTAAAACATCATGGAAGCACCCACGGTCGAAGCACTGGAATCTTTTAGATTATGTAATTGTCCGTGCTAGAGATCGCCGTGATGTACTTCTCAACAGAGCCATGACGAGCGCCAATGACTGCTGGACAGACCATTGATTAATTTGATCCACGATGGCCATAAAGATTGTCCCTCATCGTAGGCTCCAAGGAAGAAAACCAAGGCGTAAAATGAATACACTGGCCCTTCAAGATCCTATTAAACGAGCTTGCTTTCAATCAACTCTCAAGGAACATCTGCCTATGGAACTTCCTGAAAATGTTGAGGAACACTGGACTAAATTGAAGACTTCTATTATTTCAGCCTGTGAACAAACTATCGGATACCAGACTAAGAGACATCAGGACTGGTTTGATGAGAACGATAGTGAGATTGAACATATTATTGACAAGAAAAGGAAAGCCTTCCAGATATGGCAAAAAGATATTAACTGTGCCGTTAAGAAAAAAATCTACGCCAGTGCAAAGGCAGAAGTCCAAAGAAGAACTAGAGAACTTAAGAACATATGGTGGATAAAAAAAGCCCAAGAAACCCAACATTTTGCAGATGCTCATGATGCACGGGGCTTTTTTAATGCCATAAAGGCCATCTATGGACCAACAAACCATGGTACAAATCCCTTACGCTCAGTAGATGGTGCTAAACTTCTAAAGGACAAAGAGTCTATTGCACTGCGCTGGAAAGAGCATTACTACAATCTCCTTAATCGTCACTCTACTGTGGCTGATGAAGTCTTCTTGCAAATCCCACAAAAACAAATAAGAAATGAGCTTGCAGTACCCCCTAGTTTGGAGGAAGTCAGCAAAGCCACTAAACAAATGAAAAATAACAAAGCTAGTGGACCTGATGGGATTCCTGCTGAAGTCTTTAAAGAAGGCGGGCCTGAACTTACACAACAACTTCATAAGCTCATCGAAAAAATCTGGATGAGGGAGGAGATTCCAGCAGACTTTAGGGATGCCATAATTATCACTCTCTTTAAAAAGGGTGATAGAACAGACTGTGGAAACTATCGAGGCATCTCCCTTCTAGCCATAGCAGGCAAAATCCTTGCAAAGATCATTGCAAACCGTCTCCTATCTGTATCAGAAGACATCCTCCCTGAAACGCAAAATGGCTTCCGCCCTTCCAGGGGAACAGTGGATATGATCTTCACTGCACAACAGCTTCAAGAAAAATGCAAGGAGCAAAACCGCCCTCTGTACATGGCGTTTATTGATCTGACTAAAGCTTTTGATACTGTAAATCGTACTGCTCTCTGGACCATCCTTCTGAAAATCGGATGCCCTGATAAATTTGTGAACATCTTGCGGTTACTCCATGACGACATGATGGCAACAATCCTGAATAACAATGGCTCTCAAAGCGATCCATTTAAAGTGGAATCCGGCGTTAAACAGGGATGTGTTATTGCTCCAACCTTATTCGCTATCTTCATCGCTATGATTATGCACCTTGTTGAAGAGAAACTTCCTACTGGTGTAGAAATTATATATCGAACAGATGGAAAGCTTTTTAATCTTAGTAGGCTGAAAGCAAAAAATAAGGTAATTGCAACTTCTGTTATAGAACTTCAATATGCTGATGATAACGTAGTCTGTGCACACTCCGAGGAAGATCTTCAAACTATCCTAAACATCTTTGCAGAAGCATATGAAAAACTCGGCCTCTCGATTAACATTAAAAAAACCAAAGTGCTTTACCAGCAAGTTCGAACCAATCCCTCCGCAGCGCCATCAATCCAGCTTAAAGGTGTGTCACTAGAAAATGTCGATCACTTTTCTTATCTCGGCAGCCATCTATCTACAAAAGCCGACATCGACGCTGAAATTCAGCATCGCCTGAGCTCTGCGAGTGTAGCTTTCTCCCGAATGAAGCGTAGAGTGTTTGAGGATCGGGACATTCGCAGGGAGACCAAAATGCTTGTTTACAAAGCCATTGTACTACCAACCCTTCTGTACGCCTGTGAAACATGGACCCTCTACAAACGCCACCTCCAACTTCTTGAAAGATTCCATCAACACTGCCTCCGAAAAATTCTGCAAATTACTTGGGAAGATAGGCGGACTAATGTTAGCGTATTAGAAGAAGCGAAAACCACCAGCATTGAAACAATGATCATCCAACATCAACTTCGCTGGACCGGTCATGTTGTTCGAATGCCTGACCATCGTCTTCCAAAGCAGCTACTTTACTCCCAACTTAAGAATGGAAAACGGAATATTGGTGGACAGCAAAAGAGATTCAAAGATACTCTCAAAGCTAATTTAAAAAAATGTAATATCAGCATTGAGAACTGGGAAGACCTAACTCATGAGCGTTTCAATTGGAGGTCAGCCTTTATTAATGGCGCTATGGACTTTGAAGAAGCACGAGTACAGGGCGAAAGGGAGAAAAGAGCTAAAAGGAAGGCACGTCAGGCAAACCCTCATCATGACCGTCTCCCACCCGGAAACCTATGCCCCCACTGTGGGAGGTTGTGCGGATCCAGAATTGGCATTTACAGAATTTACAGCCACTTACGGATCCACCGTTAAAATTTTACCTTTGGAAGACAATCTTACTCGGCTACGAGTGATCACCAATGATCTGAAGCAGACAGTAGAACTGAGCCCTCTTTAGAAGTTTCTCGTCCCACTTGAAACATACTGTATATTCCAAGACCAATCTTGAAATATTCTCAAATATTTATTTTCATCTGGACTATGGTCTCACATGTCTACTTTTTGTTCAAAGTAAAGCTGACCTAAGGAAGATAGATGCTTTTTTGAACTGTGGTGTTGGAGGAAAATTCTGAGAGTGCCTTGGACTGCAAGAAGATCAAACCAGTCCATACTCCAGGAAATAAAGCCAGACTGCTCACTTGAGGGAATGATATTAAAGGCAAAACTGAAGTACTTTGGCCACATAATGAGAAGACAGGATACCCTGGAGAAGATGCTGATGCTAGGGAAGGTGGAAGGCAAAAGGAAGAGGGGCCGACCAGGGGCAAGATGGATGGATGATATTCTGGAGGTGATGGACTCGACCGTGGGGGAGCTGGGGACGGCGATGGCCAACAGGAAGCTCTGGCGTGGGCTGGTCCATGAAGTCACGAAGAGTCGGAAGCGACTGAACGAATAAACAACAACAAAGCTGACGTAATTTTGCTTTTTTAAAAGCATGCTTAATGTAACAAGTACTTTGGCTGTTTCTGATTTTCAAAAATTCCCCATTTGGTTCAGAGCTTTACAATAAAGAAGCAAAAACACTGTGTCTCTAGAACTTTTTCCTAACATTTTTTTTCTAGCAGCCACTGCAGAATATAGCAAAGGCACTAGGGACCATGTTAGGAGGACTTTCAGAGTAACTTAGCATCATACAAAAACGTATCGGTACCCATGGAAATAACATTCTCTTCCACCCACCCCATCTTCATAATGTAAAAATTTTTAAGTACCCTCTTAAGTGTACTTTTAGCTGACTCTTTCCTGACTTGGAAGCTAAAGAGCCATGCAAGAACTTTCCCTAATCTGATGGTCTCCAGATGTACTGTGAGTATATCACCCAGAATTCCCAGCCAACATGGCCAAAATTGTGTCTCCAAACACCTGATGCATTTAAGCCTGGAAGTGGCTGCTCATAGTAAGGCTATTTCCATCCTAGTGAATTCAGACATCTGTTTCTCACATTATTATTAAAGTCCCAGACATAATATAGGAAGGTACAGAGGAAAATGATGAGAGACTTAAGAAAGGAGATAAAGGGTTTAAGAGAGAGGGGTTATGGAAAATAAAGCAGCAGCAGAATGGGAAGGAAGTGATACAGACAAAATAGGATCAGGACAGATCCCTGAGTAGGAAACTTGTGAGATTCACTAAAACTTTTAATTCCTCTGTCAATGATCTTAATGCACGTTACGGAGAAAGTATTATTTTAGATTATATTATTTTTAGCTTCATGGCCATTTTTTACAGGGACACAATCCATGCAAAATATAGTATTTGAAATGATCAGATGGACCCATATTGTTCACTCATGACTGAAAAACTAATAATTATAATGTTATAATAAAGTCCATATTTTGCATTTCTCTGTTTACTCATTTTCTGGGCTAGGGACCTAAATGGACAAAAAGCAAGGGACAGAAATAATTGGATGCAGTTAGGAGAGGGGATCAAATGAACTTTAAAAGGCCCTGGACGTTTTGATCTTAAAGCAGAGAGGTTTGGGGCACTGGCGGTCCTCAGCTTAATTTAATGTCATCCTCAGCTTGATTTTAAGGGCTGTTTGTAATTCAGACCTCTGTAACGAGTGAACTGTTCTTGTACTGACAGCCTACAATAGGAAGAAGAGGAACAAGGAAAATGTGTATACAGAAAAAGAATGGAAAGCAATATAAACAAGAGTGAATGCCAACAAGAGAGTTTGGCCTGCTTCAGCCCCATCTACTGTTGGCATGCACTCCAGTTCCCAACAGATTATTCCTGCAGGAATGTGGTCCTTGAAGATAAATTACATATGATCTTAATAAGAGGACTTTAAATTGGTCCCCCAAAAGATGAAGAGCCCATGTAATTATTTCAGCAGGGGCAAGTTGACATGAATTATATCCCATTGAAATAAATCGTGATTCAAGCATACAGGGAATGAAACTTAATGACCCATGGTACATGGAACTTTGTGCTTTCAAACCTTCATTAAAATGATAAGCATTTTAACTTCCAATTAAGCACAAGAGAGAAAATAAAAATCATTTTTCCTAAAGTCACACAAATTTTTAACTTAGTTATAGTATTTTCTTGCAATTTATTCAACCTATTAAACAAAACCAGCAGTATCCAGACAAACAAAACTGACTAGAATATTCTGGGAGAAAGAGGACATTTGTAGTGCTCTCCATAATGTTTTGTTTACATATTATCATCTTATCCAAAGAACTCAAGATTTGTACCCCTGGGTTTTCTCCTTATTTATCTAAAACATGTTATCTGAAACTGACCCATGTTGACAGTACATAAAGATAAGATGGTCATGGTTGAAATGTCATTGCTAAATGTTGAAATCATTAGAATATGCAAGACTTCCAGAAATCACTTAAATGACCATTTGTAAACCATATGAGTTACAGTATATTTTTTCCTGCCTAATATTCAGATTTTATATTCAAAATTATACAGGGATTGAGCCATTAGCAAGTAAGAACTACTCTCATTGCAAATAAAAACAAATACAACTTTCCAGCAGACAGAGCTGTTGTTGAGAATTCTAGGAAGTTCAGGCACCTGGAAAGCATCTGTAGAAATGAAAATTCTATTCATAGTGAAACACTTTGGTTCAGTTGATTACCTATGAAGGAAATCTCTAGTAATATAAACCTCCATCTTAAACGATTGTGATGCTGCTTGAATACTAGTGAACAATCTCCAGAATGGCATTTACTGTCTCAGAGTGAGCTATCACATTAATAAAGGAAACGTTTTGAAAGATTGAGACAGCAGCTTTCCTTGGTTGAAACCAAATGCTGCTTGGTATCTCACTTTTTCCAGGCTTTCCTCCACAAACTATCTAACCATTAAAAAAAGAATGAACAAGCTGAATGTGCATTTTGTATCTTAGATGGCAAGTCACTGTAAGATATCAAATGTTGTGATAGGAAAGTGATATATAAATGCAGTTAATAATGGATGAAAACAATTGCTTAGTATTTATGCATTTGTCTCTAAAGCAAATACAGATTCTGCAACCTGATCCGCTTGGTATTTGAAAGAGCATACCACAATAGATAGGTATACAGGCAGACAGGTAGATAAACATCTATGCTGTCTGGTCTACCATGGAAAAGTAAATACCAAGCTGTTTATATTTAAGTTGCTTTGAAGATCATGCTCCTTCTTTATTTAGCCAACTTTTCTAGAATATATTAACCGTTGGCAGCTATTTTAGGAAATAAAAAATGGCTTAAGGCTTTGAGAGGATCATACTGTACATGCACAGCTCAGGAATATGCAAAAATTGTGGGAAATTATCTTTCCGAATTTCAAATCAAAGCTGGATTGGATTTAATAATGTACATTTCTTAAGTGAATTAGTAAAGTACTTTGAAAGAGCTTGGGAATAATCTTTCTAGCTTGTCAAAGAGAGCTGTGTGAAAGCTGAGTAAGAACAAAACAGAAAGTAAAGTATCCACAGAGCAAAGCCTGTTTTCTTATTTATTTTCTCAGGTATTTTTCATGTTCTGCTACCACACATTTAGAATTATCAGTCTGAAAAAGAGCTTATGCCATCTGGATCCAAATAATTGCTGGGTATTACATGCATCCTAGTAAATTTATTTCAAATAATAATTATAATTTAATAATTATAATCTCAAATCTGTGGCCTATTCAAAACATATTTTTAATGTGGCTTCTGTAGTAGAAAAGCTCCATGTATCTTAGCCTCCTGACATACTGTGATAATACTGATGTCAGGTTATCTTATCTGGCCACTGATGTACTGGGGTTCTTACAAAAGTAGTAATAAATTTCTTATCCTACCTTTTGGGATGGGGATATTATGGTTTTTCCCCCCACGATCTTCCTATCAACATTCTTTTTTCAAAGGCTGGTCATGTTTCAAAATAGGATCAAGGCTTTGGCTTGTGCCACTGCAAGTCAAAATCCAATAAGTTAGGCACAAAGTTGGAAAAAGATGCTCTAACCCATCTAAAAGTAAGTAGAATGTCTCTGTCAATGCTACCCAAGTTTAGAAGTATTGTCTTCATTAGTGCACACCAAAGGGGGTTGCTATATGAGAGAGGGAATGAATATTTGGCTTGTTTCAGATAATAATTATAATTTTACAATTGTAATCTCAAATCTGTAGCATTAAATGCAGTGAAGCACCCAATGGTAAAATCTGACATAAACCCGAGGCCTGATTAATCAAATAGTGACACAATCAAAGTTTCAATAGTGATGACAGATCGGCTTGTTACATGTCAAGAAAAAGACAACCCGTTAATTATCTAGAAAATCAGTTGCAGTTTTAAAATCTCTGCAGGTTTGTAGCAAGCCTCAACATTTCACTGTCTTCTTCCACACCACTTACAATATCTAAAAAATTATAAACACCCAAAGGTTGGGTTGCTTTTTACATGGGGAAAACAATATAATTTCTTGAAGAATTGTAAATCCCAGAAAAATGAGCACAGTGAAAATGTTATTTTTACAGAATATGCCACATTTAATACAGTATTTATCAGCAAAACTGTCTCATGGGACATCCTGTACTGTACCCTGTATTCCTTATTTAATTCTAGCAAAGTTTGTATTAAAATACTTCATTAGTGATCTTATTTGTCTTAATATTTATTGGCAAGGAATTCACCTTTTTCTCTTGAGGTAAGTGATTTCTCATTTTTTAACTCAACATTGATCTTAGCATTCTCCCCTTTCAGATCATTTTTCTGATCTAAAAAAGGGAAGCTTAGAAAAATAGCCCTCTTCATCCTTGTTTTTGGACTTTATTAGCCACTCAGAAGAAAAGAACAAAATCCTTTCCAAAAATCTTCCCAAGTGCTCTTGCTACATTGTGCTGCTGTTGTTTTGCTGAAAAGGGGAAATATTTTAAGGGAAATGATGCAAGTGAAGAGGGACTGACAGGAGATGGTTATTAAGCTCATGTCCCCTTAAAATAAAATTTATCCAGCCTCCCCCGCCACTTTTAGACTTATGCAGAGTGAAGTCCACCAACTTCTCAGATGGCTCCTCCAACCTCAAGATTTTCATAAATAGACAGTTAAATTGGATTCCATTACAGCTCGCCTACATCCCCTGCTATATTCAGTGGATCTGGAATATTAAATCCTGCTTCCAAACCTCAGAGTGCCTCTTCCAATGAGTATTTTGCCAACCATATAATGTGTCTCATTGCCAAGACATTTTCATGCATGTTTGATGAAAGAATCTCAAATGCCATCTGCCAATGCAAAATAATTCTTTCTCATGTTGAACTTAGACTGTCAAGTCAGGGTATTGGAGGCGTTATTACCAAGCAATCCTCTAAAGCTAGCAAATTGTTCAGACTTCCTATATTCTCTGTTGTTTTATGCAACCCACAATCTTTTGCATCTTATGATAGATTGGGATGTTACATAGAATAGCTTTGCACACAGTGCTCAGACATGGTTTGTTTCAATCAATTTGCTGAATAATAAACCACAATTGACATGTTTTACACAGCACACTAAGCCACAATCTACAGTTTATAAACCAATAGTTAGATTCACATGAAACATTAAGCCAAATGCATTATTGGTTAGTGTGAACTCGATCACAAACTTTCTGCCCTTGGAAAAGGCTCTAAGGCTGTGTTCATGTAAACACTGAACCATAAACTTCCTCTCCATGTTAGTGTAAAGTATAAGTAACCCAACTGATTACTATATACAGTAGTTAGTATATTATGATGACCCAGAACATTTCATTAGCAGGTTCCATCTCAGAATTCTCTCCCTGTACTTGTGCCATGATGATACTGGCTGACATTAGGGTTGATGCTGAATGGCAGAGCATGTATTTTGCATGCAAATGGTCCAAACTTCAATTTTCAACCTCTACAATTATGCTGTGAAACATCTCTGCCTGGTAGACAATACTGAGTTAGACAGGCCAATAGTGTGACTTGAATAAACACAACTGGTTGGATTTGCACAACATGCTAAGCATAAATCATGGTTTACAAGTTTTAATGGCTGGAACTGTGCAACATGGCAAGTCATAGATAACAAAGCACATTTTAGCTTAGTGGGATGTGTGATCCCAGCCAATTTCCTATGTACACAGCTTCCTTAGTCTGTTTCCTCTCTATATTCCAGGGGACATCTTGTGATGGATATGAATGAATACTGTTCCAGCCTCAACCAGAAAATGTATAAAATAAAATAAAATCATCATATGGAAGACAAGAGTGTTGAGCCTCATAATTTGGGTTGGTAATATGAGATCCTACTAATATTTTCTAACTACATCTCCCAGAGTTTCCTACCACTGACCTTGGTGGCTGGGCCTGAGAGCAACTGGGGCCTACAACCTTTGGAAGACACTCAGATGCCTCTCCTTGGATCAAAAGTAAGAGGAAAATCTTGGGGAATTGACACTACTGCTTTAGGAGGATTGACGATATGCTTATTTTTTAAAGCAATTTCATATTAGCATAAATTTAGTTCCTTAGTAAGAGCTAAATAAGCTAAGAAATCAACAGCAAGCAGCACATTGTAACTGTATGAAAAGAGGAAATGAGTCCATCTGTTGAGCCTGGAGTTCGTCTATATATATTAGGAGCAATAAAAGGGACAGTAATAAGTCACAAATTATACAGGGTGGTACCAATATGGAATGTCTGAAACATGTACTTATTTAAAAGGCATGAGGCTGTGAACTGAGTTTAAGCAAGGGACAAGCCTACCAACAATTCAAGTTGTTCTTCTATTCACATCAGCTTGGAGCATTTAGAACTGACTGCCAAAAACAGCAATGGAAGCCTGCCATTTCAATTTCATTATAAATTTTTAAACTGTGGGAGTGAATCCTTCCAGAACTTATAAAAGGGAAGGATTAGTAGTATTTACTATATTTACTAGTTATGCAGCCTCTATGAAAGCTTTGATTCAGAGCTTGACTGAGCCACTTCATTTCTAACCTTGGGCATTCCCACTGAACTGGACTCTTGAACTTCTGTACTTCAAGGATTAAGCACCTCCCTCCTCTCTCCCTTTTGGTCTTTGTGTGTTGTGTGTTTCAATGTTGTCCATAAAGAATCATTTCTTTGATAAGTATATTCTTCTCTGAGCAATATTAGCTCCTTCCCACTCATCCTACTGAACTTTTAAAAAATGCATCAGAAACTTGTACAAACAACTTCTATATATTGAAGAATTCTGCTCCCAGACTGAACTCCAAAACCACCCATACATCATGCATTTTAAAACTTTCATTTTAAAGCTTACTTGTGATACATCTGTAGAGTATCTCCTTGTCTCTCAACAGTTTTCAGAAAAATCTTAATATGCTGCCAATGTATGACTAGACCATTGCAGATATCAGTATTTTAAGCATTTAAATTAGATCCAATCCAAACCCGAGTACATGGACACATAACAAAAGAAAAAGTGTTCATCTTCTTTGAAAAATTAACCAGTTCATTGAAATTCCTCTATTTTCAGATTAATCTCCAAACAGGTGGGACTAATTTTTTTCAAAAGAGGCCCAAATATTATAATAGGCCTGTAGGGGAGAGATGTTCTCTATTGCTGGGGTGAAGAAGGACGAGAAAGCTATCAAAAATACCTTTCTTCACATTCTTGCTCTCTTTGAACTTTATTACAAAGCCAGTAATAAGGTTTCTGACCTCAAATATCACATTGGGGAAAGCAGGAACTATGGATCCAGCAAACTCTAATTCACATCTTACCTCACCAATGAAGTGACTATAAGTTGCCCATTTAAACAAGTGAAGTGATAATGCTGACTTTGATTACTGTCACCACTGCCCTGTAACTTAGGGAGACTCTAGTATTAATAATTATACCCAAGTTCCATGCGGATGTGTTGCTCTCTGTATACAATAGTGGTGGCCAGCCTGACAGCATCTGTGTTATTTATAACTTCAAATACAGACAACAAGGAGATAAAGCATCTTGGGAGAGAAGGAGAGCAGGAACCTGTGAAATAATCAGATCATAGGCTAATCAAAATGGAACTCCTTTATCTGTAGCTGAAAAAACAAGGCTTATGGACTGGAACAAGAAAGCAGATCGCAAGAATGGAAAATTGGGGACAACATACAAAGCAAATACTTAGGAAACAACTGCACTTGTAGTAATATATCTAATCTGGAGACAGGCACACAAATAGTGTGTTAAGGAGGACCAGTTCTGGGGGGGAAAACCCTATTTATTAATTTATTTATTTTTCAACTTCTATCACCGCACCATCTCCCCCAAAGGGGACTCTGGGCGGTTTACAAATACAACAATTAAAATTTGTAAATATAACTAAAAAACCTATTTTCTTGTCATCAGGCAGACCAACTGTTGTTTTTTTTAAACTACCTATTCTCATTGGTAAGTTAGAATGAATTCTCTCTCCCTCCATTTTCTGATTTTATTAGACCAGTGTTTTTCAAACTTGGCAACTTTAAGGTGTGTGGACTTCAACTCCTAGAATTCCCCAGCCAGCATGGGGTTGAAGTCCACACACCTTAAGGTTGTCAAGTTTGAAAAACACTGTATTAGATAGAAGGAAATTCATTCCTAACAATAGTTCTTCAAACTTGCTACCATCACTCCAGTTTCTTACATTGGTTTGCCATAGAAGATTATGGAAATTATGTGATAGCATGTAATATATTTGTATGTATTATATTTATTGAGGGGGCGTGATGGCTCAGTGGGTAAGACGCCAGGCTTGTCGATCGGAAGATCGCAAGTTCGGAGGTTCGAATCCCTAGTCCCACGTGACGGAGTGAGCTCCCGCACTCGCCTCAGCTCTTGCCAACCTAGCAATTCGAATGCATGCAAATGCGAGTAGATGAATAGGTACCACTTCGGTGGGTAGGTAACAGCGTTCCACGCGCGTCATGCCAGCCACATGACCGCGGAAGCGTCTTTGGACAACACTGGCTCTTCGGCTAACAAACGGAGATAAGCACCAGCCCCTAGAGTCGGACACGACTGTGCAGAGGAAACCTTTACTATTATATTTATTATACACACACACACATACAGTATACTGTATATATATGGTATGTATTATATTTCAAGCATCTGAAGGATAAGTGTTAAGTGACATGTAAGTAAAGAGCAAAAATAAATGTAATTCTTGATATGTCCCCACTTCAAGCTCAGAAAAGGGGATGTATTCTTTTGCCATTTTATTTTCATAACAGTGCTGCAAGGTACGTAGATTAAGTTGAGAGAGTTCCTGTGAAAATCTGAACCTTGGATTTTTCTGTCCTATTCGAGAGGTGTACTAACCATACAACTGGATTCATGATTTCAACTAGACTACTTACACTCTGGCACTGGCACTACTGAAACAAGGAGGGGGAACTTACAACATCTCCAGATGTTGAATTACAACTCCCAGCAACTCCAGCTAACATGGCTATATGAGGGACGCTGAAAGCTACAGTTTGGCAACATCTGGACGGCAGTATGTTTTTCACCCCTGCACCAGAAAGCCTAACCCAGACTACAGACAGCACGCCAAAGAGGAACGGGATGTTTACTAAATCGTACTAGCTGTTGATGGAAGAGAACGTACTCAGATTTATTTCACTTCATTGTTTTTGTGAGAAGGAGTATTATAACAGTAGGGAAGCCATAAAGAAGAAAAGGTTACACTTCAAAACAAAGAAAAATTTAAATGAAATGAATTTCTGGCCGTGGAAATAAATAAATCTCATATCTTGTAGCACCCTCTTCTGGAAATTATCAGATACTGTATAGTAGGCACAGCCTTCTCCATCGTTTTATGTTTGTACTTGGAACACAGAATGTGCTGAATTTCAACATTTCACAAGGTTGCTAAAGATATAGCGTCTGTCAAGTAGCCACCTTATTTATGGGTTTCCATTCTTTTGGTTAGGATGAGCACTAAAACAGAAATTGGTCTTACTTCAATAACAGATACATACAGATAAATACAGATAAAAACAGATAAATACAGGGGCGTGGTGGCTCAGCGGGTAAGACGCCAGGCTTGTCGATTGGAAGATCGCAAGTTCGGAGGTTCGAATCCCTGGCCCTGCGTGCGGAGTGAGCTCCCGCACTAGCTCCAGCTCTTGCCAACCTAGCAATTCGAAAGCATGCAAATGCAAGTAGATTAATAGGTACCACTTCGGTGGGAAGGTAAAAGCGTTCCGCGGCGTCATGCGGCCACATGACCGTGGAAGTGTCTTCGGACAACGCTGGCTCTTCGGCTAACAAACGGAGATGAGCACCGGCCCCTAGAGTCGGACACGACTGCACAAATGTGCGGGGGGTACCTTTACCTTTTACAATAACAGAATCCTTTTTCTGTATGCAAAAAGCCCCAGGTTCAATCCTTGACATCTCCTATGTGGAACTCAGGAGAGCTGCTGAGTTGACAATATTGAGATAGATTATCTGACTCAGTGCAAGGCAGCTTCCTATGAAAAAGGTACAAATCTATGTAAAGATTTGTACAGTGATCTCCTGTTGGGACTGTGAAAATTTTCCTGTTAATACTAAGGGTGCTCCATGAGGGTTAGTATGATACTACATTTAAAAAGTTATTTTTCCTTAAAAAGAGGGATTCTTAAAAACACCAGGACTACTTCAAAAAATCTTTAAAAACTATACAAAAATGTATTAATGAATACATAACCTTCTGGTAGAATCCTGGCAGATTTATTAATACTTCACCTGAAAAAGCTATTCATGGGGGTGGTTGGCCCTGTGAGGGTGCCAAAGTTAAGATCTTCCCATCTTGAATTTTTTATTTTACATTCCATATTTTATCCCTGGCCATATATCTGCCGCCTCCCCTGGGATGGGAAGGGTAACAGCTCCTCCTGGGGATGGCTGGTCCCATAGAGCCCTTTTAAGAACAATTTTATTCCCCTCTTGGATTTTATTTTTAATTTGTATTTATATGTATTGTATTATATTTTTACTTATTTTAATTATTGACTGTAAATCGCCCAGAGTCCCCTTCAGGGGAGATGGGGCGGTTATATAAATGGAATTATAAATAAATAAATAATTTATATTTTATATTTTATATCTTGTATTTGTATTTTTATGTATTTATATTGAATTGTTTTAGCAACTTGTCATTTTTATTATTTGTAAGCTGCCTAGAGTCATCGTACATGAGATGGGCGGCAGAGAAATTTAACAAACAAACAAACAAGATGCTGTTAATGTATTTTAAAGTGCACCTGGACTCCTTTTGCCTTTTTTACAAGCACTTTTAAAACTGCAATAAGTCAAGTCATAATCTGGAAAGTTCTCAACATATTATTAGGCCAGACATTTCTTCCTTCTTTAATATTCTCCCTGCTTGAGAGGTGGGGTATATGTGTCTCAGAAGTAAGTCTGGCTCAATTTTATTGGGTTTACTGCAAGGTAAGGTAACCATGTCTCTCTCACTCTGATGCAAGAGAACTTGCTTTTGAAACTTCTATGAGAGAGAGAACTCTGGTGAAATTCTCGTGAGTGATACTCTTGCATGCCTTAGAGGCCCTGTGTGGAGGTCTACATGTCCTGTTTTTTTCTTGTATAATCATCTCTCCAGAATCATAATGGGTAGGTTGGTCTTTGATGTAGTTCCCTTGATTTCTCCTGTTACAAGAGGCACAGAGTGATATGCAACAGAAAACAACAACCCAGCAATAACACTCTCCATTACTTTCAATAATAAGGTAACCTCAAAAATGCCACTAAGAGAAATTAAAAAGCAATTCCTCAAAGATGCTTAAATATGGAAGAAAAACAGGAGCCCATTTCGCAGAGGAAGACATTTTTTGAGAAACTGCATGGCAAAATTGAGAAAGTGTTATATAAAATGAACTGTTCATCCACGTAGTAATAAAAACTGGATAGCAATATTGTACTGTGTATTGTCGAAGGCTTTCACGGCCGGAGTTCAATGGCTGTTGTGGGTCTTCTGGGCTGTGTGGCCGTGTTCTGGAAGTTGTGGTTCCTAACGTTTCGCCAGCATCTGTGGCCAGCATCTTCTCCTGCCCTCTGAAGATGCTGGCCACAGATGCTGGCGAAACGTTAGGAACCACAACTTCCAGAACACGGCCACACAGCCCGGAAGACCCACAACAGCCAATATTGTACTGTATTTAAGAAATTACTTCACAATGTCAGTTTTGTAAAGAACATGCCAAGATGATATTTCAAGCTTTCCACGTATACTTTTCCAGCACCTGAATACAGCAAAGTTGGGAAAAATAATGCATGCCCTAAAAACAATAGTCATCTGTATTTTAGTTTATTATAAGTACACACATTAAGAAGGCATGCTAGAGAACAAGTTCTCAATACACCCATATGCAGTAAACAAACAAGCTTTGCAATTTGTATGTTGCACAACTGCATCAATCGTTTGCATGTATTGCATCACTTCCAGGTGTTTGGGGAAGGGTGAAATATGTTTCCTAATATTTGTAAAGAAAAATGGAATGTGTGAAAGGAAGCCCAGAAAATTGCCAAACTAAAAAGCAATTTCAGCTACAAGTAGGATTAATGACAATCATATTTATCCATGTAAATACATTAAATATTGCAAATTGTCTTATCATATCAGGACTCTCTCTCTCTCTCTCTCTCTCTCTCTCTCTCTCTCTCCCTCCCTCCCTCCCTCCCTCCCTCCCTCCCTCCCTCCCTCTCTCTCTCTCTCTCTCTCTCTCAAATTTCTATCACTGCCCATCTTCCCCCAAAGGGGGAACTCTGGGCGGTTTACAATAAAACCACAATTAAAATACTTAACAAACCACAAATACAATAAATATAAAATACAAATACAAATAACAACAAATGTAAACGGAATAAAATCTAGATGGGTAGAGTTCTCTTTCAGATAGTGAGCGTGAGGGCCATTCTCGGTCCTCACGCTCATGATCCGATTTAATTAACTTCCTTATTTATTTAGATTATTTCTATACCACATGATCATGTCAACATCAGGTGATGTACAGAAAAACTATCAATAACAGACAACATCTAAAAGTACCACTCCCAACTCACATTAAATAAATTAAACAATCTCCTGCCCCAGTAAATAATATGAAAAAGTCACTGGATATTCCTTGGTAGGAGCTGAAAGCCTGTTGAAAAAATAAAGTTTTTAATGCCTTCTGAAAACTCAGAAGTGAAAGAGCCAAAGGTACGGGGGGGGGGCATGTTCCACAATGGGGGAACTACCACCATTTTCACAGCAATCTGGCCTCTGAATTCTGTACGAGAAGAACATATTGGCCAAGTCATGGTTAAAAAAAAAGAAATCCTAGAGTAACTGTAAACATGCAAAACTTCCTTTTTCACTTCATGACTTTACCTGTTGTGTATATGTGCTGGCAACACATCAGTAACCTGAACAGAAAGAGAGTAAACACACCCTGAACTACCCCTTAAACTGCATTTACACCAAGTCCAATGTTAAAAACCTTCTAGATTAAGCAAGAAAGCAGAAAGAGCAAAACAGGCCAGAGTAACTTAAAGGTAAGAGAAAACCGCCAGTGTGTACCTATATATTTAATTATTCATTCTTACCTGTAGAAAAGATGAGAATGGTATTATCCCAAAGGCCGTATCTCTTCAAGGCTGAAGTGATATTTCCCACAGCTTCATCCATTATGGAAACCATTCCAGCATATTTGCGTCTCTTTTCATCTTTGATAAAAGAATATGGTTCTATGTGTTTTTCAGGCACTTGAAGAGGCTCATGGACAGATTGCAGGGCAAAGTAAAGAAAGAATGGCTATAACACAAACATACACATGACCAAAAAAAGAAAAGATACCATAGCATTAAATGAAACCATCAGAAGAACAGATAACATTTTCATCTATGTCTACTGCCTTCCTTAGGTTTTCAGTTTTCTAGGGTAAGAAATACTTAAAACAGTTTTCATTTCCATTTTTGTGAAATTCTAATAATGAACATAATCCCTGAACACAACTTTTGTTTAGTTTAAAAAACTCTGGAAATATTTAGAATATAGACCACTGGCAGCTGAGTCAGAGGAACACATTTGCTGGAGAAACAAATATTCATGGTCTTCTGTTAAGGAGACAAAGGCAGCAACAAACATTTACAATAAGGTGTGAATAGATGAAATCATGCTTTGGGGGATTTCCTGACCCTCTAAAAAAAGATTTAGAGGGCACAATGAAGGCAACAGAGAGCAAGAGAAAGTCCTGTTTGGATGAGTGCAATCGCATGATTGCATCTATTAATTGCTAAGGTACTGAAAATGGTAATTTTTAAAATAAAATAATAAAATAAAATAAGCTATGACAGTAAGCCAATGTTTGATCCTATATTTTATTTTTAAAAAGCATCAATTATAGTTCATGTAATTTTTTAAGAAAGAGAAAAAAAATACAATTATACCTTCTCAGTCTGATGACTTGCTATAAGATCAAGAGCTCTTTTCGTAAATACATTAGTAGAATACATAGCTTTATATCCATCTGCAATTTTTTCTCCATCTCGAAAATCAAGGGCACATTGGGTCACATTTTTAGACACAATAAGCACACAGCGCTCATGGGAATAATAATCTTCACTTCCAAGAAGGTAGCCTAAAACAAGGAGGGGGAAAAAAAGAAGCAATCAATTATGGTATAATTTCAGGAGGAGAAATTGCAGAGATGCCCTATGCAACCTGAAAAACTTCTCGAACAGATTTTTTAAAATAAATAAACAAACGGTATCACTTATTTGGCAGTGTATTCCATCTTCTATTTAAAGAAGGTATAAATAGATGCATACTCTTAAAATGATTAAAAACAGTCCAGTGATATTTTAAGTGGTTTATTATATCAGAAATACTGATGGTGAAACTATAGAATATTGTAGACAAGAACTGCAGTTTTAGTTTTCCAATTTGCATTAGAGCAAATTTGCTTGCAGCAACAGCTGCTGATAGAGCTGTTATGCTACTTGTATTCTCCATGCGAAGTCTGATCTACTACTGACACCAGCTGGTGAGACAGAGACTCTCCCGTCAGAATAAAGAATGTCCATTATCAAGCAGAGAAAATTTCTTTTTCCTTATTACTGCTGGAATATTATGAATCACTGAAAGTAAATCAATACACAAATGATTAGCAATTTCTGCACAGAATAGTAAGTACTGTCTCCCAGAATATTTTCCACAGACTCCTCCAGCTTTAACTCAGAAGAAATTAAGGTAATTTATAGGATGCATATAGTTTTCACTCCCAGTGCTCACTCTGAACGTGCCCTTAACAAAGCTGAAGATTATGGTCATGGAGTGAACTTACACTGTGTCAGAAACAGGCATCTCTACAGAGGCAACTAATGCAATATTACCTAGTTTTCTCAACTTACTGTGCTTCAAATGTTTTGAAGCTGGAGAGTTTCAGGCCGGAGAATGCTGATACAGTTCTTCATAAATACACAAGAGTGGTCAACATGCCCATCATATCAGTTATGTTATGCCCAAGTCAGTTCATTTATGCTTACTGACATCCAGCAAAGAATACATTTGAACAACAGGTAGAAAGCGAAAAAATCCATTCTCTAAGCCAGTGTTTCTCAATCTTGGCAACTTTAGGACATGGGGAGTTGAAGTCCACACGTCTTAAAGTTGCCAAAGTTGAGAAACCCTGCTCTAAGCATACACAGAGTATGTCTGTTTCATTGTTGTGCACTAAATCAATTACACATTTAAAATTTGAAGGATTCCATTCCGTGGGTCTAGATTACCCAATTCAAGAGAATCCTCTGGCTGGGTTCACTCATCACTAAGTTACTATTTGGTTTGCTTGGTTTTGGCTTAATGCATTCAGTGAACCTGGACATGAGAGTTTGTAAACTGTGGGTTTTAGCTTAGCCTATAATGTGATTTCAGCCAACTGCAATTTTTCAATTAAAATAGTTAAAGAAATCATGGCTTACCATGACTAGGCTGCTGGAAATGATAGAACATTCTTAGCATTCAGCATAAAGAAAGGATGAAAGTAATTTTGCTCACCAAAGTAAGTATCAAACCCTCTACGGGTTGGAAGGCATTCTTTTCTGTACATTCCTAGATGCCACTTCCCCACCATGTGAGTAACATAGCCTGCTTCTTTAAGTAGCTCAGGCAGGAGTTTTTCATCCAGCGGGACACAGCTGGGCTGACAAGGCCAAATTATTTCATGCTGTAAACCTGTATGGATCTAATGAAAACAAGTGTATCTCACATATTGGTTCCCACATAATGTTAGGATGCTTAACCAGTTCTGTCTACAGTGACATATTTATCTTTACCAGAACACAAATCTGAACTTTCCAAAAATCAATCATGACAACTTTAAATGTACTGAATCAAAGAAATATATGATGATAAAGAGCAGTCTGTGTGATGTATCTGTGAGAGGTCACTTAAAAATAGTTAGCTTGCATTTACATCTGTGTTTTGATTCTAAATAAAAGGAACCCAAACCCAGAACTGCCACTTCAGTTACTTTGGACTAGACACAGATATCTTATTACAGAAAATATCTGAAATTGACTTGCCAACTCTATCTTCTTCCTCTTTATAACTCCTTATCTTTCTTTTTTAAAGTTGGGGGGCAGAAGGGAAGTATAATGGAAACTCAGCTACTGGATCTTACATTTTATTCCACTACTACAGATATAAATAGAAGACCTTCACTGGGCCCACAAGAAACATCTTCCCAAAATTGCTGAAATCTCAAGAAATCCCAAGGTATCTCACCAATGAATGCTGGGATTGTGGGATCCTATGAGAGAATAAAAATATCCCCCAGAATTTTGGCAGCCTCACGAAAGATATTGGTGTTCTCTTAGGAGATATTACAGAAATCTGACAAGGTTTGGGCAATTTTGGGAGGGGAGGGTGTACATAAACCATTACATAAAAGTGCAGGATGTATTGGGATGGGACAATTGCCAATCCCTATACTTTACTCTCAACTTTTTCCTCCCAAATATTATACACCTAATCCCTTGTACAAGGTTACAATATTTTCACAAAGTCATTGTTATTCCCAAAAAGACAATACATGTCCTTTCATTTCCAGGTAACCTACCAATCATTTAGTGACAGACAAGCTGTCTTTTAGGAAAAGGTAGATGATCATGATGATTTATTAAATTTATTATGGCTGCTCACTCCAGAACTTTCTATATTCTATATAGAATACTCAACTGTATATAAAATAGCCTCAAATCCCATCATCTAGCATGCTTAATTTAAAGAAAAATTACTATCATATATGTAGTCCCTACATTCATCTCATATAAAAGCTACTGTTTTTGTGAGAAGTTTAATGGGTAAACCTTCAAAATTATCAAACAACTCTGCAGAGTGACATGACATACAGGGCTTATAATCATAAATCAGTTATTAACTGGAAACACAGCTACATGGATGACACCCAATATAGTGCAGGAAGATTTCCACAATTTGATCATCTCCCGTTTCCCCCACCCCCTCTGCAGCCCTCTTCCCAGATTAGATCTGGAAAGTCTCCTGACTTCCAGATCATATGTTGAGGCTTATAAAGGACTGCAAGAGGAGGACCATTTATTCCTTTAGCATTCTGCAGATGAAAGCTGTTATTTTGGTGGAAACATTTTACTGAAGTCCATCAAATTGTCATATGTCCAAAACAAATCCAGAAGAGCTTAATTTTCAATGGCTAGCTTCACAGGTTTCATAGAAGGCAGGCTGCAAGTGCAGTTTGCATCCCAATCATATTCCTGAGTACATTCCTTTTTTCCCATATCATTGAATGATCAGCTTCCATTCATTCTTGGGTGTAAAAACTGGGAACACTATGGTGATAAGAGAAAAGTATGATTTTGCCCATGAAGCCTACAAAAATCAAGCAAGATGACATCTTCTATCTCCAGTATCCCTTCAATCATCCAAGCTCGACTTGTATATGCTGCTTGAAATTACAATGAAAAGCACTGACCGTTATGTTACAACAGATTGCTTCATCATGACTAGATGAGAATCAAATCGTACAGTCAGACATTATGGTGCAGGAGACAACTTTTTCAGATCATGGGCACTATCATTAAACTTTGTGTGATGTCATGAGTGCCAAAAAGTAACAGTAATGTATGTTTGTGTGTGTTTGTGTGTGTTTGTGTGTGTGTGAGAGATCGATCATCCTGAATCAATCCACTGCAGGATGAAAGCCTCTTCATTGAAGATTATGGACCATCATCTACTATGCTGGTCCAGTGCAGATTTGTAGATGTTTTTCAATTTCCCAGTCTTGGGCTGAGAGTGAGTTACTGGCCCAAAGTTGCCCAGACAGCTTCCATACCTGGGTCTCTCTGCTCCTAGTTCTACACCTTAAGTGCTATACCATACTGGCTCTTGTGTGTATATAAAATCTCACCATACTTCATGCACTTTTGCCTGAAATCTCATGCGAGCTCACCTAAGGATGCAGAGATTTCACAGGATTTGACTATCTCACAAGATGCCAGCCATTTTTGATGCCACCTACATTGACTGTTACATATTACTGTACTATATCTGTGTTGGACCTATGAAATAACAAAAGGAGTGAAGATTTTTTAAAACAATTATGAATTATGAAGAAAAGGAGCAACACCCTTACTCCAATAGAACAAGCAGTAATGGCTGTGTTTATATTTATTAACCAAGTATGTATTAGATTTTAAAATACTGACCATTCCTGGATGTTGGGGGAGTGGGGGAGGAAAAAGAGGTTAGTTTACATCCATTCTCAAATTAGTAAAATTAGTAAAAAAGTTAAATTAGTAAAAAAGTTCCCCCCGCACATTTGTGCAGTCGTG
Organism: Charina bottae; assembly: GCA_023362775.1. Taxonomy (NCBI): domain Eukaryota; kingdom Metazoa; phylum Chordata; class Lepidosauria; order Squamata; family Charinaidae; genus Charina; species Charina bottae. The sequence goes on from JALMGJ010000012.1 coordinate 2,501,305, forward strand.
TCCAACTCTAGGGGCCGGTGCTCATCTCCGTTTGTTAGCCAAAGAGCCAGCGTTGTCTGAAGACGCTTCCACGGTCATATGGCCGGCATGACGCATGCGGAACGCTGTTACCTTCCCACCGAAGTGGTACCTATTAATCTACTTGCATTTGCATGCTTTCAAATTGCTAGGTTGGCAAGAGCTGGAGCTAGTGTGGGAGCTCACTCCGCACGCAGGGCTAGGGATTCGAACCTCCGAACTTGCAATCTTCCGATCAACAAGCCTGGCGTCTTACCCGCTGAGCCACCACGCCCCTCTCAAATTAGTAATAGGTTCAAATATCTGATAGATAAATAAATAGGATACATAACCCTAATATTTACAACTCTATTTTGATAAAAACATCTTTACTGCAAATCTAGCTTTCTGTGTGGTGGACCTTAGTTGGCTCCATGTGTTGATTGGAAGTCAAGGGAGCCAAACCTCTCCCCACTCACTTTTCCCATCAGGAAAGGTAAGAGGTGAATGGTATCCAGGAAAATTACTGTGCCAAGGAGCTGGGAACTCCCTGAAGCAACTTCTTGGCCTCCCTCTCAACTTTTACAATGAGGAAGGCAAGGGACACAATTCTCCCTGACTCTTGAAGCAAAGGCTTCCATGTGAAAGGATAGTAGTTCTGGATCTCAGTTGCAACCCACCCTGTAAAGGTCTACTTGAATCAAAAACAAAAATACATTAATAGTGGCCAACATTATGCAAGATCAGGCATTCTCCCATGAGAATGCTTAAGTGACAACGGCAACCCCTCAAGAGATTTCTCCATTCTTACCCGAAATCTGTGAGATTTCACGCAAGAACATTGAAACATGGCCATTTTAAATTAACCCCATTTTAATATATATTTAATATGATACCTTAAGTAACATTAGACCCATTGCTCAGGCATGCCTATATCTTTAAGATAAGACATAGGAACCTATATTAACAGGCCAGACTATTTGTCCATATATACCAGTCTTCCCCAAAATGTTGTCCCCAGAGATACGTTGGGACTCTGTCTCCCAGAATTCTCTAGCCAGCACAGCTGAAATTCACTCTGACTGACAATGGTTCTCCACAGTCTTAGGTTTTTTTGTGTGTGTGCCAGAAGCACCGACCAATGCAGTTTCCACCCCATATCCCAGCCTGAAACCTGACTGGAAGGGGTCCAGATAATCCGTATCATCCAGGATCCTCTGGAGTTGCAATGCCACCACTTTCTCAACCACCTCCCCTAAAAAGGGGAGGTGGGAGATAGGACGAAAATTGTCCAATACAGTAGGGTCCAGTGATGGTTTCTTGAGGAGGGGGTGCACCAGAGCCTCCTTAAAAGCAGCTGGAAACACCCCCTCCCCCAAGGATGTATTAACCATCACCTGGACCCAACCACATGTCACCTCCCGGGCTGCCTGTACCAGCCAGGAAGGTCATGGGTCTAAATGACATGTAGTGGCCCTTACAATCCGGAGGATCCTGTCCACTTCCTTAGGTCCAACAGGATCGAACTGTTCCCAGATAACAGGGTAAGACTGTTCCCTCGGCATCTCCCCAGACTGTGCTACACGCTTAGAGTCCAACTTAGAACGAATCTGAGCGATTTTATCCTGCAGATGCTCAGAAAACTCCTCCGCACGGCCCTGCAGGTGGGTCACAGACTCCACCTTACCTAAAAGAGATCGTGTTATCTTAAACAGGGCCGTCGGGCGGCATTCTGCGGACGCAATAAGAGTGGAGAAATATTGACGTTTCACCGCTCTTACCGCCACAAGGTAGGTCTTAACAGCGACTCTAGCTTGTGTTCGGTCAGATTCAGTCTTTGTCTTTCTCCAGCGGCGCTCTAGGCGTCTCTTAACCCTCTTCAAGACCCTCAACCCCTCCGTGAACCAAGAGGAGTATCGGGTCAGATGTGGTAAGAGAGGCTGCATAGGTGCGATCCTGTCCAAGGCCCCGGCCGCCTTCCTATTCCAGGCTGCGGCCAGGACCTCCGCTGGAGCGTGCAGTAGATCCTGAGGTGTAACTCCCAGCTCCCTCTGAAACCCTATTGGGTCCATTAGTCGCCGGGGGCGGACCAATCGACTGGGTCCTGCCTCCCTGCGGAGTGGGGCGGCATAAGGATACCATGGTCGATGGTATCGAATGCCACTGAGAGGTCAAGAAGAGCCAGGATGGATGCACTCCCTCCATCCCGCTCCCGCCAGAGTCTACTACGGTAGAGATGGGCGGTGATAAATTTGACAAATAAATAAATAAATAAATAAATAAATAAGAGAATCTCAAGGCCACCAGAGCGTGACCTGACCATGACAAAGGGGAAAGATGTAACTCTCCCCTCAGAGTACATTGCCACTGCTCCGACAAGAAAACTAAGTCCGGGGTGAGTCCACTGTCTCGAGTTGGGTCTTGGATAATCTGGAACAGGCCCATGGCTGCCATGGTAGTTATGAACTCCCGAGCCGCCTCAGAGGCACATCCCAGGGATGGCAGATTGAAATCCCCCAGAACCATAAGCCTAGGGAATTCCACCGCCAGCCCCGAGACGGCCTCCAGCAGCTCGGGCAGGGATGTTGCTACGCAGCAGGGAGGCTGGTACAGCAGCAGCACTCCCAACTGTTCTCAAGAACCCAACTTGAAGAACAGGGTCTCACAACCGGCCACTTGCAGAGCAGCGCCCCTGAAGGCCACTAGAGACTCTCGAATTACAACCGCCACCCCTCCTCCCCTGCCCCGGAGTCTCGGCTGATGCCATACCTGAAACCCGGCCGGGCATATTTCAAAGAGGGCTACCCCCCCCCTGGGCTCAGCCAGGTCTCAGTGATACATGCCAGGTCTGCCCCCTCCTCTGTGATCAAGTCACATATGAGGGGGCCCTTGTTGTTAACAGACCTGGCATTAAGAAGCAGCAGCCGGAAACCAGGACACTCGAGGATCTGCTGACCAGGGCCTGGGTCTGAACCTGGAGGGCCGGAACACGGCACCGGTAACAAACACCGGGGGCGTCTTCCCCGAAGATGGCCTGCCCTCCGGTTCCTGTCATAACATCCCCAGCCCATCACCACTTCGATAGGGCAGCCCACCCCAAAAGCCCCAGAGTTTCCAGGTTCAGATGCCTCCACTCCCGGACCTTCAAAGACCCTGGGTTGAAACAAGGGTCCCCTCCCCCACTCACACATCTCTCACACTCAATCAACTTCTAGTGATAGTAGGCCCCCCTCAGCGCACCAGCTTAAGCTCTCGGCGCTGATAGGGCCTAACCACCACAAACACACCTACTATGTCCCCCCACAACCACTCTCACTGGTCGCAGAGAGATATCATCCACTCCTGCCCACCACCTGTCTCTCACTCAGGGGTGGGCACTCATACATGCAATCACACAGTCTTGGACCCCACCCCCCGACTCTCTCACATCCAGGGGGGGGACCACACTCACACCACGGGGACCCTAAAAAATCTATGCCGCCTATAAATAGATGTAGGTATAGATGGGGGCTTCCTCTTGTTGTTAACACTAAAATTAAAGGTCCAGTAAAAAACCTTCAGCAGTTGTTAATTTCATGGGGATAACTTGAAATCTTTTTGATGTCAAACATGCCCACTATCACTTAGCAATGTTTTCACCTCACTTCCATGCTATGGCTGCTTAAGACTTTTAAAAATTGAGTGCCCAAGATGACGTCCATGGGCAATACTGGGCCTGCATTCCTTCTCCATGGTATGTGTCAAATTCCCTGCCTTACCATAACTTTTAAAATTGTTTTAATTAAAAATAAAAAGCTGGCATGCTACAAAGCAGTGTACCAATGTAATATTTTACTTCCAAGAATGGCCCTGGGTCCTTTTTATCTGCTAAGAATCTACAAGCTTTCTTAGCAAATAAAAATGGTGGGTGGCTGCAGCTCTGTGCTTTGTCTGGAAGTGTACCCACTTCCTGAAGTAGTAGGAACATCCTAAGGAGCTAGAGTAAATAGAAGGGAGAACCTTACCAGGTTGCTTTCTAGTAAATGGATGGTTTATGACTGGTCACATTTATTATATTAACTACCTTGTAAGAGCACCCATGATGCATTCTCAGTATCCCAAAGCTTCCATCATGTCCAAATATGTTTGAGAACCCAATTTATGTCAGGGTTTTACCCTGAAGTAGAATTTTATCAGTATGAATATGTAGAGGACTGAGCACAGCTGAGCTGTATTAGTGATTAACTCAGCTTGCTCAGTACATACACCTGGAGGGTGTGGTTACATGACTCAGCACAACCAACTGGATATAAAGAAGTGCACCATGGGTTGTGGGTGTGGCTGGTAGTAGGAGTTTGGCTGGTGGTTGGAGTTGTAACTGATGATCAATGTCTTGTATTGTAAGTTCTGTAAATATTGTCTAGTAAAAGGTCTGTGTTCAGTTTGAGTATAACAGACTGCATGCTGTCAATTATTTGCATACTCACGGAACGCCACAACGTGATATATGCGCAACCCTGACAATTTATAGAACCTAGTTTATCTTGCTCAACAGTTACCTGCATCAGGAGCAATCCAGCCACATGTTATTTATGCATGCATTTCTCCCTGCAAAATTGTTCTTGAAGAAAGGTTGAACACGGTGGTATCTTAGAGAAACCAATCAGTGTGTTGCAAATTTGGGATTTTGTAAGTAACAGAAATTTCTTACAAGTCCCTTCAGAATTGCAGAAATTCTTTTGCTTCTGCTTAGTCTATTTCCAAACTGATAACCTCAGACTTCCTAGGTGCAACACATTCACTCTAGAAATAAAAAAGGGAAGTCATCTCAGAATCTTGTGTAATAAAAAGCACCTATACACAGGTTACTTAAGTCAGAGGTGCTAATTGGAAAAAAACTACAGTAATTAGTTTTTCTTAATTGGTTTCTTCCCACAGTTCTACTATTAACATATTTTGGGCATAATACTGACAAAGTGGAAAAGACTTTGTGGTTTTCTACTTCCCCACCTCCTATCTTTGAAGGCACATGCTGCAAAAGGAATTTATTACTAAACATTTTACTAACATGGAAAAAAATACTTGGTGCTCCCATTTGTAAGTTATTTTCCATAGCTGATTGGAGAAGAATGCACAGTGTCGTTTTTTGAAAAAAAAATAAAAGCAGATTATCCATTTCAACTGTATTTTAAGAGCAGAAAACAATTTCTTATATTTCCTTTAAGACTGATTTAAGTAACAAAGTGAACACACTGAACAATAAATAACCATACTGACTGACTCTGTAGAAAGTTAGGCTAAACACTGTTGGCTGGAGTAGTTACGGGTCAATGTGTCATCATAACTAGCAGTCATCAAAAGCATTATCCTTCACAAATGTTTCTCATCCCCATTTAAGAATGTCCAAGTCATCTTTCTATTTTGTTGGAGGAATTCCAGTTTAAATGTGCCCTGTGTGAAATGCACTCTTTCATTTGATCTGAATCTGCTGTAATTCAGCTTTATTGGATGACTATTTTTTCCACACTATCTATACCTGTACACATGTCTATTATGCCTTGTTTGCTTTTTTTTTAAAAAAAGCCAAAATGTCCCAAATGATGTAATATTTCCTCAGAAGAGAGCTGACTGTTGCTCTTCTCTGCACCTTTTCCAGCTCTATAATATTCTTCTTGAACTGCGGTGCACAGAATTTTATACAGTATTTTAGGACTGATTGCTTTCTCTATTAACTTCAATCCCCAAGTTTTATTTTTAATTCATTCCTTAATAACCTCCAAGCAGAACTTGCCTTTTTCATAGCAGTCAGGCTCACCTGATATTTCCACCACATTCTTGCAAACCACCAATCCAAACTCCATCAACATATTAATAAAAATTGGAAAGGGTTGCCCCCCTGTATTCAGTTCATTAGTTTCCTCCAGGAGCTCAAAGTGACATACACCCCCTTGCTTCAACTTTCCTCTGTAACAACATCCCTGTGAAGTAGGTTGGGCTGAGAGGGAGTGACGGGCTTCTATGGGACACTTGACCTGAACCTGTGGGGGTGCCGCAGGGTTCGGTTCTCTCTCCTCTCTTATTTAATATCTACATGAAACCACTGGGTGAGATCATCCATCACCACGGGATGAGGTATCACCAATATGCGGATGATACTCAACTACACATCTCCATCCCGGGTGAAGTAAGTGATGCGGTCGCCGCCCTATCTCAGTGCCTGGATGCTATAGGGGTCTGGATGGGGAACAACAGGCTTCAGCTGAACCCTGGTAAGACGGAGTGGCTGTGGATTGATGGCCCCCCTGTACCCAGGAAGTTGTCATCTTTGGTTTTGGAAGGGGTAGCACTACCCCATTCAGATCCAGTCCGGAACCTGGGGGTCCTCCTGGACTCACAACTCCTGCTCAAAGAGCAGGTGGCAGTAGTGGCCAGGAGGGCCTTTGCGCAGCTTTCAGTTGTGCGCCAGTTACGCCCTTTCCTGGATCAGGATGCCCTCCGAACAGTCACTCATGCCCTTGTCATCTCCCACATAGATTATTGCAACACGCTCTACATGGGGCTACCCTTGAAGAGTATCCGGAAGCTTCAGCTGGTCCAGAATGCGGCAGCGCAAGCAGTTATGGGTGCTATAAGATCAGCACATGTGACACCTCTGCTGCGCAAGCTGCATTGGGTACCAGTTTGCTTCCGGGTCCAATTCAAGGTGCTGGTTATCACCTTTAAAGCCCTACATGGCACGGGACCAGGGTATCTGAGGGACCGTCTCATCCCAATAACATCGACCCGCCCCACTCGATCATGCAGAAAGGGCATGCTTCGGACCCCAACAACAAGAGAACTCCATCTAGTGGGGTCCAGGAGGGGAGCCTTCTGTGCGATAGCACTCGCCTTGTGGAATATCTTGCCCCCGGAGGTGAGGCTGGCTCCCTTGCTCCCGGCCTTCCGGAACACTCTTAAGACCTGGTTCTGCCACCTTGCCTGGGATGGGGGAGGTAACAGTTCCCCCTGGGGGTGGCTGGCCCCATAGTGTCCTCCTTTTTATATGAGTTTTTACCATCCCTTGGATTTTATCTATTATTTATTATACTGGTTTAGATGGTAACTTATGTTTACAGGTTTTTAATTGTTGACTCTGTTGTAAACCACCCAGAGTCCCCCGTTGGGGGAGAAGGGCGGTGATAAATTTGAAAAATAAATAAATAAACAAACAAACCTGGGTCTCCCCTACACCACTTTACATTTGTACAGTGTGAAATTATAAATTTAATAAATTATTATATTTGCCTTTAATACCTGTTCCCCAATTTGGAGAGATTCTCTTGTTCAAACCCTTTAACATCCTTTTTGGTTTTATGCAACCTAAACCATCAGCAAATTTGGCTACTTCCTTGCTCGCCTTTAACGTCAGGTAAAACAGCACTGGGCCTACAGAGATTCCCGAGAGCACTTTACATCCCTCCCCTGCGGAACTGTTTAAAACCGATTTTCCACCTCCTGTAATATCTGGTCGCGATCTGTGACTGATACTGTTTTGTCGGAGAAAATAATCGCGCTTGACCCGATTTTGAAAAGCAAGGTGGGCTCTAATGTGTCTCGACGTTTCTCTGATTCAAGTTTAGTTCTTTATAAAACGCTCTCGCCTATTCGGGTACGTTAATAACCGCTTCTCCAAAGCACGAGCACCCAAGTCTTGCCTCCTTCTGCAAGAGGAGCGGAGCGAGAAAAGACCCGGCCAACGTTGTTACAGATCTCACTTTCCAGGGACGAGTCCAGCTCCTTTTCCCCCCTACCTGGTACCTGCCGGTGAGCAGCTGACTGCGAGAGGGAGTACACAGGGGCTGCGTATAGTAGCGCTCCAGGCGCACTCCGCCGGCCCCCAGCGCGTCCAAGTTCGGGGTCCGGATTTGGGAGCCGTGCCAGCCCACGTCGTGCCAGCCCAGATCGTCGGCCAGGATGAAGACCAAATGCGGCGCCGAGCCTGGAGACGCGGCGCCGAGACGACACAGCTGCAGTAACAGCAGCGGCCCCAGGAACCGGAGCTGCCGGTCCATCGCTCCACGCCCAACCAAGCAGAAACTGTCGACCGCCCGCCTTAAAGGAAGAAGTAGGGACCGAGAGGCGGGAGCGCCGTCAAAGTCGACGTATCCGCCCAATCCGGACAAAGCGGCTCCGCCCCAGGCGATGAAAGGAGGCGGGACTTGAAGTTCGCTTGAGGCGCCTTTTCCTGGGTAAACTCGCTGGAGGGCGGGGAGGCGGAGTCGCGGGAATTGCGCTAGTAGCCTAGGGCGTGAGGAACTGAATATTGGGTGGATATTGTAACCCCGGGAGCCTGTTGGCCTGTTTTGGGCCTCTTAAGCTGTGCCCAGAAACGCTTCCCCCCACCCCGTTCCCCATTCAGAGAGCAGGCTGCTCCCGGGGCAATCTTGCTGGAAGACGACTTCAAGTATCCCTCGTCCTCCGCTTTGCTGAATGGGGCTGCGGCTATAGGGAACAGCTGGAGGGACACAGCCCCGCGCCTTAAAGATAGAAAGGTGGGACTGGGTCGGCTGCGATCGTGTAAGTGAGCAAGAAGAGGCTGGTGGTTCATCTCCCTCTGAAGGGTAGAGCGGCTTTCCTATTTGTAGGGTGAACTGAACTGTATGACACCTATCAAATGGAGTTTCGTTTGTTGGGAAATAGGGAAGTCCCCCGCTCCCCCCAATTCGGTCAGCTGCATGGAGGATGGTCCAACTCCACCAAGTCTTACAAAACTGAAAGCCCAGCTTGCCCTTCAATCTGATTTACATGAAATTAGCCATGTTATACAGAATAATGATTTTAACTGAAATACTGAAACATTTGCATAAACTTCAGAGAATTATGATGTGAACTTTGTGGCAGGATTCTACCAAACAACTTATTTATTTCCTGCTGTAACATATTTCAGTTAGTGGTCAGGAAGTGTAATAATCTGTCAACACTATTACATCCACAGAATCCTAACTGCTAAATGAAATAAGTGAAACAAATTATTTTCTTACAAAAACTTAATTGTTGAAATAAAACATGGAAATAGCAATGTCTATTGTGTTGTTTCTTATCAGAGAAAATATATAAATGTTAATCTAAACATCAAAGAGTTGACATTTAGGAGAATATTCACAGCTGATCTACGATTATCCAGCCAATGAAATTAGTCAATAAATAATGAAGATATAAGTTATCCATTTCACACATTACCTTACAGTGGATACACTGTATTTTTTAAAAAGAATACTAATTTTGAGCTACTTTGGAGCTCCAGAAAACCAAAGTTTAAATATGATAAACAAGTAACTTATAAAGAACACTATGACCTTTATGAAGCATAATCTGAAACTGGATAAGGTGTTCATGTGCATCATGTATTAATATCTAACTGTGGACAGGCTACTTTTGCTCCAAGATCAAATGGCCTACCCATGTAGTGAGAGGTATATTGTAGCAGTTAAAGTAGGATGAGGAATCAAGTCCATCCTCATCTATGGAAACTCACTGGTCCTCTCTCAGCCCAATTTATTTTATTTAATTAGAAAAAATATTGACAAAAATAATATATACAGAGTACCCTTCATGGATCACTGCCTTGTTGTGGCGAAAGGACTTGCGTAACTCAGTGAAGTCAGGTCAAGACGGACAGGTCATGACGGAGAGTTCTGACAAAATGTGGTCCACTGGAGGAGGGAATGGCAAACCACTCCAGTATTCTTGCCAAGAAAACCCCATGGACAGTATCAAAAGGCTAAAAGATATGACGCCAGAAGATGAGCCCCTCAGGTCGGAAGGTGTCCAAAATGCTACTGGGGAAGAGCGGAGGGCAATTCCGAGTAGCTCCAGAAAGAGTGAAACGGCTGGGCCAAAGCCGAAAGGACGCTCAGCTGTGGATGTGTCTGGAAGTGGAAGGAAAGTCCGATGCTGTAAAGAACAATATTGCATAGGAACCTGGAATGTAAGATCTATGAATCAAGGTAAGCTGGATGTGGTCAAACATGAGATGACAAGATTGAACATCGACATCTTGGGAATCAGCGAACTAAAATGGACAGGAATGGGCAAATTTAATTCAGGAGACCATTATATATACTACTGTGGGCAAGAATCCCTTAGAAGAAATGGAGTAGCTCTCATAGTCAATAAAAGAGTGGGAAAGGCAGTACTGGGGTACAACCTCAAAAATGACAGAATGAACTCAGTTCGAATCCAAGGCAAACCATTCAACATCACAGTGATCCAAGTCTATGCCCCAACCACTGATGCCGAAGAAGCTGAAGTTGACCGGTTCTATGAAGACCTACAACACCTTCTAGAACTAACACCAAAAAAAGATGTCCTTTTCATCATAGGGGACTGGAATGCTAAAGTAGGAAGTCAAAAAATAACCGGAATAACAGGCAAGTTTGGCCTCGGAGTACAAAATGAAGCAGGGCAAAGGCTAATAGAGTTTTGTCAAGAGAACACGCTGGTCATAGCAAACACTCTTTTCCAACAACACAAGAGACGACTCTACACATGGACATCACCAGATGGTCAATACCGAAATCAGATTGATTATATACTTTGCAGCCAAAGATGGAGAAGCTCTATATAATCAGCAAAAACAAGACCTGGAGCTGACTGTGGCTCAGATCATGAGCTTCTTATCGCAAAATATAGGCTTAAATTGAAGAACGTAGGGAAAACCACTAGACCACTCAGGTATGACCTAAACATATCCCTTATGAATATACAGTGGAGGTGAGGAATAGATTTAAAGGATTAGATCTGGTAGACAGAGTGCCTGAAGAACTGTGGATGGAGGTTCGTAACATTGTACAGGAGGCAGCAACTAAAACCATCCCAAAGAAAAAGAAATGCAAGAAAGCAAAGTGGCTGACTGATGAGGCTTTACAAATAGCTGAGGAAAGAAGGGAAGCAAAAGGCAAGGGAGAAAGGGAAAGATATAAACAACTGAATGCAGATTTCCAGAGAATAGCAAGGAGAGATAAGGCGGCCTTCTTAAATGAACAGTGCAAAGAAATCGAGGAAAACAATAGAATGGGGAAGACTAGAGATCTCTTCAAGAAAATCGGAGATATCAAGGGAACGTTTTGTGCAAAGATGGGCATGATAAAGGACAAAAAAGGCAGGGACCTAACAGAAGCAGAAGAGATTAAGAAGAGGTGGCAAGAATACACAGAAGAACTATACAAGAAAGATCTTAATGTCCCTGATAAATACGATGGTGTGGTCACTGACCTTGAGCCGGACATCCTAGAGAGTGAAGTCAAGTGGGCCTTAGGAAGCATTACTAACAACAAAGCTAGCAGAGAAGACAGTATCCCAGCTGAGCTATTTAAAATCCTAAAAGATGATGCTATTAAAGTGCTGCACTCAATATGCCAACAAATTTGGAAAACTCAATAGTGGCCACAGGATTGGAAAAGGTCAGTTTACGTTCCAATTCCAAAGAAAGGCAATGCCAAAGAATGTTCAAACTACTGTACAATTGCGCTCATTTCACATGCCAGCAAGGTTATGCTCAAAATCCTACAAGCTAGGCTTCAGCAGCATGTGAACCGAGAACTACCAGAAGTGCAAGCTGGGTTTCGAAGAGGCAGAGGAACTAGAGATCAGATTGCCAACATTCACTGGATCATGGAAAAAGCAAGAGAGTTCCAGAAAAACATCTACTTCTGCTTCATTGACTATGCTAAAGCCTTTGATTGTGTGGATCACAACAAACTGTGGCAAATTCTTAAAGAGATGGGAGTACCAGACCACCTTACTTGTCTCCTGAGAAACCTGTATGTGGGTCAAGAAGCAAGTTCGAACCGGACATGGAACAACTGATTGGTTCAAAATTGGGAAAGGAGTACGACAAGGCTGTATATTATCACCCTGCTTATTTAACTTATATGCAGAGTACATCATGAGAAATGCCGGGCTGGATGAATCACAAGCCGGAGTTAAGATTGCCGGGAGAAATATCAACAACCTCAGATATGCAGACGATACCACCCTAATGGCAGAAAGTGAAGAGGAACTAAAGAGCCTCTTGATGAGGGTGAAAGAGGAGAGTGCAAAAGCTGGCTTGAAACTCAACATTAAAAAAACCCAGATCATGGCATCTGGCCCCAACACTTCCTGGCAAATAGAAGGGGAAGAAATGGAAGCAGTGACAGATTTTATTTTCTTGGGCTCCAAGATCACCGCAGATGGTGACTGCAGCCATGAAATTAAAAAACGCTTGCTCCTGGGGAGGAAAGCTATGGCAAACCTAGACAGCATATTAAGAAGCAGAGACATCATCTTGCCGACAAAGGTCCGTATAGTTAAAGCTATGGTTTTTCCAGTAGTAATGTATGGCTGTGAGAGTTGGACCATAAGGAAGGCTGAGCGCCGAAGAATTGATGCTTTCGAACTGTGGTGCTGGAGAAGACTCTTGAGAGTCCCTTGGACTGCAAGGAGGTCAAACCAGTCAATCCTAAAGGAAATCAACCCTGACTGCTCATTGGAAGGACAGATGCTGAAGCTGAAGCTCAAATACTTTGGCCACCTAATGCGAAGAGAGGACTCACTGGAAAAGACCCTGATGCTGGGAAAGACTGAAGGCAAAAGGAGAAGGGGACGGCAGAGGATGAGATGGTTAGATAGCATCACGGATGTAATGAACATGAATTTGAGTAAACTCCGGGTGACAGTGGAGGACAGGAAGGCCTGGCGTGCTATGGTCCATGAGGTCACGAAGAGTCGGACACGACTAAATGACTGAACAACAACAACAACAACCCCATCATGACCATCTTCCACCTGGAAACCTATGCCCCCATTGTGGGAGGTTGTGCGGATCCAGAATTGGCCTTTACAGCCACTTACGGATCCACTGTTAAGATTTTACCCCTGGAAGACAATCTTACTCATCTATGAGTGATCGCCAAGAAGAATACAGAGTACTTAATTGCAATAATGTCATCTTGAAGAATAACCTGATTTTTTTACTATTTGTACCAACTAGATTCAGTTACTTAAAAGTACAGGAATGTACTTTTAACAAATGGATTTTTCCACTCCAAATAGCACTATAGACAATTCTGCCAAGTTCTATATTTTATTGTGCCCTGCTTTGTAAGTGGATATCTGGTATGATATAATGTCAGCATGCATTAGATTATTAGCAGTAATGGGTCCTGATTATTCAAACTCTGTTTCTATAAGCCTAACTTAAGCTTCAGCCGCCTTACAGTACTCAGGGTTTAGATATATCAATTCCTTTGGAAGCTTCTGCTCATTTGAGCAATTTTTATCTAAATGACCTTTTAAAAAGTCAATGCAAATTTAGTGTTGAATAGTATGAGAAAAGGCATAGCATTATTGTATAAGTTAGTATTAAGATCCACATGGCTTATGGAAATGAAATGTTATGGGTTAGTATCAAATAAACCCATTCTTAATGCATTTGCAATCTATCACTGACAGTATGCACATGGTGAATTTCATGTATAGTTACGCCTAGTGCCCATCAGGTATATTAGATTACAATTCCCAAAATTCCCATCTAGAGGATTGCCATAAGCTAAGACTTTTCTTGGACAACTAGGAAATAGGAAAAAATAAATTGGCTGTTGTGGGTCTTCCGGGCTGTGTGGCCGTGTTCTGGAAGTTGTGGTTCCTAACGTTTCGCCAGCATCTGTGGCCGGCATCTTCAGAGGGCAGGAGCGCCCTCTGAAGATGCCGGCCACAGATGCTGGTGAAACGTTAGGAACCACAACTTCCAGAACACGGCCACACAGCCCGGAAGACCCACAACAGCCATTGAACTCCGGCCGTGAAAGCCTTCGACAATACAAAAAATAAATTAAAAATAGTCATGCTGAATTACACTAAAGATACATTTGATTTGTAGAATCCAACTGCATGTATGCTTACAATGCCTCATAATTTTGTTTTTTTATTATTATTATATATAATATAATAAAAGGGTGGTAGTTCTGTCTGGTACTTGACATCAATAGCTGGTTTTCACCTGTAAAAAGTAGTTTTATTTGTTGACAACAAAACTTGTGGGCCCTATCTTGTAAGAATCCTGCGTTATGTATGCATTTAACTTCCTTTTTTGCTATCATAAGCATTCTCCCAACTATTAACTGAATGTTCAAAGATAACAGAATGGTTTTGTACCATAACAAATTTAGAAATAGGTTACATGATACATTTATTAGCTCAATTATATAGACATTCAAAGGAAAACAGCAGCAAAATATTTCATGCTACATAAGCCAAGGAAGATATCCTATAAAATATATGTGCTTTTTTAAAAAAAGGAAGTAGGAAGCCTTATATAAGGTTAACTTTCTAAATTACAAATCTTGATGCAGGGATCAGGTTACACAACTTCCTTTCCACAATATCAAACAGATAAAAATTCAACCATTCATGAGATTATACCATTTCTGGAAAGGATCAGAGGACAATGAAGAAGATGCCAGTTATCAGGGCACAGGAAGAAAGCAGGAACAATACAGTACAGGAGATTCCATAGGGCAAAAGACTCAAGGATAATGTGTGAAATTTACAAAGAGATAAAGGAAACAGGCAAGATCATGAAGGTGTTAAGTGCCCATAGTCTCCTTCGAAGAGCCCTTTCATTGAAGATATGTGGCCTAAGCACAAACCAATAGATATACAGGTGGTCCTTGTTTAACAACCACTTGTTCAGTGATCATTCAAACTTACAACAGTGCTGAACGAGTGATACTTGCAACTGGTCCTCAAAGTTGTGGCTGTTGCAGCGTCCCCGCGGTAACGCAATTGCAATCCGGGTGCTTGGCGACTGGCTTGCAATTACATCACAGTATCCTGGGGTGACATGATCACCATTTGCGACCTTCACTGCTGGCTTCCCACAAGCAAAGTCAATGGGGAAGCTGGTAGGGGGTTGCAAATGGTAACCATGTGATGTTGCGCTTAACAAAGTTGTGGGATTCGCTTAACAGCAGCAACCAGAACTGCCATCACTAAGTGGCACGGCCACGTGACATCACGCTTTATGACCACATTGCTTAGCGATGGAAATTCCAGTCCCAATTGCCGTAGTTAACCAAGGACTACCTGTAGTCCTAACAGAATATTCTCAATGTTCACACATAATTTTCTGCTTCACAAAATTTTACTGAAATTGCCTCACTTTTCAGATTGAATAAAATACTGACATTGTGTAAATATGTATTTACACATTCGTGTATTTATACCATTTACAAAATGTGTAAAATTGTGTAAATGTGATTTACATTTTAAGCTGATTCAGGTGCTTCACGGGAGCAGAGCATAAATGAAAAATTATGCTTAAATTTATTTGATATACATTTGTTACTCATTTCTTGTGGTACATCCAGATGTCAGTATTCACATTTCCTCAACACTCAAACCACAATATTTTGTTGCTCAGAAAAGGGCTTTTTCTTTCTGTAGTAGTTCTATTACTTCTAGTGCAACAACATTCTCTACTAGTGTAAAACATTCCTATAAGCAATAAAGCCCACTGCCATGCTATTTTGTTATCTTAAAAAAATCTTACTAGGAGTTGATCACCCTCTTAATGTTCAGGTTGAAGATGGAAGCACTCATGAAGCCTTTTCAAAACTCAACAGGTAAAAAAGCCAGAAACTGGCTTCTTCATTATCCTACTTTGATCGCTTCCAGAAACAGTATAATCTCACAAAAGGTTGAATTTTTATGTTTGTTATTGTGGAAAGGAAGTTGTGTAACCTGATCTTTTCTTCCAGCAATAAAAATACAGTAGCTTTGCAAACACCTGGTTTTCTTTTTACTGTATAGTTTTGCAAGTTGTATTCTCCTCTCTTCCTTTTCCCCTTGATTTTTAAAGGTATCAATGGACAGTAATTTCCACCTTAGATCAGAATCACTCATCGGTTATTTAGAGATGGGCTATTATGTTACTGGCACATAATCAATCACTTAACACAAGGTAATTTGGATATAGACCTATAGATAAAATCAGTGTTCTTAATGTCCGGAGGAGCCTCCTAACCACTACTGAGTGTCTCAAAGTATGGAAACATGGATTTTTCTCTTTAATATTTCCTTGTGGACAAATTATTGTTGTTGTTGTTAAATTTTTCCCCCAAATAAAATACAAACCATCAATGTCTTTTTACTCCAGACAAGCCCTTTCAAATGAACTTTCACGTTTTCTATCTTATATGATTCAAATCACATGGAATTTCAAATATAGCAGTATTTCAAATCAAGTTAATCCCATCTTAATTGTCAATCATGAAGAATTATGTGATCCTTTATTTATATTTTAGAACTTCCGCCTTTCTCTTGAAGCCGTGTTCTTGTTGGTTCAGTCATTACCAGTGGTTCTTGAATAACAGTTGCTGGATAATTTTTGCCTAGCAGCTCAACCTCCAGTTTCTGTCCAACTTTGCTGAGTTCCACAGGAACATATGCAAAAGCCAGACTTTGCTGAGTACTATAGCTGTAACATCCAGATGTGGTGTTGCCAATAACCTGAAAAATTAAAATTCATCAGTATAAATTTACAGTATAAACTACACAGTTGGTGCAATTTATGTTTATAAATATTTAACTTCTAACATATACAGTATGCAATAAAATCAAATATATGATTGCATTGATCCTATTGGTTTAAACACCGCAGCAAAAGAGGAGACTATATTAAGACACAGGTGATATAATTCTGTTTCACTGGGCAATCTTTGCCCGGGGGAGGAAATATTGCAGATTATTTCCTATGCTTGAGGACCAATCTACTAGAGACTTCCATTATTATAATTTTTATTAATAGAGGTTTGGAATTTCCCTCATATCAAATAAATACTCTAGGTCTCAGCCTGCCCTGCTTGAGTTAATTAGGATATTCTGTAAAAAATATTTTTAATGGTATCCCTAGGCTTTTGTAGTTGTTGTTGTTCAGTCGTTTAGTCATGTCCGACTCTTCCTGTCCTCATGGACCATAGCACGCCAGGCCTTCCTGTCCTCCACTGTCTCTCGGGAGTTTACTCAAATTCATGTTCATTACATCCGTGATGCTATCTAACCATCTCATCCTCTGCCGTCCCCTTCTCCTTTTGCCTTCAGTCTTTTCCAGCATCAGGGTCTTTTCCAGGGAGTCCTCTCTTCGCATTAGGTGGCCAAAGTATTTGAGCTTCAGCTTCAGCATCTGTCCTTCCAATGAGCAGTCAGGGTTGATTTCCTTTAGGATTGACTGGTTTGACCTCCTTGCAGTCCAAGGGACTCTCAAGCGTCTTCTCCAGCACCACAGTTCGAAAGCATCAATTCTTTGGCACTCAGCCTTCCTTATGGTCCAACTCTCACAGCCATACATTACTACTGGGAAAACCATAGCTTTAACTATACGGACCTTTGGATGTCTCTGCTTTTTAATATGCTGTCTAGGTTTGCCATAGCTTTCCTCCCAAGGAGCAAGTGACTTTTAATTTCATGGCTGCAGTCACCGTCTGCGGTGATCTTGGAGCCCAAGAAAATAAAATCTGTCACTGATTCCATTTCTTCCCCTTCTATTTGCCAGGAAGTGATGGGGCCAGATGCCATGATCCCTAGGCTAGCCACTAGCAATTGATGCCCTGGGCAGACCACGCAGTTGATGTGTCCATTCCCCACAAAATAATTGTATTTTTGCAATTGATTTCCCCCCCACAAAATTTGGTGTCGTCCTTAACTCTTAGGCAACCACCTACTCACCTAGGTTCTAGCTATCTAAAATGTGACATTCTTGCAGATTAACACATAGGAATATGACACAATCTATGTTAGAAAAATAAAATTTCAATTTAGTTCACATTAGGCCTAAATATAAATATGAGGAAGATACTCTTAAGACTTATCATATATCTGTATGGCACTACAGGTGCCATACAGATATTCACTACAGTGAATCCTGATCCACTTCATGAAAACTAGTATTTTAGAAAACTCAAGATAATAATATTATTATTAAATAATATTAATATTAATAATATCAATAATTAATATTAATAATATTAATAATATCAAAATAATAAATAAATGTAATAATAAATAATGTCATGCAATTGAAACATATTAAAATGGCAAGATGAAATGCCATTTCTATTATCTCCTTTTGCCCACGCCACGCTACAATTCTTTCCTTGTGGGCCTTTTTTCTTCCCTTTTTTCTTTTTCTATCAAGAGAAAAGAGGCCATGTGCCACAAGGCAAGTTATCAATATACAGTAGGAAACTGTTGCTCAAAATGCCAACCAGCTAGGATCAGTAAGGATGTGCTGCATAATTCTAGCCAAGCAGGATTATTCAATCTAAACAAGCAGGATTATTCATTCTTATTTTTATAATTATTTGATAATTGTATTTACATTTTATATATTGTGTTTATATTTTATGCTTATTGTTTTAATTGATCATTTTTACTGTAAACCGCCCAGAGTCCCTCTTGAGGGGGGAGATGGGCAGTGACAAAATCTGATGAATAAAACAAACAAACAAACAAACAATAAAGTCATATCAAAAATATGTTTGTAAACTCTTAACATGCCTGTTCAGCCTGAACAATGCGCTATGTAAAGATTAGCCTCCATAAGCTCAGATCTAATGGCAGTTTGTTCTTTTTCTGTTAGGAATTTGTCTATGAATACAGTTCTGTATATATTTACCTGACAGTAAGTTTCACTGAGTGTGATGGGATGTACTGTAGCATACATAAGAGTGAACTGCATAATGAATGAATTATTCATTAGTGAAAGGGCAGACTCTTTCTTTTAGATTATATAGTGATACCTGTTCTTTCTGCCAAAAACAGTGATCAAGGCAGAACCTTGGGCAGAAAGACTCACATTACAGATCTTTGCTCATGTTTCAGAAAATGCTTGTATTTTGTTTAAAACAATATTTGATTTTGCGGAAAAGAACCAAGAAATTGGGTGAAAATGATGATGGCCCCAAGTGATATGGTGGGAATTATGTCCCTTTTTTTTCATATGAGGCCTCACAGAGCATTTCATAAGTTTGTCAGATGAATTCCAAAGCAGTGAAGTTTTTACATGTTTATATTAGCCTCCATGAATCTGGTGCCTTCCCTATGTTTTGGGACAAGATCAATATTGTTTGACTCCTGTAAGTGCTACAATCTAACCCAATGGGAAGGATTTACAGCAAATAGAGTACACATGCACCCACCCACACACACACACACACACAGCCCTACTTTCTGGAATGCATGTTAGCTTTTGCAACTAAGTCTACTGAAAATTATAGCCATTTTAAAAATAGAAGTAAATACAAAATAGATTCCAGAAAAATGTTCTTCAATTATTTCAAATAAAATCTACTTGCCTTCTTATTATACCAGACACTTTCATTTCCCTCAGGATCAACATCATCTGTTTTCAAAGTGACACTCACAAGTTGTCGTTCAAGCCCCTTTTCTTTAATCTGCTTCAGTGCTTTCTTTCCTATGAAGTCTGCTGGCTGGAGAAAAAATGATAGTAAATGATTAGTAAATGATTCTGACAAGGTTATGGATGTACATTTTTGTGAATTAACTGGAAGTTTTCAGTCAGGTTTCAGGTCTGGACATAATGTGGATACAACTTTGGTTGTGCTTGTTGATGATCCATTGCAGAGCCAGGATGGTGGGGATGTCCAACGGCTGGAGGCTGTTGGGGTCTTGATGGAGACGTCTGGTCTAGCGGCTAAGGCTCCAGGCTAGAAACCAGGAGTCTGTGAGTTCTAGTCCCGCCTTAGGCATGAAAGCCGGCTGGGTGTCTTTAGGCCAGTCACACTCTCTCAGCCCAACTCACCTCACAGGGTTGTTGTTGTGGGGAAAATAGGAGGAGGAAGGAGTATTAGGTATGTTCGCCGCCTTGAGTTATTTATAAAAATAATAAAGACGGGATAAAAAATCTAAAAAAAGAAAAAGAACAGGCTCAGGTTGACCCGCAGCAAAACTGAGCGGCTGTTGGTGCTTGGTCCTCCTGGTGCTGGGGACCTTCCATCTTTGGTCTAAACGGGGCGGCCCTGCCTCACTTGGGGCTGAGCCTTGAGTCTTCCTAGACTCTCCGCTCCTTTTCAAGGAGCAGGGAGCAGCTGGGGCTAGGAAGGCCTTTGTGTAAGTACAGCTTGTGCACCAATTATGCCCATTCCTGGATCAAGAGGCCCTCCTCACAGTCATTCATGCCTCGGTCACCTTATGGGTGGGACTGCATTTGTTTTTGGTTTTTTTTATGGAAACTATTAATTTTTTCAAAGTATAATTAAAATACAAAATATAGAATATAGAACAGATAGAATACAAGAGTAAAAAGAAACAAGGAAAACTAAAACAGTGCAGAAATAGAAAAACATAAAAGACAAGTGACTTCCGACCTTCTTCAACAGAGATATAAAAGCATATAAAAGTTAATCTCTTACTATTAAATGTTTAGTAACATTATTTCTCTAAAATCCAAAACCCAAAATCAGAACTCATTTTTTTTCAGATACAAGCAAATAGTCCAAAAGCAGTTTCTAAGAAGAAACAAATCCAGTCACAGTATTTTCTCTTTCAATGCTGTCAATTTAGCCATTTGCGCCAATTCCATTAGTTTAATGATCCATTCTTCCGTTGCGGGAATGTAATTTTTGTCTGGTATCTTTTCAGATTGTGTATCCTTCCATCTTTGAGCATATAAAAGTCTTGCTGCTGTTATCATGTATAAGAACAGAGTCCCATGCTGCTTCTCAAACTGTTGGTCCATCAAACCCAAGAGAAACAGCTCCGGTTTCATTTGTATATCCACTTTGAGAATCTTTTGAATAATAATACATATTTGAGTCCATACATGGGACTGCATTTGAAGAACACGTAGAAGTTACAGCTGGTCCAAAATGTGGCAGCATGAGCAATGATGGGCAAGCCTTGCTATGCCCATATAACACCCCTATGTTAGTTGCACTGGTCACCAGTTGGCTTCCTGGTCCAATTCAAGGCACAGGTTGTCACTTACAAAGGCTTACACAGCATAATGTCTAGCTATTTGAGGGACTGGCCTGCTTGCCATAATGTCTGCCCATCCTGTGTGCTCGACAGAATCGGTTTGCTTCAGATCCCATCCATTAAACAATGTCATTCAGAAGGACCAAGAAGCAGGCCTTCTCCGTTGCAGCACCCGTCCTTTGGAAAAGCATCCTCCCAGAGAGCTGTATGGTCCCCACCTTGCCTGCTTTCAGGTGTTCTTTAAAAACCTGATTTTTTTCTCCCCAAGCCTTGGGTTAAGATGGATGGACAGGCTGCTTTGAGCTGGAGGGAGATGTGGAAGGATGGTTTTGTTCTCTTGGATGATGGTTCTTCTATGGATGTTTGTTGTTTTTATGGAACTGTTCTCTGTGAAGCTGCCCAGTCATTTGGAGTTGGGCAGCCTGGAAATTTGATAAGAAAATGTAAACACTTATTTATCAATGAAGCTTTAGACAAAAGTACAAACTCAAACAGTGAATGTTACTTCATCCTGTCAATTATTTTACCTGTTGGGTTTTTGCTTTTTGTATTTTTGACCTTTAAGATATGTACATTCTGTTTTTATTCTTTTAAAAGATCATACTGAAAAGAGATTTATGGCTTTCTCTTAACTTCTTCTTTGGAGAAATTGCAGAAGACTAGCCTAGACAAAATTATTGCAAGAAAACAATCAGTTCTTTAAAAACTTTCCAAAAAGATAGAGGTAGCAGATACAGAGGGAACTGTTTTGTTCAGCCCATTAACAACTGAAAATGGGCAGAGCTTAGGAAATGCCTCATTCCAGGTTTTGCTCCTCCTGCTCTGACCACTTAAAAATAAGTTGCCAACTCCTGGCACGTAGGTAGGCCCCTAGGCTGCTTTTTGTGGCTTTTGGATCATGCTGCTAAGTTACCAAACTACTTAAATCTGTATGATCAATGATGAGGAACCCTGGGAGTTGTAGTTTAGCAATATATTGAAGGCCATCATGTTCTCAGCCTACTTTCTTGCCACAAGATGTAGGGATGGAAGCATGGACTTAAGGAGGAGTCAACAGTTCCATGACAGATAGGTCTGTCTAAAGTTAGAAGCCTTGACTGCCAAGTGAAACTTCAGTGCTTCTGAACAGTTACTGGAACACAGAGCAATTGGAAGGCTTCCCAGAAGCATTTAATTGGCTTCTTATTCTTATCCATTAGGATTTTTTATGGCATACTGAGTTCAACAGGAATAATTTTATCAAGAGATGGCCCTTCCACCAGTTATTGGAATAAAATAGAGATGGATGCCTATGCTCCTGCCTCCAGAATTGCCGTTTGCATTGGTTAGGTTTCAAAGAAGTGCCTGTGCCAGATTCTCATTATGAAGCAATTATATATTCAACACAGTGGGGAAAACCTTCCAGCAGTTCCACAACAGTTGGGTATTTCGATTCACAGACCAAGCAACAAATTCAGTGGAACAGCTTTCCAACCAGCCTTCTTCTTTCAAGGGAAAAGAATATGCAGTACCGTCTCAGCAAGGAGTCAGAATGAAAAGGGAGGGAGAAAACTTGTCCATGATTTCTTTCCCTTTCCATAGGAACCTAATGCTCTGAAAAGGAAAGGCTGCCGCAATTCATTCATTCTTTATTTCTTGAGATCTATCCCTCTCTTCCCATTTATTTTAGCTTTTCTCTGTACCAGTCAGAGGTGAGGGTTATGCTATGAAAAATCATGACTGTGCAATTTGCTGATAAAGAAAACAGTGACAATAGCATCATACGTCACCCAAGAATCCGCTAATTAGTATAAATATTCCAGGCCAGAAAAGAGCAGCTTTTTTTTAAAAAAGTGAGAGCAAACCATCACAAGAGATGAAAACCATAAAATCTGCTTAAATACCCAGCTAATAGCGAGGTCTGCACTAAGCACGGCCAATTCCCACAGCTCACTTTAATAAGCTGATGGCTGAGAAGATAATGAGAGATGCCTAGAAATGCTGCTGGAGGAGAACGAAGGGCAAACCTGACCAAACATGGTTAAGAGCCTTTCTTAGGGATTACCTCGTGGCAATAAGGGCAGCACAACGTAGTTATTTCTCTGCCCTCATTGTGTCCACAGAGTGCCAGCTGGTGGCCCTGTTCAGAGTAACCAGGTCCCTCTTGGGTTAGGAGGCACCACAGAAACACCTGCAGAGCTGCTGTGAGGACTATTCTAGGCATCTGTTGAATAAAGTCATTCGGATTCATTTCGAGTTGGACGCTGGCTGTACAGGTCCTTTGGAGTTGCCCAAGGCACAGTCTGCCCAGTTATCTGGGAAGAGTTCGAACTCTGCCTAGGGGTGCGCTTCCCCAATCAGAATTGATGGGCAACATGGGGGTCAACTTGGTCATCCTTGCCATCTTTACTCTTCATTTTTGTCTCTTATTTTTTATTAATTTGTTTGTAAATCCCTTGCTGGGATTTGGGCAGCTTATACATTTAATGTATTATTATAAATTTATTAAAGTATTATAATATAAATGTAATACATTATCATCATCATCATCATCATCATCATCATCATTAGTGAGCTGCCCAGGGTTATGTTGCATAAGATGGGTGCCTATATGAAAAAATTAAATAAATAGATAAGGCTGTAACTATCAAAATTAGCTATCTATGGGAGGCCTGATGATATAAACTGAGCATACTATTGCTTTTGGTTGATTCCAGTACCTGCAGCAGAGGAAAAGGGGAAAAATGTAGGCAGTGTACTGTATATACTAGTGGAGGTTCTAAATGTGACCTGGTCAGTTGCCCTCCTCTGTAAGCAGTAATTCCATGTTTTGCCTCTACAAACTCTAATTAAACCCTGTTATAAAAGAAACACATGCATTTAAATACATCTAATCTCCCCAGTGCTTATCTTCAACATTATTCATCTGATACCCATAAATCCATAATTTATAAATGGAACAAACAGTTTGCATGAAGGTTAATGCAGCAGTCATAATTAGAGCCTTGAGTATGACCTGGCAGCAGATGTGAATTGTTTTAATGGTCACTTCTACATTAATTGCATAGAAGACACTTCACTCCTCTGAATATATATAGAGGGAGACAGCTAAAGTTATTCTGACTTGCTCAGCCTTTTAAAAAAACATTTTACAATGTATGTATGTATGTATGTGTATGTATGTATGTATGTATGTATGTATGTATATATATACATATATCCTGCCTTTATTATTTTTATAAATAACTCAAGGCGGTGAACATACCTAATACTCCTTCCTCCTCCTATTTTCCCCACAACAACCACCCTGTGAGGTGAGTTGGGCTGAGAGAGAGTGACTGGCCCAAGGTCACCCAGCCGGCATTCATGCCTAAGGCGGGACTAAACTCTCAGTCTCCTGGTTTCCCATTGGCTCCTTCCTAGGGCTGAGAGACAGGGACTGGCCCAAGGTCACCCAGCTGGCTTTCATGCCTAAGGCGGGACTAGAACTCACAGACTCCTGGTTTCTAGCCCAGCACCTTAACCACTAGACCAAACTGGCTCTCTATATGCACAAAAGTCTTCACTTCTGGATTTCAGGAAAGCTGTTAAAACCTGGTAATTCCATCAAGTACAGGCAAAAGGCATGCTGTAACTGAAGATCTGAATTTGGCTGACGTGATATTGTACATTTTCTTTTATATGAGTGTGATACTGTATTGGGTTTATTTTATTGGTTTATTTATTGGGGGGATATTTGGCAAAAAAATGGAGTATATAAATGTTGAATGAATTTAGTCTTAAAAATAAAGAAAAAAATACTTTAACTGATATAATCCAATGTTATACGAGTACATTTTGAAACATGCAATCGGACTTTCTCTCTTATAGCCATCATGCTCCCATTTGAAGAGTAACTTTGATGGCCAAGTGGAAGGAGAAGGAGAGGAAGTGTGATTTACAAATGGTAGCCATTTAATCGGTAGAAAGAGTTAATTAGATAGAAGCCTAGGTTTACAGAAGAACTAGGTTTGTTCTTCAGTGTAAAGAACAATTGCTTCTTGATAACACAATCAACTATAGCAAGTACACTAGCAATATATAAGAAGAAAATGCAAGAATTTAAACAAGCATATTTTAGTGTGTGTGTGTGTGTGTATGCCTGAGAGAAGTTTAAATAGACTTCTGCAATTATGCTCATGAATTCTCAGCTCTGTGGATTTTCTGCCATTCTCTATAAATGCCATGAAATATGACTCAAAGAAACAAAGCATGGGTGCATATATAAAGAAAACACCATAGGCAGTAACCCTAGGTGTGGTTATATTGATTTATTTATTAAATCGATTTATACGGCCCATCTTGCAAATCTGACTCTGGGAGACTAACAACACATTAAAACAATAAAAAACAATATTAACAAAAGTTAAAAAAACAACAATGGTCACCAAGGATAAACACAACAAAATAGAAACTTCTCAACAGGCCATCTAACCTCCCAACCCCCAGACCCTGGAAAATATCCAGGTCTTCAATGTTTTATGAAAGGCCAGCAGGGTCAGGGCCAATCTGATCTCAGGGGGTATGGTGTTCCAGAGGGCAGGCGCTACAACAGAAAAGGCACACTTCCGAGGTCCCATAAGATGACATTATTTAATTGAACAGACTCGGAGTGTACCCCTCCTGTTGGACCCAATGGGATAGAAACATTTTTATAGTATGCAGTACATTTTATACATACACATTACAAGTTGTGTTATTTATTTATTTATTTATTTATTTTATTGTTCATATTTCTATTACCGCCCATCTCCCCCAACGGGGGACTCTGGGTGGTTTACAATAAAATGTAGGCTTTAATACAGTTCAGCTCCTATATTACATCCCAACACTCTTGGCTTAGTAGCCCTTCTTCAGCTCTTTTTGCTAATAATAACGGATTCCTGGCAAAGCCTCCTTCGCACCCATATCTTGAATGGTCCTAGCCAACAACTAACCTCTACTGGAGTTCTATACACCAATATTATATTGGTGGAAAGCTCTCTCCTGTTCCTTTTTGCTTACATAGACCACCAGGCTTTTTCTCTTGAAAAGTAAATGCTCAGCAATGGGAACATTCACCAATGTTGCTATTAGCTGTTTAGAGCTGATTTTCTGTTGTTGCTTTATTTGTGAAATAAATAATAATTTCTGACTAGTCTAAGAAATTTGACGAATTTAACAGATCATAAGGAGATTCAACATTATAGTTTCACGTTAGGAAAAAATGCTGGGAAAGGTGGAAGGACAGAGAAGAGGACGACCAGCAGAAAGGTGGGTAGACTTAGTTACAATGGTGATGGAGGAGCCATTGGAAAAGCTGAAGGACCAAATTAGGGACAGATCATCATGGAGGAAGTCTGTCTACGTCGTCAACAATGACTTGATGTCACGTAAAACAAAACAATTAGGAAAAAAACCAAACTTTGGATGCAGTACAAACTCCTTTAAAAGATTATAGTCCCAAAATGGTTTCCATATTGAATTAAATCCTGTATCAGATGTGTTTTTCAAATATGAAGTTAGTTTTGACATTGATTCATACTACCATAACTTAAATAACCATTCTTCTACAGAAGGGATTGTTTGTAATTTTCAATGAGAAACGTAAAGAATCCTAGCAGCTGTTACAATGTACAAAGCCAGCTCAGTATACTTTGTGGGAATATAAGGTTTAGTAATATTTAGAAAAAAAATAGCAGGCTAGAAAGAAAAATCCACCTTGATGAATTTAACAGATCATAAAGAGATTGAACATTATAGTTTCATATTAGGAAAAAATGCTGGGAAAGGTGGAAGGAAAGAGAAGAGGACGACCAGCAGCAAGGTCAGTTGTTTCATTCTATTATAAACCATTTTCCAGAATTGTTAGGCTTTATAACATTGCCATCAAATATGAAAAAATGACCCAATCTGATTATTGTATCTGCAACAAATTTTAGAGAATGAATTGTTTATTTTGGCAATCAATATTAGAACATCATACCATTGATAGAACACCTTATATAAATTTTCTCTAAGGGTAATATTGACCATAAATGTCATATTTTTCTTCCATTGATTCTCTTTGTCCTGCATATCAATTGTTCTATTTAAATTCTGTGCCCATTTAATCATACAATCTTTGACTTGTTCAGTTTATGAATTATACTTGACCAGCAACTTATAAGTGAACCCCAACAGATTATCTAAATTTTGTATAATAATTTTTTAAATTCAGTTAAATCTCTAAGACAGAGCTTTCCAAACTGTGTGTCGCGACACATTTCTGTGTTGCGGCAAGGGCCCAGGTGTGTCGCAGGGGAACCCGGAAGAGGAGGCCATGCACCACGTGGAGCCCCGCCCATCTCTTGCCGTGCCGACAGGTCCCTGCTCTGAACCCAGCTCTTCAGCTCTCGCCGCAGAAGCCAGGTAAGTTAGCAGCCCGGTACGGCTGCAACTGGGGCGAGGGTGCAGGGACGTCACTAGGCTGCCACGCTGGGGGGGTGGGGGGTGCAGGGACCGTGAAGCGCGGTGGCCGGAGACATGGCTTTTCCTTCCCAGGAAGTGCCAGTGGCCTGGCAGCCAAGAAAGGGACGGGGAGGCGGCTCCGCTGCCCGCCTCGCAAGGCCCCCGCACCGTCCGCGTCTCCGGCTCTCCCTTCCCCTTGGCGGCGGTCCCAGCCAGGCAGAGGTGGGACTGGGCGGGCGGACAGGCGGCCTCCGTGGCCTGGCCTGGCTCGCCGCTTCCTCCCGTCGCCTCCAAGCGGAAGATGGCAGCAGTCTGATACGCGGCCCGTGAGAGCTGAGCTGGGGCCGAGCCAAGGGAGCCTGCCGGCGGCTCCGCCCGACGAGAGGGCTCCCGGCACTCCGGGGAGACCGAGTGCAGGGGACGGGGCAGAAGCAGAAGGAAAGGAGCCGCCGGCAGCAGCGTGGCACGAGCGCCTCGCCGGCGCCTGCCCGGTTTCCACCGCATTTCGTCGGAGAAGGTAAGACGCCGCGCCGGCAGGCGGGCAGGCGGCTGAGAGGCAGGTGGGCGGGCAGGGGGTCACCTGCAGCTGGCTCGTCTGACCGTCCTTCCCGGAGCTGCTGGGGCCGGATGGGGCGGTGGGGGACTCGGCATCGCTCCTTCCAGCGGGCGCTCCAAGCCCAGCTGTTCAGCCATCGATCAAGGATCGATCAGGCCTGGGGGCAGGACTGGCCGAGGGGCTTGGGGGGAAGACGGGTCCCTGTTGCCTGAGACATCCTCACGCATACTCCCCCCTTCCCCCCACAATATGGCAGCAATAACAGGCAGGGCCTGAAAGAGAAGGAAAGCCCTAAGAAAGAGCGGGATCCTGCACTTTCCACTCTCCAGAAGAGCGTCCCGCACTTGGATCCATTTCTGCCAGAGCCTTCGTGGCAGGTGGTGGTCGCTGTGGTTGTTATTGCTGCCATATTGCGGGGTGAGGGGGGAGGATGCGTGGGATTCCTTCCTTCCTTCCTTCCTTCCTTCCTTCCTTCCTTCCTTCCTTCCTTCCTTCCTTCCTTTCCTTCCTTCCTTCCTTCCTTCCTTCCTTCCTTCCTTCCTAATATTAGTCTTTGTTAGTTTTTATCTTCCTTGTTTAAAATCTTAATAAAGTTATTTAAAAAATAATAATAAAAGTCTGTTTATATTATGTGGTGCATTCTCAAAGATAATTCCCAAAGATCATAAGGCAGAGCTTTCCAAACTTTTCATGTTGGTGACACACTTTTTAGACATGCATCATTTCGCGACACACTCTTACAGCACGGCACAAGGCAGGCACTAGGACCTGCACAGAATCACAGCTGGTTTGGAGGCAGCAAGGCACAAGGCAGGCACTAGAACCTGCATGGAAGCCAGGAGGCAGCAGCAGCCGTGACACACCCAGACACTGCAGCCAACACACTAACATGTCCCGACACACAGTTTGGAAAGCTCTGTCATAAGGACTAGTCCAGTAGCTGTAGCAATTACAAAAACTGAAGTATGCAAAGTAGTGTGGAATATGGATGGAAACCCCCAGATTACAAGCTTATTATTTTATCTGGTGAGGAAAATAAAAGGAGGCAATTAA
Organism: Charina bottae; assembly: GCA_023362775.1. NCBI lineage: Eukaryota > Metazoa > Chordata > Lepidosauria > Squamata > Charinaidae > Charina > Charina bottae. The sequence continues at coordinate 2,530,352 of JALMGJ010000012.1, forward strand.
GGACAATGATGCTTAGAAAAGAAATATTACAGTTCAGTGTGCAGAAAGCTGTCAAAAGATACGTGTAATCTTTTAGTAGCATGATTCATTTGCTAAATCACTTGTGAATGATGGAATAGATCCAAATTATACAAACAAATTATACATACTCAGCTGTATATGAGAGCACCAGCATCTGCTGCAATCTGCTTTAACCACCACCTTAAAACCCACAGGAGGCCATGCTTCTGCAGTATTTTCAAATTAATTATTCTTCACTGGCCGTTCTTGAGTAATTGCAAGACAGCCTTCTAAAGTAAATTCCTTTCATAGTTAAACAAAGATATGACTTTTTACCGCTAAAGGCAATCAATATTTGACAGATTCATGTTCTAAACAGTTGTGCCAAATGTATTTTCCGAAGGATATATAGTCAAGAAAATATTTTCAAACTGTTTCTTGCAATAAATGCATTTAATTAATTAAGGGCACAACCATATAATTAGCTGATTAGGTAAAGGTTTTCCCCTGCACAGTCGTGTCTGACTCTAGGGGCCGGTGCTCATCTCCATTTCTTAGCCAAAGAGCCAGTGCTGTCCGAAGACGCTTCCACGGTCATGTGGCTGCATGACGTGCGCGGAACGCTGTTACCTACCCACCGAAGTGGTACCTATTTATCTACTTGCATTTGCATGCTTTCGAATTGCTAGGTTGGCAAGAGCTGGGGCGAGTGCGGGAGCTCATTACGTCACGCGGCACTCAGGTCTCGAACCGCTGACCTTCCGATCGACAAGCCTGGCGTCTTAACCACTGAGCCATCGCGCCCCTTTTATTAGCTGATTACAAACTGGCATTTTATAGATTGCCCTGGATTTGGGGTGAGCTATAAAAACCCTTGGATGAAAAACTTAAGTTAGAATTGTGGATTTTAGCATGCCTGTTTGTTTCTTAAAGGTCAAATTGGAGCTTAATTTAAATTAAAATCACTTATTTTTCATCAACCCTCACATTTCAAATCCAAATATAGATGTAAATGATAAATACATCTCAAATACCTCTTTCACACTTTCCATTCAATTTCTGCTGGTGCTGCCCCAGACATATACCGTATACTTTCTTCCCATCCTTGAGAAAGGAGGAATGGCTGTTATTTAAAAACTGTTAAACTATACCTTTAACCGCACCTGCAATTGATTCTCTCCATATGGAGAGAATCAATTGCAGGTGCGGTTAAAGGTATAGTTTAACAGTTTTTAAATAACAGCCTTTCCTCCTTTCTCAAGGATGGGAAGAAAGCACTTCAGTATGGGTATGAGAGGGAGCCTCGTGTCAGGATAGATTTAGAAGTCATGCAATCAGTGCCATTTTGGACTCTTTTAAATGATACAAGAAGAACATTGTCAGAATGCAAAACCTCTGAAGCCTTTCTTGATATTTTGTTCTAACCAAGTGGTGAAAAATTTCCACTTGTTAAATACTTAATATTTTGCTATTTCAATGTTATGTCTCTTGCTTTTCATTAAATTTATAACCTGCTTATGTTTTATGAGAGACTGCTGCTTAATGTTTAAAAGGAAAAGTTCTTAATTTTAATCCTGAATCCTGGCTGGCAAAGGCAAAATACTAAGCCCAAATTCCAAGTCCTTGAATCCAGTTAGTTCTCCCAAATAATTTCTTCCTTGTAAGTTTTTCTTTTAAATCTCTTTTAAGACTTAGAACATGTACACTTCTGAAAATGCACTAATAATTGCAAATACAGTAAAATAATTAGGAAGCCCAAGTTTACATTAGGAAATATCTTTCAGAGGATGGTTTCATTACTAGTATAGAATACTGAACTACTGCAAATATAAATTGCATTAAAAATGAGCCCAATTCATCTTTCTAATTTAGTCACTGAGATAGGGATCCAAAGCTTCTACCATCATACTGAACATCCCTAAGTATGTAAGAAGTAAGAGAGCTCTGAGTAATATGCTGTGTAAAGTAACATTCTTCAAACTGGCCTCCTCCAGATTTGCTTAACTTTAGTTCCCCTAATATTCAGAGAGCATAGCTAAAAAGCTACTTTGCTGGGATATTTCCCAGATAACATTTATTCATTTTTTTGTATTTATGTATGTTTATATGTAGATACACGCACACACACACACACAGAGAGAGAGAGAGAGAGAGAGAGAGAGAGAGAGAGAGAGAGATGATTTAAAAATGAGAAATACTAGGGAGAAATTTCTCATGCTCCACCAAGGAAATTATCCCCATTTTCATGGTAAAACTGTAAACTTCTAACCCGAACATAACAGAAAGGCTGATATACTGTATGCTTTAGTTGCATCTCACATAGTGAGTTCCAGGTTAATACCATTACTCATTAACCAAATAAAAATGTTTGCAAACTGTAAAAATCTTCCAACAACCCACATTTCCTGATTTGACCACCACATTAACAGCTCCTTGATACGAGATGCATAGATAATTAACCTGCAGTAAAACTGAGCTGTGATCAATTAGCAATTCTGTACGGTAACTTGTTATTTCAACTAAATTAGAATTGTGCAATGGAATTGCTCTGATCCCCAAATTATTTGGAAAGTGCCAAAAATGAGACTAATTTGTAGATCACATTACGGCTTGAGCTATCTATCAAAACAGCAGCATGGACTGGGAAATGAGAAAGATATGCACCAAGGAACACTGCTGCTGAAGTGTATGATTATCTGGGGTGGTTTTGCAGAGTTCAAATATAACAACTATTTGCAAACAAAGGAAAAAATAATAAGTAATTATAATGCTCTGGAAAAAATTAAACCTACCTTATTTAATTTGATAAAATATTTCAGTCCAGCTTCCAGAGGATTGGTGTCACAATTCATCTGTTTAAAAAAAGGGACAATAAATAACCACTAGGTGGCATATTTCTTCCCATTTCTTTTGCTATCCAGCAAATGAAATCTCTAAATAAATCTATTTTCTGCAGGTCTAGCTAGAGATGCTAGTGATTAAACCTAAGTATTTACATGTATAGCTATAGTACAGTATTAGACAAACATGATGTTGATTACTAATTCTCATCATGTAACTTTTTGTACTAGTTATAGTCTTGTACCAAATTAAATGAAAACTGTTATGATTAACTTAGAAAAAAGATTAACTTAGAAAAAGCGAGGTAAAGGAGCAGTAGTTTGGTCTAGTGGTTAAGGTGCTGGGCTAGGAACCAGGAGTCTGTGATTTCTAGTCCCGTCTTAGGCATGAAAGCCGGCTGGGTGACCTTGGGCCAGTACCCCCCTCTCAGCCCTAGGAAGGAGCCAATGGGAAACCAGGAGTCTGTGAGTTCTAGTCCTGCCTTAGGCATGAAAGCTGGCTGGGTGACCTTGGGCCAGTCACTTTCTCTCAGCCCAACTCACCTCACAGGGTTGCTGTTTTGGGGAAAATAGGAGGAGGAAGGAGTATTAGGTATGTTCGCCGCCTTGAGTTATTTATAAAAATAATAAAGGCGGGATAAAAATTAAATAAATAAATAAAAATATCACAGGGCCTTTCTAGGTGTTTCATTTATTGTAATTAAATATTATTTTGTTTCTTAGCTTGTTCTTATTATGGCATTTCCTGCAAAACCTGTGCTTTGGACATATAATTTGTACAAATAGTGAAGCCATTTTCTAAACGTGAATCATTTCACAGAATAAAACAGAGCCAGATACACATAGAAAAAACAAACAAATCCAAAATTTGCAAAAGCTGGGTTTTTTTCTTTTTAGAATAATATCCCCAAGGGGTAAAAAAACGTCCTATGGCAATAAAACATATTCAATGTCTGCAGAAAGCTGAGAACCTATTAGAAGAAAAACGAAGGAGAAGAGAGTGGAATTGGGTATTCTGGAAAGAGCAATGGTGGCTAGAATGAGAGGCTCTTACGCTAGGGCTGTGCAGAGATGCGGATTTGAAGGGCAAAAGGTGGTGCGTAGCACGCATAAGCAGGCAAGCAGCACCTGTTGAGACCATCTTAAACCAAATATCTGGGATTGTGTGACTGCTGATAAACAAGCCCAGGAAAAGATGCATCTGCTGTTAAGTTTTTTTCAATGTGGGCTCCAGGTCACATTTTTGCCTTTGAAACCACATCTCTGTACAGTTCTGTTACAGTTCAATATTTGTTACAAATTCTGTCTGGGTATCTGATGTTCTAAGTTGCATCTTGGCTCTCCAGACACTGGAGAAGTCTTATTCAGGAACCGTTTACTCAGCAAAAGGCTCTCAGCCACAAATTAGCTAGATTGGTGACTTTATTTTAGACTAGAATGAAGTCATATAAAATAGAAGATCTGCCTAATGCGGTTCACAGCAATCAAACCTATATATATACTTTATGCGTATGCATGTGTATGTCTGCGCTCGCTCTCTCTCTCTCTCTCTGTGCGTGTGTGTATGTGTCCCAGATATTTTGCTACTCTCTTCAAGAGCATAGGAGGCAAGGAGATGTGTTGTCATAATAGTTCTCTTGAGCTTATCAACCATTGTTTTCTGTCTTGCCAACTTCATTCCTAACCAGAAGTACCATTTGCTTATGAAGCCAAAAGGGTGCCATCTTACAGAAGAAGAAAATTCTAAGGATCGCAGAATTACTTTTATGTATATTAAGTCTGTGCAACAATTTGGATTAAAGAGGCAAAGGTAATTCTGAGTGTATGCGCGTGCATGCACATTACACATGTCAAGATCTCCTTAAATTAAATGTGGGGGGGGGTGCTGCATGAGTGCAGACAAAGTCACAGCTTCTTTAAGGAGTTGCTGACAGGTGTAATGGGATTCGTATTTTACTTCACATCCAGACAACTTGCACAACCCAATCAGGTAATATGCAGTTAAAATACATACTTGCAAAGATATGTTTTATAGAAAGCACCACAGTGTAGTTATCCAAATTCATAGGGGAAAAGGTGATTGGAGCAAATGGAGCACCCACATTGAACCTGTCAACTACTTTTGATCTACTTTTCCTAGGTTTCCATTCAATCCTCATTTAGTTTCACAAATTTTTGGAACTTCGTTTTTTAAGTGGCAAGCAGCACTGAACTGAACTGTATTTTGTTTAATTTTTGAAAACAGTGAGCTGTAATGTCTTTAAAGAGATAGAGCAGAGCTTTCCAAACTGTGTGTCGGGACACGTTAGTGTGTCGGCTGCAGTGTCTGGGTGTGTCCCGGCTGCTGCCGCCTCTGAACCCTGCCAGGATTCCGTGCAGGCCCTAGTGCCTCCCTTGTGCCTTGCTGCCTCCAAACCTGCTGTGATTCTGCGCAGGTCCTAGTGCCTGCCTTGTGCCCTGCTGTAAGAGTGTCGTGAAATGATGCCCTGCTGTAAGAGTGTGTCGCGAAATGATGCATGTCTAAAAAGTGTGTCACCAACATGAAAAGTTTGGAAAGCTCTGAGATAAGAGTATCATCAACACTAATATGTACAGGTAGTCCTCGCTTACCAACTGCCTTGTGCAGCGACCATTCGAACTTACAATGGTTGAAAATAAAACCCAAAACTTTGCGATCAATCCTCTCATTTATGGCCATTGCAGTGCACACAAAACCACACAATCTTAACGTTTCGGAGACTTCTCCCTCCACCCTCTGTGAGAGAAACCTTCCCAGAGAAACATTTCATATGGTTCTCTTTTTATGTATCTCTGCTTCCTTTGGGGGATGGGGAGAAAGATTTAAGTTTAGGCTTTATTATTTGTCCCTTCCCCTCCCTGATTTTTCACTAGTTTCAGTATGTTGGTGTTTGTGCATGTGCGTGAGGAAGAGGGAGGGAGGGTGTGTGCATGTGTGTATGTGTGAGGAAGAGGGAGGGAGGGGGTGTGAGGAAGAGGGAGGAGTGTGCATGTATCTGAGGAAGAGGGAGGGAGATAAGATAAAACTGTATAGAAGGCAGAAGTAAAATTGTAAGTCGTGGTCACATAATTTTTTGCTTAGCAACTGCAGTGCTTCGCTTAATGACTGTAGGGGAAGTAATAAGTCTGTTGCGGTCATGTGATTTTCCACTTTCGCTTAGCAACTGAGTTGTGGGTCCCAATTGTGGTCGCTAAGCGAGAACTATCTGTATCCAGTGCACATTGGACTGATGGACAAAAATGCCTTGAGACAAATGAGGTTGTTTGAATAAATGTTTCAGAAAGCACAGAAATTTATTAGGAGTGCTTCAAAAATAAAAGCTATAATATGCACACCTATTAATCTTATTGATTAAACTGTGCATGTTTTTTCTTCTATTTTGTGTTCTTCAAGTAGCTTGCTAAAATGAAATTTGCACACAAATTTAGGAGCTGAAAACTCTTTACATTAGTAAATCAGAGTTTAATACTAAGAATACTAAGCTGCTCAAAAAAATAAAGGGAACACTGAAATAAGACATCCTAGATCTGAATGAATGAAATATTCGTATTAATTACTTTGTTCATTACATAGTTGAATGTGCTGACAACAAAATCACACAAAAAGCAATGGAAATCAAATGTAAGCAACCCCTGGAGGTCTGGATGTGGAGTTACACTCAAAAATTAAAGTGGAAAAGAACACTACAGGCTGATCCAACGTTGATGTAATGTCCTTAAAACAAGTCAAAATGAGGCTCAGTAGTGTGTGTGGCCTCCACGTGCCTGTATGACCTCCCTACAATGCCTGGGCATGCTCCTGATGAGGTGGCGGATGGTCTCCTGAGGGATCTCCTCCCACACCTGGACTAAAGCATCCCCCGACTCCTGGACAGTCTGTGGTGCAACGTGGCGTTGGTGGATGGAGCGAGACATGATGTCCCAGATGTGCTCAATTGGATTCAGGTCTGGGGAACGGGCGGGCCAGTCCATAGCATCAATGCCTTCGTCTTGCAGGAACTGCTGGCACACTCCAGCCACATGAGGTCTAGCATTGTCTTGCATTAGGAGGAACCCAGGGCCAACTGCACCAGCATATGGTCTCACAAGGGGTCCGAGGATCTCATCTCGGTACCTAATGGCAGTCAGGCTACCTCTGGCGAGCACATGGAGGGCTGTGCGGCCCCCTAAAGAAATGCCACCCCACACCATTACTGACCCACTGCCAAACCGGTCATGCTGGAGGATGTTGCAGGCAGCAGAACGTTCTCCACGGCGTCTCCAGACCCTGTCACGTCTGTCACATGTGCTCAGTGTGAACCTGCTTTCATCTGTGAAGAGCACAGGGCGCCAGTGGCGAAGTTGCCAATCTTGGTGTTCTCTGGCAAATGCCAAACGTCCTGCACAGTGTTGGGCTGTAAGCACAACCCCCACCTGTGGACGTCGGACCCTCATACCACCCTCATGGAGTCTGTTTCTGACCGTTTGAGCAGCCACACGCACATTTGTGGCCCACTGGAGGACATTTTGCAGGGCTCTGGCAGTGCTCCTCCTGTCCCTCCTTGCACAAAGGCGGAGGTAGCGGTCCTGCTGCTGGGTTGTTGCCCTCCTACGGCCTCCTCCACGTCTCCTGATGTACTGACCTGTCTCCTGGTAGCGCCTCCATGCTCTGGACACTACGCTGACAGACACAGCAAACCTTCTTGCCACAGCTCGCATTGATGTGCCATCCTGGATGAGCTGCACTACCTGAGCCACTTGTGTGGGTTGTAGACTCCGTCTCATGCTACCACTAGAGTGGAAGCACCGCCAGCATTCAAAAGTGACCAAACCATCAGCCAGAAAGCATAGGAACTGAGAAGTGGTCTGTGGTCACCACCTGCAGATCCACTCCTTTATTGGGGATGTCTTGCTAACTGCCTATGCTTTCCGCCTGTTGTCTATTCCATGTGCACAACAGCATGTGAAATTGATTGTCAATCAGTGTTGCTACCTAAGTGGACAGTTTGATTTCACAGAAGTGTGATTGACTTGGACTTACATTGTGTTGTTTCAGTGTTCCCTTTATTTTTTTGAGCAGTGTATTTTAGGTAAGAAGTCCATTCATTCTGCTATAATTTCTTAATGAAATCAAATACTTATTTAATTTAAATATACTTATTTTAATTATTACTCTATGAAGCTTTGATATTATCTTTTTACAAAATTAAAATGATTATTATTAGATTTTTATCCCGCCTATATATCTATATATCTATATTTATAGGTCAACTGAAGGCAACAAACATAGCTAATACTCCTGCCTCCTGTTTTCCCCACAACAACAACCCAGTGAAGTGGATTGGGCAGAGAGAGTGTGACTTGCCCAAAGTCACCCAGCCGGCTTTCATGCCTAAGGGAGGCCTAGAACTCAGTCTCCTGGTTTCTAGGCCAGCACATTCACCACTACACCAGACTGGCATCTGTGTGCATGCACGAATGCGCACACACACACTCACTAATATATCAAAAGACAAACCTCTGCTCCCCAGGCACGAAAAGCCTTTTCTAGCCGTAATGTATTCATCGCATAAGTTCCAAAGTTGTCAATTCCTTCTTCACAGCCAGCTTCCATGATTGTAGAATATAAAGCTACAGTATCTTCTCGTCTGTGGTACAGTTCCCACCCTAGTTCACCTATAATACACCAAAGACTAATATCTTTACCAAATCTAGGATTAAACTACAGCCATCAAAACGTTAACCTAAAAAGAAATTTGGAATGATCCTTTTTTATAGCTAGGCTATTTGATAGCACTGTTACATTTTTTAGAAAAAACAACTATTCTATTTATGAGACTAATAATAATTTCCTTCCACTTACCCGTGTAAGAAATTCTAATTGCTGTAACAGGAATGTTAACAATGTTTAAATGCTTGGACTGCAGAAAACTAAATGCAGCATCACTAAGATCTTCAGATGTTAGCTTCTGGAGAACTTTCCGTGCATATGGACCTGCTATACCCAATACTCCAATTTCATCTGTAATATTTTTGATATCAACATTATATTGTCCTCTAAGTGCCTCCTCTTCAATCCATCTGAATATAAAATAGAATTGTTCTTAGATCAGAACAAAAGGAAGGGGCGTGGTGGCTCAGCGGGTAAGACGCCAGGCTTGTCGATCGGAAGATCGCAAGTTTGGAGGTTCGAATCCCTAGTCCCGTGTGACGGAGTGAGCTCCCGCACTCGCCCCAGCTCTTGCCAACCTAGCAATTCAAAAGCATGCAAATGCAAGTAGATTAATAGGTACTACTTCGGTGGGTAGGTAACAGCGTTCCGCGCGCGTCATGCCAGCCACATGACCGTGGAAGTGTCTTCGGACAACGCTGGCTCTTCGGCTAAGAAATGGAAATGAGCACTGGCCCCTAGAGTCGGACACGACTGCACAAATGTTCGGGGGGAACCTTTAACTTTTACAGAACAAAAGGACAAACAAAATATTAGATAGAGAACTAGAAATTATATAGAAAGTAAGAGTAATACTGACAGACCCCAGTCTTTTAAAATTACCAAAGATTCAGTGGTGCTAAAAAGGCTGATAGGATAGGGACCATTTTATATATACACATACAGTATATACTGAACCATTCCCAAACTGTCTCTGATAAAACATTATTATTATTATTTCACGTTCTAACCCCCTTTTAAATGTAAAATCCACAGACTATGAACATATATAGCCTTTTTAGATTATCCTGAACTGCAGTTCATCCCACATTCTTTGGACCACAGGTTACTTTTAAATCTTCAGTAGTTAAAACGTACACTGACCTCAAGTCATGAAGCTCTGATCCTGAACCAGTAATTAATAAAAATTCCCCTGGATTCAGATGAGAGACTGTGAGTTCAGCATAGACTTTGCCTTTTGGGGTTAACATATGACTTATATTTGTGAAACCCATCTATGTAGAAAGAAAGCCAAAATTGTAAATTAAAATTATCAATTATATAGTAGCTTATAAACATGTAATACAAATTAAGTTTTTATAGCACAGCCTGCAAATATGACTGAATTAAGTATAAAGGTAGTCCTCGCTTAATGACCACAACTGAGACTGGAATTTTGGTTGCTAAGTGAAGCGATCATTAAGTGAATCCGACCCAATTTTATGACCTTTTTTGCAGCAGTCATTAAGCAAATCACTGCAGTCGTTAAGTGAATCACACAGTTGCCCATTGATTTTGCTTGCCAGAAGCCAGCTGGGAAGATAGAAAATGGCGATCACATGGCCATAGGATGCTGCGATGGTCATAAATGTGAACCGGTTGCCAAGTGCCCAAATTGTGATCATGTGACCACGGGGATGCTGCAACGGTCGACAGTGTGAGCACTGATTGTAAGCTGTTTATTTTTCAGCACCATTGTAAGTCTGAACCATCACTAAATGAATGGTCATTAAGTGAGGACTACCTGTACTTATTCCTCTTCTGAGTTTATGTGTTCCTCTCTTTTTTTGCCCCCAATAGAAACATTTTCTACCCAGAATTAATTGGAAAACATTTATTCCATGTAAGTCTGTAAACTCCTCCCCTGACCTTGAACTCTTTGGCAACTCATCGTTATATTTTCTTTTTGAGAACATATTAATAACAACTACAACAATTTTGTGTTTTCTTTTTACTTGTTTGAGAGTTTTATGGTTTTAATTGTTATAATGTTTGTATGCCGCCCAGAGTCATATTTTGTGGGATGGGTGGCTATATAAATCTGCTAAACAAACAAATAAATAAATAATAAAACAGCTTGCTCTGCTCTTCTTCCCAGCATATATTCACAATTAATAGGATTAGGTCTACATCTGTTTAAGTTGGAATGGATTAACTATCTATACATTGGAAGTATTATTTAGATGATACCTATATGCAGTGAGTGTCTCATTTAATAGATCTGATCCATACAACCACTACCCCATTCCATAGTAGAGTAAACACAACTGTTCCATAATGTGGAAATGAGATGAGCCCAGAAACGGGCCAACTGCATCTAAGTAGTGGAGAGAGTATGACCCCATTAATTTACCACACCTGGAACCAAACTACAGAAAGTATAATCGCATTATTGGGTTTTTAAAAATGCAAGGGGAGCCTATTCTAGATCACTTTGTATTCAACTACGCCCTGTCGTTTAAAACAGGGAAGGCAGTGGCAATTAGGAAATGTGGTAGAAAATGTCAACGGAGTGGGGAAGGCAGTGTGACACGTGGTATACTGATCTCCATGGCCCCTTGCAGCTCCAGAATAGTTCATTTTTAAATGCCAACTCTGTAGTCAGTCCTAATTGGATGGTAGGGTGCTTATCTAGTTGGGACCTTTGATTCAACCCCTTTGGGTACAAAGTTATGAAATGAATGGAATCAATAGTAGACTACTTATAATTACTACATCATTTACCTTTGGGACCACATTTGCAAACAGATGATCCAAAAGTTTAACTGAATCACTGCCTTTGATGCTGAACTTGCCAAAAGGAGTGAGGTCAATCACACCCACTTTTTCCATCACTTGTTTATATTCCCGACCTACAGGTTCAAACCAGTTTGTACGTCGAAAACTAGGTCTGGAAAAACAATGTTTCGATGAATTTGAAAAAAATCAAGCATATGACTACTATTTCCAAATTAGCATAAAGCAACTTGTTCAAAAACATAGTCTTGGCGTTATTTTTCTTCCTTTCTTTTCAAATAAATGTTAAGTACATACATCCTGATTAATGTATTAACTACTTTTCAAAATGCTGACATAGCTAGTATTGAATTACAATGAATAATAGAGATCAAATAAAATATATTTTATACTGAAAGTAAAATGCTTGATTTGTTTCAAACAAAATATGGCATAAAATACATGAATAATATGCTCTTAAAAGTACTTTTCATATTTAAACAGAAACAAAGAAGTTCATGTACATATCCTAGATTATCAGTGAAAACTGGTGGATCAGTTATTCTTTCTTAGTCTGTCCTACTTCTTAAGGTTACGGTAAAGATAAAATGAGGAGGGAAAATATTTAGGCTATTCTGAACATTTTAGAGGATATAAATGTAACTAATTTAGAGGAGGATATAAACGTAATTTAATTATTGTATGCCACCCAGAGTCACTTCCTATGAGATGGGCAGCCATATAAATTTGATAAATAAATAAATATTATTAACATGCTACTTATTGAACAACATACAGTAAACCCTTGATTTAATTAACATATAGGACAGAAGAGGTGTCTATTAAACCAGGATGTCCATTAAATATGGGATTTTATGCATACATATTTTACTTATTTTACTCATGTGTAAAATGGGAACGGGATTTTATATATCCATGGAAGTATATGGTATAGGGCCATATTTTGTCTGTTGCATCTGAAGTCTCCTACACCAAGGTCCACGCTAAATCAAATGTTTACTGTATGTAGAAAAAACTACCTAGCACAAATGGACAACATGACATATTTCCATTAAATTCTTAAAGATAAATCAGCAGCGCAAATATTTAATTTTCATTTACTTGTATCCAGTTTCATCACCATGTTTGTAGAACCAATGAGGTTGTTCCCAGCCTGCATGAAATCCCATGGAGCATTTAGACTTAAGGATTTCATAAAGCCCACTGACTCTTTCTGTAGGTCTCCCAGCAAATCTTTCTTCTTTAGGAAACCCAACTGCAAAATTAGGAAAATAACACATTAAACTCAACCACATGAAAAGCAATAAATTAAATCACATATACAAAGAAAAGGCTTGATTCCAAAACCTCGCAAGAAGGCCGCACGCGATTTGGACAAGGCCATGCGTGATTTGGGCAAGGGGGGGTGTGTGGCCTCAGGAAGAAGACCTGGCGCAGCAGCTGCCTCACGAAGGGCCAGACCGGGCACGCCTTGTCAGCAGCAGCAGGAAGAAGACAGCGAAGGTCAGCTGGGGGCAGCAGGGCCAGTGAGCACAGGGCGGCAGGGCCGGCAGGCTGGCAGGGCCGGCAGGGTGAGCGGAATGCAAGGCGGCCAAAAGGGCAGAGATGGGGGGGGGAGATTGGCAGGTGGGGGGAGTTGAAAAGGAGGCAGTCCCTTACCTTACCAAGGCTCGGGGCTAGGAGGGACCAAGCTGGGAGTGGCTTGGATCGGTGTGGGTCCTCAGCTAATTACCAGTGAGATTCGGTTAACAACAGCACCAGGACTGCCGGGATTGCTGTTGCTAAGTGATGCAGTCACGTGATGTCACACTTTACTACTGTATCACTTAGTGACAGAAATTCCGGCCCCAATTGCTGTTGTAACTCGAGGACTACCAGTAGTTGACACCAACACCATTCACCATACCACTCCATACTTTTCCATCCTCACTTCACCACATCCATATACTAGTTAATACATTTATCTTTTGTTCCTTAAGCTTCTCACTTCTCTCTTTTTGAGGAAAGTTTCTGTCTTTCCTTTCTCTGGACTTATTCTCTCTTCCTTCATATATTTGATCTGTAATTCAGTTCTCACTCATTCTCTCTACACGACCAAACTATATCAAGATACTTTTTTTGTACTGGTCACTCACTTTTGTATTTAATCCACATTCTTTCAGCATCCATTCATTCTTGACCCCATTTCTTCTTGTGTTACTACAAACCCTTCTTAAGTATCCCACACTGCCTGCACGTAACCTACTGTTATATTTATTAAGAGCTACCCACTTGTTATATACAGGACATATAACAAGTGGTCAGAAGTAAACAATTCACAGCAATATACACATATTTCACAGCAATTTGTGGCAAACATTTGTTCCTCACAGCACATCCCAAATCACCTGCTACCTTTCTACCACCATTTGTACATCTTAAGATTTCTTCATCCATTTTCCAACTACTTGCTCTAGATTTTTTGCCATTTATTTACAATTTACAAACATTAACTCCATTCATTCACTTTAATTTTCAAATCCATACACCTTGCACAATCAATCTAATCACTGGAATCTACTTATTTTCATTCATGCTTTATTCATGCTTTCATCCATCATATACTGCTCTTATCACATTCAGCACCCAACTTTCAACATCATATTTGCCAAATCATTCCATAATTCAAGCCCATAAGCTTTATCATAGGCTTTCTCTACATAAACAAATGTACACTAAACACTGGATATAAATAGAAAGGTAGTATGCAATGTTCTCTATGTATAGTACTAGAGAACTCCAAAAACTACATGGCAGTAAATAACTGACTCCTGTTCCTATTAGTCCAGATAATTATAAAAAAAAGTCAGTACAAGTATGTTTAAGTGTCAATATTATATATAATATGGAAAAATTATAAGCAAATATCTTACTAATATTATTGAATCCATAAGATTCTCTTGCTTTTGCTTCTGTGTATTTTGTAGTTGTCCACCTTCCATACCTATTTGGATCTACTTCTATTAGGTCAAAAGGAGGCTCTCCACTGAGTATCCAGTCACTGAGATACTTTCCTATACCACCAGCATGGATGATTCCATATCTGGGAGGGGAGAGGAGAGGAAAGGGGGGGAAATATAAATATTTAATTTACTACAGTAATATATTTAAATCATCAACCATCTCAATAAAGGCTGGGTAAACTCACATTCTACTAGTTTTACAGGAATTCTGTGTTTTATCTCCCTGATATTTGGTTAGTGCAAGGCTTAGCAAGGGAGAGGAAGTCAGCTCCAGGTAGGATTAGATCTGAAAGTCTGGGTATAATTCCCAAATAAGGCATTGATTCAGATCTACTTGACACAGGATGAAATCTCCTACAAAGAAGTCAAACTTCCACATACTGTAGGAAACAGCATTAGTCTAGTTGTAGTCTGTGATAAAAAATTATGTATCTATGATACCATGTGCTCATATCATAGGAAGGTGCTGCTAATTGCATTTTCCTACTGTATAGACACAAGATAGATAGACACATATGCATATATATAACATGCTGATACCTGCAGCTTCCTCCAAAGAAGTGCCCTCTGTGTAGGAAATACATCTGTCATGGAGCAGTCTTCACAGGATAGTCCCTTGTCATTTACTATCTCTCTATTTCTTTGTTTAGCTTATCACCTGTAAAATGGGGAAATCAGCGACCTCCTCTGTGAAGGCAAATGAATTATAAAAATTGATAATTATTCTGATTCATAACTTAAACTATATTCTGTTTACTAAAGTAATTGCAACAAATGAGATTCAAACCATGTTAGATATTTTTTATTTATTTATTTATAATTCGATTTATATCACCGCCCCATCTCCCCCAAAGGGGACTCTAGATATATCTATTTATAGCTAACATTTATTTATACCTGTAATATTGTATAATTATATTGGTTTCATAACATGCAAATGGATTGCTGCCTTGCAATAATTCATTCTTTATTAAATTTTGTTATAGATGTTGAGAAGAATATTTTCAACATCATACCAGATTGTTAGTGAAATCAATAGGAGATATGATATTTGCTCCCACTGAAGCAATATACGGTCAAAGTACCATGGGATAAATCTCTGAGATCCAGAATCTTTGATAACATCACCAGCAATATTTCATAATTTTGTTCAGATCACAAAAGAATTGCAAATTAGGATTAATTTAATACTAATTAAATTAAATATGAAATTATTAATTAAATATGAAATTATTAATTTTTCTAACTTAAATTTGGCTGTAATCAATTCATCTTGGAGGGTTTTTTTTTACTATTTTTTATTTATAACCACTATAAGCTAAGGTTGGCTTTGAAATGTGTAAACTGAGTATTAATTTACTCAGTAAAAAGAACAGATAGATTAAAAAAATATTAGCACCATAAAAATGCTAGCCATAATTCCAAAAGATGACTTGGTGCCACATAGGGAAGCCCCTTAAATAGCATAAAATCATTTTACCGAAAGTAAAATTAAGGCACCTAGCTTCTTATTTTCTAGAACTTTTTTAAATGAAGTTTTTAGTCCTCTGATATTAGAGATAAATTGCATATTTTCCTTAACAAATAAGAAATGTCATACCAGAGTTCTTTAAGAACTCTCAGTGGATACTATCTCAACTTGGTGGTTTTTAATTTTTAATAAGTCCTAGCTGCAATCTCTTATCACTACCTGCAGCAAATCTTCAGACTCCTTTTCTGAAAAATGAAAACCAGGCATAGATATCTATGATTTTTATTTGTATTTTATTTTTGCAGTAAAGATTAAAGTAATTTAACAAACTTTTTCAGTAATGACTGATACCCAAAACCTTAAAGGATCAATTTACTTACCCAAAACCAATGGCCACCCAGTAATTATGAACGCTTTGATGTGGTCCCACCATTGGCAAAATATCTGGAGAATATGTTATAGGACCTGCAACTGTATTGATAATATCTGCTTCTCTCAGGACAGGGATCATTTCCATAGCAGCCTCGATGTGATCAATTATTCGATCCAAATCAGATTCAAAAAGCTCCTTTCCAAAACCTTAAAAAAAGGTTTGGTATGTTATGTATGTGCTGTCTTCCCACTTTAAAATATTTTCTATTTTATCCAGAGCAAACAAAGTGCTCCTTTTCTCAGTAGGACTCAAATATTATAATATTGGATGTACAAGCAAAAAATATTAATTTGCTGTCTGGAAGAAAAGCAATGACTAACATACATTCACGAGCAAGATTGCCAAAAAGTCTTTTTGTCTTCATGGATATACAGTATATGTATAACTAACAAGTCTAAGCACCAGCGAGTCCCTTGCATGGGAGATGGGCGGGGAATAAATTTGATAAATAAATAAACAAACAAACAAACAAACAAACAACTGAAGTCTTTTTTTCCAAGCAAAATTACCTGGTGGGACTCCATGTTCCACCCAAGATTTCTGTAGTTTCATTTTTTCTTGATTTTCGTATGGGCCTAATAAAAGCCCATCTCTTTCCTGTCTTAAATAATATGAACCTTCTAAGTCACGAAGAACAGCCAATTCCTTTTTCAGGACTTTCACTTCAGGGATAGTTCCAGTAACAATATATTGGTGATGAACTGGTATGAGTGGATGATGCAATCCAATCATTCTACCTATTTCACAAGCCCAGAAACCTAAAAACACAATGTCCATAAATACAAATATTAGAATGAAAAGATTCTGACCAACAAATAGCACAATTTTTTTTAAAGTGTTTAAAAAGTATAATTCAATGTTTTTAAATAGGGCAGAGGCTCTGAGAGTGATTCAAGGAAACCACAACCAATATACTTATGCCTGGGCTGTGGCTATCTATTGCAATGTATCCAGCTAATACCAATAAAAGTCTACAGGAAGGAAAGCCCAAAGATGAACAGGAAAACTTCAGATTCATAAACTATGTTAGGCACTCAGTAGAGACTACCAGTAGCAGAGATTTATTTATAAAATGTGTTGCTTACTTTTTATTATTAAAAATAATGAAAGCAGGGCAATTATTTCATTAAGAAATAATTCAGAGCAAGTCCCACTCCCTTTTCGCACTGAAGATGTTGCCTAGCCTGGCAATGAAACGTCTGCAAGAAAACAACAAGGCTCAGAGAGTACCATGGACTCCACAATTATTTCATTAAAACACATGAATATCCTCAAGAAATACCAAATTGGAATACCAAAATTTTAAAATAAAAAGCTCATTCTTGCCGATAGACAGATAACCAATCCAGTATATGCATCCCAACCCAGCTCTGTCAAATGAGCAGACGGGGCCCCCTAACAATGGTTTTTCATTGCAGACCCTGTATTTTGGAATAGCTTCCCTCCTGAGGCCAGGTTAGCACCCCTGGTAGTAGCCTTTTAAACGCTGGTAAAAAAGCCGAATTGTTCTGGAGCACATTTGGCAACTAAGGAGAAGCTACCATCTGTATTTTTATTTTCTGGTTGTTATTTCTGTTTCTTTTGTAGGTTTGTACTGTATTTGGTTGGCATTAAGTTTACAATGAATGGGTATAATCTGTTGGTTGTAACCCAGTATACAGCATACAGTATATACAGTATACTGTGTACATACAAGTAACAAAATAAACAAAAAAATAATGCCCCCGCTCCAGCTTTCGTGATGTTCCCTTGCTATCTATTGTTGCCTATGCACCATAAAAAATTTAGCTGGATGATCTGGAAAGTCTTCCAAAAAGGGCATCGTAAACTTTCTAAGAAAATATTTGTACAACTCACAGTAAAGCAAGACATACCCAACTGTTCTGACTGCCCCTGAGCAACATGAGCAGGTTTCTTAGTACAGAATCCTAGCAATAGAGCAGATGGGAGGATGTTGAAGTGGTTCTGAGATGGGTTTCTACAATGGTTGGGCAGTTCCAAGATATTTAGCCAGCTGCAGACTCAAATTCAGGCTCTAAGATCTAATGTGGTTAGAGACTAGATTCAACTCATTTTGTAGTTCAGAACCCAGGGCTTGCTATTTTAAAAGTACCCTTTGTTGATTATATATATATATGACTTTTATTGAATTTTTAAATGTTTTATTGTGAACCGCCCAGGGTCCCTCCTTGCGAGGGAGATGGGCAGTAATATAAGTATGATGAATAAATAAAATAAATAAATAAATAGACCACAGACAGCATAAACCTTGGGGAAAGGCTGCATGATGGCAGTTTATCCAATAAGGTCATATTCCAGGCCGAAAGAAACTTATCATGAATTATGAGAACCAGACTGACTGGACAAAAGTTAAACTTTAGTCAGAGATTAAAGATCTCCAGCCAAGCACACGTTTCCAACTCAGGCAGACGACCTTCTAGCCATGAAGCAGCCTTAGGAATCTGAAACACTGTCCTATGGAACTTAGACTGCACTATTTCTAGGGGGAGTAATTGGGGTATAGTCCTAATTGAATTCTGTATAGAAGTTGAGCCAATAACGTAGGTTCAAATAGTTAAATAGAGCAGGCACAAAACCACCTCCTTTTAAGTGACCAAAAATTAATAATAATTGGAAAACTGCAGCGCATCTCTGTGCTACCCATGCTGCATTTTCAACTGGGACCCCTTCCTATCTAAACCCTTCCTTTCTAAACAGAAAAAATATTGTTTTAACACATATGGTTTCAATTCAGATGCTGCTTTTTATGAAGACCAAGTCATGTTATGGAGATTGGAAACAAAGCAAAGGTGAACCTTCTCTTTCCTTCCAATACCTTCCTTCTTGTGTGTAAATGAGCCTCTCTGCTTGCCATTTTATTACCATTACTATCTTCAAATTAAAGAATTGTTGTCTCCAAACAACAAAAACCACATCTTTGCAAACAGTCTGAATGTTAACACAGCACATAATTTTTCTCTGTTAAATATGAAACTACAAAGTAGAAGAGAGAAAATATTTGTAAGAAAGTATTCATTTACTGTATGTATTTAAATTTTTGTTTGTCAAATTTAAAAGGCCACCTGACCTCATAAAGATTTTGGCAGCAGCAGAAGCAATCATGTAACCATGAAGAAGCAGCCATGCAAACTGCTGAATATTCTGAACTATGCTTTGGAAATTGAGTAACGTATTCTCTGAAATTGAGCAATGGATGAGACCTAAAAGCAAGCTGTTCTCTATGAAATCCACTCTGAACTTAGGACACTAAGCCTGGCATGAACATGCAAAGCAAATTATTTGTTTTGAAGAGGAGGATATGGAACAAAGAAAGAAGATTGGCTCCAACAGTTTTAGGAAAATACACTCATCATAGTTTTGTTTATCTACAGCAGAGCTTTCCAAACTTTTCATGTTGGCGATACACACCAACGGCGGCGGCAGCATGGCGTCCTGGTGTATCACGCGAAAACCCGGAAGCGCTGATGGGGGGAACCGGAAGAAGCGGCACCCCCGCCAATCAGTGCCGGCGGTGCTGATTGGCGGGGGTGCCACTTCTTCCGGTTTCCCCCCCCCCCATCAGCGCTTCCGGGTTTTTGCGCGACACACTAGTGTGTCACAACACACACTTTGGAAAGCTATGATCTACAGCATCCCAAGTCGGTAATCAATATTAGCTCCAAATGTTCCTTCGGCTAAACATTGAATCCAGGCCTATTTCAGTTTAATAACTTAATGAGAACGAAAAAACCTGGGTAGACTGGTCTACCAGTGTCTGCCTTTTCCTTTTAGGGGCTGTTTTTTCTTCCTAGTCCCCACGCCTTACCTCTGCTTTCCCAGATATTCCCTGTCAGCCCTCAGAGGTAAGTCAGATCAAGAAACAGAGAATGCAGAGATTCCACGAAAGCTACTTTATTGCTGTAGGGCAGTGTTTCTCAACCTCAGCAACTGAGCATGCTGGCTGGGGAATTCTGGAAGTTGAAGTCCACACATCTTAAAGTTCCTGAAGTTGAGAAACACTGTTGTAGGGTATAGTAAAAGTATCTTGAAAGCTCGTCAGAGTTCTCTTTGCCCTATCTTATACCAAACAAAATCAAGGCAGGTTGTTTTAAGCCTTTTTTTTCCAGTTTCCTCTTTCTCAGGACTGAGTAATATTTTCTGAAAGTAGTTCCTTAATGGTTTGCTCATTTGTTCCCTATCCTCAAGGCCAAGTCTATATTCCTTCATGCTGAGACACCCTTTCCTTTGAAGGCCACATGGCTGTGAGCCTGCTGCCCTTCAGGAAGGTCATAAAGACCTGGCTCTTCCAGCAAGCCCTGGGCCAGGGGGATTCGAGACCCGAGTGCCGCGTGACAGAGTGAGCTCCCGCACTCACCCCAGCTCTTGCCAACCTAGCAATTCGAAAGCATGCAAATTCAAGTAGATAAATAGGTACCACTTTGATGGGATGGTAACAGCGTTCCGCGCGTGTCATGCCAGCCACATGACCATGGAAGCGTCTTCAGACAGTGCTGGCTCTTTGGCTAAGAAATGGAGATGAGCACCGCCCCCTAGAGTCGGACACGACTGTGCAGGGGAAAACTTTTACCTTTGTACGATATTTCCTAAAACATTAATGCTTTGATATGTGAGTTACCTCTTCCTGCCCAGATGGGATGTTTTTATAGTTGTTGTTAAACTTATAAAGGCAAGAAAATATAATTCACCACTTACCAGCTGTATTCACAATTCTGTTTGTTTTAATTATTCCATGTGGAGTTTCAACTTCCCATGTTCCATCTACTCTACATTTTAAATTAGTTACTTGAACTGGATAATTTAACTGTGCTCCGTATTTCCTGGCTCCTGCAGCCAAGGCCATAGTAAGTGAATAAGGATCTATATGACCATCTCCAGGATTGTGCAGACCAGCTAAAACCTGTACAGTATCAAACAGAATTTATATTACTTATATTAGTTTTACTTTTTCTCCCTGCTTCCACAACCAGTAAAAAGGAGGAAAGATTTGAATACAAAACTTGGCAGCAGTATATAGCTTCTACAAATTCAGAATCTAACCATGAGGAATAACAAAATAAGCAAATACTTCATGTTAATTCAATTTGTTCAAGTGTTAATCAGGAGTTACGATCAGGTTATTCACATTTATCTGTCTTATTCTACTATTCATAGCCTGCTTTGTTTCACTTATCAGGTATCGATATATTGTATATGTCATAAACAATAGATTGCAAACAAAAATTGACCTTTACAGTATTTCCAGGTTCTTTTATAAATAAGACTTATTTCTGCTTCTGCACCCAGCACAGCCTACAGAATAAAGTAATAAGTTTGTATGTGTAGCTTATAGATGACATGATCTCCTTCCCCCACTCCAGACTAAACCTCAATTGTTTAAATTAGTCTGATCCAAGGGATGCACTGCCATACTCTAAATCAGTGTTTCTCAACCTTGGCCACTTTAAGATGGGTGGACTTCAACTCCCAGAATTCCACAGCCAGCAGAGTTCAGAATTCTGGGAGTTGAAGTCCACCTTTCTTAAAGTGGCCAAGGTTGAGAAACACTGCTCTAAACAACAGACAGAGAGTTAGGATAAAATTAAATTTAATTTTACTTGCATTTAAATGTAAATAAAATTGACTATATTTAATACAAATATTCTCCAGTGTCTAATAATTTTCCCTTTCTCTCACTCAAACAAACCCCACTTGCTAACAAGTGTTGGAGATGTCTCAGGGCTACATCCATGTGTAGACACAGTGAGCTGGATTTTGGAAGCAGAAAAAGGATGTCTCCTTTAAAATTGGTTTCTTGAAAAAATAGCTTCAAATTGCTTTATTGACTCTAATCTTGCATGTTTCATTGTTGTTCATTCTTCCTTATTGTGCATTCTTTTCATTGCTGGCAAAACTTCCAGTGAAAACACTGCTGATTAAGATATTTAAAAAACGATTTTGCATCTTAGACATGTTCCTTTGCATTTGTTAAATATTTTACAGGTTTTGTAAATACATTGGTATACCTTTTCCATGTTTAATAAAGGAAATAATTCTTGCACTTTTTCTGGATCAATAAGATATTGTTCTGTGGGGTGCCAGCCTGCTCGAGTCATTTGGTATTTCAATTCATCCACCCTTGTTGGAGTTGATGCAATTCTAACACTCCCTGGGCAATGAAACCCCACAGCCTGAGAGAAACAGAACAAAACAATAACAACCCATCATCTTCCAATATAGAACATTTATGAGCACTTATCTATAGTCCAATAAAGTTCAAAATAATCATAATAAAATCTATCTTGATCTAGGTTCCTTTTTAAGAAATTGAATAAAATAGTTACCAATATTAGAAAACTTAGCTCACAAAATGTTTCAGTGTGTACTTTATACTTTATTATTGTCAGAGGCAGCAGCCTCTGTCATTAGGCAGACAGCCTTGTGGAATGTGGCGGGATAGAAACTGCCACAAACGAGACGGCAACAAAGGCAGAGACATTAACATCAGCCGGGAGGCAAAGTACACATTCTCCGGAGCGACTGTCGGGGCACCCAGGGCATGAAATTAACACGTGTCAACCTGAAGGGACAATGGGAAGGGGAATGTTTAAATGTAATGTACCTTGCCTGATTGACCATTCAGTCTTTGTGTGTGTTAGCCTGTGTATGCTGGAATAAACCTTTACTGCTTCACAAGCTCGTCTCCTTCTTGTGTAAGAAAAACGGATTCCAGATACATCTCAAGGCGCACCTCACAATTATGTCCTCCATCTGAGCAGTGTTTTTCTCTTATTATGAACTATGGCAGGGGTCGGCAAACTTTTTATGCCGGGAGCCATTTTGACATGCTCGTGCACATTTTGAAATGCTCGAGAGCCAGGGGGCGGGGTTTGCGGGCAGGGGCCAATTGCGTGGAAGGGGGCGGGGTTTGCGGGCGGGGGCCAATCACGTGGCTTATTGGGGCGGGTGGGAGGGCGAATCTGGATTTTGGGCGGGTCGGGGGAGAACGGGACCTGCCTGGCCTCTCAAGGTGGGGAGGCGAAGTGGGCTGTGCGGCTCGTTGTGGAGGGCTGTGCTTCCCGGGGCCCTTGCTAACAGGTCGGGCGAAGAGGTGCAGTCCTGCGCCCGGGGTCCTGGGTCCAAGCCCCCTTAGTGCAGCGGGACGGGCTTCCCAGGAGACCTCGGGGCGAAGGCGGAGCAGCCCCGCGGATGGGAGCTGGGCCAATAGCATGGAAGGGAGATGCTGCTCCTCAAGTCACGCCACGGCTATTGGCTCAATCCGTGCCTTTCATTCCCTCTCCAATGCCAGAACCACCACCCCGAAGACGAGCGGCACTGAACCGCGTCTCTTGAGCCAATCGGAGCTAGCTTGTAGCACAGCTTCTACTCCTGAGTAAACAATGGGGGGGGAGAGAAATGAGGAAAAAGTCTAGGAACCTACCACGCTTTCCACACTACACAGACACCCCTTGTCCTTCTCCGAAACAGCACGCCAGATCCAAACAGTTCCGTTTAAAATCAGGAACTTTCCGGCTTAGCGCTTTCCAGCTCCGCCAGGGGAAAAGGCTGCTCGGGCCGGCGAGAACTTCACTTGCAAACTATTGCTTAACTCCCACCTCCTTGCCAAGCCCTGAGTGGCGGCTCATCGAAAGGCAGCCGCCAGCTGCACAAATCGTTGCCACGCATGCTCCAGATCCCCCTCTTCTGTCGGGTCTTAGAGCCCGCTGGACACGAGGTTATCCGCCCCCCGAATTTCCCCCCCTTCTTTACTAGAGAAAAAAGCATTTGGTCTTTGTTGTTTCCTCACTCTCCAGATCAATTTCTGGCATTGTGGAGGTGGTTTAAATAAATTACAGAAGGTCTGGTGCGTTTGCTAAGATACTGCAGGGGAGAATTGTTTCTTTTCCACATTGCAACAGGTTGATCTTGTACCTCCTTGTTGACTCTCTGTCAGCCTTTACCCGTGAGATAATCCTCCTCTTTCTTCTTTCACCTCCCTGCCCCCCTTTTTTTTGTAGATTGTGAAAGCTTTTCCAGCTGGAGGCTTTAAGGAGACGGTCGGGGGGCTCACGGAGGGAGGGGGCGCAGCCAGCAGGGTTGGAGTGACAGTCCTCCAGGCTCGCCCCGTTCGCCGCCACAGTCATGGTCCTCCTCAGCGAGCCTGGCCTCCAGAGCGGGGCATGTCTGGCCGGGCGGAGCGGGCGCGGGGGAGCCGCACAGGTGCCGAGGGGGGCGGGCCTGGCGGCGGAGGCGGAGGCCTGGGCCGCCCGCCCGCCCCACCCGCCTGCTTGCCTGCCTGCTTGCCTCCCTCCGCGAGGCCCCCCACTGCCTTCCCGGGATCTGAGCCGGAGAGAAAGGGCGGCGGCGGCGGGGCTGCGCTACCGCCACTCGGCGCGGGCGGGGCTGCCGCTTCCGCCTGCCCGCGTCGGGCCAAGGAAATGATGGGGGGCGGGAAACGAGGCAGGCAGCGACGACAAGCGGCGCGCTTCAGGGGAGCCGCCGCCGCCGCCAGGTGGGTCCCCTCAGGGCAGGCGGAGGCAGGCGGGCAGCCGCTCCTCCTTCTCTCCCACCGGCGGAGGCGGCGGCGGCAGCGGCCTCTTCCTCGCCGCCCGGCTACGGATCGAGCGCGACCTCTCGCCGCCGCTGCTCCTTCTCCCTGGTGGGCTCCCCTCAGCACCACCTCGCACTCATACACACACATACACAGAGGCTGGCTGGCTCTGGGCTCTGACAGCAATGGCTTTCTTCCCCAGGGTTCGCGCTGCTTCCGGAGACCGGCTTTCCGAATGTCGGGCGGCAGACAGAGAGAGAGAGCCAGAGCCGAGGGGCCAAAGAGCCAGATCTGGCTCAAGAGCCGCCATTTCCGACCCTTGAACTATGGGATTGTATTTTTCCATTTGATTTAAAGAACTGTTGTTTCCACTGGATTTTGATCTCTTGCTCAAAGTGTTTGTGAAAGAGGCTTCAGGTTTTTTTTTTAAAAAACTCACATTTTTATATTCAGGGTGCTTTAGAATTTATTTGAATAGTATTTTTGAATTTATTTTATGACTGCCAGGTGGCAGGTGATGCTGTGTTTTCAGGGTTTTTTTTTCTATTAGGCATTCCTCCAACGTTCCACAATCTTCTGGCTCCTCTAAGTAATGAATCTGAAAAAGCCCCATGGAAGATGCTCCCTCATAATATATTCAGTGGGAGTTTAACTGAAGTGTGGGAAGTCAGAAACTGCAGACCACTAGAGAGATGACTATGTTGAAATAAGTAAGTAAGTGGAATCCCATTCAGGAGAATTTCACCAAAACTTTCCATCCTTTGGGGGGGAAATTGAAAGCATTTTTCCATCAAATTTATTGAGAATGAGATAGATAGATAGATAGATAGATAGATAGATAGATAGATAGATAGATAGATAGATAGATAGATAGATATATCAGAAGAAAAAATAAATTATCCCTGACTTCCACAAGGGATACAACATAGTGACATTAGCAGAATTTCCATCATGATGCCAAAGATCATTTGGTTTTTCATTTTGCTTCACTGATGTGGCAATTACATCAGTGAACTTTGCCATTAAGCTTTTTCATTGTATTTATCTGTTCTCCCTTAAAGATGTGAACAAATTAATATGCACCACTTTCAAAATTTTAAAATTATTAATCAATGTGTGCCACAGATAAATGGATTCAAAATGAATTCACATGTAATATAATTTCCAGAAACGTTGTAAATAAGCAAGGATGCCTGAATATAAGAAAATGCTTATCATCTACAGATACCTGTGGGACATTAAAACATATTAGTTATATACAAACATAATAATCATATACAGACTATACATGAATAATCTTTCTGCTTAATATTTGTTTCATTAATTCAGAAATGCTATTCTCATATAGCTTGTAAACAGATACAGAGGCTAAAGCTGCTAAACAGCTCCAGCCAATTAAATCATTCTAAAATTGTATAAGTCACTTATTTATTTATTTATTTATTTATTCATTCATTCATTCATTCATTCATTCAATTTATCCCCGCCCATCTCCCCACATAGGGGACTCTGGGCGGTTTACAAACTATCAAAATTTAAAATCTATACAAAAATTACCAAAAAACAATAAATAAGAGGAATAAATAAAACCCAAAGATGGTTAAAAGCCACAATCTAGATCAAGGCACTACAGGGCCAACCACCCCCAAGAGGTACTACCACCTCCGTCATCCCAGGCCAGGCGGCAGAGCCAGGTCTTAAGAGACTTCCGGAAGGTCAGGAGTGAGGGGGCCAGCCTCACCTCCGGGGGCAAGATGTCCCATAATGCGGGCGCTATCGCAGAGAAGGCTCGCCTCCTGGACCCCAATAGATGAAATTCTCTTGTTGAGGGGATCCAAAGCACACCCTCTCTGCATGAACGGGTGGGGTGGGCCGATGTTATCGGGATGAGACGGTCCCTCAGATACCCTGGCCCCATGCCATGTAGGGCTTTAAAGGTGATCACCAACACCTTGAATTGGACCTGGAAGCAAACTGGTACCCAATGCAGCTCGCGCAGCAGAGGTGTCACATGTGCTGATCTTCTAGCACCCATAACTGCCCGCGCTGCTGCATTCTGAACCAGCTGAAGGTTCCGGATACTCTTCAACGGTAGCCCCATGTAGAGCGCATTACAATAATCTATATGGGAGATGACAAGGGCGTGAGTGACTGTTCAGAGGGCAATCCTGATCCAGGAAAGGGCGTAGC
The DNA here is from genome assembly GCA_023362775.1 of Charina bottae. Lineage (NCBI taxonomy): Eukaryota > Metazoa > Chordata > Lepidosauria > Squamata > Charinaidae > Charina > Charina bottae. The sequence goes on from JALMGJ010000012.1 coordinate 2,557,279, forward strand.
TGGCGCACAACTCGAAGCTGTGCAAATGCCCTCCTGGCCATGACTGCCACCTGCTCTTCGAGCAGGAGTTGTGAGTCCAGGAGGACCCCCAGATTCCGCACTGGATCTGAGTGGGGTAGTGCAACCCCATCCAGAAAGGGGGGCCATCAATCCATAGCCACTCCGTCTTACCAGGGTTCAGCTAAAGCCTGTTGTTCCCCATCCAGACCCCCACAGCCTCCAGGCACTGAGATAAGGCATCGACCGCATCACTTACTTCATCCGGGATGGAGATGTATAACTGGGTATCATCAGCATATTGGTGATACCTCATCCCGTGGTGACGGATGATCTCGCCCAGCGGCTTCATGTAGATGTTGAATAGGAGAGGAGAGAGAACCGACCCCTGCGGCACCCCACAAATCAGGGGTCGCGGGTCAGCTCTCTCCTCTCCTATCACCACCGACTGGGAACGGCCCCGGAGGAAGGAGGTGAACCAGCGTAAAACCACGCCGCCCACCCCCAACTCCCTGAGCTTCCCCAAAAGTATACCGTGGTCGACGGTATCAAAAGTCCACCCTGTCCCAGTGCCTGGGGGCTGTGAGGGCCTGGATGGGGAACAACAGGCTTCAGTTGAACCCTGGTAAGACCGAGTGGCTGTGGATTGATGGCTTAGTGTCTTCGGGGAAATTATCATCTTTGGTTCTCGATGGGGTAGCACTACCCCGTTCGGAACCGGTGCGTAATCTGGGGGTTCTTCTAGACTCACGACTCCTGCTCAAAGAGCAGGTGGAAGTCGTGGCTAGGAGGGCTTTTGCACAGCTTCAGTTAGTGCGCCAGTTACGCCCATTCCTGGAGCGCAACGCCCTCCGTACAGTCACTCATGCTCTCATCTCCCATGTAGATTATTGCAATGCGCTCTACATGGGGCTACCCTTGAAGACTATCCGGAAGCTTCAGCTGGTGCAGAATGCGGCCGCACAGGCAGTTTTGGGTGCACCAAGATCTGCACGTGTAACACCGTTGCTCCGCGAGCTACATTGGGTGCCGGTTTGCTTCCGGGTACAATTCAAGGTGTTGGTTATCACCTTTAAAGCCCTACATGGCATGGGACCAGAATACCTGAGGGACCGTCTTATCCCCATGTTATCGACCCGCACCACCCGGTCATCCAGAGAGGGCCTGCTATGAACCCCATCAATTAGAGAATGTCATCTGATGGGGTCTAGGAGGCGGGCCTTCTCTGTGACAGCGCCCACTCTATGGAACATCTTGCCCCCAGAGTTGAGACAGATTTCCTCCCTCCCGACCTTTAGGAAAGAGCTGAAGACCTGGTTCTGCCGCCTGGCATGGGAAGGAGGAAGGGATAGTTCCTCATGGGGGTGGCTAATCCCCTAATTTTAATGTCCTTCTTTTAATGAACACCTCGTCCATCTGAATTTTATAATCATTTATTCTATTGTACATATTGTGGTTTTATATACTTATTTATCGATTTTATTTTAACTTATTTATTGTGAACCGCCCAGAGTTCCCCATGAGGGGAGATGGGCGATCATATAAATTGAACAAATAAATAAATAAATAAATAAAAGCCGCTGAGAGATCTAAGAGAGCCAGGATGGATGCACTCCCTCCATCCCGCTCCCGCCAGAGATCATCCATAAGTGCGACCAATGCGGTCTCCGTCCCATATCCCGGCCTGAAACCTGACTGAAAGGGGTCTAGATAATCCGTTTCCTCCAGGATCCTCTGGAGTTGCAACACCACCACCTTCTCAACCACCTTTCCCAAAAAGGGAAGGTGGGAGAAGGGGCGAAAATTGCCCAAGATGGTGGGGTCCAGGGATGGTTTCTTGAGGAGCGGGTGCACCAGCGCCTCCTTAAAGGTAGCCAGGAACACCCCTTCACTCAAGGATGTATTAATCATCGCCTGGACCCAGCCACGTCACCTCCCTAGCTGACTTAACCAGCCAGGAGGGACACGGGTCAAGCTGACATGTGGTGGCGTTTACAATCCAGAGGATCCTGTCTACTTCATCAGGCCCAACAGGATCAAACCGTTCCCAGATAACAGGGTAAGTACGGTCCTCTGGCATCTCCCGAGATCTTGTCTCACGCTTAGAGTCCAACTTGGAATGAATCTGAGCGATTTTATCCTGCAGATGCTCAGAAAACTCTTCCGACCGGCCCTGTAAGTGGGTCACCGACTCCTCCTCATTAATTAATTTTAATTAATGTTCTTTGTATTCAATATATTTGAAGTTTCTTACCTGCCCAGTCTCCTCCTCTAATTTTTCATAAAGCTTAATGCTGTAATGATGGATTTTCTTCAGATTTATTCCAGGATGAAAATATGTTGTCAAACCCGCCTTTAAAAAGGACCAACGAAAAGTTAATATAAAGACAATGGTTTGTTCCCAGTTTAAGACAGTGTGAAAATTTAGCCATTATTAACAAGTTCTGGATTTTAAAAGTATTTAACTATGAATAATTTGTTTTGGATACAGTCCTAACTCTTTTGATCACAATTATATCAAAGACCTTTCTAGTCATGCTTAACAACTAATCCTCCTGCCCTTTTTGCATACAATCTTGCTACCTTTTCCTTCACACAAGGGAACAATAACAGCGTTCTTCCAATTGCTAGGCACAAATACTGCTTTCATATACGTGTTAAATAAGTTGCGCAGCCTCTCCATAAGCAAACCATATCCACATTTTAGCATTTCCCCAGGTACATGTCTACACTTACAGTCCTATCATTTTTCAACATCCTCACAGCATTTATCATTTCCTTTTCATCAACTTTTTCTTGGACACTAACATTTAAAGCATTTGCTTCAGTTTCTCTCTTCAACATATCACTATCATTCCCATTGAAATCTCTAATATATTCTTTCCAACATTCCCTCACTTCTGTTTTATCTCAAATGAATTCCTAAGTTTTATTTTTAATGTCATTTACTCTGCTGCAGGTTCTTCAGTTAACCCTCTTCACCCACTTCTAAAACTATTTTTAATTTCCATCAAATTTGCTCTCAAGTCTTTATTTGAGTAAACACTTTGCAATTATCTTTTTTTTCTCTATACACACTATATAGTTTCTTTCTCTAATCCTCATTTTTTGTAACAATCATTCTCTTACATTTATTGTTTGTCCACAGCCTCCTTCACTTCATTCACCAAGCAATCTTTTTCATAATTCTTATTACCACATCTTCACATACTATAATGCATCCAATATATTTTTGTTCAAAATTAAGTTTGACTTCAGACTTCCGGGTGAGGAATGGCAAGCTAGCATGTCTCCAAATGAACGGACATAACATCACGGCCACGACTGAAGGACCACTGAGTAGACTGGTTCCTTGGAACCTCTCTGGATAAGGAGAGGATGGGAGATTGCCCACTTGTGTTCCGGATAGCTGCTCCTCATGAGGAGACTGCAGGACAGTGGTTTCCTGCAGGTTTGAGTGCCAGGAGATAAAGGGAAGCCATCATGCTCTCAACCGTGGTGGAGTCTTTTTAAGGATACTGGGTTCGCTAACCACACAATCACTTTTGGAAATTACCTATTTAGCTATCTCTAACCACTACATCTCAATGACTCCCAGTAGTGTACAAAACATCAATTCTAAAAAGTCCACAAAAGTACTAACAACAGCCTAATAATAAAAATAATAAAAAATAATAAAATAATTCATTCCCCCAAAGCTCCCCAGAAGAATTTCATCTTAACTAGCTACAGGTAGCCAATCTCACTATCAGGGGGAGGCTGTTCTAGAGCACTGGGACTATCACTGTAAAATGCTTTCTGGCCTCATCTCCCCAAAAAGAAATTACTAGAATAATAAATGCTTATTCAGAATTCAGGACCATGTGGGGGAAGGAAATCCAAATGCTATTATAGGTCTAAAGACATTTTTGCAAAATGATCTCTCCCAAAGACAGTTAAATATGAAGGCTCTAGAAGAGAGACAACAGAAAGAAGACCCTGTTGAATTTGTATATAGATTTCCCTTATTCCAATTGATGTGTAGAACAGAGCCAGATCTTGATGCAAGAGACCTGGGACTTTGATCTGCTCTAACACATCCTTGGACCACAGATTGGCTTAGAGGAGTGTTAGAAGGATCAGAAAGACCAGAAAGAGCTTGGTTAGGGAAGATACCTAATGACTATCCAAGAACTTTGGATATTCTTACTGAGGATTTACAGGATGCCAAACAGAACCTGGGGGGATTGAAAGAATAGTACTGAGAAAGAGAAGATGAGAAAGGATGTGGGAGAGGTACAAATATAAAGGGAAAGTAAGTTAGGTAAAAGGATGACACCTTGGTCAAATAGGGACCAGCTCTCCTCCAGTAATATAACTGAAAAGAAATTGTTGTGGAAACAACTGAAAGATGCAGGAGAGGACATGACCAAATGGGACACGAAATCCAATCATCATAATCATCTAATTTATATTCTGCCTCCATTTTGTGCAACTCAAGGTGGCCTACATGGTGCTCCCACCCCCTATTTTCCCCACAACAGACATAATGACGTGGGTTGGGCTGAGAGAGAAGGGCTGGCCCAAAGTCACCCAGCTGGCTTTCATGATTTAAGGCAAGGGATTGCATGGGGAAGAAGATTACTTAAAGATAGGACCAGACAGGGGACACAAGGACAAGGGAGAGCTCAGGACTTCTGGTGAGGATTTATGGCAAACTAGACATCCCTGAAGGAGTGGGGACAGCATTGCAGTGGAGATTGGCACATACAGTGTTAAGGGAGAGACTTGTTTATGCAAGTTCCAGCAGCAAGGCAGCAGAAAGTGGCAGAGCAAAAAGGCAAAAAGCAGGAAAGCAGCAATTGACTACAGATAAGAACTCAGCTGGGCAAAGATGAAATTCCAGGTCAAGCAGTCCAAAGTAAAGCTGAAGATTTAGGAAGCCACACCGAGGGGGAGACAAGGTCATAAATAACTGGATTCCAAACAAGAGTCAAGCTACACAAAGCCAGATGCCTAAGTTGCTTCTAGCAACTGAAGGCTGATTCTGAGAGGCTTAAATCCCTCCCCTCGCCCCTGCCAAGTGTGCACAGCTGTTGCCAATCTTTTAAGTTTTGCTGGTTAGTTCAGCGTCTTGCTGCTTGCTAGCAAGTCACACACTTCAACAGGGTGCAGAGATTCCTGGAGGAATTGCTATAGGGTCCAAGTGAGTGCCTGAAGCAGTCTGTGTTGTGGTTGAATCCGACCTCAAGGGCATGACATTTAAATACAAGTTTAAGGACATTAAAAGAAATCTTTTTTTGGAATAAACAGAAAAAGGGTGATTAGAACGTTGATTTTGGAAAGTTACAAATGGACTAAGGGTCCAGATGGATTTGAAATAAGATTTTGAAATTAACTATAAGAATCCTTCCAATGGGAAAATGCTGTTGTTTTAAATTTGTAAAAAAAAAACATGATAGGATGAGACTTTGAAGGTTGGATACTAGAGGGAACCAGATGGAACTAAAGACTACAATTAAAGGAAAAGAACACTTAAATTTGACTTACTAATACAGAATGGAGCAAAGTGCTTTAACATTGGATGTATTGAATATTTGTGAACAATGGATCTAGAAGTTAACTTTAAGAATGTCTGCCATTACAGATAGACTGTGTTTAAAAGATGCTATGGAAGAGGAACAGGCTTTACCAGACAAGACTGAGACTGATTTGAAAGTGGATTTAAAAATGACAGGCTATAAGAATGATATGGAGAAGGATGCTACACTGGATATATGTCAGGGAAATTGGCGAAGAAACAACACTGAGCCGAAGTTCAACTCTAGTATCTTTATTGTTTCCACCATACACAGAATCTTGCCAGACTAAAGGTTCCTTTACTGAGCTAAGGGGAAAAATACCCTTGGGAATCTATTCTTTTTCTATTCTTTTCTTCTTCTGCACTCTTAATTTTGCTCTTTTTCTGATCTTTTCTTTTGAGTTTGTAATTGGGAGAAGGGATGATCTTTTTATTATTCTGCATGCTGCCCTAGGAGCCTTTTAGCTGAAGAGAGGTCTATGCAAAGAAATAAATAATAAATAGGTTTTTAATAGCCTGTTATTTTCTGCATCCCAGGTTTTGCAATGAATGGCTGAGTAGCAGTGTGGCAACAGGGCTGGGCCTGTAGGGCAGAGCTTTCCAAACTGTGTGTCGCGACACAAAAGTGTGTCGCCACACACAGTCTGGTGTGTCACCACACAACCCGGAAGCGCTGATCATCATCAGCGCTTCCGGGTTTTCCCACGGCGACACACCAACGGCGGCGCGCAAAAGTCCGAAAGCGGCAGCAGCGCTTCCGGGTTTTTGCGCACTGCCGCAACAGCGGCACTTCCAGGTTTTCCCACGGCGACACACCAACGGCGGTTGGTGTGTCGCCGCAGGAAAACTTTGGAAAGCCCTGCTGTAGGGTGAAAGACTGCTGGTCTCAAACCTCTTCTGGAAACTTTCTGATTCTACACGTCCTGCTCTGCCCTCCTGCCTTGGTGTAGCTTGACAGTTACTGTTGGCCCCACCTACTCTCTTTTCCTTTACCGGTCCTCCTCCCGAGATTTGAGAGTTAGGACCCCCACAGCCTATGGCATATACAAAGGGAAAAAATGATAAAAATGAAATGAGTTCCATAGCACCACCTCCTCGGTCTGTAGCATGAAGCATATGATTAGGGAAATCAGCCCCCTTTCTTTGTGCGAAGAAGCTCTCATAGGAGATAATAACATTAGATTTTATTTAAAAAGGGAAAAAGAGAAGGTACATGTAAAACATTCAGTAACAGAGGGGATAAAAATTACAGGACTGCTTAAAAGAGAGAAAAGTTATGTAAAAAGGATCTCCAAAAGATAAAGATAAAGGAATATGTAAAGTCCTGGATAGATCACATGATATACTGTATTGATCTGTTTTTGCATATAGGAAATGCTGTTTAAAGGGAGTTGCACAAAATACACACGTACTGAGCTTACATAGATAAAATGAACATCAGAAACAATAAATTACTAGATGCTAAATTTTAACTAGCATGTACACATCAAAGTAATCAAACATCTCAGATTCCTAGCTAAATTTTTACATATACCTTAGAGACAAAGGATCACTGTAGCAAACAATTTCTGCTTCCTTTCATGGCATCCACATGGCAAACAAATGATGAAATATGTATCATGAAGTCATGATGCATATTTTGTGAATTTGAGAAAATCTCAGCTTTCTGCAAATGTCCTTGCTTGTTTCTTCTGGATTTTCCCCGATTCTTGTAGATTATAACCTTAAAGCAGAAGTTTATGAGAAAAAAGTTCCTTCTTTCCTTTATCATAGCCTTCATTTCTAAATCCTGGCCTAGATTTAAATGATTTTTTCTCTCCAGCAGAAATGGACACGGTTGGGTAATCTTCCTGCATATGTATTCCTAACCTTGCCTCAGTCTACAGAAGGTACATATTCAGTATGTTTAAGCTGGCAACTTGATTTCTTGTCTGAGGAATGGCAGGCAAGCTACTGAGAATATGGGCTGTAGCACTACATACAGTTAAATACAGTAAGCAAATTATGGAAGTTTTAAGACTTCTCAGGTTTAGACCCACTTACTATACTTTAGCAATCTAAAATGGCATATTAATTCTAGCTAACACTTTGTATGCGGTTGTGTTGCATGTTTCACAGTGGAGTGAAAAGTCCCTGCATTAATCAGATCTATGTATATTCACAGTTAACAGTTAATAGTACAAGACAATAATAAGGTTCATTCTCTGTCTAAAAAAACTGATTATGTCCTTTGGTAGAATTTATGAATTGGAGAGAATGGCTTACAATTACATTTTTCCCAGCACAGCCTAGTCACTGTGTTCTACTCATGTAGCTGCATGAATCCAACTTGGCACTGCTACAAGAAACCCGAGTGGAAACATATTTGTTTTGCATGTAAAAGGTTAGCTACACCAGTTAAAGGGATCAGCTACTGCCAGAGAATAGAATACTGCATTAGAGAGGGAAAAAAAGGACAGCTGCATCTTATATTACGCAATCACCCTCTCTCATTGATGAATATTAAATGCGACCCAGATTATGCTGTCTAGGTATTTCCAAATACTGGAATATCCAACAGTACCAGATACTTCCAATGGATAGTTTTCAGAACCTAAGAGTGAAGCTTCCAATTTTGTCAGAGTTCCTCTCTGCCAGGGCAAGTTTGGAAAAGAGATTTAGTGAAATAAAAGAAATGATGGAAAGTTTTCCAATGTTCAGATTCTTCTAAACATTGTCAGAGAACTCTTGGAAACACCATGATCTTACTTTAGGAATTATCCAAGAAAGCTTGGTACACAAGGCAAATAGATCCAACCATTAATCCCATCTTAATTCCAGGAGGTATAATTCAAGGACAGGATTTTTAATGATTAAACTGTACATCTTAATGCATGCCTAAATCAATGTAGCAATCATACCTGCACACGTAAACAGTCAAAAATTTGGAAGATAAGCAGTTAAAGATTTTCAGACTGAGAATATTAAATGTTTTAGTTTCTACTAACAAAACACAAACTGAATTGTAAAGGTGATTTTAATCCCATATTAGAATTAAAATATTTTATTTGTTATAAAGCTTATTAGAAGCTAAGGTTTTTTATTATTATTAATGCTTAATTAGATATGAATGTATATGATGACCACAAATGTTTTCCATCTCAGACATTATGGTGCATACTAGTTATGTCTAGCTTGGCATAACAAAATGACACATTATCTGGTATCTAGGATTACCCTGTGCCTGCAAACTACTGAAAACAACTTCTTTCTAACTAGCAATGACACTTGGACCTACTACTGAGCCAGGAACCCTTATGACGTTCCAGAGCAAGATGTCTTGTCCACTAACTGAAATATAAATAGACTGTTTTTCTATGAATATAACCTTTCTCTTCCTATTACATCAGAGTATTTTTCTCCTTAGACTGCAAGCCTGAACATTCACAAAACAGAATTGATGCCTCCTAATTTAAATGCAGCAGCAGATCCTTATCATTTTTAGCTCCACAAGTATTTGTTTCTTATTGTTGAAGCTCTGTACATCTGCTTCCAAGTACATCATGTCCCACAAAACATAAGTAATATTGTAGTTATTGAGGCGTGGTGGCTCAGTGGGTAAGACGCCAGGCTTGTCGATCGGAAGATCGCAAGTTCGGAGGTTCGAATCCCTAGCCCCGCGTGATGGAGTGAGCTCCCGCACTCGCCCCAGCTCTTGCCAACCTAGTAATTCGAAAGCATGCAAATGCAAGTAGATGAATAGGTACCACTTCGGCGGGAAGGTAACAGCGTTCCACGCGCGTCATGCGGCCACATGACTGTGGAAGCGTCTTCGGACAACACTGGCTCTTCGGCTAACAAACAGAGATGGGCACCGGCCCCTAGAGTCAGACACAAATCTGCACAAATCTGCGGGGGGAACCTTTACCTTTACCTTATTGTAGTTATTGAACACTGAGAGTTATTGAGACAGATCCCCTCCCTCCCGACCTTTAGAAAAGAACTGAAGACCTGGTTCTGCCGCCTGGCATGGGAGGGAGGAAACGATAGTTCCTCATGGGGGTGGTTAATCCCGTAATTTTATAATGCCCTTCTTTTATTAATACTATCTCCCACTTGGATTTTTATTTTATTTTATTTTATATTATATAATTGTATAAATTGTTAGTTTATATATTTTATATTTTATGCTTTTATCTAATTTTATTTATTGTAAACCGCCCAGAGTTCCCCGTTGGGGGAGATGGGCGGTTATATAAAATAAATAAATAAATAAACAAATAAACAAATAAACAAACAAATAAACAAACAAACAAACAAACAAACAAACACTGCCTCTCTTTCTGCCTCTCTGGGTTCCATATTACAGTGGTAATCCAGGAACATTCCCTTCAATCTGAGCATGCAATTGGTTGCCAGAACAACATCTGCAAGTGGACAAGCAATTCTTTCACACTAGCATTAAGCATCAGTAATCAATGAGTTTCAGCTGGATGGCATTTTCCACTGCATTGCACAGTAATTTAAATGGCTCACCAAAGTCTGTTTCAGGTCTTTTAATAACAATTCACTAAAATGAATTGTGGCCTAAGCAAAGAAAAATTGTGTTTTGCTTCATGTTTCAAACATTAGAAATTTCACTTACTGCATGCCAAGTAGATCCTGCAGTGAGCTCAGATTTTTCCAACAAAAGTACATCCTTCATGCCAGCCTTGGCCAAGTGATAGGCAAGACTGACACCAACACAACCACCTCCAATAATTACAGTTTCTGCTGCGTCTTTCCATTTTGCTTCTACAGAAGATGGCTTTTTTTCCCTGGGGAAAAAATGAACAAATATGATGATTAATGCTTCTCATTCCTGCATTTTTTTACATAAAATTACATAAAACATAGTATCAACTGTTCTTCACATACTGTGTCAATATTAACAATTAAGTTGTAGGACATTAATAGAATTTCGAGCTACTATGAGCTCTAACCAGCAGAGTTTTAGATCGGGCGTTGTCACTCATTGTCTTGTTAGTGGCATCAAGTGATCTGTTGTGGATATGATCACAGATGTACTGTAAACGCAGGTTTATCCCCAGCCTTTGCCACGGCCATTTCTATTCCAGCATTTCCTGGCCTCATTCATACCTGTCATATATCTCCCATTCTGTTTTTTTTACTCCAGTGTATCTCCATTTCCAACAAAGTAGAACAGATGAGAACTCCTATTATATATTTAGGAAAGAAGCAGAGTTGCACTGTGTCTATTCCATTTTAACAGCATAGTGAAACCTCAATTCACTAGACTTCAATGCAGCAGACCCAATTCTGTTATGTGTCATTTGGGTAATGACAACTCTTCCATTCAATTGACATTCCTAAGTAGCAGACATCTCCCCTATTAAACCTTTAAAAAAAGATTTCACTGTATTCTGAAATCACCGACTGATTTTGAACTATTCTGCTTTAACATTATTTTGAAATGTATCTTTACCTTTATTTATTTATTTTATTTAATTAATTTTTATCCCGCCTTTATGATTTTTATAAATAACTCAAGGCGGCAAACATACCTAATACTCCTTCCTCCTATTTTCCCCACAACAACAACCCTGTGAGGTGAGTTGGACTGAGAGTGAGTGACTGGCCCAAGGTCACCCAGCTTTAGATATTAACAGCCCCCCTTTTCCTCATTGCAATATCTAGAAATAGTGAGGGATGGTAAACTGTTGTTTACTAGCTTCCTTATGTCTGTCACTTTCAATTAATTCCCACTTCCTGGGAAGTAGCAGACCTGGTTGTTCAACAGTCAGTCAAATTCAGTTATCCCAGTGTACAGGGTCTAACAATTTGCACAATCATAACAGTTTTTTTAGGATTATTTCTGCCGGTGTGTGTGTGTGTGTGTGTCTGTCTATTTTTCCTGATATGGGAGGAGAGCCAGGCAAATCAGCATAAATTAGATAGAGTCCTTAAGTCAACCCTCCTCCTTTGCTTCAGTTCTCTGATTGGTAGATGTTTTCTCTGATGGCTGGTTATGTGCTGAAAAGGGAGGTGTGATGGAATGTTGGTTTGACTCAGAGAAGGGACAGAAGAATACCAAGCTGTCCCAGGAAAGGTATTTGTGTCCTGGGAAAGTAGAAAGCATAAGAAAGAAACTCAAAACAATTATGCCTTGATTGTGTTAGATATAAGCTGAAGTAGAGATTTGGGGCATGGTGGCTCAGCGGGTAAGACGCCAGGCTTGTAGATTGGAAGATCGCAAGTTCGGAGGTTCGAATCCCTAGCCCTGCGTGCGGAGTGAGCTCCCGCACTAGCTCCAGCTCTTGCCAACCTAGCAATTCGAAAGCATGCAAATGCAAGTAGATTAATAGGTACCACTTCGGTGGGCAGGTAACAGCGTTCCACATGCGTCATGCTGGCCACATGACCGTGGAAGCGTCTTCGGACAACGCTGGCTCTTCGGCTAACAAACGGAGATGAGCACTGGCCCCTAGAGTTGGACACGACTGCACAAATGTGCAGGGGGAACCTTTACCTTTAGAGATTCTGTTATAATACCCTAACTGCACTGAAATACATAGCAAGTCCTGTTTCCTGGCCTACCCCAAAGAGCTGACAGGAGGGCAGCAAAAGTGGTGGAAAAAACCAGTCACCTTGCCTGTAACAATTGGTACCCTTGCAAAGCAGAACAATAACATCTGCAGTGACTCAGAACAAATGCAACAGAGACAAGATAGAGACTGGCCATGGGAACAACCATTTTTGCCAGTATTCTTTTGTGGAGGTTCAAAAATGGGTAGATAGCATCTCAGTAGTGATTCTAGATTCTATCTCCCAATCTACTGAGAACGCTCATGCAACTTGAGAACTCCGATACTAAGTCAATGTGCATTGGTTTAATGAAATCTGATTTAATGACATTTGAACATCTTTTACTGTGCCAACATCTCCCAGTGTCTAATGATAATATGCCAAAGAAGCTTCCAAGGCATAGTGTAATAATTCTTCTTTAATGGATGTTCTGTAATAAGAACAAAAATGGAAGAAGTAGAAAAACATGAAATCAATTTTTTATTCAGTCATAGACCAGCAAATAAAACAGAAGATTCACATCTAATTAGAATAAAAGAAAAAAAACACTTAAAAATCTTTAAAAATTAAGAAAAATTAGAAGGGATATTGCGGCGTGCTGTACAAATTATAGAGCAATATTTAGCTGTGGTCGATGAAATAAAATCAGATTGGTCTGATAAAAACAGCTTGAGATAAAAAGAATCCGAACGACCTGGATGTTTAGTAAAAAATAGAGATAATAATTCCTGGCGAGCAGAAAAACATGAAAAAGTTACAAATGATAGACTATATAATCCCTCTCCCATAAAAAAAAATCTGTAAGGCAAATCATGCACATGAGGCAAAACCTAATCTGGAGGCATCCCAAATGAGAGCTACCCTGGATGGCTCCTTCATTTTCTGTTGAATTCTAAACGTAAATTATGGATGAGAGAGGAAGGAGAATTATCTCATTTTCACCAATTTACCCAAATAATTTTTGGTTTATCCAAGAGGCCAATTAATTTATTCTAAAATGCTGTAAAGAGTAGTTTATAAACAGACACATGAACTGTGTTCATTTCTTGTTAAATGTGCCAGAAATATAGGTTTATGAACTCTATTTCTGTAACATTCAGCCAGTCAGTCAAAGTCTAATGCTTGCATTTGCACAATATGCTAAGTTTAATAAGTTTTAACTTTGCTTCTTTTTATGATTTACCCTGTTAGGCAACGACAGCCTGTCTGGTTGGTTAACTTATAATTTAATGTATTGTGCAATCCAAGGTTACAGTAATTCCGTAACCAAGTTAAGTGTGCTGTGCAAGCACAGCAATAAAATCCAAGGGTATTTCCAGATAAATATTTTATTGTGCAATCATTTTGTCATTTTACTGAATATCCAGATTTCATCATACCCATCTCACTGACCTGTATTTTCTTCTGCATCTTCGTTTTTTTCCTACAATAATCCATTGAAGAAGAAAAGGTGAAACAGCTGCACTGTGGCTTTGACTGACAGCATTAGACACAATTCCTTTGGAAGGATCCATCCATGCATGCGTTAGGAATGAAATACAGTATATACAGGCCTAAATATTTTGGGGTGGGCAATCCTGCCATTAGATCAAGGAGAGCTTAGTTCAACACTGGGCTTAGCTGCAAAGCCTCGAGTGGCTTCGGTCTACCCACTATTCACAGGATTTTTTTTGAAGATTAAAGAGGGATCCAGGATGCCACTCCAAGCTCTTTGGAGGAAGGGTGGAATAAAATGCTATTAATTTAATGGGCTTGCAGTTACCTAGACTCTGTTATCGTTGCCCAGATAATTAATTAATTAATTAATTAATTAATTAATGGGCTTGCAGTTACCTAGACTCTGTTATCTTTGCCCAGATATATGCAATCCCCCTTAAGTTATTTTAATGTCCTGGAATATCTCGCCAATTTTAGGAATGGGGGGGGGGTTAAGAGATTTAATCGCCTCACTCTATGGGCAGAGTACAGCAGCGGAGCGGGTGCGCACCCGCGCAAACCACGCCGCACACTACACTGCCCACGCAGAGGCCAAAGCTTTATTCGTGTGAGGTACCAGACTACTCCTGCCTTTGTATGGTCTGAAAAAAGAGACGCAAGAATACACCGCCAACAATACTAGGCCGGACTCACCACCTGTCAGTGGTCGGGCTGCAAGCAAAAGGTCGAGAAGAAGATACGGAAAAGGCGGGCTCTCCAGCTCGCAGTTTTGCGGAGAGCAGCCTCTGCGCTCCCCGGAGCATTGCTTCCCCCTCGAAGACGCTGGTAGTGGATGGCGGCGGGCAAAAAGATCTCCCGATCTCCCCTCCAACCCAGGCAGTTGAGCTGAGTAAACTTCGAGTCCCCCTAGTTGGCAGCGCAAGCCCTGCAGAATCCGCGGGGGAGGGAACCGGACCCGCCCGTCGCAGGCCAAAGGCGGAATCAGCCTCCTTGGCGACCCTCCTGGGAGGGAGGAGGCAGTTTCCAAATAGTCTCGCCCCGCGGCGCTCCTGGGTCCAAGCGGTTGCACTGGGAAACCGGGGCGGGGGGGGGAGGGCGAGGAGAAATAGGGTCAGAGTGAGTTTAGAGGCCGAGGAAGGGCGGGTGGATCGGGAAGCAGAAATGCAGCGGGAAAGTTGGGCCAGCGGGAATGTTGGGGCCGTCTGATATTCTCGCTGACAGCGGCGCACGCACGCACGTGTATGTTGTCCAATGCGTATGTTACCGGCTGGGTTAGAAAAATCCTTTAATTTGGCTTTCCATGAAAGTTTAGAGAAAAAGGTTGCAGCCAAACAAGACGGAGTCTTCAGTCTTTCTTATTAATAGACGCACTGTTTTAAAACTCCGGTGCTTCGCAGAGTACAGAGAAACACTGAGCTCTAGGGTCATCTGTATCTCCGCCAGGACGTACACACATGCACACGTGTCCACATACGGGTCTGTGGTGGCAATCAGCAGATTAAACCGCGGTCTCGATGGAAATGGTGCCTTAAAACACCTTTTCCCCATCTGGCATCGTCCGAAAGTTTGTAGTACGATTCTCAAGGCCCCGAACATCAACTCGGGACAAGGTGGTGGTAGTTGCGAAGGATGGGAGTTGTGCTCAACACTTTTGGAGGATATTAGATTCAGGGAAGGCTGCCCTAAACGATGCTCCCATTTGCGAATTTCTTGGGTACACATTATGGGTATGCGTGTGCAGACAAGCGGCTTCATTCAGTTCTTCGGGGGGGGGGGGAGTCCTCTGCGTTACAGGAGCGGCTGCCCTTTCAATCGGCGGGTATTTCGTGCCTCGCAGCCGGGGGGAGACAGAAGGGGGCCTTTAGCGTACAGAAATCGCCGGGTCTCCAACGAGGCTTCTCCCAATCCGCGCCCGGCTCCGCACCCGCCCACCTCATCCTCGAGCCTATAAAATGCGAGGTCGGCGGGTTGTGCTTACTCCGCTTTGTAAGGGGAGGGTTGTGTCCCGGCGGCGGACGAGGAGGAGTGCGGCCAGCGAGGATAGCTCGTCATGGCACCTATTGGAGGGAGCCCTAAAGCAAAGAAGGTAAAAAGAGCAACCAGCCGTTCGGGACACATTTCCTTGTTCTCTTTTGCAGGAAAAAAGAGAGCGCCCCTCTTTCTTGGCGAGGCTGCCTGTTAATTACCCAGTATACTCCTCTCCTGCGAGGCCTGTTGGGGGGCTCTTACAGACTTGCTGGAATTACAAGAGTAGAAGCGGTGGGGAGGAATGGCTGTGGCTTGGGGTTTCCTGCTGGTTAGGAGAGGAAAGCACCCACCACGAGTTTAGGCACAGAAATTAATGCCAACTATCTTCTCTCACTTGGCTCTTTCAGCAAGTTTTACTGCTACGTTGGACATAGTAGAGTAAAACAACCAGGGAACATAAACAGAAATAGGATATGCCTTGTTCTGATTATTTTTTATATTCTTCGTTTTGTGATATATATAAAGTTGTGTATGTTTTCTTGTACGCTGTTTATACAGATTAATATGGGCTTATTTAATTTATGGCAGAAATAGCTGCCCAATTGTATTTCCTGCATTTGGAAAATGGTACAGTTATATAAACTTTCCATATTTCTAACATTTTTTTATTTTTTATTTATATATTTTTTATATCCCACCTTTATTATTTTATAAATAACTCAAGGCGGCGAACATACCTCATACTCCTTCCTCCTCCTATTTTCCCCACAACAACCCTGTGAGGTGAGTTGGGCTGAGAGAGAGTGACTGGCCCAAGGTCACCCAGCCGGCTTTCATGCCTAAGGTGGGACTAGAACTCTCAGGCTCCTGGTTTCCCATTGGCTCCTTCCTAGGGCTGAGAGAGAGTGACTGGCCCAAGGTCACCCAGCCGGCTTTCATGCCTAAGGCGGGACTAGAACTCACAGACTCCTGGTTTCCCATTGGCTCCTTCCTAGGGCTGAGAGGGGGGGACTGGCCCAAGGTCACCCAGCCAGCTTTCATGCCTAAGGCGGGACTAGAACTCACAGACTCCTGGTTTCCCATTGGCTCCTTCCTAGGGCTGAGAGACAGGGACTGGCCCAAGGTCACCCAGCCGGCTTTCATGCCTAAGGCGGGACTAGAACTCTCAAGTCTCCTGGTTTCTAGCCCGTTGCCTTAACCACGGACCCCTACAGACACAAACCCATGCACTGCAGTCAGGATTCTGGATAAACCTGGGTTCGGTCAAAACTGCTGAGTCACTTCATTTCCACATACTGAAATACAGATTTGTAAACACAGAAATTGGAATTTTTGTCATTTTTACAGAGCTTCACCAGAAGATGCATTGTTGACTGCTTTAAAATTCCACAGCATGTGAATAAATATTATTTAATTAGTGTGGAAATATTTTCTATTTCGATTGTGAGTAGAATTGAAAAGTTATATGAGGAGAGAATAGATGTCATTTAGAGGACAGAAGTATGTCTCTGAGAATAAGTGATTACTCTTTGTGAGGTGATAAATTTAAATGAAAGTCACTAAAGAAAATGTAGGAACGATTATTTGATACAATCAATGCAACTTTTCTTAAAATGGATAATATAAATTGAGACAGTTGCAAGAAACAGTGTAATCAAGGCAAGAAACCATTTTTGCCTAGAATTTTACCAGTATGAATGGAAAAATGAATTTGGAAAATCTGTAGATGAAACAACAGGTATTTTTAACTGTAATGCAAAATTTTTGAACGTTTCCATGTGAAATGTAAATTAATAGAAGTATAAAAAAATTAAACAAATTTTTTGTAATAGTATTGGGAATCATCAGTAAAATTTATGTAAGTTGAAAGTTAATAAAAGCAGAGAGCTAATGATTAGCATTAGTAAAAAGAGATTCTTCCTGAGAAATAATCATGCTGCTTCACAAAAATTTTCAGAGTGTTTCTTACATCCTTCATCAGAATAGTCATTTCATCATAAATCATCTGAATTATTTGGTCACTTTTTGATTACTTTTAAGTTTTACTAATTTCATTAGGAAATCAACTTCCTGAAAATGTATTTCCATGGTGTTAGGGTGAGATCCAATTCATATTGTCTTCATTTGGGGAACAGAGTTTTATAAGTCTGATCTGATAAAGTAATCCTCTGAAAAAAGAAGCTAAAAAGTTGGAATGGGGGAGAGAAACATTCAAAAACAACTGAGTCTGATAGCAAACAGCAAATTTCTGCAGCTATGAAAAGTAACATAGGACAGCTGTCATACCTTACTTGTGAGTATGATTCTAATTCATAATACAGAGGGCTAAATAATCCCAATGGCATTCAGTCATTCTTTTGAGAATAATTCCATATAAAATGTTTTAAGAAAATACAACTTGAGAAGGCAGACCAGATACTCTCTTATTGAAGGTTCGGAAGAACACTAAGAAGCAATTTCAACCTACTAGTGATAGGTAGATCGTGTGATTTGCCTGCAGTAGATTTTAGATTCCATTCCTAGCATCTTCAGGAAGAGTTGGAAAAGCGCCCTGGCTGAAATCTACTGATGTAGAGTAGGCATTCCTGACCTAAAAGTACCCATGTCTGATTCAGTATAGAAACCAAAACAGGCTTCAGATAAGTTCCTCTGTCTGTTTACATCTGTAGTTAAAGAAAACTTGTAAACAGTCCACCTAGTTGCCTGGGCTAAGAATCGGCTCTTTCTGCAAAAGAAACTCTTTCTCCTTTTAGAAAATACTGACTCACATAAATGTTTGTCAGACAGAGTAGTAAATATGTTTGTACTGGAATGGTTCCTCAAATTCTGACAGAAAATTCCAAGAAGCCTTTATTATACAGTAACTAAAATACAAGATGTTAGCACTTATCAGAGTTCCAGTAATCCTATTAGACCAGAGCTTTCCAAACTTTTCATGTTGGTGACACACTTTTTAGACATGCATCATTTCGCGACACACTCTTACAGCAGGGCACAAGGCAGGCACTAGGACCTGCGTGGAATCCTGGCAGGGCTCTGAGGCAGTAGCAGCCGCGACACACCCAGACACTGCAGCCGACACGCTGTGTCCCGACACACAGTTTGGAAAGCTCTGCATTAGACAAAGTCTTTTTTTTTCTGTACTACCCACATTCTGTTGTTAAGAGGGCGATATAATTTTTAAACTACCATAGTTAGGACAAACTCTGAAATCACGTTATCAGTTTCCTTCAGTGTGATTCCATCTCCTTTTTATCTAATTCCACGCTTTCATTTTTTTGCAGACATGGTAAGCATTTCTTACAGTCACATTGAAGACTATAAAAATAAGGTCCAGAACAAGTTCAAATTCTGACTCCAGATGTGGACTGTTAAAGCCTTCTCCAAATACTCTGGAATTGTGTATTGCAAAATGGAGTACAAAGTTTACTTTAAAAAGAGACATTTCCTGTAGTACCTTTAGTTTTTGCTATGCAGTAATAGCTAATTTACTCTTCAGTAATGCCTTTGAATTAGCACAAAACTAGTGGATTTTTTAGTTTTGTAACCTTGCACAGATAAATAAATGGTAAATGGTAATATGATAGCGATAGAACGATGTTCCTATTATGTAACACAAGGAATGGCAATTAATTAAAGTATATATTATTAATACGCCATCTTGATCAGTTGATTTTAAACTAGTGGTTTTGTAACCTTGCACAGAAGGGGAAAATTGATGTATGAATTTTGGTGGTATACAGTTGACAAGTCAGCAGTTGACACCCAGTAACTGGCTAAACCACAAAGAGAGATTTAAATGGGTATGTTGGAAAGCTGTTAGTGGATATTTTCTATTTAACAAGCTTATTCATAAAAATGCTAAATATGTCAGAATATTGAATGTCAACACTTAATAATAGTTGGCTTCCGGTGGGAATGGCGGGCTGAATGGCTGTGCCCGCTGGTTCAGCGGGCGGAGCTGACAATGCGGTAATTTTTTTTTGGGCTCAGGCAGGTTTTCCTGAAGCGCAGAAACATTCTCCGGATTAAGGAGAATACCTAGAATCTTCCCATCTGTCCTCCGGACAGCTGCTTGCAGCCAGAAGATCGCAAACAGCGTTTTGCTTTCAACTGGTAAGAGCCAGCTGTGTGGCAGGGATTTCATTACTTTCCAAGCCGCGCTGTAGCCTTAAAGCAGTGGCTTCCAAACTGCCGCCATTGGCGACACACCAGCAGCGGCGGGGTCGTGCACGGCAGCGGCCTCATGTTTTCTGCTAAAACACGGAAGCGCTGATGGCACACCGCTGCCGCCGCTGTGCACACCGCCGCCGCTTCCGGGTTGTTTCGCGACACACTAAACTGTGTTGCGACATACTAAAGTGTTGCGACACACAGTTTGGAAAGCTATGCCTTAAAGGGACACTAAGACCGGCCACCCCATTTCTAAATCACCAATTTGTATTTTTTTCTAAGTATATGTACCCCAAGAGAGGCTTTCTACAGTGAGGAGAAGCTGGTTCTCTTGGTGCTTAATGTTATTTTTGGGATTACTTTTTTTTTTTAATTTTTTTAAGTTTTGGATTTCGCTTTCCTTCCAATGAAAATTCCAAAGATTGAGAGTAAACAATTGTCTTCCTGTTATTATTTTTGTACTAAATTTGAAGATATTAGCATTTTACTACACGTTGAATCGGCTGTTTTGAACTTTCAGTTTTCTGCTTCTACTTTCCCTGGGGAACTGTCTGCATATCTCACTTTCGCTTGTGTAAACACATTCAGGAATCCTTTCATATCTTCAACTTTTGCTGGTTAAGCTCCTAGGGGGCGCCATAATTTACTGCATGAGACACGGAGGATTTCAAACAGATTCTTTCTGACTTTCACCAGGATTTTAAACAAATTTCTTCTGACTTCTGTCAAACTTTTATGCAAGATATCCAGGACATTGTGGAAAATATGAGATCTAAAATGTGCCATCAGGTTGGGGGTGTGGTGGATGAAATTGAGGAATTTAAGAGCGATAGAAAGGTTTTTTTTAAGACTGAGATTGGGATTTTTATCAAGATGCTTGGATGAAGGTTGGATAATGGAGTTGGAGAAATCTAAGGGAGAGAGTGATCTGCAAGTAAAATCGATCTCCTGGTGGAATGCCATGAAAAGAACCTGGAATCTTTGAGGGGGGAAGTTGGGCTGTTTGACTCTTTCAAGAGGAAAGCTCTTTGCACATTGTAGGGATATGTAACTGCTTTGGTTTATTTTGAAGTGGGATAAGGGTTGAAGAATGTTCATCTGGTTTGCTTTAAGGATTTGATTGATGCTATTTGCCTTTAAAGATATGGAATTACTGTTTTGAATTGTCTTTGTTTTTGGGGTTTATTAAGATTGGGATTATTAAAATTGTACTATTAAGCATTTTTTAAAAGTATTTTTAAGTATTATTTTTAAGTATAAAAGGCTAAAAGATACGATGCCGGAAGATGAGCCCCTCAGGTCGGAAGGTGTCCAAAATGCTACTGGGGAAGAGCGGAGGGCAATTCTGAGTAGCTCCAGAAAGAGTGAAGCGGCTGGGCCAAAGCCGAAAGGACGCTCAGTTGTGGATGTGTCTGGAAGTGCAAGGAAAGTCCGATGCTGTAAAGAACAATATTGCATAGGAACCTGGAATGTAAGATCTATGAATCAAGGTAAGCTGGATGTGGTCAAACATGAGATGACAAGATTGAACATCAACATATTGGGAATCAGCGAACTAAAATGGACAGGAATGGGCAAATTTAATTCAGGTGACCATTATATATACTACTGTGGGCAAGAATCCCTTAGAAGAAATGGAGTAGCTCTCATAGTCAATAAAAGAGTGGGAAAGGCAGTACTGGGGTACAACCTCAAAAACGACAGAATGATCTCAGTTCGAATCCAAGGCAAACCATTCAACATCACAGTGATCCAAGTCTATGCCCCAACCACTGATGCTGAAGAAGCTGAAGTCGACCAGTTCTATGAAGACCTACAACACCTTCTAGAACTAACACCAAAAAAAATGTCCTTTTCATCATAGGGGACTGGAATGCTAAAGTAGGAAGTCAAGAAATAACCGGAATAACAGGCAAGTTCGGCCTTGGAGTACAAAATGAAGCAGGGCAAAGGCTAATAGAGTTTTGTCAAGAGAACACGCTGGTCATAGCAAACACTCTTTTCCAACAACACAAGAGACGACTCTACACATGGACATCACCAGATGGTCAATACTGAAATCAGATTGATTATATACTTTGCAGCCAAAGATGGAGAAGCTCTATACAATCAGCAAAAACAAGACCTGGACCTGACTGTGGCTCAGATCATGAGCATCTTATCGCAAAATTTAGGCTTAAATTGAAGACCATAGGGGAAACCACTAGACCAATCAGGTATGACCTAAATCATATCCCTTATGAATATACAGTGGAGGTGAGGAATAGATTTAAAGGATTAGATCTGGTAGACAGAGTGCCTGAAGAACTATGGATGGAGGTTCATAACATTGTACAGGAGGCAGCAACTAAAACCATCCCAAAGAAAAAGAAATGCAAGAAAGCAAAGTGGCTGACTGATGAGGCTTTACAAATAGCTGAGGAAAGAAGGGAAGCAAAAGGCAAGGGAGAAAGGGAAAGATATAACCAACTGAATGCAGATTTCCAGAGAATAGCAAGGAGAGATAAGAAAGCCTTCTTAAATGAACAATGCAAAGAAATCGAGGAAAACAATAGAATGGGGAAGACTAGAGATCTCTTCAAGAAAATCGGATATATCAAGGGAAGGTTTTGTGCAAAGATGGGCATGATAAAGGACAAAAAAAGGCAGGGACCTAACAGAAGCAGAAGAGATTAAGAAGAGGTGGCAAGAATACACAGAAGAACTATACAAGAAAGATCTTAATATCCCTGATAAATACGATGGTGTGGTCACTGACCTTGAGCTGGACATCCTAGAGAGTGAAGTCAAGTAGGCCTTAGGAAGCATTACTAACAACAAAGCTAGCGGAGAAGACAGTATCCCAGCTGAGCTATTTAAAATCCTAAAAGATGATGCTGTTAAAGTGCTGCACTCAATATGCCAACAAATTTGGAAAACTCAACAGTGGCCACAGGATTGGAAAAGGTCAGTTTACGTTCCAATTCCAAAGAAAGGCAATGCCAAAGAATGTTCAAACTACTGTACAATTGCGCTCATTTCACATGCTAGCAAGGTTATGCTCAAAATCCTACAAGCTAGGCTTCAGCAGTATGTGAACCGAGAACTACCAGAAGTGCAAGCTGGGTTTTGAAGAGGCAGAGGAAGTAGAGATCAGATTGCCAACATTCGCTGGATCAAGGAAAAAGCAAGAGAGTTCCAGAAAAACATCTGCTTCTGCTTCATTGACTACGCTAAAGCCTTTGATTGTGTGGATCACAACAAACTGTGGCAAAGTCTTGAAGAGATGGGAGTACCAGACCACCTTACCTGTCTCCTGAGAAACCTGTATGCGGGTCAAGAAGCAAGTTAGAACCGGACATGGAACAACCGATTGGTTCAAAATTGGGAAAGGAGTACGACAAGGCTGTATATTATCACCCTGCTTATTTAACTTATATGCAGAGTACATCATGAGAAATGCCGGGCTGGATGAATCACAAGCCAGAGTTAAGATTGCCGGGAGAAATATCAACAACCTCAGATATGCAGACGATACCACCCTAATGGCAGAAAGTGAAGAGGAACTAAAGAGCCTCTTGATGAGGGTGAAAGAGGAGAGTGCAAAAGCTGGCTTGAAACTCAATATTAAAAAAACCCAGATCATGGCATCTGGTCCCATCACTTCCTGGCAAATAGAAGGGGAAGGAATGGAAGCAGTGACAGATTTTATTTTCTTGGGCTCCAAGATCACCGCAGACGGTGACTGCAGCCATGAAATTAAAAGACGCTTGCTCCTTGGGAGGAAAGCTATGGCAAACCTAGACAGCATATTAAAAAGCAGAGACATCACCTTGCCGACAAAGGTCCGTATAGTTAAAGCTATGTTTTTTCCAGTAGTAATGTATGGCTGTGAGAGTTGGACCGTAAGGAAGGTTGAGCACCGAAGAATTGATGCTTTCGAAGTGTGGTGCTGGAGAAGACTCTTGAGAGTCCCTTGGACTGCAAGGAGGTCAAACCAGTCAATCCTAAAGGAAATCAACCCTGACTGCTCATTGGAAGGACAGATGCTGAAGCTGAAGCTCAAATACTTTGGCCACCTAATGCGAAGAGAGGACTCACTGGAAAAGACCCTGATGCTGGGAAAGACTGAAGGCAAAAGGAGAAGGGGACGGCAGAGGATGAGATGGTTAGATAGCATCACCGATGTAATGAACATGAATTTGAGTAAACTCCGAGAGACAGTGGAGGACAGGAAGGCCTGGCGTGCTATGGTCTATGAGGTCACGAAGAGTCGGACACGACTAAACGACTGAACAACAACAATAGTAGACAGAAATGTATAGAATAGTGGTAAGAAGGGAATAATTAAATATTTTTATCTTTTGGAGGGGAGAAAGATGTTTAGGAGGTTTATATGAACTTTTTTTCTTTATTTTAATATAAGGGGGAGGACTAACTGTACTTAGTGATTTTTTTTATGTGTTAAAGTGGAATGACTTATAGAAATAATGTGGTGTTTTGGTTTAATATAAAGTAAGAGATTATGGAAAATTTTTGTATATCTTTGCTGTTAAAAGTTGGAAGCCACATCTTTTTGTAAATTTGAAAAAAAAATTCTCTTCTGTTTCCGCACTTTTTTAGTTTTTTTTCTTTCTTTGTAGTTTTTTGGATTTTTTGTAGTTTTTATTCTTCTCTTGAAACCTAATAAAATTTACTATAAAAAAACACTTAATAATTATTAACATCTGATAACCTCTGCATTGGTGATAATAATCCACTTAGCCATGGACAGTTTGGAGAGGAATATGTTAGTTATTATATGAATTTAGTTTGTCTGTGTAGCAGATATATACTATTGTTTGATACTGTTTCAATATTATATGCAGAAATCAAACCTGAGTAAGGCTTTCCATCAGGTTCAAATTCTTTTAGAAATTTACAGGGATACATTGCAGTTCCAAAGGCACATATTATTGTCAAAGTTTGTGAAGAGCTGAAAAATTTTGCCCTGTTGCCAATAAAAGCTTTGTTATGTTATTGTAAAGATCTTTTCAGAACTGTATCTTTTTCTTTGGACAGTAGGAAGAAGTATATACTTTTGGAAGAATGATGACCTCACGTAGCAGTTTCATGTAAATGTTAAAAGGAGCGAGGAGAGAGAAAAATTCAAATATATACTTCCCATTTGCACTAATAATGATGATCTGCTCTACAGAATTGTATTTGAGAGAATTTTAAACCTCCTAAAACACTATACAAATGCTAAGTTTTTGTTATTTTAGGGTATTTTAGAACGCCTAGATGCTGGAGAAATTGTGATTGGTGATGGAGGATTTGTCATTGCTCTTGAAAAGAGAGGTTACGTAAAAGCTGGACCTTGGACTCCTGAAGCTACAGTAGAACACCCAGAAGCTGGTAAACTTTGATTCTTTGTTTGTTTATCAAATCAAATATTGTGTGTTGGATAGTTATCCAGTTGTAAAATAAACAAATTGCTCCAATCCAGTAAAATTAGTTATTATTAAAGCTTCTAATTTAATTTGCTAAGGAGTTAACCACATTCATCTTAATTTCTTTCAGTGACTCAGTCATAATTAGTTAGGTAGACACCGTTGGGCACATTTTGTGTGTACTACTGAAAATAGTTCTATCAGTCCCATATTCTGTATTTACTCTTCTGATTTATACCTATCTTTATTGTGTGGTGATGGTTTAAACAAAAGAATGGCTTTATTGTTAAATGTGCAGTCTTCCAGATTTTTATGTTTTCCCAGTTTCAAAAATACTTGTTTCAAAAATACAATCTTGTTTAAACTAGTCTATAGCAGTGTTTCTTAAACTTTTTGCTCTCAGGACCTCTTCCCACTTTTAAAAATTATTGAGAACCCCAAAAGAGCTTTTGTTTGTATGGGTTATATTTATCAATATTTACCATGTTAAAAATTAAAATTGATGCATTCGTAGAATATTTGTTTATTGAATCATGTAAAAATAACAATATTAAACCCATTAGATATTAACATAAATAAAATATTTTTCATGAAAAAAACCCTGTATTTTTTAACAAATAAAAAATAATGAGAAGAGTGACATTTTTTTTACATTTTTGCCAATATCTTCAATATCTGGCAAACAATTTTGATTTCATGGACCCCATGAGAGGGTCTTGGGGGACCTCCAGGGGTCCTCGCACCACACTTTAAGAAACATACAGTAGTCTATAACATTTAAACACAATATCATCGCTCCCTCCTCCCGTCTCAACACGGCATCCTGGATTATAAAGAGAAGAAAGGGAAGGAAGGGGGGGGGATAGGTTGTTATACCACCACCACCACAAGTTACTTGAATCCAGTGGTTTCTTTTTGTTGTTCAGTCGTTTAGTCGTGTCTGACTCTTCGTGACCTCATGGACCATAGCACGCCAGGCCTTCCTGTCCTCCACTGTCTCCCGGAGTTTACTCAAATTCATGTTCGTTACATCGGTGATGCTATCTAACTATTTCTTAGGTACCCTCTATGCCAGAGCTTTCCAAACTGTGTGTCGCCATACAACCCGGAAGCGCTGATCATCATCAGCGCTTCCGGGTTTTCCCGCGGCGACACACCGACTGCAGTGCGCAAAACCCGAAAGCAGCAGCAGCAGCGCTTCCGGGTTTTTGCGCGCTGCCGCACTTCCGGGTTTTCCCGCGGCGACACACCAACGCCGGTTGGTGTGTCGCCGCGGGAAAAACTTTGGAAAGCCCTGCTCTATGCTGTCAGAAGTTACATATTTCAGTAATTTTCAACAACCCTGCATCCAAAATCATTTGGCAAATTATTCCTCTTCCCTTTAAGAACATCCAAAGCGTTCTGCTGGATCACGTCAAAGGCCCACGAAGCCTAACTTTTGGTGCCACGCGGTGGCCAAGCAGGAGGCTGATAAGCGTGGGTAGGCAGGTGATACTCTCTTCCACTGTTGCTTCATTTCAACTGAGTTTTAAGATATGTATGTCTGGAGATAGTAAATCAAGACCAGTAGCTATTGATAGCCAGAGGCAAAACTCTCCCTGCCATGGCTTGAACTGAAATCCAGGGTGGCACCACTACTTTTGCCATTAATTTTGTTCCCTGTATTTTACTCAGACTCACTGAAAGTAAAACAGAGTTTTTAAAAAGTAATACACATGTGAGTGGGATGCACTGAGAAAAGCTCATAAATTAATCAGATATGGATTACTCTCAATAATAAAACAGGTGGGTTTTTAACTATTTAAACGGGTCAAGATTTGAGGAGGACTGAGTGTGTGTATGTGTGAGAGAAACAGAGCAGTAATGTCAGCAGCAACATCAGATCATCAGAACTGAAAAGGAAATCAAACATTTTAGTTGAACAGTATGCTGTATTCTTGACTTTGCGTGGTGTGAAATATGTGCTGCCCTAATCTTGTTGTGAAATTAAGGAAAATATTCTGGAAACCCATTTTTTGGAATTAAGAACGTTTTACTTAACTCAGTAGATCCTGCTTCCTAAATACCACCTTTACTGAAATTCTATTTATGCGTGCAATAGTGCCCCCTCCCCCCCGTTTCAAAAAGTATGCAATCAGTGCAGTAGTGATGTTGCTAGCTGAAATTAGATACTGTCTTGAAAGTCAGTTATAATAACAAAGATACTGCATAGAAAACTCTTAACTGAAACAGAGTTAGTGGATACAGGACACGATGCCTCATTTTTATAATGTCATAGTGGAGGCCAGGCCTGCATAACATACAGCCTGTGGGCTGCATGTAGCCCACCCAGCAGCCTTGTGCAGACCACTGGCGTTTCCTGGAAAATAACCAGTCCGCTGCTGCCAAACATCGCTGCCACCAGGAAGGATATGCTGTTGCTGCTTAGGTTTCCGCAGTCACTTCTGCCCCAAAAGACACGCTGCCTCACCGACACTGCCAGCTCCACTGCTGCCAACACGCTGTTAGCTGCCAAACAGCTGACTGGCACACCAGCTATTCCTTTGTAGCCTGCAATTATTTTTAAGGTATTAATCTGGCCCTTTCCCTTCTATGAGTTGTGCGGGCCTTGTGGAAGCTTTTAATTAGATGATATCATTTTAACCCTGTGTATGTAGAAGTTTTCCTAGTTGATGTAAATCACCATTATTACTATTTTACAAGCAGGGAAAAGAAAGTTAGAAACAGTGTTAGATCTGTGTTTGCCCGAATCAACATCTGTGAGGTGAGCCTGGAGTTCCTCCTAATTTAAATGTCTTGTTTACCTGTGTGGATCTACATGTGGAATAATTTAATAATAATTCTTCATGTTCCATTTACAAGCTAAGGTGTGCAGGATTTCTAAGAGCTAAAGTAACAGTTTTTCTAAACAAATCAGTTACGGTTTTTAAACAGTAATGTTGAGTCTCATTTAAAAACATTAAATCAAGATACTTTGGACACAAAATGGGACATGGAATCATAAAGAGACAATATGTTTGTTAAAATATGTTGCTGCCACAGTGCTAACAGTACATTTAACTCTTTATTTTGCTTAAACATTTTATAGTTCGTCAGCTTCATCGAGAATTCCTCAGGGCTGGATCAAATGTTTTACAGACACTCACCTTTTATGCCAGTGATGATAAATTAGAGAACAGAGGAAACTATGCAGCTGATAAATTTTCTGTAAGTAGTTTCAACCACTTTTTATTAGTAGTTTTGACAAGTAAGCAGAGTTTAAAAATCTGTGTATTTAATCTTCATACCTTTTTTTGTAGTTGTGGTTTAAGCAAAAGTATAGCTTCCTTGTTAAATTTGCAGTACTCCAGATTTTTACATTTTCCCAGTTTCAGGAATATTTTAACATTAGGAGTTAAAGTACAAGTACCTTAAAAGAACAAATGTTTGGTGCAACATTTTATATACAGTATACTGAGATGAGTCTATAAAAAGTGCTTAATTCTTCTCTACTTGTTTTATAGTGCCAAACATGGAGTACAAACTTCAAACATTCTTGCCTCAAAATCATTTTAGAAACAATATTATAAATATGTATGTATGTAATACCTAGTATGAGTTTCCTAACTTCAATGATAGTCCATTTATATTTCACTTAAAGATGCTTGTATAGTAATTGCTGGACATTGGCATGCAAAACTTTAGTTTTTACGTATTACAGACTCAAATAATTTTCACATAAAATAGTCTTCCTTCATTTTTATGTTAATTGCAATAAGCATACTGAAATTATACCTAACAATTATTGTGACTTATGGGGAAATTAATTTAAGGAAGAACTAAGAGGACAGGCCAGGTCAATCTAAAATATAACAGCTCTTGTCATCAATGATCTAATTGTGAATGAAGGAGCTAGTGTGGTGCATATAAGAAAGATCTGGGTGAGTGAACTGGGAGGAGCTAGCCTCTCCCACTTGTGCCTACCTGGGTACTCTCTTCATCAGTATAAACTTGAGGATTGGGAAGGGAGAGTTGCTCTAGTCTATAAGGATTCCATCATCTTCTCCAGGTTTCCTGTTCAGTTGAGTATCAGTCTTGACAACCCTGGGGCTGTCCCAACGTCTGTACCTTGTATTGGGCAATTGGGACAGATTGAGGATTCTGTTGGTGCACCATGTACCCCTTTGCCTATCAGTCTCCCAGTCTGGGCTGATTGACTTGATCTCGGACCTCCAGATCTCTCATCTTGGGGGACTTCTTCTGGAGCAGCACTTCATGGCTGCCATGACAACCCTGCGGCTGTCCCAATATGTCATTGGCCCAAAACATATTGGAGGCCATACTTTAGATGTGGTTTTGTGGAGTCCTTGCTGCTCTCTGAGCCTTGTTGTTTTCTTGCAGACATTTATTGCCAGACTAGGCAACATCTTCAGTGCACTGAAGATGTTGCCTAGTCTGGCAATGAAACATCTGCAAGAAAACAGCAAGGCTCAGAGAGCACCAAGGACTCCACAGTTCAACCCTGAGCTACAAATATTCTCTTAGATGTGGTTTTCTCAGCTGATCAGGAGGAAGGTGATCTGAATGTGGGAAACCTAATAGTCATCCCCCTGTCATTGTCAGATAATTTCCTGGTGAAGTTTACACTGTCAGGGGTTTTCCCCTTCTGTAAGTTTGAGGGATCTATTAAGTTGATCTGCCCTCAGAGACTAATAAATTCTTCTAGATTCCAGAGGGATCTGGGGGCATTTCCTATTCGTATGGCTGCTGTTTTTGTCATTGCCCTGATTGCTCTGTGGAATACTGAGTTGTCCTGGGTGGTTGACACGGTTGCTTCTAAGCACCTTCTCCCTGCCCGCAGAGCCCAAGCAGCACCTTGGTATACATCTGAGCTGAGGGCAAGTGAGGTGGTGGCTAAAATGCAAGTGGAGTAAAACTCGTGCTGAACGCGATCAAACACAGTTTAGAGCCCATTACTGGGTGAGGTGAGGTAAGGTTGACAAAGAAATGTTCCTTTTCTGTCTCCATTGTGCCATCTCAGTATCATCCAACCAAGCTTTTTTGAATGGTAGAGGCCTGTTGCAACCTAGCTCAAAGAAAGAGGTGCTGTAGGTCGGTAGCCCATTGTGAGAAATTTGCAAGATGCTTTGAAGATAAGGCTGTTCACATTCACCATGAGTCTCTGCAGTTAATGGAACTCCAGAAGTGGAAGTGTCCAGAGCACCCTCCTGTCCTGTTTTATTGGATGGGTTTCAGTTGTTGAGGCCTGAGGAGGTAGACAAGATACTTGGATGTATGCAGTCTAGCACTTGTGTGCTCAACCCTTGCCCTTCTTGGCTTACTAAACCTAGTAGGGAGGGGCAGTCTGGCTGGGTCCAGGAAGTTGTAAATGCCTCATTGAGAGAGGGAGTTGTTCTGGCCTCTTTAAAAGAGGCAGTGATCAGGCTACTTCTGAAGAAACCAAATCTGGGCCCAGATGATGAAAACAGCTTTAGGCCAGTGGCCAATATTCTCTTCCTTGGCAAGGTGCTTGAGTTGGTGATGGCTAATCAGCTCCAAGCTCTCTAGGATGCAACTGATTTTCTACATCCATTTCAATCTATTTTCTGGCCTGGCTATGGAAAGAAACTGCCTTGGTTGTCCTGTGGGATGACCTGTGCCAGGAAAAAGATGGGAGGTGGGACCATGTTGGTTGTCCTAGACCTTTCAGTGACTTTCGAGACCGCTGATCATGGTATCCTCCCGGACAAGCTGTCAGAGTTGGGATGTGGAGCCACTGTACTACAGGGTTCCACTCCAACTTGGATGGCTATTTCCAGAAGGTGGTGCTGGGGGGGTTGCATTTCTGCCTCATGGGAGTTGGATTATGGAGTCCCTCGGGGCTCCATTTTATCCCCTATGCTCTTTAACATCTACATGAAACTGCTGGGAGATGACATCAGAGGATGTGGGCTTAAATGCCATCAATATACAGATGACACCCAGCTCTACCTTTCCTTTTCATCTATCACTGGTGAAGTGGTTGGTGTTCTGAACCAGTATTTGGACATAGTAATGGACTGGATGAGGGCCAATAAACTGAAACTCAATCCAGATAGGATGGAGATACTATTTGTAGGTGGTGCATCTGTCCAGCTGAGTGGTGCCCTGCTTGTCTTGGAGGGCCCCACACTTGCCCTGAAGGAACAGGTTCACAGTTTGGGGGTGCTTTTAGATCCATCACTGGTATTAGAAGCCCAGGTGGCCTTGGTGGCATGGAGCACCTTTTATCAACTGAGACCTTACCTGGACAGACAGAGCTTCACAACAGTTATTCATGCTGTGGTAATTTCCCATTGGACTGTTGCAATGCTTTGTATGTGGGGCTGCCTTTGAAAACAGTCTGGAAACTTCAGATAGTTCGAAATAGAGCAGCTAGACTGCTCACTGAGGCTTAGCAATACAAACATATTATGTAAGCTCTTCGTCATCTATACTAGCTGCTGATCTATTTCTGGATCTAATTCAGAGTGCTGGTTTTAACCTTTAAGCAGCTTAAGACCAGATTACCTGAAAGAGTACCTTCTCTTTTACATAATACCTAGACCTTAAAATCAAATAAGCTCTCCTCCAGGTCCCCTCACCGAAAGTAGTAAGGTGGTCTCTTACAACGGGGAGAGCTTTTTCTCTTCGATTGGTAGCTTTTTCTGTGTTGGCACTCCATTTATGGAACTCCCTCCCCAGAGAGGCTTGACTGGTACCACACTAACGTCATTTTGGCACCTTTCTGTTTTCCAAAGGTTTTGAATTGGCTGTTAATTATACTGTATTTTAATTCATATTGTTATAGATGTTGAATTGAGTGCTTTGCAGCTACCTCGTTTATATGCTGTTTTTATTTTGCATGTTACTGTAAATATTTTTATTTAGATTGTATTTTTTAGTGTTTTATTATAAACTACCCAGATAGCTTCAGCTATTGGGCAGATTAAATTTTTAATTGATTGATTGATTAAATGTATGATACATTTACTCCCTGCAAAGTTGCAGGCAACAAAACATTATAAAATTAAAATTTATTTAACTTATATGAATGGTCCAAAATTCTCAAGATCTCAAGAAAGAAAAGGGCATTTCAGCCATGTTCTCTACTTTTTTTTTTAATACTGTCTCCTATTCAAGTAGAGGCTTATTGATCTCTGACATTGGGGTCACTGATGAAAGGAACACTCATTGAAACTGGGGCATATAATGAGATCCAGGTATGTCTGAACACATGCTGATCTGCCATCCTGGGCTCAAGCTCCTTACCCCAAAATGGGATATTAATACTACCTACATTAAATTGGTCGGAGTCATCTTCTCTCTTAATAAGGCTTTCACAAACTCTGTATCCATTTGATCAGTTTTCCTTGGTTAGATATTATTAATCAGGCTGGGCAAAGGTCAAGCGTAAAGGGGTAGGCTGCACTTCTCCAATACCGTATATATTTTCATAGGCTACAGAAACTGATTGAAGTGTTGCTACATTCTCATGGATAAATCAAAAGCATTCTCATGCCAGTTAAGAACTGACAGCAGTTGCTTGCTTTGTGGAATTGCTGATTGATAAAATGTACAACACCTTAACTGTATAATATATGCAACTTTTATTTTTTTCTTACAATATTTTGTATATTATTTAATACCCTGCTGGTGTTTTGAAGAGTCCTGAAGACCTGGCTCTTTACCCAGGCCTTTGGTGACGGTAACTGAAGCCTCCTTTTAACCTAGGTTGTTGTCTTTTGTATCCAGCCGGTTTGTTATTCTGCCATCTCTACCCTTTTTTTATTCTTGTTGTTTTTATTGCCTTGTTTTCATGTTTTAAATCATTTGTAAACCGCCCAGAGTCACTGGGAGTCAGGTGGCATATAAATAATAATAATAATAATAATAATAATAATAATAATAATAATTAAAAAGTTAGCACTTCAACTTTTCATACCATTAGGGCCAGAGAATAAATGAAGCTGCTTGTGACATTGCAAAAGAAGTTGCTCAAGAAGGAGATGCTTTGGTGGCTGGAGGCGTTAGTCAGACACCTTCATACTTAAGCAGCAAGAGTGAAGCTGAAGTGAAAGCAATCTTTCGAAAGCAGTTGGAAGTTTTTATCAAAAAAGGGATGGACTTCTTAATTGCAGAGGTAAATGAATCCACTGACAAATGATAAGTATTGCCTATCTGAGGACAAAGGCTTTGTTGCTTTATAATGGAAATATCAATGATTTGGAGCATCAAGATCTGTTACCATCTGTATTTTATTTTTATTTTTAATGATGGAAGGAGGACAGAAGAGGTAAATGAGATTGCAGTGAGGAAGAGGCTTGGAAAAGCTTCACTGCACAAGGAGGCTTTAAATTGTACAAAGTCTGTGTATAGCTCCTAGTTGGATTGTATTTGCATCCTTCAAATTTTAAGACCTTTCTCAATATATGATACGCACACACAGAGTGAGTTAAATATATGCATATTTGTATCCTTCCTTTGGCATAGTAACACAGGCCCCAAACTAAAGTAAGCATTGAGTCCGTGTGTTAATTTTGTGGTTAGAAACCAGTATAATCAACAGCTGTTATTTGCATTAAGTTAAAAAAAATCACTAAAACTAATTCTAAGATTTAAAGTAAGTCACTGTGTGGTTAAAGGTACCTTTGGTAGTGAATGTTTGGAGCAATCCTTTAGAAACGGCCTGCTTCTTATTTTTGCCTTGATATATTGCATTTTTACAGTAAAAGCAAACAAATGCTCCTGAACTTATTTTCACTTTACTTCTTTTTAATTTAATTTTCCTTTCATTGTTATTGTTGTTGCTAGTATTTTGAACATGTTGAAGAAGCTGTGTGGGCAGTTGAAACTTTAAAGGAATCTGGGTTGCCAGTTGCAGTTACTCTGTGCATCGGCCCAGAAGGAGACATGGATGGTATACCACCAGGAGAATGTGCTGTTCGACTTGTTAATGCTGGTAAGATGTCATTATCTTCATTATCAACTTTGATTCAAGCTTGACTCCTGGCAGTTTCACGGACATGTCCATGTAATTTTCTTGGCAATAATATAGAAGTGACTTGCTGTTGCCTTCTTCTGGGATGCTTTTTCCACTTCCCAGGGTAGCCTACAGTTCTGATGTTCCCATCCAAGTACCAATCAAGCCTGGCCCTGCTTAGTTTATGAAGCCAGATAAAGTCATACCAAGTGGTGCCATCAACTGAGTTGATGGTAATGGTGATAATGAATTCATGCCAAAAAATAAACCTTTGAGTATTTTCATACAAAACATTAGGCCCAAAATAACCGGACAAAGTTATGGTTTAGTGTACGGGTCCCCAACCTTTTTGGGTCAATGGGCATATTTGAAATTTTAAGAGCAGGTCATGGGTTTTCACACAAAATGGCGACCACAGAGAGTTTGGCCATTCAAGAAATGGCTGCCAGGGTTGGCATGGCATTCATAAAACATTTCTCAGCTGAGATTGCTCCCCCAACACACCTTCTAGCTCTTTAAGACATTGTGCACCATTATCTAAGACCACTGTATTCCGTTCTACATTAGTGTTAGGAGGGGGGCAGGTAGGCACATTCTAAATGAAGCACTTTTTATTTTCTGCATGTTATACAAGTTGATTTGGGAGACATTTCTGAAAATAAAATTATACTGGAGGATAGAGCTTTGCTTTGCAGTGTGATGACTACCCAATAAGTATTTTTAGTAAGAGGATTTTTTAGAAATGTCAGATTTTACATAATATCAAAAGAGGTGTGTATGCTGGGCATTATCTTTAAAAATCTTGACCCTGAAAAGTATAAAAGAAATGTTCTTTCTTGCTCCTTAGGGGCTTCCATTGTTGGAGTAAACTGCCACTTTGATCCAGCTATTTGTCTCAAAACTATTAAACTCATGAAGGAAGGTTTGGCAGCTGCTAAACTAAAAGCACATCTGATGTCACAGCCACTTGCTTTTCATACTCCTGACTGTGGGAAGCAGGGTTTTATTGATCTACCAGAATTTCCTTTTGGTAAGATTTCACTGCTCTTTTCTTTGTAGTTATCAAGGTGAAAGAAAAATAGCGCAAAAACATTAAGATCACATACATGCTGGGATTAAATTGCATATCACTTAAATTTATTTTAGAGAAGACTTGCGTATGGTTGATCAGAAACTGAATCTATAGTGTCTTGCTTAAAATGTGGGTAAAGGTAGTTTATATTGGTTAACTTAAACCAAAATGGGAATTTTTTCAAGGGTAACAGTAAGGTGCAAGGGTGTATAATTCAGATTAGATTGTGATGATTTCTTCACAAATATTTTAACTAGAGCTGGCATAGTTAAATTAAAAAATGTTTGTTTTCCTTTTAAATAATTGAAGTGTTATATACTGAAATACAAACTGTAAACTGGGCTCCAGTTTTTTTCTTTTACAAAATGTGATGCAAAAAGTTGCAATCCATAGATTCTGTGGTTTTCCCCATAAAGAGAGTATAGGCAATTCTAACTGGAAAAACTACTGAATAGGAGAAGGTGAAGATGCTGTTCACTCAGGGATGTGTACTCAGCTGATGTATATTTTTAGGTGTTCAGTTATTGGAATTGAAATCCAAAACATCCATACGTGGGAAGGCTATTAATTGGGTTAAATGCAACAGGGCAGACCCAGTTTTAAAAAAATTAGCTTAAGAGTGATGGAAACAAAAGACTCTGTGAAATGCAGACTGACTGGAGCACAGTATTTATTTCTTCTAAATAACGGAGAAAAGGTTCATCGTGGGGAAACATTTCAGAATCAGGAAGTCTTCCTTGGTTCCAGGCCTCTTTGGTGGTATCAGTGGGGGATGTAGGGACAAATGAAAGCTCTAGGACTCCCCAGAGCTACAGTGAGGGAAATAGGGAAAATTGGAAGGCTCCAGTAGACCCCAAATTCAAGGATGCTTCCCTGAATCTCATACTTAGCTATCTGGCCAAAAAAAACAACAACCCCAAAATTTAAAAAAACCCAAAGAAGGAAGACAAGTAGGTGAAGGAAGCAAATCTAGCAAGCAAAAATTGCTCTTTGTTGTATCTTTTTGAAAGATTTTGACTGCAAGGATTTATTCCTGATATAGACACAGATCCAGGTTAGTCCTCTTTGACAGCATTGGCACTATCAAGTGATTTCTGGCATAGTGCTTTAATTTTCAAGACCTTGGCCTATTCCAACAGATGCAAGCGAGATGGTTGTCTACAGAAGGAGTAAGGTTCAGTGTAAAGCGTTTTCTATCTTTGGATTTCTCATACTTCTCCATAAGATGAGAGTAACAGCTGCTCCTTGTGAACACCCTGAAAGAGGACAACAAATACATGCTATATCTGGTTCTGGTCCTCCAAGGCTTTACTTAATTCACCTTCCCGAGACATGTTTTAAAATAAAAATGCAAGTAATATAATTTAAATGATACTGAGGCTGAGCTATTTGAAACTTCTCCCCATACCTCTTCCGTTTTGAGATTGCAACTTTTTTCACTGCATTTTGTTATTTTTTAAAAAGATGCTGAGAACAAATTACATCTGAGTTGCATGTAATTCGAACTTGAGAGCCAGTGTGTCAAAGTGAATGGCGTTGGATCTGTCAACTGGAAGCAGAGTTTGGAAAGGTTTACCTCTGGCCCCATACTGCTGCTTGCTCAGGACGGGAGTAGGGAAAAAAGAGGGACTTTACATTGTTTGAACTTGCCCAAAGACAGAAAGCAGCTGAATTAGCTGTTTTCTCTTCCCACAACTCATCCATTTATCTTTTACATATTTTCTTGGGGAGGTTGGGCCTGTATTCAGTAAATAAATATAGGGATTTGGAAAAGAGTAAAAGAAAATCTATTTATTTATTTATTCAGATTTATCACTGCCCATCTCTACAGCAGTAGACTGGGCGGTTTACAGTAATATTATAAAAAAAATTAAAACCTGTACATCTAAAATACACTATAATAATAAATAGAAAAATCCAGAAGATGGTGAGATCTTAAAAGGAGGGTATTACTAAGCTAACCACCCCCAGGAGGAACTATTATTTCCTTCGTTCCAAGCAAGGCTGTTAAAAATGCTGTTAAATTGGGGAGGGGGACCTACCAGCAACAAACTCTGGAGAAACTGGAAGCCAACTGGAAAGGAAGGTCAGTTTGTAAACGGAGGACTACTCTTCCAAGGGTGATTTTAATTTTAAATAATTTTAAGGTTAGGTCAACCTTGCGGCAGGAGACTATTCCCAAAGATGGAGTCCCCTCATGCCAGTGCCTGGAAATTATTTAGAAGCTAAAATAGAGTGAATAAATGCATAATTATCTAACCTGGTTTGTGGAGGTTGAAGGAAACATCTTGAGGATAATGCTAAATTTTTATCAGATCTGTGCATAATACTAACTGAATATTACAGCAAATGTTTAAAAAATCATATTATTACAGCTTTGGAACCAAGAATTTTAACCAGATGGGATGTTCACAAATATGCAAGAGAAGCTTACAATTTAGGGATCAGATATATTGGAGGTTGCTGCGGATTTGAACCGTATCATATCAGAGCAATTGCTGAGGAGCTGGCCCCGGAAAGGGGTTTTTTACCCCGTGCATCTGAAAAACATGGTAGCTGGGGGAGCGATTTGAGTATGCATACTAAACCATGGGTTAGAGCAAGGTAAGTATACTTAATTTTGATGGTAAAATAATTCATTTAAAATAATTTATTTTAGAAATTTATAGTCTTGGCAGTTGATTTAAAAGTAGCATAATTTCATCATACAAAATCAAAATCCTGTATGCTAACAGTTTTGAAGAGGAAAATATACAGAACAAAGAGTCGAAGAGTGAAAAATCGACTACTTGTAAAGTAAAACAAATATACTATTTGAAGTAAAGGTCTTTAGCATGCTCCCGTTGTTTATGGTAAAGATGGTGACATTGAATGCAGTCAGAATATTGACTTCTTAATGTATATGCTAAGTAGTTTCCCTACAGAAGAACAGTTACTTTCATGTAACGTTATGACATTTGAAAACCGATTTACTAGTAAGTCTTCGTTGTTTAAGGGATCCTACTCCTTTCAAAGTGCAGAAAATCCTCAGGTTAATAGAAATAATCCACACAGATCTGTAATATATGATCAGAGCTCTTGAAATTTCAGTTCACTTCAGTATTGATTTAACTTTTTAGAGTCAAGAATATGTTTGCCTCAAGTTTATAGTGTTCAGTGTTTTCAGTTAGATGGGATTTCTAATACATGCATCCCAAAAACAAATATTCAGAATTTGTTTTTGGCCTGGTAGAGCTTAGGGCTACCACATCTGGACTGCAAAAATCCAGGCAGTCAATAGATATAAGCAAAGAATTCGTTCTCTCTCTGCTGCCATCCAGTGGTTGCCTGGAATTTTGCAGCTCAGTTATTGAAGCCCCAGTAGAGCCAGAACATACAGAATCATAGATTGATAGAAAGTAAGGTTTTGAAAAGGCCATGGAGGTCATTTGTTCCAACCACCTGCCATATCCTAGAACCCATTATTAAAGCATCCCTCACAGAAAGCTATCCAGCCTCTATTTAAATACTTCTAGCAAAAGAGAGTCCAGTATCTCATGATTCAGTCTGTTCCATTGTTGAACTGCCCAGCTGGGTGGCATATAAATTTTAATAATAATAACAACAACAACTCATTAGACAGTTCTTTGGATGTCCAATTAAAATTTGCTTCCTCGTAATTTAAATAATTGTTTTTGCTTTCGGTAACCGCACTGAACAAGTCCGGTCCATCTTCTCCCTGATGGCCTTTCAAAGACAGCTAAAACGTCTTCGCACGGTCTTTTCTTCTACAGGCTAAACATGCCCCCAAGAGTTCCTTTTCTTCCAGGCCGTTTACCTTTTGGTTGCTTTCCTCTGGACATGTTCCTCTTTGTTAATGTCCTTCATAAAATGTAATTCATAGAACTAACTATAGCCCATATCTTGTCATCTTCTCTGCTAGGATCTTACAGGAGACTTCATCAAATGTTTTGCGAAATAGAATGCACTATGTCTACTGCAGTCCCACGGTCATGATCAAAACTGGTCACGATCAAAGGAGGATGGTTTGGCATGATTTATTCTGCCAAGCAATGCATTATTTTCTACATGCTCACAGATTGCTTAATAATTTATTAATTATAACAACATAAATAATAGTTATTTCGGTCCTCTTTTTCACTCTTTAATC
Organism: Charina bottae; assembly: GCA_023362775.1. Classification (NCBI taxonomy): domain Eukaryota; kingdom Metazoa; phylum Chordata; class Lepidosauria; order Squamata; family Charinaidae; genus Charina; species Charina bottae. The sequence continues at coordinate 2,596,591 of JALMGJ010000012.1, forward strand.
CTCTGCCACTAAACCCATCCTCCATGATTTCTCACAGATCATACAGAAGGGTTCCAGGATGATATTCACAAGCTCCTTCAAGTCTCTTGGATGTAACTGTACTGGTCCTGGAGACTTAAACTCATTCATGGTAGCCAGGTGCTGCTAACTTTTGATTGCCTCTTCCTCCACGTGTTAATTGATCTGCTTAGGCCTATTTGAACACAGTTCCCCTTGAAGCAAAGTAGGAGTTGAGGAACTCTGCCTTTCCTTTGTCACCTGTTATGATCCTCCTTTCTTTACCAAGCAGTGGGCTTTCCCCCACCTTTCTTCATCCTCTTACTATTGAATTGGAGAAGAAGAAAAATTGTTTTTAGCTTCCCTTGCAAGCCTAAGTTCTTTTTGCACATTAACTTTTCTGACTTTTTTCCTGCAGGTATTAACTACTAGTTGGAATGTTTCCTTGGTTATTATGCTCATACATGCCCCTTTTAACTCTTAACTCAGTCAAGAGCTCACTGTGCATCCATAATGGTTTTCTAAGCTGTTTCCCATTTTTTTTAGTTTCTATAATGACGTCAGTCATGATGAAATATGTTAGAAACATGTCATTATTCCATTTCCTCATAGCCACTAACTGGCTTTGTTTGTTTGTTTTGTATTTAGGGCTAGAAAAGAATACTGGGAGAATGTGTTACCTGCTTCAGGTCGGCCATATTGTCCCTCACTGTCAAAACCAGATGATTGGGAAGTGACCAAGGGAGATCTGATACAGCAGAAAGAAGCAACAACTGAACAACAGCTGAAAGAGCTTTTCAAGAAACAGTCATTCAAATCCAAAATTGTATCTTAAATTAGCAGCAATTTTATATTGATTAAAAATTACAATCAATATTAAATGAGCAGAAGATACAGGCAAATGTATTTCATATTCATTAAAATATAACCTCAAACATTATCTACTTCCAATTTGTTTATATGCACACAGCAAAAGATTCCTCATCTTTGATCCTATTGAAATAATTTTATTAAATAGGACAGTCCAGCTGAAGGAAGACAGACATTCTGTAGCTAAGCTAGTAAAGTGTTTTCTAAGCCCTGCTGGCGCACGGCAATCAGAAACTCTACAAGGACAGTTTTTTTTCTCTTTTTCTTTCCTTTGGTTCCAATGTTGCAGTTTTGAGATTTCCATAGAAGCATGACACATTCATTCTGGTTTATTACGGTCACTGACCAGTACAAGATTCTACAAGGTATACTCATTGAACCTTACAATATGCACCATCTGATTTAAAATAGTTTTAAAATTATAAGTTAAATTACATTGTTCCAATTAAAAATTAAAATACATTCAGACCACAATGTGGATGAGCCCCTTAATCAAATTTAAATATGCTCTTAATATTAGTCATAACTAATATTCTATCAGATGTAAATGCTTATAAAAAGTAAAATATCATATATAAAATATGGTGTGAGAGATATATATATATATATCTTTTAAAATAATTAAAATCAACGAGTACATTACTACATTTTTCCTATCATAGTCTGGCGTATCTTTATAGCAGCTGCACAGAATTTGGCTACTTGCGCCGTAACAGTTGGATCTTCATCTATAAGTAACATTTGCATATACTCTATATCTTGCCTCCTAGGATATTTCTTGGTCAAGGGTAATATTAATTTACTCCTAAGCTCTTTATAAAAAGGACAACGGAGGAGCACGTGGTCTGTAGTTTCTATATCTCCATTATTACAACAGCACCACCTTGCAGCTTTTGGGATTTTTTTATATCTACCATCCAAGACTGCGGAAGGGAGTGCGTGGCTACGAGCTAGGGCAAAGGCTTTCCGATGGCTAGGGATTTCGAGTTCAGTAAGGTAGTTAGCAGAATTAACAATATATTTATTATACTCTGATGATAAGAATTGAGGGGCCTTCTCTAAGTCCGTTTGTCTCTCTATGTCCTTTATCCTTTGCTTCAAGGCCAATTTTGCCTGTTCATAATCCATCCTGAGAATTGAATCTGTAGAAAATCCTAGCTTGGCGAGACTAGATTTCAATATCCTTTAACCAAGAGGATTGGAAGTAATCTTGGAAAATGAGTGGTGCTAAACCTTGAGGATAATGCTTGAGTTTTAGCCAAAGATTCAGGGAAGCTAGGCGCACTCTTGCCTCAACTTTTATCATGCCCGCTTCCAATCGAAGGTAAGCGTTTGGAACACATTTGGGCATTTGAAATACTGCTCTAATAAATTTTGATTGCACTCTTTAATTAAAAAGTAGCGGGGCCAAAATACAGCCCTGTTTCACCCCCTTTTGTACCTTAAATCAGCTTGGAAAGGGACCCAACCCTATTGCATCTGACCTTCAAGGCTGTATCAGAGTATAAGGCCCGGATTAAATAGAGAAGTCTACTATCTATTGAGGCATGACACAGTCCTGCAGATTCTTGGCTACTCTGACATACCCCTGAAACACCCAGCTTTGGCCCCTGCTGCCAGTGTTCCACAGATGAGTCATGCTTGTGGAACCTTCAGCCGTGTAAATTCCACCATATAAACAGGCTTATTTCTTATTTGTACTTTAAGTCACATTGCATTCAGTTACATTTCCTTCCCAGTGCCCGGATGTAGGATTGAAGGCAAAGTATGAGTGCCTTTTAGCTTCGATATATTTTAGCTTCATCTGGGTTGCTAATACAATTTGGGAGGTCTTTCATGTGGAGCAATGTTTAACAAAATTAAAAGCGATTAATACTTTGTGATTTTTTCCCCCCTCTGGATAAGAATTTAAACGATATAATTTCATTACAATTATATGACTTTAAAATGTTCTGGAAAATGGAATACTTAAAATAAGCTGCATTGGTTTACAAGATGCTACTCAGTAAGCATCTACTACTCAGCAGCTACTGTAAATGTGTGTTCAAGAAAAATACCAAGCTACTAGGCACTTATAAAAGCAGGTATGTTTTCAGTCTCAGATCTTTTCAGTCAACCATCCTCTGACAATTAAACATCTGTTGCCCATCCAGGAAGACAAATAGGAAGACCTATTCCTACAAGAATTTTTTTTAAGCTTATTTGTTCACTTTACATCTAGGTGGAGCCATATTAATCTTTGCAGCTGTTCTCTCTCGGTTGGGCAGAGGATTCCTATACTGTATTCTGGGCAAATGTACAAATACATATTACAGATTTAGAAGATATGTTCTTAAAATTATGTGTTTATAGTTTAAGCAGTTCACTATTTTAAGATGGACAAATAAAATTAATGAAACAAAATTTATTGTCAGTTCTGCTCCCTCCTCATTAGCTTCTCTGCGCAAGAATAGTTAAGAACGTTTAGGTTTAATTAAAATAACCCCAGTGACATAATTAAAGTACTTGTTATTACACAGCATGGCTGGCTATTTTGTTAAGGCTGTTTATTCAGTAACTCAATTGAATCCAGTACTACAGAGAACAGTGCTACAATTCATAGCAACCTGAGAATTCTTTCAACTGAACTGCAGTATAACTGTAACAAGCAATAACAAACACATACACACACTATTCTTTACCCATGTTTAATAAGTGCAATATGATAGTTTTGTGAGAAAGGAAATGTTTTATTCCTCACTGTATATTGCAATTTTAGTGTTATGTCTCTCACCATTGGTTGTAATAATAACATTTGAATGTACCGATGTCATCTTATGTCCGTTACTTAATTTTCAAAAAAAGAACTTGAAACGCAAGTATAAATTACTGAAGCCCCTTTGGAACATTGGCCTTGAGATCAGGTCCAGAGGCTCAGGTAAGATTCCCATGGGTAACAGGGTAGCTGGTAAACAAGAAGGTACAAATCGAAGAAAATCCTCCTCCTCCTCCCAGCAGACAAAGGCCGCCCCACCGTCATTATGGACAGATCGCAATATATACAAAAGGCTAAAGAATTACTTGAGGACAAAGAAACATACACCCTAGTAAATGCCAATCCCATACAGAAACTGGACAACAAGGTAAAAAGAACTCTTAACGACCTCGCCAAGATAGGTCAAATAAAAGAACAGAGGTGGATGAAAAGCAGTGGACCCATCCTCCCACACTTCTACAGACGCCCCAAAATACACAAACCTGGCATACCGCTTTGGCCAATTGTATCGTTACCAGGGACTCCCACTTACAACATAGCTAAAGAGCTCACAAAAAAACGTAGGTATCTTACATAGGAGAGCGAATATTCTATCAACTCCCCACTACAGTGCCTCCAGAAAATCAAAGACGTAAAAATAGAAGATGAAATTATGGTGTCATTCAGTGTCATTGCACTCTTTACATCCATAGACCCAGCACTAGCGAAAGAATCCATGGCAGCTGTTCTACGAAACACACCCGGCCTAGTCAAATACACTAAGATAGAAATACCCAGAATCATGGACCTCATCGACCTCTGCCTCACTATCTACTTTCAGTTTGATGGACAAATCTTCCAACAAATCAAAGGAACACCCATGGGATCACCAATCTCAGGACTCATAGCAGAGATTGAAATGCAACGTCTAGAAAGGATAGCACTCCCACACATACAACCCAAAGTATGGATCCGGTATGTAGATGACACCTTTGTCATAATAAAAAAGGAACAACTGGAGGAAACGCATGAAACCATCAACAACATCTTCAATAGAATAAAATTCACAAGGGAAGAAGAAAACAACACACTACCCTTCTTGGACATCCTCATCAGTAGAGGAAATGATGGCATTCTAGAAACACAAAGTCTACCGGAAATCTACCCATACTAACCAAGTGCTCCATTACCAAAGCAACAAACCAACCTCTCACAAGAGAAGCTGTGTAAGAACATTATTCAGACGAGCACTAACGCACTGCAGCAACCCAGAACACCAGAAAAAGGAAACAGATCATCTATACAGCATCTTCCAGCAAAATGGATACCCACGCAACTTTATCAAAAAGTGCCTGACTACCCAACCCACAACAACACAACCAACAGAAGCAATGAAAAGGATAATACTGCTATACATCAGAAACATCTCAGAAACGACCAACAGACTGTTACAACCACATGGCATCACCATAGCACATAAACCCACCAAAACCCTTCAGAACATCTTAAGTAACCCAAAAGTCCCAGTAGCCCAAGAAGAAAAAACAGGAGTTATCTACAACATACAGTGTAAGGACTGTAGCAGCCACTATGTAGCACAGACCGGCAGAAGACTAGCAGAGTGCATCCACGAACACCAACTAGCAGTCAGAAGACAACGATGAAAACTCCTTAATCTCACAACACATGGACAGACTCAACCATACTTTCAACTGGGAAACGGGGGGCACCTTAAACCAAGCCAAATCCAAAAACACTAGAGAATTCCTGGAAGCTTGGCACTCAGACAAAGCACCCATCAACAGACACATAGAGGTAAACAACATTTACATACCATTCATAAGAGATAATAGAAAAGCCAGAAGACCAGAACACCACCTTGCCAGCAATCAACAACCAGATAGGCAAAGATTAACACCAAGATTACCACCAGAGGAGCAATCAAACAACACAATAGACCCTAATCAAGGAACTATTAACTCAGTCAATCAACCAAGCAGCAAACAACAGCCCAATCAAGGAACTCCTAAGGGGAGAACAACACCTCCACCAACACAAGCAGGACAAGCCATGGTATATAAACACAGAGCAAGTCCCACTCCTTTTTCGCACTGAAGATGTTGCCTAGTCTGGCAATGAAACATCTACAAGAAAACAAGGCTCAGAGAGCACCAAGGACTCTACAAACAAGGTTCCCCCAACTTATCCCAACAGCTCAACGTAACACACAAGCACTCATACCCCAGTATCTTACAAGCATAGGTCCTGGTCACACGCAAATTTTCTCTATAGCTCACACTTCTACCCTTCAAACTGCAACAAGGTTGTTGTAGAACCCAAAATCGCAAAGGGCAGTATTGTCACTCTCACCAACCAAATTTCATTACTATGCTCCAAGTCCACTTCTTCATCCACTATTAAACCATGGATAAAATAGTCATTACAGATGGGCTTATTGTTGCATATATTTTTTATGTCTGTAGAATATGTGGCTGAGTTTTTAAAAAGCCAGGCCTCAAACTTTTTTCCTGTGAGTTTCAAGAGGGAGCACATGTTCACCCCCACTCAGGAATGTTAATTTACCTTTAGGAGCCAGCCAGTCTGAGAGTTCTGACCAATCAGAATTAGCTGTTTGAGCTTTGCCCATATTGGGAATCTGTTGCCTAGGTGTTTTGGTCACATGCTAAATCCTGTCCATTCAGATGCTGGTCAAGTTAAGGTTTAAAATATAAATGCCTTTTGTCCTCTGCACTCTGCACTCTGCTAACTGCTCTTTTGTCTTTAAAATGTAAATTCTCAAGTCATGCCTTCTTTGGCTACAGAAGATTCAAGGTTTGTTCCTATGTTTTTTTGTTTTAAATAAAGCAACATTTTTACTACAAACTTATCTCTTGGTTTTTCCATAACTCTGATCACAAATTTTATAAAACAACAAAAGGTTATGGGCCCAGGAACTGCTTCTGTATCAGAGACAAAACTTATGGAAACATGAGAGAGGAAAGCTGACCTGTTTTAATCTGCATTTGAAGAGGCTTCTTTTGTTTTTTGAAACTTGCAGTTGCAAGAAGTTTCAATTGGAGGCGGAGTTTCAAGCCTCGTGCAAGCCTCGTGTTTGGATTACTACAACAGGGGAGAGAAGAAGCAATGGCAGCTGCTGCAGCTTCAAGTTTTCAAGGTATGCCCCTGGAAAAGCTTTCTAATACTAATTATTTGAACTGGTCTTTGAAAATGGAAAGTTTCTTGAGGAGAGAAAATTTATGGTCTGCAATTTCTGAACAAATTCCTCAGAATCCAGATCAAGCCTGGTTGAGGAAAGATGAGAAATGCAAAGCCTCCATTATTTTGGCTGTTCAGGATGATCAGCTTATACACGTGAGAGGCAAAGAAACTTCCAAAGACTTATGGGACTATTTACATGATTTATATGTGAAAACTAGTCCAGGCAGCAAGGTTATTTTAACCAAAAAACTATACAAGGCTCACTTGCCTGAGAATGGAAATTTGCCAGAGCATCTTAATAAGCTGCAAACCTATTTTGTGGAATTACAAGAGCGTGGGATGGAATTTACCCCCCTGATGAAAGCCTACATTATGCTGTCTTCGTTGAATGAGTCCTGGGACACTTTAATTTGCTCCATGGAGGGAATCCCAGAAGAAGATCTAACTCCATCGTTTGTGACTACCCGGCTGCTTGCTGAGTGGGAGAAAAGACAAGAAAAAGCTGCCTCCATTTCTACAATAAAGTCTTGTGGCCAGCAGAGGGAGCGGAAGAGCTCTGAATTCCAAGCTTCTGCATTATCCAGCCGGCGATGCTTTACCTGTGGATCCTCTTCTCATCTCCAAAAGAACTGTGTCCAGTTTAAGAAGACGACTTCTAAGAAAGAAGAAACTTCTAGAAAGAAGATTCTTCATGCAAAAGTTGTTGAGAACTCTGATAATAAAGATTTGTGGGTTCTTGACAGCGGAGCCAATTCTCATATATGTCACAATAAAGATTCCTTTCTGTCTTTGTCTAAAACTAACAAACAAAAAGTTTCCCTAGCAGATGGATCTGTATCCAAGATCGTGGGTGAAGGTGAGATCAATCTTCCATGTTTGGGGGAAACTGTTCAAAATGTTTTGTTTGTGCCTAATTTTCAAAGCAATCTCTTGTCTGTGGGGCAGTTAGTTGCCTCAGGTTATGTTATAACTTTTAAGAAAGAGGGTTGTGAAATTAGTAAGGGTGGCAAAGTGGTTGCAAAGTGTTTGCAGAAAGATTCTCTGTACATTGTACAAAATGCTGAAAAACAAATGGCTAAGGCTGTTTTTGAAAATAAGCCTTTACACGACCAATGCATCCATTTAATGCATAGGAGATATGCTCATGCTAATTTTAAGTACATTTCTCAAATGCCTAGTTATTCTGCTGATTTAAAATTGAAACCTTGTGCTACGTATCTGGATTGCTCAGTTTGCAAGGAGAATAAAACCACAAGAGCTCCTGTGAAGAAGTTTTCTGATAGGTCCACCTCTAGGCCTCTAGAGATCATTCATTCTGATGTAATAGGCCCCTTTTCTCCTAGTCTTGGGGGAGCAAGGTATATTTTGACCTTCATAGATGATTTTTCCAGGTACACATTCATTTATTTGTTGAAACACAAAGATGAGGTCTTTGATAAATTTAAGGCTTTTGTGGCTTGGGCGAATGGAAAATTCCCAAGGCCAGTGTCTGCTTTGCAATCAGATCGAGGTGGAGAGTATCTATCCTCAAAGTTTAAAAGCTTTTTGTTAGAAAAAGGGATAGAACACATTTTAGCTAACCCTTACACTCCAGAACAGAATTCTGTTGCAGAGAGAAAAGGCAGAACATTGCAGGAAGCAATGATGTGTTTGTTGAAGGATGCTAGTTTACCTTTTAGGTATTGGGGAGAAGCTGTTTCTACAGCGTGTTATGTGCAGAACAGGCTGTTTAGCAGTGCAATTCAGGATGTGCCTTTTCATTTGTTCTATGGTGTCAAGCCTAAAGTAAGCCACCTCCGAGTGTTTGGAAGCACAGCTTGGGTGCACATTCCCAAACAGCTGAGGCGCAAGGGGGCTTCCAGAACAAAGAAAGCAATCTTTGTAGGGTATGAACAAAGTCAGAGGAGCTACAGGTTCATACTGGATAATCAATTGATAATTAGTAAAAGTGCTTCTTTTGCTGAGCAGAATTGGGATAAAATAAACTCTAGTTCTTCAGTTGATTTATCCATGAGGGAGCAGCAAAGTCTTGCTGATGGTGATTTGCAGGAATCACCTAGTGAAGTCAATGAGCAGGAAGCTGACTTGTCTGGAAAGTCAGAGGTTTCTGAGGACAATGGTGGGAATCAGAGTGTAAGTCCTGTCCTACCTCGCAGGTCTGAAAGGATTAATAAGGGAGTTCCACCTGATCGTTATCAAGTAGATGTTGTGAAGGCTTTTCACATTCACACAGAGCCTGAGTCTCTAGAAGAAATTAAAGAAATGCCAGCTGAAATAGCTAAGTGTTGGCATGAAGCCATGCAGCAAGAGTTGGATTCCTTAAAGGAAAATAAAACTTGGAAATTAGTAAATTTGCCTCCTAATCAGAAGGTTTTAGGTTGTAGGTGGGTGTTCAAACTGAAAAAAGATTCTGATGGTAAAATTCAGAAGTACAAAGCAAGGTTGGTAGCAAAAGGTTTTGCTCAAAGAAAAAATGTGGACTATGACAAAACTTTTGCTCCAGTGACAAAAGCTGAATCTATCAGGTTGCTTTTAAAGGTTGCTGCCATGAAGAAACTGTCTGTTTATCACTATGATATTCAAACTGCTTTTCTGTATGGTGATTTGGAGGAAAAATTGTTTATGCAACAACCTCCTGGTTATGAAAAAGAAAAACATCTTGTGTGTGAGTTGCAGAAATCCATCTATGGATTGAAACAAGCCGCACGTTGTTGGAATATAAAGATGGATAATATTTTGCAAAAATTTGGGTTTCAGAAGGGAATTGCTGATCCTTGTGTGTATGTAAAAAATGATAAGCAAGGTGTAATGTACTTGTGCTTGTATGTTGATGATTTGTTGCTGCTCACATCATCTGATGAACAGAAGCATGCTTTTGAGGTTTGTATGAAAAACAATTTCACATTGAAATGTCTTGGAGCAGTCAACAATTACTTAGGATTAGAAATTCAGAGGGAAAAAGATGGCAGTTTTCTCATAAGTCAGAGTAGCAAAATCAAGAAACTGCTGGAGGATTTTAAAATGCAGGACTGCAAGTCTGTCTCCTCCCCCATGCTTCCCGAGTTTCTAAAAGAGGAGGGGGAGAAGGGGGATGGTGAGTTATCTGAAGGAGATAGTTTCAGATCAACCATTGGTAGTCTTCTTTACATTGCAAACAATAGCCATCCGGACATTTCTAACAGTGTGTCCATTTTGAGCAGGTTTGTGGAAAATCCCACATCTGCTGCAAAGTCTGGGTTAAAAAGGCTGTTTCGTTATTTACAAGGCACCAAAGATTTTTGCTTAAGGTTGTCTGCTACAGACACAGAAGAAAAGTTAGAATGCTGGTGTGATTCAGATTGGGCTGGAGATCTCAGTGATAGAAAGTCTACTTCTGGAAGTGTAATTCAATTTGCAAAGTCCACTATTGCATGGTTTTCCAGAAAGCAGACTGTAGTAGCCATCAGCACAGCTGAAGCCGAATTTTATGCTTTAGCACAACTGTGCAATGAGGTAATTTGGTTTACACAATTGTTGCAAGACATTGGAGTCATTTTAAGCCAGCCTGTAACAATTCATGAAGACAACCAAGCCTGTATCCATTTAGCTTTATCTGAAAGTTCCAGAAATCGCACAAAGCACATTGATGTGCGTTTTCATCTTGTTAAAGATTTTCTAGCCAAGAAAAAGGTTATTTTGAAATACTGTGATACTAAATTAATGTTGGCTGATATCTTAACCAAGCCTCTAGTTGCCAGTAGGCACAATGAGTTAATTACCAAGCTGGGTTTGCTTCCATATTCTTTCTAGTCATAAAAAAAAGGGGAGTGTTGCATATATTTTTTATGTCTGTAGAATATGTGGCTGAGTTTTTAAAAAGCCAGGCCTCAAACTTTTTTCCTGTGAGTTTCAAGAGGGAGCACATGTTCACCCCCACTCAGGAATGTTAATTTACCTTTAGGAGCCAGCCAGTCTGAGAGTTCTGACCAATCAGAATTAGCTGTTTGAGTGTATTGTCAAAGGCTTTCACGGCCGGAGTTCAATGGCTGTTGTGGGTCTTCCGGGCTGTGTGGCCATGTTCTGGAAGTTGTGGTTCCTAACGTTTCGCCAGCATCTGTGGCATCTTCAGAGGGCAGGAGCACAGATAGAAGCAAAATCTCTGTGCCCAGGTAGAGTGGCAATGTTCTATTTATAGAGCTAAATTATAGGAGATTAGGTGGGTTTTTTTGTTGTGTTGAAATGTTAACGAGTGGCTGATGAGCGTGATTAGCATGTTCATTGTGAGAAGTATTCCCATGTCCTGGTGGTTGGACTGAGTTCGTTGACCTTTTGCAGGCTGTGTTTTTCAGGACTGGTAGCCAGGTTTTGCTAATTTTTAAACTTTCTTCTTTTTTATTGTAACTGTGCTGGTGTTTGTGAATTTCAATGGCTTCTCTGTATAATCTGGTGTAGTGGCTTTTGGTGTTGTCCAGTATTTCTGTGTTTTCAAATAGGATTTTGTGTCCCGTTTGCTTGAGAGCATGTTCAGCTACTGAAGATTTTTCCGGTTGCTGTAGTCTGCAGTGTCTTTCATGTTCTTTTATCCTGGTGTGAATGCTTCGTTTTGTGGTTCCGATGTATACTTGTCCGCAGCTGCATGGTATGCGGTATACTCCTGCAGCGGTGCGGGGGTCCCTTTTGTCTTTTGCTGATTTTAGCATTTGTTGTATTTGTTGTATTTTTCTGGTGGGTCTGAAGACTGTTTGAAAGTTGTGTTTTTCCATCAGTTTTCCCATGCGGTCAGTGACTCCTTTGATGTAAGGCAGGAATACTTTGTTTGTGGGGGGCTGTTTTTCTTCAGTTGGATGTTGTTTTCTTGGTTTGATGGCTCTTTTTATTTCATTCTTGGAATAGCCATTTGCCTGTAGGACCCAATTGATGATGTTGTATGTTGATGATTTGTTGCTGCTCACATCATCTGATGAACAGAAGCATGCTTTTGAGGTTTGTATGAAAAACAATTTCACATTGAAATGTCTTGGAGCAGTCAACAATTACTTAGGATTAGAAATTCAGAGGGAAAAAGATGGCAGTTTTCTCATAAGTCAGAGTAGCAAAATCAAGAAACTGCTGGAGGATTTTAAAATGCAGGACTGCAAGTCTGTCTCCTCCCCCATGCTTCCCGAGTTTCTAAAAGAGGAGGGGGAGAAGGGGGATGGTGAGTTATCATTGTATAACTTCTCTACTTCTCTTTAAATCTGAAATATAACTCCCTTCCCTTTAAATCTGAAATATAACTCCCTTCCCTATCTTCTTAAAGTAACTTTACATTTCCTTGCACACAACTTTCTAACTTACATCTGTTTTCTCTCACTCTTTCATTCTCAGTTTGCAATCCATTCAGCCACCATCTTGAAACTTATTCTTCTCATTAATGGTATGGGGTTGGGCAACAGGAGCTTGGGAATCAAAGATCTGGACTTATTACATCAGAAGTTATTAAATAGCAGTGTTGACAATTTAACAGCATAGACAGACTGCCACTTAAGCTCCCACCCACTTCACTCCATACTCAGGCATCCTGTTTTGACAGCAAGGTCAGTATAAAGTTTGCTATGAAAGTCGATGTCTGCTTGCAGGAGGAACCACAGGTTACTGCATTGGTGATTAAATAAGATATAAAATAAGTCACAGCAATTTCAGTGAGAATGATTGTCTAGTAAAATAACTCAAGGTTTCAGTTTTAATACTATACCAGACAACCCTGTGACCCGTTAGGTCATCCTTTGAGAGAAAGATAGTGTAGTTTGATGTAACCAGAATGAACATATTTTTTTTACCCCAGTGCTAGACAATCCCGTGATCATCTAAGAAGAGAATATATCATAAATAGAAAAAATAATAGTAGTGGCAAACAAACTTCAAGAATAAGTCAATATTTACTTACCTAAACAGATAAACAGAATGACCATGGGTAGGTAAAAAAGCAGTGGGAGTAGGAGCGACTTTTGACTTCCTGCCAGCTTCCCCATTGACTTTGCTTGTGGGAAGCTGGCAGAGAGCGTCGGAAATCATGATCACATGACCATGGGGACACTGCAACAGCCACAAATTTGCGAATAAAACTGGTCTGAACATCGTGAAAATTTCAATTCCACAGGAGTAATGGGTCCCGGATTTTTTACACATTTTTTAATTTAGCGGATTTTAGATACCTTGATTCAAAAATTGTTACGGTATAACGCACTCTTTGGGCTAACTTGAGGGTACAAACAAACAAACACAATGAAAGTTTTAGATGGATAGACAGACAGACAGACAGATCATCTTTCAACCTAAAAGTAAAATCCATAAAGGATAATCATCTTGTCAGCAGGCTTTATCCATTACATCTTGTATATTTTGCACCCTTGTGCTGTGTAACAAAGATACTCATGTGTGAATATATTTGATGCGTCTGGCAAGTAAGAATAAAGAATTGTCAAGTCAGTAAAGAAATGAACCAACAGCTCCAGAAATAAATAAGGGTGTGTGTTACTGATGTATTTCTAATAGTTCTGCTGGACTACTAAATTCAGATTCAGCTGAGAAATATGTCTTATTGTTTGGTAATGATATACAGTATCCCTTATTTAATTAGCACAGTGGGCTAATAAACTAATATAAAGCATGAATATACACATTTCCCTATTTTATATAAACCTAGTTATAATATAGAGTATCAAACTTGCCATATTTGGGTATTTTAAATATAATGTGTATAGGGTTTTGGAGGCACAATTTATCACATGATATATGTGTATATTTTTAAAGACTTTTATATTATAATAATTATTATATATAAAAGCTAATATGCTAGGTAGCCATAAGACAAACCCTCCAAATTAGGGCAGTATCTTTATTAGGGTAATACAAGTTAAAAACTAGTGTACAATTTTTCATGTTAATGGAAACTTTTATTTAGGCAAGCTTAGCAGAGGCAGAGATTGAACTCTAAGATTTGCACACTATTTTGTAACTAAATACAAATATGAATTGTTCTTATTTATAAAATGTCTAATCAACCATGAACCCTAAAATTAATGAATTAAAAAGAAGAAATCTGCATATGTGAAGAAAAAAATAAGATCATAACAGATAAGAAACAGGTAGAAAAGGGAAGTAAGAAGGAATTGAAATGTATGTATGAATAAGGAAACGATATAGGCATCATAATTATGCATAATACTATATTACTATAACAAACAAGTAATATGGTACATAAGGAACTCAGTTTTACAAGACTGTTACACTGTAATCCTGAATGCAAATTGCTTCTAGTACTTACTAACAGGTATTAGAAGTTCTGGAGAGAGCTAACAAACATCTCTGGGGAGCGAGTGAATGGCCTCCTTCTGATAGCATAAAGTTTATGCAGAAAACCATTTTCTGTCCTACTGTCTTCATTTACTAAACCTAAATATTCATCTCTGCTAGACATAACTGATAAGGATTGGGTATTTCTTTTGAATCAAGCCTGTACATCTGACCATTATCCAAACAGTCTCAAAGTTTTCAAGCTAAAGTAATCTCAGATTTGTTCTGTTATTACATGTATTAATAATCACCATTGGATAGTGAGGAAAATATATCAAATTCAGAATTGAGTATCTGCGACAGAGAGATAACCCTTGGACAAGTAAGTTGGTCAACCCAGAGCAAAATTATCTATAGCTTTTTAACTTAAATGCATCACTTTTAAATATATTTTTAATATTACTGTTGCATAATTTCATGAAATTTAATACAACACATTCAAACAAATACCCGAGGATCTCCTGCACGGTCCAGCGGAGGTACTGGCCGCAACCTGGAATAGGGAGGCGGCCGATGCCTTGGACAGGATCGCGCCGATGCGACCTCTCCAGCCCCATTCGACCCGTCACTCCCCGTGGTTTACGGAGGAGCTGAGGGTCTTGAAGAGGGTGAAGAGACGTCTAGAGCGCCGCTGGAGAAAGACGAAGACAGAATCGGACCAAACACAATCTAGAGCCGCTATTAAGGCCTACCTTGTGGCGGTAAGAGCGGCGAAACGTGAATATTTCTCCGCTCTTATTGCATCCGCAGAATGCCGTCCGACGGCCCTGTTCAAGATTACTCGATCTCTCTTGGGTAGGGTGGTATTGACCACCACCTGCAGGGCTGTGCGGAAGAATTTTCTGAGCATCTGCAGGATAAAATCGCTCGGATTCGTTGGACTCCATGCGTGGAATGCAGTCTGGGGAGATGCCGGGAGAGTGGTCTTGCCCTATTATCTGGGAACGATTTGATCCTGTTGGACCCGAGGAAGTGGACAGGATCCTTCGAATTGTTAATTCCACCACATGTTATTTAGATCCCTGCCCTTCCTGGCTGGTGAAATCGGCCAGGGAGGTGACAGGTGGATGGGTCCAGGCTATGATTAATACATCCTTGTTGGAGGGGGTGGTTCCAACTGCCTTCAAGGAGGTGTTGGTACACCCCCTCCTCAAGAAGCCGTCCCTGGACCCTTCCATCCTGGACAACTTTCGTCCAGTCTCCCACCTCCCCTTTTTGGGAAAAGTGGTTGAGAAAGTGGTGGCGTTGCAACTTCAAAGGACCCTGGATGAAGCGGATTATCTTGACCCTTTCCAGTCAGGTTTCAGGCCGGGATATGGGACGGAGACTGCATTGATCGCGCTTACGGATGATCTCTGGTGGGAGCGCGATAGAGGTAGTGCATCCATCCTGGCTCTCTTGGATCTCTCAGTGGCTTTCGATACCATCGACCATGGTATCCTTTTGGGCGGCTTAGGGAGTTGGGGGTGGGCGGCGTAGTTTTGCGCTGGTTCACCTCCTTCCTCCGGGGCCGCTCCCAGTCGGTGGTGATAGGGGAGGAGAGATCCAGCCCGCGTCCGCTCCTGTGTGGGGTGCCGCAGGGCTCGGTTCTCTCTCCTCTCCTATTCAACATCTACATGAAACCACTGGGCAAGGTCATCCGACACCATGGGATGAGGTATCATCAGTATGCGGATGATACTCAATTATATATCTCCATCCCTGGTGAAGTAAGTGATGCAGTGTCCACCCTGTCCCAGTGCCTGGGGGCTGTGAGGGCCTGGATGGGGAACAACAGGCTTCAGTTGAACCCTGGTAAGACCGAGTGGCTGTGGATTGATGGCTTAGTGTCTTTGGGGAAATTATCATCTTTGGTTCTCGATGGGGTAGCACTACCCCGTTCGGAACCGGTGCGTAATCTGGGGGTTCTTCTAGACTCACGACTCCTGCTCAAAGAGCAGGTGGAAGTCGTGGCTAGGAGGGCTTTTGCACAGCTTCAGTTAGTGCGCCAGTTACGCCCATTCCTGGAGCGCAACGCCCTCCGTACAGTCACTCATGCTCTCATCTCCCATGTAGATTATTGCAATGCGCTCTACATGGGGCTACCCTTGAAGACTATCCGGAAGCTTCAGCTGGTGCAGAATGCGGCCGCGCGGGCAGTTTTGGGTGCGCCAAGATCTGCACATGTAACACCGTTGCTCCGCGAGCTGCATTGGGTGCCGGTTTGCTTCCAGGTACAATTCAAGGTGTTGGTTATCACCTTTAAAGCCCTTCATGGCATGGGACCAGAATACCTGAGGGACCGTCTTATCCCCATGTTATCGACCCGCCCCACCCGGTCATTCAGAGAGGGCCTGCTACGAACCCCATCAATTAGAGAATGCCATCTGATGGGGTTTAGGAGGCGGGCCTTCTCTGTGACAGCGCCCACTCTATGTAAAATCTTGCCCCCAGAGTTGAGACAGATTTCCTCCCTCCCGACCTTTAGGAAAGAGCTGAAGACCTGGTTCTGCCGCCTGGCATGGGAAGGAGGAAGGGATAGTTCCTCATGGGGGTGGCTAATCCCCTAATTTTAATGTCCTTCTTTTAATGAATGCCTTCGTCCATCTGGATTTTATAATTATTTATTGTATTGTACTATTGTGGTTTTTATATATTTTTAGATTCTATTTTAACTTATTTATTGTGAACCGCCCAGAGTTCCCCATGAGGGGAGATGGGCGGTCATATAAATTAAACAAATAAACATTCACATTCTGGCAACCTTAGCCAAAAATAGAACAAAACCTGTTTGTGCTAAATCACCAGAAGCCAAAAAGTTATTGAATACGGTTTGTCTACAAGAATCCAAAACCAGTTTTCCTGTAAATAAACTGCCATTTTGTGTAACAGAAGATACATTTCTTCATACCTTGTAAGGAAGAGAAAGTTAGTAAATATTAATAGAAGAAAGGGCAGGCTAATACAACCTCTCATCAGCCCAATGTAATTATATCTTCAGAAAATTTTGTCATAAGGATTTCTTAATTACATTAGCCAGCCAGAGGCATTTCCAGATGACTCAATGCACCCAGGATCTGGTGTCCACAAATCGATATATAAAATGGCAGAATCAAAGTTGGTAGCTAGAAAATGATTCTGTCTCAATTGGGTCAGTAGCAATTGTGTTTGGAATCCTGTGTACATTGCAGCTATTTTTAGCATTTACTCCCCACTCTTCCTATTTGTTGCTACTGCTATTGAAAGAGCTGTTTGGACACTCATAACCAGTTAAAGATGATGGTTACACTTCAAAATAGTTTACTGCATTTTTACCTCTTAGCCCTTCATGCCATAATTTTTTTACTTAAGAGGTTCCCTGAGCATCTGGGGGAGGAGTTGACTGATGCAGTTGTTACCAGAAAATGACCTTGTAGGGTTGCTGTATCTGAGTTATAAAAACTCAGGTGACTTATTTTTCTGTAACTCTTTGCTGCCATCTCGTGGTTGCCTATCCCAGTTATGGCAACTCTGCCTTTTTTGTTACTCCCTTCACCCAGTATTTCTTTGGGCATATCTGCATGTCCCCCTAACTTCAGTTTGAACCTAACAGTTCTTGCATAACACTGCCTTCCTCTTAATCCCAGCTCACAGCCAATATCAGCCAACTTCATGATTTTCTGAACTGAAGTTAAAGTGGCATTTTCTGACTTTTCCCAACGTAAGCTTTCCAATTTGTAGCATGCATGGTGCCTAAGTGGCGACTGAGTTAATAATTCAACAATCCATTGGTGAATGGTGAATGGTGGGATCCATTCACCTCCTGTGACTGTTTTTTGGCTGATGCAGCCCCCTCCCCTCTGGTCACCTGTGGTGGATAGTGGCTGACAGGCGGCTCATACAGTGGGGAATAATATGACTTTCCCCTTCCAGATGCCCGTGCAGCGTGTCAGCAGCTCTCCGGCTTCACTAGGAATCTCCCCCAGCACCTGATCCATAGGAGAGAGCACTGAGGTTGATTGATGAGGTGGACAGGGGCTTCCTGGTTCTGACAGTCAGCTAAATCCACTGCTCTACCCTGTCCGAACTCACCTCTTTTCCCAGACCCATCCACATCAGAGAAAATGCTTGGTTGCTGTTTTACCCACCAGCAGGGAAATCTATCGATTGCTGCACCTTACTTGCCCTGCAGTAAACTTGTTAATGAGGCAGAGTAGAACTCTGCAATGGGGACAGAGCAAATTTATGCTGGCATATTTTGTGGCAGCTCACAGAGAGGAAAACAGCACATTAAACTGGTTGTCTAGATGTGCCCTTTGAATTCAAGCCTTTATCTTAGCAAGAATAACTCCGCCTGAGGCAAGATTGGTATTTATTTTCCTTAGTCAAAGCAAATGAAAATCTTTGCATGACTTAGCTGTCAAATGTTCTTGATTAAAAATGAGCAAACATACTGTACCTTTAAGAGAAGTAAACTGATGAGATTAATTAGTTCCTTTTTTTTTTTAAAAAAAGGGATTAATTAGTTCCAAAAATGTAGCCATATTACTCTGTGACAACCAACACACATAATGGGCACTCATCTTAAAAAAGAGGTGGGCAATTTTTCAGTCCTGTGGGCCACATGTGATAGTGAGTTGTGAAATACACATGCACATAAAGACGTACATATGCAACCCTGTACATTGTAATATATGCACATTATTAAAGGTAGGAAAGGTAAAATATAAATATGTATCCTACCTTTTTTATATTTATATTTATTTATTTTTTTATTTTTTAAAGAAGATAGGATAAAAATTGAAAAATGGGGCTTCTGTATTTTCACAGGATTTGAAACAAGACAGAGCACAAAACAGTTCTTGTGACTTTTTTCACCTTTTATTAAGAAATCAAACAGTAGTTAATTTTGGATTTGCAGCCTTTCTTCACAAGA
Source organism: Charina bottae (assembly GCA_023362775.1). Lineage (NCBI taxonomy): Eukaryota > Metazoa > Chordata > Lepidosauria > Squamata > Charinaidae > Charina > Charina bottae. The sequence continues at coordinate 2,615,619 of JALMGJ010000012.1, forward strand.
CTTATTTACAGCTAGATAACCATGTTCCATTCTCTACTGGGCAGATAACCTCCCAGGCTTGAATTTTAAAAAGAATTGTGAAGTAAACTTCTTTTTTCTCTACTGAATATGTTCTCTACCTAGGTATTTGTGCATTCTAGAATATTGGCTTAACATATACAGTATGCATACATCTCTTATTTCATAGTACCTTCTATTTAATGTAAGTGAAGAATTGATGCTTTCGAACTGTGGTGCTGGAGAAGACTCTTGAGAGTCCCTTGGACTGCAAGGAGGTCAAACCAGTCAATCCTAAAGGAAATCAACCCTGACTGCTCATTGAAAGGACAGATGCTGAAGCTGAAGCTCAAATACTTTGGCCACCTAATGCGAAGAGAGGACTCACTGGAAAAGACCCTGATGCTGGGAAAGACTGAAGGCAAAAGGAGAAGGGGACGGCAGAGGATGAGATGGTTAGAGAGCATCACCGATGTAATGAACATGAATTTGAGTAAACTCCGAGAGACAGTGGAGGACAGGAAGGCCTGGCGTGCTATGGTCCATGAGGTCACGAAGAGTCGGACACGACTAAACGACTGAACAGCAAAAACATACTGGCCAGTATCCCCCCTTTCAGGCTGACACAGGCATTCTCTCTGCCTGGTAGAACTTAGTATGTTCCATTACATCTCCTCCTCTTCAGGTCTTCAGCAACTCTTCTCCACATCTTACTAAGCTCCACTTCAGGAGAGATCAGGCTCTACTGGAACCAACAATCATTCAGCAGTGTAACATAGCTGAGTCCACCTCAAGATCACTACCCAATACTGCTCAGTGTTAAAACCAACAATTAATCTTCAATAAACAAAGCTGTTTGCCTTCATGTTTGGTTGCCAGCCATCATACCTCCTCCAAGATTTAAAACTTCTCCTTCCAAATAGATTTGTTTACAGTCTTCTTTGCTAGCAGGCTATACTAATCATTATCCAAAAGAACAGAATGATTGTTTGGGTGCTTGTGTGGATTCATGACAGACTCACAGGAAGGCATGGATTCCTGTAGGCAGTGATGAACCCCATACACACATACCTGAACACACAAGAATCTAAAGCTATCTCCTTGTCTCCCAAGTGACCTGGACAGAGCTGAGATTATTGAAGAAGGAACATTAAAACAATTTGCTTTCCCTCTCCTGATTTATAGATATTCCTGCAGCTGCTGCAGGATTTCCTAAAGGACTTTTTTGTATAAGGCCCAGCAACATCTGTCATTTTGGCACTGACACCATGATCTCTTGGATACACAGGAAAAGGATTTTCTAGTAAAACTGGCAGGAGCTGCCACAGCAGTTAATCAAAAATGTAGGAAAACAAATCAGAGGAAGGGTCATGGGCAGCAGGTTGCATGCAGCTTTCCAGGCTCTGGAATCCCACATGAGAAGTGGAGGCTGCTGTTTGAGTATCCCTGTCTTCAAAATAAACAGAACAATCCTGCTCCTACTCAAAAGTAATTTCTAGTAAGTTTAGAGCTTACGCCTAAGTAGGTATACCTATTTACTTGGCAGTAAGCCATTAAGCTTACTTTACATTAAGGAGAAGGGGACTTACATTACATTACTTACATTAAGGAGAAGGGGACGGCAGAGGAGGAGATGGTTAGAGAGCATCACCGATGTAATGAACATGAATTTGAGTAAACTCCGAGAGACAGTGGAGGACAGGAAGGCCGGGCGTGCTGTGGTCCATGAGGTCACGAAGAGTCGGACACGACTAAACGACTGAACAACAACAAAAGCCATTAAGCACTATTAAACTAATTTTCAAATAGACAGAAGATTCCACTGAAAACCTATAAATCCTTATAAAAAGGAATGCTATTCAACTCAAAGAAACAATTGCTATGAGTAATAGACCATATAATTACTATTTTGACAGTCTATAAAAGAAACCACACAATTAATTTAAAAAGGCTATCAAATATACAGTATAAAATGAAAATTTTGTAAGATCAGTTTGAGGACAAAGAAACTATACCACAGTTAAGAAATGCTATAACATGCATCTGGGTTACATTCTTGCTAAGAATGTTTTCAACAAACAATAAGTTTTAGGTGACAAATTGATGTACAGACCTCCCTGCATTCAAACAACTCTAAGTCATCAAACAAGAATGTATGACAACTCACACATCATTTATATGGCAGCTCATATGAAAAAGAATGCACTTCTGAGATACCTCTGGAAGCAAAGCTTTTGCAGAACAAGTTATTGAACCAGATTTTTTTTAAAAAAAAGGGGGGGACACAGGTTTAATAACAGGGAACAGGTTTCTAAAAGTAAGTATTCCATTACTATATTAGGGCATAAAAATGTAAAAATGCAGAAATGAAGCAATATTAAAATTTGACGTGTCTGACATACAGTATGTCATAGTTTTTATAGATGGCTTTAAAATTCTCTAGGCATCATACATTTTAAATTAAAGCAATAATTAAATTTGTTTATGGCTCTGAAAAAACACATTAAAATCTACTTTGTCATTTCTCCATTATACCATGTTAAACTGTCATCTTTATCCAAATGTATCATCAAGCAATGACCCCATTGGTATAGTTCTATGAGATATCACATGTGTGATTTTATAAACTATGAATGATGGTCTACCATTAGCTTGTCTTGTTTGCTTCTCTGAAATAGATACTTCTAAATCCTTTTGCAATGGAAAGAGTGATCACAAGGCACAATATGTCAGGCAAGTAGTAATTCAAACTATTTGGAATTCTATCAAAATCAAAGATCAAGACAAAACAACAAAATTTAAATGTTAAAATAAAATGTACCTACCTACTATCTTTGGTCAATAATTTCTAACAAGGATGAGATGTATTTCTGTTTTAAAAGAATTGCACCAGAAGTTATTATATATGATTGATCTATTATGTGGCTTGTGGTTTCTCCCACAGTTCCTCATTTACTATTTTGGGGTTTAAGTTCTTGTAGTTAGTAAGGCCCAAAGTTACAAAGCTAACGTGTTTGCTTTTCTTTGCTTTTTTGGGCTAGATATTGTGTGTCTACTCTATTAAATTTATATATTACACATTATATAAACTGGACAATCCAATTTTACACTAAGGAGCCTCGCAACTTCAAGGCTCTTCTATTTTCTTCTTTATCACAAGTATTGCTTCATGTACCCAATGTACATTTAATATTTGTATTGATTCATTTTATGCTACTCTCCTTTGAAATTTAGTGAAAATTGAAGCTTTAAAAAAAACTTGTAAATGAAATACTCATCTAATAGAAAAGAGAACACACATGCATAAATGAAGGGGATGACAAAGAGAGGATATAGTGATGGTCCTATTCATATTTGGTTTGGGCCTTACTAACTACAGATACATAGGCCCTATTTAGTCAACCTTCAACAAAAAAATATTCCCTACTCAGAACATAACTTGCTATCATCTGAATCTCAACTGATGGGAATCTTCCATTATTCAAGCTCATTTTGCCAGAGTAATACTTGCCACTAATTAATTCCACTAATTCCACCTTTGGAACTTGCATAAATAAATCTAAATATTAAATTTGTTGTTTATTTGTTCATTCGCTTCCGACTCTTCGTGACTTCATGGACCAGCCCACGCCAGAGCTTCCTGTCGGCCGTCGCCACCCCCAGCTCCCACGGTCAAGTCTGTCAACTCCAGAATATCATCCATCCATCTTGCCCTTGGTCGGCCCCTCTTCCTTTTGCCTTCCACTTTCCTTAGCATCAGCATCTTCTCCAGGGTATCCTGTCTTCTCATTATGTGGCCAAAGTACTTCAGTTTTGCCTTTAATATCATTCCCTCAAGTGAGCAGTCTGCCTTTATTTCCTGGAGTATATGGACTGGTTTGATCTTGCAGTCCAAGGCACTCTCAGAATTTTCCTCCAACACCACAGTTCAAAAGCATCTATCTTCCTTCGCTCAGCCTTCCTTATGGTCCAGCTCTCGCAGCCATAGGTTACTAGGGGGAATACCATTGCTTTAACTATGCAGACCTTTGTTGTCAGTGTGATGTCTCTGCTCTTAACTATTTTATCAAGATTTGCCATTGCTCTCCTCCCAAGAAGTAGACGTCTTCTGATTTCCTGGCTGCAGTCAGCGTCTGCAGTAATCTTTGCGCCTAGAAATACAAAGTCTGTCACTGCCTCCACGTTTTCTCCCTCTATTTGCCGGTTATCAATCAAGCTGGTTGCCATAATCTTGTTTTTTTTTAGGTTTAACTGCAACCCAGCTTTTGCGCTTTCTTCTTTCACCTTCGTCAGAAGGCTCCTCAGCTCCTCCTCACTTTCAGCCATCAAAGTGGTACCATCTGCATATCTGAGATTGTTAATGTTTCTTCCAGCGATTTTAACTCCAGCCTTGGATTCATCAAGCCCAGCACATTGCATGGTGTGTTCTGTGTACAAGTTGAATAGGTAGGGTGAGAGTATACAACCCTGCCATACTCCTTTCCCAATCTTAAACCAGTCCATTGTTCTGTGGTCTGTTCTTACCGTTGCTACTTGGTCGTTATATAGATTCCTCAGGAGGCAGACAAGATGACTTGGTATCCCCATACCACCAAAAACTTGCACAATTTCTTATGATGCACACAGTCAAAGGCTTTAGAATAGTCAATAAAACAGAAATAGATGTTTTTCTGAAACTCCCTGGCTTTCTCCATTATCCAGCGGATATTGGCAATTTGGTCTCTAGTTCCTCTGCCTTTTCTCACTCCATGAATTGCTGGAGTCTACCTTGCAGGATCTTGAGCGGGAGATGGGCGGTGATAAAAATCTGATAAATAAATAAATAAAAATAAAAATTACCTTACTGGCATGTGAAATAAGTGCCACTATTCGATAGTTTGAACATTCTTTAGTGTTTTCCTTTTTTGGTATGGGGATATAAGTTGATTTTTTCCAATCTGACGGCCATTCTTGTGTTTTCCAAATTTGCTCGCATATGGCATGCATCACCTTGACAGCATCATCTTGCAAGATTTTAAACAGTTCAGCTGGGATACCGTCGTCTCCTGCTGCCTTGCTATTAGCAATGCTTCTTAAGGCCCATTCAACCTCACTCTTCAGGATGTCTGGCTCTAACTCACTGACCACACCGTCAAAGCTATCTCCAATATTATTATCCTTCCTATACAGATCTTCCGTATATTCTTGCCACCTTTTCTTGATCTCTTCTGCTTCTGTTAGGTCCTTACCATCTTTGTTTTTGATCATACCCATTTTTGCCTGGAATTTACCTCCGATGTTTCTAATTTTCTGGAAGAGGTCTCTTGTCCTTCCTATTCTATTGTCTTCTTCCACTTCCGCACATTGCTTGTTTAAAAATAATTCCTTATCTCTTCTGGCTAACCTCTGGAATTTTGCATTTAATTGGGCATATCTCCCCCTATCACTGTTGCCTTTTGCTTTCCTTCTTTCTTGGGCTACTTCCAGTGTCTCAGCAGACAGCCATCTTGCCTTCTTGGTTTTCTTTTTCTTTGGGACGTTTTTTGTTGCCGCCTCCTGAACAATGTTGCGAACTTCTGTCCATAGTTCTTCTGGGACCCTATCTACTAAATCTAGTCCCTTAAATCTATTCTTCAACTCCACTGCATATTCCTTAGGAATATTAGTGAGCTCATATCTAACTGATCTGTGGGTCTTCCCTATTCTCTTTAGTCTGATTCTAAATTTTGCAATAAGAAGTTCGTGATCTGAACTACAGTCAGCTCCAGGTCTTGTTTTTACCGACTGTATAGATGTCCGCCACCTTTGGCTGCAAAGGATGTAGTCAATCTGATTTCGGTGTCAACCATCTGGTGAAGTCCATGTATAAAGTCGTCTTTTAGGTTGCTGGAAGAGAGTGTTTGTTATGCACAGTGAGTTGTTTTGGCAAAATTCTATCAGCCTATGTCCCGCTTCATTTTGTTCTCCTAGACCATGCTTGCCTGTAATTCCAGGTGTCGTCTGACTACCCACCTTGGCATTCCAGTCTCCTGTAATGAAAATAACATCTCTTTTTGGCGTATTAAATAGTAAATATTTTTTTTGGCATATTAAATAGTAAATATTAAATAGCTAATGAGAATCTGCCAGAAAACATTTGTCTTTGGGTATTTTTTAAACAATTCATATTTCTAAAACTACCAAAATAACATCACAAAATTCAAACACATGTACACTACAGGAGAGTCCACTACTTTAGGTATATTTTACCAATAGCTGTTTTAATTGTAGAGACTAATGCCCTTTATGTCTCAAGAACTATATTTAGGTTCATTTCAGTTGTATAGTTTTCAGGGAAATATTCTTTGAAGGAACTCTACTGATTATTGGAGGGGGGTGTTTGTTTTGGTGCCTTCAAGTCAGTGTTGACTCCTGGCAACTGCCTGGAGAAGCCCCTGAAATTTTCTTGGCAAGACCTTGGAAGTAGTTTGCCATTGCCTGTTTCCTAGGGCTGAGAGAGAGTAACTGGCCCAAAGTCACCCAGCTGGCTTTGTGCCTAAGGTGGGACTAGAAGTCACAGTCTCCCGTTTTCCAGCCTGGTGCTTTAACCACTATACCAAACTGGCTCTCATTAGGGTAATATTTTTATTTTAATGCTAGCGGCACAAATGACCAGGCTCAAATTATCCCTACTTTGGACACATTATGCAAGGACCTAGCTGTTTAGAGAAGGCTCTAATGCTGGGAAAGGTGGAAGGAAAGAGAGGGTACGACCAGCAGCAAGGTGATGGATTCAGTTACAGTAGCGATGGGTGCACAATTGGAAGACCTGATTGACCAGGTTAGGGATAGATCATCATGGACAAATCTATCTATGTGGTTACTAAGAGTCAACAATGACTTGATAGCACATAATCAATAGCTAGTTTTGCTTTTTCCCATTGATACTTGAAATTCACAACATTTTAAAGAAGGATACATTCTGGGCTGCTGATAAGCCAAGATACCTCGTGTGAAACATCTGGATCTTAACTGTGCAAAGGGCTTTGGTTCCAGCCTCAGCACCTTTAGTATTCCTGTTGGCAGCTCCTGAAAGGCTGCTGGCTCCAACCGATACACAGAGGGTGTCTATGCCAGATCCAAAGCATCTTTGTACTAAAACATATTGCAACACTACATCATTATGCACTACAATACAGTATTTTGAAAACTTCAATCAATAAAGTCCTGCTTATGGGTTATTTCCTAGTAAGGTCCTCGGGTTTTAAAGTGCTGGACCAAAAACATCTGCAACATGACAGAAACTATAACTTATCAGTTTATTACTTCGAGTGACAGGCATCTGTGCTTTAACCCTGCCTTTTCCATCCTAATTACAACCGTTGTCATCATCCCTGATCATTACTTGACCAAAACAATGTCAGGAATGGTAGCTTCAAATACTGTTACTTATACTTCTCTGTCAACCTGAACCCTTTAGTCTACATTTTTCAGGTTCGTAAATAGCCAGCTGCCTAATCAGATACCAGACAATGATTAGGCAAGAAATAATTTGTCACCTAAAAGGTCAGTTGTTCTTTCCTTCCTTTTTGGAACATATTAAAAGGAATTGCCAATCAAATGCTCAGGTTGTGATATATTTGGATATACACTATACTGTAAGGCAGAGCTTTCCAAACTTTTCATGTTGGTGACACACTTTTTAGACATGCATCATTTCTCAACACACTCTTACAGCAGGGCACAAGGCAGGCACTAGGACCTGCGTGGAATCACAGAAGGTTTGGAGGCAGCCAGGCACAAGGCAGGCACTAGGACCTGCATGGAATCACAGCAGGTTTGGAGGCAGCCAGGCACAAGGCAGGCACTAGGACCTGCGTGGAATCACAGCAGGTTTGGAGGCAGCAAGGCACAAGGCAGGCACTAGGACCTGCGCGGAATCCTGGCAGGGCTCGGAGGCAGCAGCCGCGACACACCCAGACACTGCAGCCGACAAACTAACGTGTCCGGACACACAGTTTGGAAAGCTCTGCACTAACGTGTCGGACACACAGTTTGGAAAGCTCTGCTGTAAGGATTTCTTTCTGAATTTGTAGGGTATATTTTTCTGTATAAAAGCCTAATGCGATACCTACATACCTTAGAAATAGCTTCTAAAAATAAGCCTTTGGGAAGACACTCCTACGAATCAGGTCTGTGTTTTGCTACCATCTCAACCTGCTACGACTGATACAGGTTTCCACTTAGGGCTCACACACGTTTTCATTGGTGCACATCATCTTTCCACAATACCCGAGGCAAGAACGCGAGGACTCACTTCAAAGGCAAGAAAACGGAGCTGAGGATGACACCTCCTATCTCGCCCCAGAAGCCCGCCATGAACTTCAGCGGTCACTGTCCGTAAGGGGGTCTTACGAGGCCCTCGGCAGGGACGCTAAAGCGCTGCCCTATTCGGCGCTGGGCGAGGGTTCAAGGCGCCTTTCTGGCAGGATCCCGGCCTTCCCCTACTCTACCGGAGAGCGCTTGGATCCGAACCTCTTCCAAGAGGAGGCGGAGGCGGAGGCGCTCCTGAGAGCCCGGAGGGAGGGGGCCGGCGAAGGAGGGGAGCGCCCGGCTTCCCCTTCTCTCCCGCGGACTCGGGGAAGAGGAGACATTCCTCCGCCCCGGGAAGAGGCGGGGAGGGCGAACAGCGCAGGGGGCGGGACAGCGGCCTCGCGGCGGCTTGTAAACAGATCCGGCGCCTCCACGTGACCGCCTGAAAGTACCTGTGCGGGAGACTCTGCGGCCGCCAGAATCCTGACAACAAAGCAGATCGCGCGGGAGGTGCGCGCGCGCGCTGCGGCGGCGGCGGCGGCAGCAGCAACGGCCCTTGAAGCGACCGACGAATCCCTGGAACCTCCGCCTTTCCACCGCGGCTCCCCCGGCCCCCGCTAGCCGGGCATCCTTCCTGCCTGGGTTTCCGCCCGCCCGTTTTTCCGATGCCGGCGGTTAACATGGCTGAGGCTGGGCAGTGACTGAGTACCACGGCAATCTTGACTGGAGAAGAGACACCCCCCCCCCAACTTCGCCGGTGCGGCGTCTGTGAGAGGAAAGGAAAGCGAGGGGCGGCGGCGGCGGTCCACCATGACCACCTTCGCCTTGGAGGAGACCCTGGAGGCGGACTGGGTGGCCGTCAGGCCTCACGCCTTCCAAGAGCGGGAGAAGCAGAAGTTTGTCTTCATCGTGGCCTGGAATGAGATCGAGAGCAAGTTCGCCATCACCTGCCACAACCGGACGGCGCAGAGGCACCGCAGCGGCTCCCGGGAGCTCCGCCGCACTGGCGCGGTGGGCCCCGGAGCGGCCGAGCAGCGAAGCGCCTCCTGTAAAGCGGCTGGGAGTCCCACCGTGCGAAAAACCACGGCCCGGAGTGCCGCCGAGCCCGGCCAAGCCAAGAGCTCTCCGGCGTCGCCTGCCCGGGCCGAGTCGCTTCCGCGCAGCACGGGCGGGCGAGGGGCTGAGGCGTCGCAAAGGAGCCCGGCGAGGACGAGGAGCAGCCTGGTCCAGAGGCCGCAGCCCGCTCCGAAGGCGCCGCTCAGCCCAGCGGCCTGCGCGGCCGAAGATTTGGAGGAGCTGGAGTTGGGCAAGGACGAGCCTTCGGGAGCCGCCGCCGCCGCCTTTCTCCTCCCTTCTCCTCCCGCCGGGCCTCAAGCCACCGAGTCGCCCACCGCGGCCTCCGCCGAGGTGGAGGCGCTGTCTGGAGAGGAATGCAGCTGGGCCGGCCTCTTCTCTTTCCAGGATCTGCGGGCCGTCCATCAGCAGCTGAGCTCGGTGAACTCCGAGCTGGAGCCCTGCTTGCCCGTCCTTCCCGAAGAGCCGTCGGGGATGTGGACGGTGCTCTTCGGGACTCCAGAGATGTCCGAGGAGGAGATGGATGCGCTGTGCTATCAGCTGCAGGTATATCTGGGCCACTGCCTTGATACTTGCGGCTGGAAGATCCTCTCTCAGGTGCTCTTCACCGAAACCGACGACCCGGAGGAATATTACGAGAGCCTGAGCGAGCTGCGGCAGAAGGGCTACGAAGAGGTATTGCAAAGGGCCCGTAAGCGCATTCAGGAGGTGAGCGGTGTCCCCAGCATAAATGGGAGAGAGTGGGGGGGAGACCCTTCATCAAGCTAATATATTCTGTCTTGCACAAGTCATTCGTGCAATTTAATCTCAAAATAAAGTTCTTAAGATTTGGCTTTCAGTTGTTTTCTTTTTCTTTTTGTCTTTTGCTCTTAACATACTGTAGTTCCAAGCAAATGCTTCTGTTTAGGGAAAACAAAACCTTGGAAAACTATAGCTAGTTGGTAAGTGTTCTGAACATTTGCTTGAAGTGTTTCTTAGTAAATCCTCAAAGATGCAAATTCTGGATTCAAATACCTGTATACCTAAATGTAACTACGATGAAGCTTTTTAAGGGGGATGTACATGTTTCTGTTTCATTTATTTACTATTAAATTTCTAGGCCTCCCAACTCCCAATGGCTCCAGGTGACTCGCAAGTAGAAACATTGAGTAGTGACTTGGTTAATATGTTGGACTGGCACTGGGAAGGCCCAGTTTCAGATCTACCCTTAGCCATAGAAGCTGGTTGGGTGACTTTGAGTCAGTCATCCTCTCTCAATTTAGCTCACATAGTTATTGTTGTGGAGGAAAAGCATCTACAAGAGGAGTTTTAAAAAAGGCAAGATGGCAGTATTTGATGCATGCACAAAAGGGGCAGGACTTCAATCATGTGATCATTTTTATTTATTTAAAAGACTTATATGACTGTCCATTTTATATACAATAACCCAGGGTGGCTCACAGCAAGATCAGTAAAACAAAACAAAAAAGATGAAACAGCAATACACAACATCGTCAGGGCTACTATCTTGACTTTTTTGACCCCCGTGAATGGGGAACTATAAATCTAGCAAACAAGCAAATAAGTGGTGTTTGTCTTCTGTCAAATTTGATTTCAAAGTTGGCATATTTGTAAGGTTTACTGTTAGGCACTTCTCCCAGTAGTAGGATGTCAGCTGTAATAAAATTAGTCAAAGCTGAGGTTTCATTAGAAGGCAAATTTAGACCAGTATTGTTTTTTTAATTTGTTTATAATTCATGGTAGGTATACAGAATGACAGCTGGGCAGGACTATATGTGTTAGAAGCACCAATATCCAAAAAAGACTTGATCACTTTAGTTATTTCCTTATAAGAGGATAACATTTTATTCTAGAAAGATAAGAATTATTGAACAGTGTGAAATAGAATGTTTCAGTGCCATAGGCTTTGAGAAAAGGACTATAATGTTTTATCCAAACTATTTAGTCTCCATTTGATTTTTGTCATATTTGTATATAAATCTGTCAGAATTTTTGTAGCTGCATTCTAATCAGGAAACATTCTTTTTTAAAAAAAAGTGATCACAAATCTTTAATAATTTATCAAGTATTTTAAGTATCCTAGGTGTTAAAATGTTTCTCATATGAAACAGAGACATAAGATACATTTTGTTAAACTAAGTTCAGTTTTATTTTGGTGTGATTCTAGAGCTATTGGCTGTTCCAGCATTGTCTGGGTTTACTGTATATGGTAAATGAATGCATTGTCTGATGTCAGTATCTCTGTTAGTGCATTCTGTGTAACTGACTCATATTTAATTAAAAGGTGCATCATATTTAAGAAAGGATAACTTACTTTCTACTCTCGGGTTTCTACTGTCTATTACCTGCTTGTTTGTGGCTTTCTTGAAACAAGCTCATAGCTTACTTGGTTAAATTATTCCATTATAATGAAGCAACAGATGACAGACATTTAATATTAATGTGTAATCTGAATATAGTGGTTTTCTACACTTCAGGTTGGGATTCAATTATCTCCTGAAATGTGAGACAACTAAGCACATGTACTGTATTTCATTCATATTTTCTTTTGCCTTACTTTTTCTGTCTGTCCTTAAAAGTGGCTTTAAAGGGGTTAGAGACATTGAGTGAAGATACTGGATTATTACAGTTCTCTAATTAAAAACCCATAGAAAAATGTGATTTCAGTTTTAGAGAGGACATTAATAACTTGAAATGGTTATAAAATTTCCTACCATACATTAATATGCACTTTTATTAAAATTCTTCGTGATGATCAGATTCAGTTGAATGACTCAACTCTTTGGTTGAAATAAGAGAGGCCAGGTGTGCAATTAGATTCCTTTTATTTAGAGTTAGAATTGCCAATCTTTTGTTTAGTCAAATATTCTGGTTGAACTATGCAACATGTAACTCAAGTTCAGACCTGATTGGAACTCTGTGCTAAAATTTAAAACTTTCTACATTTCTGTAATAATTTTGAAAAGATAATAGTTGGAATTCTAAAACTGCCTCTATGCTGAAATTATATTCACTTAATAATATTTAAAATTGAAATCCCTTCCATAGTGGGTACATGCTATCATGTACTGTTTTCTAATCTCTATTCCATATTCTATTTTCATTCAAATTACATTTTATACATTGCCAAATAATAATATGGTTCTTTGTAACATAAACTGAAATGTTTGAATTTTCAGTTTTTATCTCCTTTTAAATTATTTTTCATACATTGGGGTAAAGAAATTTTTTTACTTTTTACTATACAGCCTGATAGTCAAAGAAAGAAATGGTGCTTACGTATTTGCCTTTGTGTTGTTGGAAAATTCTGTGGGTTATTATTGAAAATTATAAAAACTTCAAATTGTTTATTTTACAAAGGAAGAAAAATATTGCTTTATTATTTATAACACATAGTTTTGAAATACCAGTCCCACAGACATACTTAAATATAAACAATCGGATTTAACGGTGTATAAATCACAAATGGAAAATCTAGTGGAAAAGCTATTGAGAGTCAGTGTGCTATAGTGATTAAATTGCTGTACTAGGATGTTGAAACTCAGATTCAAGTCCTCCCTCAACCATGGAAACTCAGTAGCTAACTCTGAGACAGTCACTCTACCTCAGCCTAGCATCCCTTAGAGGGGTAGTTGTTGTGGAGTTAAAATGAAGAGAGATGAGGCTGCCTTGTGCTCCTGGAGAAAAGGCAGTATTTAAATCTAACAAACTATTAGGAAAAAATTAAAGAAAAGTTTATATTTAATCTCTGCATAATTGTATGAGGGACTGTATGTATTCTCATCATGCTAGTCCATTTCAGGGTAAGAAATGTTACATTGAGTGTAGAAAACAAATAAAAATGGTGAAAGAAACTAAGAGGCATAAGAAAAAGAAATATAACAAAATCTATTTTACACCAATACGATTCATAATTATTCTCCATACCTTTCTGTCCTTGAAAACTACCCTTGGTTCCTTCTCATCCATACACCAATTCATATGTTGCATTTTGTTGTTTAAACTGTTCCTTTCTTTTTGAGGTTCTCATCAGTGACTTTCTTGGTCTTTTCCTTCCTGTCAACCCATTCACTCTTCCTTTGTATATTTGTTTTATGATTCAGTCCTCATTCTCTCTATATGACCAAATCACATTAATGAATTTCTTTTGTACTGTTCACTCAACTTTTTTGTATAGTTCACATTTACTCAGCATCCATTTGTTCTTGACCCTACCTGTTCTTGCTTTATTGCTTCTACTTCTTAATAACCCGTTCCCACTGTATTCAACTTTTATGCTTCTCTTGACATACCCAATTCCCACTTCCACATAACAAAATAGGTAGAAGCACACTTCATTATTGACCCTATTTCTTCTTGTCTTACTTTGCACACTCCATAAGTAACCCATTGCCAGTGCATTCAACTTTCGGGCTTCTCCTGACATAACCAATTCTCACTTCCATGCTGCAACAGACCACATTCTATCACTACTTTTCTACTAGCATTTGCACATCTTAGAATTCCTCCATTCATTTTTCTATCTCTAGTAAATATTCTACCAAGGTATATACATTTATCTACTTCTTCTAGTTTTTTTCCACTTATGTATAATTTGGATTTGTCTACTCCATTTTTTTTCTGTCAAACACTACCTTGGCCTTTGATACATTAATTTTCACATCCATAGTTTGTAGCTTGAATCATGTCAACTGGATTTCTATTTTCTCAGTGGAAACGTTTCGCTCCTTATCCAAGGAGCTTCTTCAGTCTGAGCAAAGTTAGTAAGGGAATCCTTAAATATGTTTCTAGGTGGCTGTGTGACCTTGCACCTGGGGCTAGGTCATGGTTATTTTGAGATGTTATTTCTAAGTCCCTTTATCATCTAAAGGAGGATCGTTAAGATTACCATGCTGCTGTTGAGCTTGCGAAATGGTCTTAATCTTCCTAGGCACAGAAGACAAAGCAGGAAGGAAAATAGGGGAAAGATTGTGCCTGAGGCCCCCACCTCTATTCAAGGAAGGATTTTCCAAGTTGGCATAAATGGATTCCTTGACCCCTCTCTCAAACCACCTATCTTCTCTGTCTAAAATGTGAACATTAATGTCCTCAAATGAGTGTCCTTTTTCCTTTAGATGAAGATAAACTGCTGACTCTGGTCCTGTGGTGTTACTTCTCCTGTGTTGGGCCATCCTCCTGTACAAAGGTTGTTTGGTTTCTCCAATGTAGAGTTCAGAGCACTCCTCACTGCACTGGATTGCATAAACTACATTGCTTTTCTTGTGTTTTGGAGTTTGATCTTTGGGGTGTACAAGCCTCTGTCTCAACAGAGAATTCCACCTGGATGACTGAGAACCTTCATAGACACATCCATAGTTGTATCATTATTAATATTTGTTTCAATTCATTAAGTTCTGAGCCAGCAACACATCATCTGCATATAAAGTACATCCACATTCATATCCCCAGCCAACATGCCTCTGTTATCACCAAAAGCATTTCTTAACACATTTGTCCATGCATATATTAAACAACCAAGGTGGTACCACCCATCCTTGTCTTGCTCCCTGCACGGTATTGAATCATTCACTAAGCATTCAGTTTATTTGCATATATGTTTTACTTCTATCATTTACTGTTCTTATCCCATTCAGCTACCAACCTTCAACTCCACACTCACATGACCTATTCTGTATTTCAGGTCTATGCTTTCTTTAAATCAATGTACATTAAATTTTCTCACATTTATCAGTGACCTACTGAAAAGAAAAGATCTGGTCTGCATACACTCCACCCTGCATAAAACTGTACTGCACTTCCCAAATTGTGCTCACTGTCCCCTTTAAAAATTCTGCCAAACACCTTTCCAGCAGGCACACTTATGAAATTGTTTCCTCTGTACTATTTGCCATTCATTCTTGCTATCGTGCTGCATGATGGCATGCTTCTATTCGTCAGGCTATCGTGCTGCATGATGGCATGCTTCTATTCGTCAGGCAGTCTTCACACAGACTCACACAGACATACCATACATACATTAAGCAAGTCACATAGCCACTCCATAAAACAAGTCACATAGCCACTCCATAATCAAACAACATCCATATTTTAATATTTCTCCAGTTATACCAACATACTGGCAGTTTTACTATTTTCCAACATTCTCACTGCATTTATGACTTCCCTTTCATCAATTTTTTAATTGGATAATTTAATTGGATAATTTTTAATTGGATTTAATTGATAGCATTTGTTTCATTTCCATTCTTTGATGTATCACTGTTATTTTCATACAGATCTCTAAAATACTCCTTTCAGCATTCATTTACTTCAGTTCCATACTAAATCATTTCATCTCTTCTATTTTTAATTCTATTCATTCTACTGGAGGCTCCTTGTTTAGCATCTACAGATATATATTGGAGAAATATTTTGTAGTTTTATAAACTGTAAAACTATAGTTTTATAGTTTTATATTTTATAGTTCGGCTGTCCTATATCCGTGGGATATATTCATTGGTTAACAGAATTTCTAGCTTGCTTAGAAACGAATAGCCTTCATTGGTTGACTAGTATCTGGACAATATTGTAGGCATCTGGCAGATTTAATTGCTTGTGGAGTGCTCTGAAATCAGAGCTTTTGAGGCATCCCAAACTCTACTAGTGTGGGCTGATGAAGGTGGGGAGAAAGGACGGCGTTGTTGTTGTTTTAAGCTTTACTTTTCTCATTTTTTAAAATGAATGGTAAAATGAACAATACCAGTTGTAGGGTTGCCATAGTTCTGAACCTATTATGTTGGTGTGTTGGAACATAGGCTATATATCAATCCTATGGATCTGCAGCCTCTTCCAGCATATCCTGAAAAATCTCCCTGCCATATTTCCTTTTTACCTCTCCTGGGATTAATGTATGTATGTATGTGCACACATGCACACACACAAACACACAGAAAGAATGGTCATTTTCCGTAAATTAAAAAAAGTGAAGGCTATTTCAGATTTATTTTGTTATGTCATGGTCTTTCAGGGTGAATTAGAATAGAAGAAAATAGAAATGTCATGAGGCCTGGCATCTTCAGATGACAGAAAAGTCATATTGTCCTTGTTAAGAGGGTAGGGCCATCACTCAGATAAATGGCGGAAGCTTTGCATGCAAAAGACCACTGCTTCAGTTCTTGACATCTCAGTAAAGGATTTTAGACAGTGGAGGGGGAAAAGCTATGCTTTAAATCTTGTACAGCAACTGCCTCCCATATTAGATAAAGATGAAATCGATGGTCCATAATTTAGGGGGGAATTTACAAACAATAGTTTGATAATTTAATAATTTGATTCATTAGAAAAATCTCACAGTATGTCAATTGTTAGATGCAATAGTTTACAATATATTTGCAATATATAATGACAAACTATCAGGATATAATCTTGTAATATGATCCACTTCATTTAAATCTTAATAGTATGATTTAACATATAATTGTTTAATTAATCTTTTTCTGTCCTTTTTCCCAATTTTGCCATGCTCATTGCAATACTGGAGTGTCAGAATACTCCCTAATGTAGGGTGTATGTACACAAGAAGTGACAATGCTTTTGTTTGATAAGTCTTAATATTTTTCTCTAATATTTTATAATTCTGTTTTTTATCTTTTACGTAGAATCACTATTTTCAGTGAACTTGGCCTCCATGTTCCTTCCCTCCCCCTCAGATTGGCAGGGCTAATTTAGATCTTTGTTTTTTAATATGGCAGCTTTCCTTTTATATGGCTTCATTTGTATTGCTGTGGAATTTCATTTTTAGCATAAATTAATTTTAATACATTATTCAGTGGTTGTCATGTTTTCTGATTTGCTTGCCGCATGTGCTGGCATCTTGAAAGTTCAGACCTTTATGTGGGAGTGAAGAAAGCCTGCAAGTTTGCAAAATTAGATATGTCTAATTGATGTGTGTGAAAAGACATGGGCACTGCTAGGGAGGAAGTTTTTATATTCTCTCTCCTTCCCTGAGTCTTTCATTAAAACTTTATTAAACTGGTTTATAACCAGGAAGTACTGTGATTATCCTCTGTGTAATACTCTGATTGGCTAACTCTATCTGAGGCATGGCATTCTGGCATTCTGGTCTGTCTACCCCAGGCAAGAGATTTTGTATTTAAAAAGGAAGTAGACCTTCAGTTTTGCCTTTTACAGGCAATTTAAATCTTACCCAAATGTGTTTGAGATATCTCATGATTTGTTGAATAATCACCAAATAAACCTTCCTTGTCAGGAATAGTCTATCCTATCCTGTGTTTTGAAGGATAATAAATGAGCAGAAAAGAAGGAGGAACTTATTATTTTTATCTTATTCAGAACATATTGTAATGATATAAAAGTACATAAAATAGAGCATATTAAATGGATCGTGCAAACATCTAAATGGATAAAAAGCATACATTATCAAAGCCTAGACATTCTTTCTCCTCTATTTTAAGAAATTGAGTCAGAGAGCCAATTTACTAATCTAGCATCAGCCTTACCTAGTTAATTGGAATTTCCTATCTTCCTACTTTTTAAAATTATTCACTGATATGCTAAAGGTTTGTCAGAGCGCACAGAGTTCTTTTTACTCACACAAAGGAAAATTACAGCAGGAATGAACTTGCTCTCTAAAGAAAGCCTTACAAGCAGAAAAAAAGATGCTCTTAGAAACATTTTCTGTAGTTTTGGTCTTGTGACTCAGCACTCAAACTGTTTGTTTGTTTGTTTGTTTGTTTGTTTAAAACATTTGTATAGCCACCCATCTTAAAAACCGAACTCTGGGCGGCTTACAGCCTAACAATAAAAAACAACATAAAGCTAAAACAAAAACAATAAAAACAAAAATAGGAAAAAAACAAAAACCTGGCGCCGCAATCACCCATCCCTGATGCAGCCCATCACGTTCTTCCTACCCATTGTGACCTCACCCTATCCCACTGGCTCCCAGTGTCCTTCCGGGTGCAATTCAAGATGCTGGTTACCACCTTTAAAGTCCTACATGGCAGGGGACCAGGTTATCTGTGAGACTGCCTCTCCCTGAGGGTATGTGCCTGTCTCACCAGAGTGGATAGGGTAGACACGCTCCAGGTCCCTTCCTTAAACACTGTCACCTTGTGGGTCCTTGGAAGTGTGCCTTCTCCTTTGCAGCCCCTAGAACACCCTCCCCCTGGAGATCTGACAGGCCCCCACCCTTTCAAATTTCCGGAGAGCGCTCAAGACCTGTCTCTTCCCCAAATAAAGTGTATATCCAAACTTCCGAATCTTGTCCAAGTCAGCAGTATTCTTTAGTTTTATTAATATACGTTATTGGAATATTAGTTTTTAATTTTATTTTATTGAGCTACTTCTGTAAGTCATGGAGAATCTAAAATCCATTTTGGTGGATTTTTTAAATGTTGGATCTTTTAAATCTTAAAATACCCAAGCGATCTTTTAAATCTTAAAACATCTAAGAGATCTTTTAAAAATTAAGACATCTATTTTTTTTAGCATGTGCCTATCTTACCTGTGTTTCAAATACCAGTTACATTGCAGTATTTACTCCGAAATGTTTCTTGTAAGTTATCCGTTTCTGAGATAATAATACTTCTCAGATTTCTGATGTTTTCAGATTTAGACAATGAAGTATGGACTAATGTCAAGATGCAGGCTCTGCTTCTGTTGGGAGTAAGAGGAGGCAAATCTTCATGGCAGTTTAGCAATAAACCTTGACTCTTCAGATATTTAATTTCAGGGACTTGCTTACAGAGGTGACATGGGTAGATAAGTTGCTTTATTGCAGTCATGATAGAAGTTATACATATAAAGAAGATCTGCTTCGTGCAGAACACAAATCAAGCCATATATGTTTTGGATTAGAACTCCCAATCAGCATTGCTTTTGAACATAAAAATATCAGATAATTGTAGGGAAATGCTTTGCTTTGTAATATGTCCAGCTACCCATAAAAAAAGAAAAATATTTTAGGATTAGGGGTGTAAATATGAGCTTTCTGAGGGACTTGGAGAAAGAGAAAAATGGTTTATTATCTTATAAAAAGGTAAAGGTCCCCCCCCCCGCACAGTTGTGCAGTTGTGTCCGACTCTAGGGGCCGGTGCTCATCTCCGTTGTCTGAAGACGCTTCCACGGTCATGTGGCCGCATGACACGCGCGGAACGCTGTTACCTACCCACCGAAGTGGTACCTATTAATCTACTTGCATTTGCATGCTTTCGAATTGCTAGGTTGGCAAGAGCTGGAGCTAGTGTGGGTGCTCACTCCGCACGCAGGGCTAGGGATTCGAACCTCCAAACTTGCGATCTTCCGATCGACAAGCCTGGCATCTTACCCACTGAGCCACCACGCCCCTCTTATTATCTTATAGCAATATCTTATTTTTCTTAAATATCTGTGAGGTGTCTTTTGTCTACATGCATATAGTGTGTATTCCCTAGAGTTCCATGCGTCTGTGTAATGTGTGTGTTTCAGTTTGCTGGAAGGGGTGTTGTGTTTTGTTTTGCCATTGTTGTTGAATGTTTCTCTGAACATGATTAGTTTTCTTTCTTTCAAATGGGAATTTTACTTTATAAAGAGGAAAATACATGATTTGGTGATTCGGGCTACCTTGCTATTTTGATTCTTTTAGTTGTGGGTTCAAACAAGTGTTTATGCTTTGGAGCTCAGTCATTTCTCTTTTATAAATGGTTTTTTCCATGTCCCAGTTTGCCTTCTGGGAAATGGACATTTCCCAGTCATTTTTGTGAATGGGTAATGCATATACCCATGAATATGTGCTAGCATCATTTCAGATTTGTTCACCTGCCCAAAAAGAATAGGGAACCTATCTCTCATAGTTCATAGAGCATTGGGAAAATTAGGGAGACGTAACTTTGCGACCAATGCTTGCATTTACAACCTTTGCAGAATCTCTCTGTCACCCATTCATCATTACAGTCTGTTAGTATGCATTGTCCTGTGCCTGACCCTTTTTTTAATTTATTTATTAAATTTCTATGACCGCCCATCTCCCTCTCCTTCCTCAAGGAAGGAGAGGGAGATGGACAGTCTTTTTTTTTCTTTTTCCCTCCCTTGCGGAGCGGAGAGATTGCCTAAACAAGCTATCTCTTCCTGAGCTTCTTTTCTCCACTGCACAGAGCTTCCCTAATAAGTACTAAGGGCAAGTTAGCAAGCTCAATTCTCTGACCTTAATTAGTTGATTAGAACCAACCCTCCAGCCAGCTGCACTGTTGCCTGAAACTGACAAGACCGTAATCAATTTCACACTAAAGGCTTTTGTTTGCCTCCTAAGCAGCTGGCTAGACAAACAGCCAGTGCTGGCACATTCCTTTCAATGTGTATTCCCCATTGTGTGCCTGCTTACTCTCTTGTAATCCCTTCCTCTCCAATGAATGTAAACTCAAACATTAATTCTCTTCTTGCTAATTATCCCAGCGCCGGGGTGAGCATTCCAAAGGGTGGGGGAGTGGTGAAAAAGGGATATAAGTTTTGGCCTTCTACCCAACTTCCTCTTGAGTCGAGTTCCAGGAACCTTCCCCGCCATTTTGGCTCACCCGGCTGTTTGGGGTCGTATCCTTCTGATGTTGTAAAGCAAAGAAAGCTGAAGTAAAATTGTACGCATAGTCATGGTCATGTGATTTTCACTTAGCAACTGCTTTGCTTAATGACCGTGTTGCCAGAACCAATTGTGGTCACTAAATGAGGACTACCTGTCTCCACCAGAGCTTTAGGGCACTTTAAAGGTTATCAAATGTATTATTGCATCACAGTCTACTTCATCAAGTGCATGGAGCATATAATACCTCTGAAAGAGTGCTATTATACATACATACTATCATTAGAGAAAGGTAGAGAAGGACAGGGTGGTATTATATAAAAGTGCTATTGTCAGAAGAGAATAGAGAAGGGAAAAGGGGAAGTAAAGAGACAGATTTACCTTCAATAATGGCCAAAACCTTATCAGAACAAGAGTTAGACTTAACAGATACTCTTGCATTGTTAACCTCCTTCGTAGGGAGTTATACAGGTAGTCCTTGTTTAGCAACTGCCTCGTTTAGCAACCATTCACAGTTACAACAGTGATGAAAAAGTAATTTTGTGACCAATCCTCGCATTTTAATTAATTAAATTAAATTTTATTTATTTTCTATCCCACCTTTATTATTTCTATAAATAATTCAAGGTGGCGAACATACCTAATACTCCTTCCTCCTCCTATTTTCCCCACAACAACAACAACCCTGTGAGGTGATTTGGGCTGAGAGGGAGTGACTGGCCCAAGGTCACCCAGCCGGCTTTCATGCCTAAGGCAGGACTAGAACTCTGTCTCCTGGTTTCTAGCCCATTGCCTTAATCACTAAACCAAACTGGTTCTTTACGACCTTTGCAGATCTGTAAAGTGAAAGAAAGCTGAAGTAAGACCATAAGCACAGTTGCAGTTTCACTTAGTGACCACTTCGCTTAACGACTAAGTTGTCAGTCCCAATTGTAGCTAAATGAGGACTACCTGTAAAGATAAAACATAGGGACATGCATACCACCCTAAGCTCCTTAGAGTGGACTAAAATATATTACAGTACTCAACAAAGGGTTCAAGCATTTTCCCAGTCTGCTGCTTTAGATATTTTTTAATATCTTAACTCAATCTTGCATTTTTAACTCATGTTCAGTTTATTATCTTAGGATCCTCAGAATTATTGTTGTTGCAGTCTTATGGTATTAATTCAACTTTTATCTGATGTTTGTGCTTTATTGCAGTTTGTTTAGATTTCAGATTGTAAGTGGGAGAATATTTGTGCTCATAAAAGAATGCTTTACAGCTGGCATTCTCATGTTTCTGATACAAAGTTTGAGTTAAGAATTAGCCTTAGATCACAAGCTTGCAAAACAGATCAAGCAATTTTAAAAGTTATTATTTGAAACAAAAGCACAAATAATATTACAGTTGCATCTCATAATTTGGTTATTGTGAACACGCTTAGTAGCTTGTGTTCTTCCATATGCTATCAGTCCTTCCCTGAGTTCTTAATTCATGGCAAACCATGGTTTACCATTGTCTCCAAACTAGAATAAAAGAACCTACTAGAAATCACAATATTTATTTTAGGTGAAAAGGTTGAAGCATTGTGCTTACGGCTAAACCGTATTTTGGTTGATAACATCCAAATCTTTTTTTTTTAATTGTACAAGCTCAGTGCAAAATATTCTAAATATAATTTACAATTTATTTTATTAGTCAATTTATTAAATAATCTGACTATCATATTTATAGTGAGCATTTTTTTTGTATTCTACATTAATATAAACAGTCTTCCCCAATATGATGCCCTCTTAATTCTAGAAGCAGCACACCATTATGTAGACCTCTACATTAATCCCCTTCCAGGACATGCCTTTTCCATTGTGACACCTGTTTTCTGGAACAGTTTCTATCCCTCTCTCCCCCCCCCCCCCCGCCCCCAAGATACAGCTGGCCCTGACCCTGTTGGTCTTCACAAAGGGTGAAATTCTTTATCTTGCTTTGCGGGGTGGAGGGGGATCTATTGTACGCCACCTGAAGTTGCAGTGTTTGAGTTGGGCAGCCATGTAAATTCTTCAAACAAACAAATGTTAAGCAACTGCATTTATGAAAGGGGAAAGCAGGTTTATATATTTAGGCAACCCCACAGGCAAGTCAGGCTACCAAAAATTGCAGAGATTGAATTTCATGTTCCATCAGCCTTGAAGGCCACCTTTTTATGTGTGTGTGTGTGTGTGTCTGTCTGTCTATTTATTTATTTAATCAAATTTATCACCACCCAACTCCCCCGAGGGGGACTCTGGGCAGTTTACAACAAAATATAATCATTAATATACAATTATAAATAGATTAAAATACATATTAAATAACAGTTTAGAATATAGAGAATATAATAAAATCCAATGGCAGAATCTTCTTAAGTTCGTAAGAAGGGCACTCCAGGGATAATCTAAGGTGCTAGCCATCTCCCGGTATGTATACTCTCCTTCCCGCCCCAAGCATACTGACAAAGCCAGGTTTTGAGTTTTTTCCGGAGGTCCAGGAGCGAGGGGGACTGTCTAATCTCTGGGGGAAGAATGTTCCAAAGGGCAGGGGCAACAGCAGAGAAAGCACGCTTACGTTACCCCATTAGATGGAACTCTTTAACCAAAGGGGTCCGCAGCATGTCCTCTCTGCATGCCCGGCTGGGACGAGATGAAGTGATGGGGATGAGACGGTCCCTTAGGTATAGCTGCCCTTGATCCATAATCTGGCTCCTTTTAACTGCTTGTCCAGAATAGTGGTTTCCTCCGTAAGTAGATCTTGAACTCTAGTGCATTCCCTGTAGACATCCTTCTCTCAATTTGTGTAAAATAGTTTTTCTTTTATATTTTGATTCTTTTAATAACAGAAAATTAAGTTATATACAGTACTTTCATATACTTTAATATGTCATAGGAAAAACAGTATATTTAAGTTGTGATTTAAAACTAAAAATAATTAAGTTTAGTTTTATTCCCTTTTTATACTGATTCTATTATATTTTTAGCATAGTTAAACTGACTCACTAGCTGTTTCCTGTTCAGGATTTTAAAACCTTATTTGCTTTATTCAGTGTTGTTTGAATCAATGGATTAAAAGATAAGAAATGCAGTATGAAGGAACTATGATAAAGAGCTATTGTCCATTGCCTGAACAGAGTTTTTGGACATACTTTGTATTTATCAACCAGCTAAAGTGCTTGTTATATAAGGCACACACTAACTAACTAGAGTTAGTCCTCAGTTAACGACCATTTGTTCAGCGACCGTTTGAAGTTACGACAGCGCTGAATGAGGAGACTTACGATCGGTCCTCGAAAGTTGCGGCCATCACTACATCCCTGAAGTCACATGATCACAATTCAAGCGCTTGGCAACTGGCTTGCAATTACGATGGTCACAGTGTCCCACAGTCACATGATCACCATTTGCGACCTTCACTGCTGACTTCCGACAAGCAAAGTCAGTGGGGAAGCCAGCAGGAGGTTGCAAATGGCGATCATGTGATGTCAGGCTTAACGACTGCAGAATTCGCTTAACGACTGCAACTGGAACTGCTGGAAATGCCGTCATAAGTCAACACGGTCATGTGACATCACACTTTACAATCACGCCTCTTAGCAACAGGGTTGCCGGTCCCAATTACCATCATTAACTGAGGAC
The DNA here is from genome assembly GCA_023362775.1 of Charina bottae. Taxonomy (NCBI): domain Eukaryota; kingdom Metazoa; phylum Chordata; class Lepidosauria; order Squamata; family Charinaidae; genus Charina; species Charina bottae. The sequence continues at coordinate 2,640,159 of JALMGJ010000012.1, forward strand.
TACCTGTATAGAGTGTTATCCAAGTTTTAATTTTAAATAGTTTTAAGTTTCTTAATTTTTCCCCCAATTAAAAAATATATAAAATGAGTATAATCACGTAGGACTAGCATAGAGGACCTGCTCCCTTCTGCTGCTTAGTATGTATACTGAAATGGGCTCAGTCATTACTGGGAAAGGAAGTTTCTTGTATGCTTGCTCAACCTCATCCAGGCTTTCTTCTTGCATGGTATCTGTGAGTGTTCTGTGCATGTGTGTGTTTCTATGCACAGATGCCTGTGCACAGCTATCTATGTGTCAGCAGTATCTGCAGCAAGCCGAGATTGTGTCAGAGTAAGAATACCCATGATGACATCATGATGCAAACTCCACCCAAAATCTGACACAAGTACGTAAGTTGTGACTTTTGCACCAGCACATCATGATGCTCATTTCCTCCATTCCCCCATGGATGCCTATGTTATGGGATAAAGATAGATCTATAGGTGAACCTTCTGAGAATGGATGCTGCTTTGCATTTGTTATTGTTACTGAATAGTGAGACCTCTCAATATAAGCAATTAAATTCTCGAATTCAATGCAAATTGTCCTTAAACTGTAGACAGTTTATAAAATACTGCATAATTCTACATCAGGTAGTTTGCAGAAGGTTCTATAGCTGGACAATGTACTGGAAGAATCAAAACTTTATAATATGAATTTAAAAGGTTTTAGCAAATGATACATTACCCTGAAAAGTCCAGAGTCTTGCTCCAGATGGATTGGAGCAGCATATAAACAAATAAATAAATAAATGTAACAGATGACTAATACTTTGATACCATGTGGTTCAAATATATGTATATTAAAAAATGTGGAGACCAAATGTCTTAGTCATTTTTAGTTTTATAATTTAACAAAGATATGGAGTGGGATTAAGATGCCAGTATCATTCACTGAGATACTAGGATGAATGTTGGTAGCCAGATATATTAGCTTCTATGTCTGCTTTCATACGGTGAAAATTTAATAATGCTTTAATATTTTCTTTCACTTTTGCACAGCTTCTGGAAAAACATAAGAATACAGAAAGCATGGTGGAGTTGCTAGAACTATATCAGATGGAGGATGATGCATATGGTAGTCTTGCTGAAGCCACCACAGAACTCTATCAATATTTACTGCAACCATTCCGAGATATGAGGGAACTTGCAATGCTCAGAAGACAGCAAATAAAGGTACAAAATTAGCAATATACATTGTAAAAGTATTACTAGATATGATAATAAATTAACCTTTTCATCCTGTGTGAGATTTTGGACATTTTTGAATACTTGTCACACTGTTTGAAAGCTGTAAAAGTTGTGTCTTAGATTGGATCAAAATTAGGAAAAGCACAAGAATGATTTTTAGCACTCAGCTTTATTTGGGATAAGAAAAGAAATTTATTGTTTTTTTATTTTTTATTATTCAGATTTTGATGGGATATATGCTGGCTTAAAGGGGAAAAACCGAGGCTTGAGAATAAACAGACAAGAATGCAGCTTGTTAGGGCTAACAGTGTTTACTGTTTAGCATAGGGCAATAATGCAGATACAGTACATTATCGCAACAATGAAAAAGATGAATATACAGGATACAGCATTGTAAAAGGAAAAACAAAACAAACTTATAAGCAGAGTTCCGTGTATTGATCCCAGGGCCAGAGTTCCTGCCATGGCCTATACCCAAAGCCAGGCATAGCTCACTCTGCCCAGTCCACGGGAAGTGAACACGTGAAGAACTACATAGCTAAGAGACACTAGAAATCAAGAAGACATAGAACACCATTTTGCATGGTTGTATATTCAGTTCTTCCAGCATTCTGATTGGCTGGAAGTTAGCTGTGACACGCACTAGGCCTCAAAGCACACAGCATGACCTGCTGCATCTAAGCACTGAGTTCCCCCCCTCCTTGCTCAGGGGGGGCTTGGGCAAGGCTTCCCACAGAAGGAAATCAGGAGACTTCGCCTTCATGGGAAGATCCACTGCTAGCCATAACAATGGTACCTTCTAGCTTCATATCTAATGAAGATGTAAACAAAGCCAAGGCTTCTCTGTTATCCAGCCACCTGGCATTCACGTCACCATGAGAATGCTTTTGCTTTGTACGGGAATAATTCGCCAGGGCAACACAAGAACTCTAACAGATTTATCACCGCCCATCTCTACAGCAGTAGACTCTGGGCGGTTTACAACAATAATATTAAAATTAAAAACCTATACACTTTAAAATACAATATAATAAGAAAGAAAGAAAATCCAGAGGATGGAAGGATCTTAAAAAGGAGGATATCACGGGGCTAACCACCCCCAGGAGGAACTATTATCTCCTTCATCCCAAGCAAGGCGGCAGAACCAGGTCTTTAAAGACTTCCGGAAGGCCAGGAGCGAGGGTGCCCGTCTCACCTCAGGGGGCAAGATATTCCACAGGGCGGGTGCTATCGCAGAGAAGGCACGCCTCCTGGACCCTGCTAGATTTATTTATTTATTTATTTAATTTATATAACCGCCCATCTCCCCCAACGGGGAACTCTTTTCTAGATGGAATTCTTTTAGTGATGGGATCCGAAGCATGCCCTCCTTGCATGATCGGGTGGGGTGGGTGGATGTTATCGGGATAAGACGGTCCCTCAGATACCCTGGTCCCATGCCATGTAGGGCTTTAAAGGTGATAACCAACACCTTGAATTGGACCCGGAAGCAAACTGGTACCCAATGCAGCTCACGGAGTAGCGGTGTTACAAGTGCTGATCTTATAGCACCTAGAACTACCCGTGCAGCCGCATTCCGGACCAGCTGAAGATATATTGAAGTATGCTTTTGATTTAAATATGAATAACATGTTATCTACAAGAATATGCTTTTCACATTTATATGTTTGATTTTGTGCTAGAAACTGTTTAAGGAGAAAAGATTAAGCACCTGCTCTGTATATATTTTGGTCTCCCCTTAGGGATGCATACTGTATTCTTAGAGCAGTTTTTGAAGGAAAGTTGCACTGATGGCATAATGATAAATAGTTAAGTAAAACTCTCTTCACTTAACTATTTATCATTATGCCATCTGTGCCACTTTTTCTTCCAAGTATATCTTTCCAATAAATGTGTCAGGGTTTGAGGCAAAGAAACAGCGCTGAGCCAAGGAAAGAAGTTCTAGCTCTTAATTGTTTCTACCATACACAGAATCTTGCCAAACTAAGCAAAGCCAAAAGGTGCTAGGGAGAAATACCCCTGTAAATCTAAGGCGGGTCCTGTCTCAGCTTCTTGGCTGGCTGCCCAAGGTCCTCCAAACTGTAAGATCGTTTCTCCCCCTGGAATGCACCCCCTCCTTCCTCTCCTGCGATCTCCATAGCATCACCTCCCCCCTCAGGGACACATTCCATCACAAAGTGGTAGCATATTATGGGAGTTTTGATTGCTTAGGACCAGTAAGCTTGAAAATGAGTAATCCACTCTTCTAAACTTTAATTTGAAGTACAGCTACTGGGCTGTCTTATTCTGTTACAAGATCTCTTCCACTGATAGAAAAGAGGTACTAAGGTAAAAAAATGAATGAACATATGACTAAATATAAATCCCAGGTAAATAAAAATAAGGTTTAGCTATGGAGGATAATCTTTAGTAAACTCACTTGCCAAAAGGGTAAGGGGTAGGAACTATTCTTGGCACGTAAGAGTGCTTGGGCATGGAGGTTGCATTACAAAAGCAACATCAGGCTACCTGGAAAACTTGAAGTAGGTAATTGGACAGCGACTGTTTTCTAATTCAGTGTCAACTGTAAAGTTTTCTTCAATTTCCTTTCCTTTCCAGTGTAGATTGGGGTCTGGAGAGAGGAAAGGAAGTCACGACACCCTTTTCAGGGTTTTTTTTTTAAATGCTGGTCAATACGGTGTTTTAGTTTTTTTCCACTAAGAATTTGCTCTCTTCTTGTTTCCATACTCCAATGTTGTCCTTGTGCTGGAACTTTGCAACCCTGCTTCTGCCGCCTATCCAGAGTACGTATTCTTTCTAAATGCCTAGCAGTCAGCAAGTTCCTGGCAGCTTGCTCCATTTGCAAGACTTTTAAAGAATAGGAAGATGTGCTTTGAAAATTTAGTGACTAGAGGGAAGAAGGTAGAGAGTTTTTTTTCAGATCTCTCTTTACATGCTTGCTTCCTTTCCTTTGCCCTTACATCTGTAGTTTTTTATTCCCTAGACCTGGTTGCAGTGTCTTGTTTCTATCACTCCCCTTTTCCATAGAGCACGGGTGTCCAACCTTTTGGCTTCCCTGGGCCACACTGAGTGAAGACGAATTGTCTTGGGCCACACATAAAATATATAATATAGTTAATGTATACAAGTAATAAAACTTCATTTATTTTTAAATATTTTTTATTATAAAATTTAAAAAAAGAGGGCAACAAAACTAGTGGGATATTTGACCTTGTTTTTGTGAAACTAATGCATCAGTGTCTGGTTTGATGAAAGTGGTTGCAATTCTCAGTGAGTTCTCAAGGTGCTCGTCAGAAATTTTAATTCTAATTTTACTCTTCGTGTGCTTCATCCTTGAAAATAGTTGCTCACAAATGTACGTGCTGCCAAAAAGCGATGTCATGAGCGATGTCGTGATTCTGAAGGGAGGGATATTTTTCTCTGGGAAGATACTGTAGGTCTTATAAAAGTCCAGTGGAGAGACATGATCAAATTTTTCTTTGAGTTGAATGTCTGATTGCAACTCTATGCATTCCATTTGAAAATTCGGAGGTAATGTAGTTATGTTGACTGAAAATGGAGTTGAAAATATACCAAAATATTGATGATTTTTCTGGAAATCTTGAAACCAGTTCTCAAATTCCTGTTATCAAACCAAAAAGCAAGGCTGCATATTTCTCGCTGTTCACAGGACTGTGTTTAGCCAACGTATTAAAATGTATAAATTATTTTTCATAACTTGAGCTTGCCATACTTTAAGTTTCATTTCAAACGCTGTTATGGTTTGAAACATTGCAGTGATAAGTTGGTTTTCACCTTGAATATGCATGTTTAACTCATTTAAATGAGCGGTCACATCCACCAAAAATGCTAAATCTGTGAGCCATTTTTCAAGTTCTGGCACAAATTTTCTTTTTGATTCCATAAACGACTTGATTTCATTTCGTAAATCATAAAATCTTTTCAGCATTTTACCCCGACTTAGCCACCTTACTTCGGAAAAGTAAATGATGTCCCCATAATCAGCATCCATACTTTTAAGGAACTCCTGGAATTGGCGATGATTCAATCCCTTGGCCCTTACGAAATTCACTGCTTTGATGACAATTTGCATGATATTATCCATTTTTAAAGCTTTCGCGCATACATTTTCTTGATGTAGAATGCAGTGATACTTCATCAAACATGAGTTGCCGGCGGCACTTGCATCATCTATCAATTTTGTAAGTCCCTCACTTTTACCAAGCATCGCTGGGGCGCCATCAGTAGATATACCAGATATGTTGACAATGGTTAAAGAAAATTGCTTTAATGTCATTTTTACTGCTTTGTACAAATCAAGGGGGCGTGGTGGCTCAGCGGGTAAGACGCCAGGCTTGTCGATCGGAAGATCGCAAGTTCAGAGGTTCGAATCCCTAGCCCCGCGTGCAGAGTGAGCTCCCGCACTAGCTCCAGCTCTTGCCAACCTAGCAATTCAAAAGCATGCAAATGCAAGTAGATTAATAGGTACCACTTCGGTGGGAAGGTAACAGCGTTCCACGCGCGTCATGCAGCCACATGACCGTGGAAGCGTCTTCGGACAACGCTGGCTCTTCGGCTAACAAACGGAGATAAGCACCGGCCCCTAGAGTCGGACACGACTGCACCAATTTTCAGGGGGAACCTTTACCTTTACTTTACCTTACAAATCAAGAGATTTAGTCGTGTCTTTTAATGGCACCAAAGAAGCCATTTCTTCAGTGACATTATATTCGTTGTCAATACCTCTAATAAAAATGGCAAGTTGAGCCGTATCTGTAGCATCAGTACTTTCATCCATCGCCAAAGCATAAAATTTGAAATTAGCAGCTTTATTCTTCAAACCTCTTTCGATAGATTTTCCTATTTCTTCAGTTCGCCTGGCTATAGTCTGTTGAGACAATCTGATTTTAGAAAAATCGCTTTTTTTATCAGGACAAATTGTATCTGCCACGCTTTCCCTACATTGCTTAATAAACTCACCATCGGTAAATGGTTTTGATTTTTTTGCAGTCAGATTTGCTACCAAGTAACTAGCTTTTATAATAGAGTCCTTTTGAGTTTTGACTTTTTAAAAAAAAAATTGAGATGACAGAATCTTTTTCAGTTCTGCTAATTTGTCTTTACGACAAATTCTTTGATACGCTTCAAATTTGGCATGTTTTTGCGTATAATGCCCTTTCAAATGGTAGTCTTTGAAAACTGACACATTTTCCCTACAAATTAAGCATAGTGCCTTAGTATTTGTCTCAACAAAGAAGTACTCATCTGTCCATTTTTCGTTGAATATTCTTCCTTCATCCACAATTTTTCTTTTTTTCTTTTCGTTTTTGGGTTCTGTTTTCTGTTGAAACGACGTTGAAGCCATGCTGGAATAAATTTATTTAGGAATAATTTTTTTTTTTTTGAAATAACACAACAAGCCCATCGTAAATTGTTAGGTAGGCAAATAAACAAAGCAAAGTTTAATAATCAAATAAGAAAACTTAAATGTCTACTTAATAATAATAACAATAAACGCCTGTTGTCACAGAACACGTGTAAGTAGGTTGAAATATTATATATAATGCCAAGTCTCCACAAGATGATGTGTGTAGCGGGCGGCGGCGTTAGCACTGCACTGCCCCCTCCCCTACAGAGCATTCCGTTGTTTCTACCTACGCAGTCCACGCTCGAGCACCACACGATTGAGTCACAAAAAAAATTGCAAAATAATGTTAAAAGTTTGATTTTTTGGGGCCGCATTACTAGCTGTTCAAGGCTGCATGCGGCCTGTGGGTCGTGGGCTGGACACGCCTGCCATAGAGCATGAAAGAAATGCCCATTTAAGGTTTGATAAGCAAATAAGAAAGGCTAAATTATGAAGGAGAATTACTGCAAGATAGGACCAAAAATCTGGAATAGATTTATTTATTTATTTATTTATTTATTTATCAAATTTATCACCGCCCATCTCTACTGCAGTAGACTCTGGGTGGTTTACAATAAAATATTAAAATTAAAAAACCTATAAATCATTAAAATACAATATAATAAATAGAAATATAAAAATATAAAAAATCCAGAGGATGGTAAGATCTTAAAAGGAGGTTATTACTAAGCTAACCACCCCCAGGAGGAACTATCACTTCCTTTGTCCCAAGCCAGGTGGAAGAACTAGGTTTTTAAAGACTTCTGGAAAACCAGGAGGGAGGGTGCTTGCCTCACCTCCGGGGACAAGATATTCCACAGGGCGGGCGCTATCGCAGAGAAGGCACGCCTCCTGGACCCCGCTAGATGGAATTCTTTTATTGACGGGGTCCGTAGCATGCCCTCCCTGCATGACTGGGTGGGGCGGGTAGATGTAATCGGGATGAGACGGTCCCTCAGATTGCTTTTGAAGTGATAAAATACAGATGTATTCATACATCACAGTGAACCCCAAAACAACATTTTGCAAGACAGCCTCTCATTGAGAGTACCTGCCTGTTCCACCAGTTCATATCGAGTGAGCATGGTCCAGGTCCCTTCCCTTAAATCAGAACTTTCCAAACTGTGTCGCAACACGTTAGTGTGTCGGCTGCAGTGTCCGGGTGTGTTGCGGCTGCTGCTGCCTCCGAGTCCTGCCAGGATTCTGCGCAGGTCCTAGTGCCTGCCTTGTGCCTTGCTGCCTCCAAACCTGCCCTGCCAGGAGGTCCCAGTGCCTGCCTTGTGCCCTGCTGTAAGAGTGTGTCGCAAAATGATGCATGTCTAAAAAGTGTGTCACCAACATGAAAAGTTTGGAAAGCTCTGCCTTAAATGTTGCCATCTAGTGGGACCTAGGAAGCATGCCCTTTCCTTTCCTGTGGGACACCCTTCCCCTAGAATCTGGCAGACCCCCACCTTCAGCCTTCTGGAAGGCTGTAAAGAGCTGGCTCTTTCCCCATGTGCTGGGATTGAGTGAGGTTGGAGTCGGGGGGTATTGGTGTTGGATGGATTGGAGGAGAATGGCTGGGGCACCAGGTTTTTGCTTGTTGGTTTTATTGTTTCCATTGTGTTTTGGTTTTTATTGCTGTTGTGAGCTGCCCAGAGTTGTGTTTTTTAAGATGGCCAGCCATGTAAGTCTTTTAATTAATAAATAAATTTATGTAACCATGGGACAGCATGTCACTTGAGCACTGCTTTTTAAACATGGTTTTCTAAATAGATGCTTGTTATGCTGGGGCTGATAAGAAAATATTTGTGGGTCATGTGGGAGTGATACTTCATTTTCGAAAAGTGATACTGATTGGGATTCAGGCTTATTGGAAGCAATTCCACTTGCAATATTAACTGTTCTATGACTAACAGGGCAGATGTGCTTTTTTGCTGGTGTGGCTCCATGCTACTAGTGAAATAGCACATTCATCTCGTCCATTGACCTCCCATTTGGGCTTTGAGAGGTGTATTTCCTGTACTTGAACCAGGTGCAGATTTATGAAGACTTATTGATCATATTCCTATTCAGATTAGCAGCTAGAAACAATTTATTAAACAATTTATTATTGGTTTCATTTATATTCTGCAGAAACAGAAATTCCAGAAAATGAATTTTAAAATAGTGTTTGTCCAATTTCCATTAGTTCATTGTGCAATTTTCCCCAAATGTTAGTTTTTTACTGTTCAGGAAAGTCCATGATAATCTCTCTTTTTTAGGAAAATTCATTGTATAATCTTTGCAAGACTATATGACTACTGTTTGTCTCTTGCTGTTTATTTCATGATGGATATAGTGAGTTGATCTATTTTCAGATTTCCATAGAGAATGATTACCTAGGTCCTAGAAGAATTGAAAGTCTTCAAAAAGAAGATGCTGACTGGCAACGGAAGGCTCATATGGCTGTATTATCTATACAAGACCTTACAGTAAAGTACTTTGAAATAACAGCAAAAGCACAAAAAGGTAATGGACAAACTATTTTACATTTGCTGCTAAAGCTAGCCAACTAGCTAGCTGTCTGTCCGTCCGTCCGTCCGTCCATCCATCCATCCATCCATTCATCTAAAATGTCTTTACATGATCCACGGTCTTGCAAACTTATACGATTTCTCAAATTATTATTATTACTCTATGTAATATGTACTATGTACTCTATGTCTCCACTCAAATAACCGATTGGTTGTGGTTTGCCCTGATTGCAAGTGCATATTCAATCTGTGATATTTTGTGAGAAAAGTATTTTACAATATTATGTGTCATTAACACCATTCTGTGAAGTGGGATACATTCAATTTTGAACACAAAGAATTGAAGTTTGGGAAATACTGTAAGTTTATATTGAGTTCATAAATGTTTAACTCTTGAAATCAGTGTCTTTTACAGTTTTGTGGAGTCCTTGGTGCTCTCTGAGCTTGACTGTTTGATTGCAGACGTTTCGTTGCCCGACTAGGCTCAGCGCTCAGTTTTTACAGTTTTTTTGTCCCCTTCAGATTTCTTCCTTTACAAATTCAATACTTACATGAGTTAAGAAGCTGTTGGTTCTTGACTAAAAACTATGGTTACTTTCTTTTCTGTTTATAACTTTTTATCATACCAAAAATACAATTAAAGTAACATTCTTTCTTTCTACAATTTTCCCCCTAATTTTCCACCAATTAGTTTGTTGTGTTTCGTGCAAATAATTTGATCATTAAATAATAAGTTCCGTCTATAGAGTGCATTAAATAAGAATAGAAAATGCTACATTACAAAACAAACAAAATGTTTATTAAAATAACTACTGCTTTGAAGATTAAGGGCCCTTGTGACACTTTATTGGTACAAAGAGGGAAGCTGATTTCCTTACAACAGGGTTTATAATGAAACTATTTCCAAATATGGTAAGCCTGCTATTAAATTTTATTTACAGCTGTATATGATCGTATGCGAGCAGACCAGAAAAAGTTTGGTAAGGCAGCTTGGGCAGCAGCAGTGGAACGAATGGAAAAACTTCAGTATGCGGTGTCTAAAGATACTCTGCAATTGATGAGAGCAAAAGAAATCTGTTTAGAACAGAAGAAACATGCATTAAAAGAAGAGGTAATAACTGATGAGTATTCAACTTAAAAGCAAACTTAATTTTCAAACTTAATTCTGTAGTATTAAATTTCAGGATAATTGACTTAGAGACTTCAAGGGCAAAATCATTGGCTAGGGATCACAATTTGCTTTGAAAAGAAAGTAGAAAATAATTAAGATCTATTATATAGCTATTGGAGAGGCTGGATAAAATAATTTTAATACATAAATTCAAAGTCGTGGATTAGTAGGTATTTATAGTATGGTTTTAAAAACTTTCTGGGAGGCAGACCAGATCCTACTTTGCAGTTCTGCTTCCAGGCATTGTCATTGTGATGACAACCAGAAACCCGACATCACTGAGCACTCTTTAGAGAATTAAAAATATGTCAGATAGCTTGGATACCTTCAATCGTATGTTTGGAATTAAGTTTAAGGTTTCAATTTAATGTTTGGGCCAGGGTATATGTTGAGGGGCCCAAAAGAGTTTCCCAGTAGATTCTGAAAAGGTCGCCTTTTGAAACTGGCTCAGTGTTGTTTTTCCTAACTAACTGCATTGTGGGTTCAATTTACTACTCTTTTAGTTTTAAAATCAGCTTTTTTTATGGTGTTATGTTTGCTGAATTAGCAGCTTGACAACATATGTAAGGGCTAATATAACTACTTTGACTAAGGCAAAGAAAACTATTTTAGAAAACAAAAAATTGTATCAAACCAGTACTTCAGTCTACTAAAATTCTCTCTGCTCTATTAATCCCAAATATGTATTGGGCAAATGAATATGTGCAGAGCAGTGGGTCTCTTTCTCCCTATAAACCTTTATTGGGCCATTCAACCATTTCCAAGCATGGTAAGACATTTTATTATGTTAAATTTTGAAGATTTGGCCTAAGATTTTATCTAAACATTTTCCTTCCTAGAAAAATAAAAATTGACCCTTGATAATGTATATAAAACTGAGTCAAGTAGGTTGTGAATAGTAATATTTACTTTCCTTTGATTTCTAATGCCTTTAAAATGTGTCCTGCTCAGTGATAGGATATTTTGCAGATACTTCGTGGTAAGATTAAGATTTATTAGCTTTTTGATATAGTTATTAATCTTTTTTAAAAATTCAGATGCAGAGCTTACAAGGGGGCACAGAAGCCATAGCTCATTTGGACCAACTTGAAGCTGATTATTATGACTTGCAACTTCAGTTGTATGAAGTACAGTTTGAAATTCTGAAGTGTGAAGAACTGTTCCTGACAGCACAACTTGAAAGCATTAAAAGACTTATTTCAGGTGACATATATTTGTTTTTATATTTATATATTTAACAGTACCATTGACTGCTATACTGACAGACCTCATTTACTGACTGCCTTGTTTAGTGACCGTTTGAAGTTATGACAGTGCTGAAAAAAAACTTTACGACCGTGCTTGCATTTACAACTTTTGCAGCGTCCCTCAGTCACATGATCGCCATTACAGTCAGTACGTGTTGTCCTGTGCCTGACCTGTTGTTTTTCTTTCACCCCGCCTTGCAGAGCAGAGAGACTGGAGAGGAAGGGATTACAAGAGAGTAAGGAGGCACACAATGGGAAATACACATCGAAAGGAATGCGGTGGATCTAGCAGCCACAACCACACTAGGAAAATAGCCGGTGTATTCCCCATTGTGTGCTTGCTTACTCTCTTGTAATCCTGTCCTCTCCAATCTCTCCACTCTGTGAGGTAGGGGAGAGAAAAAAACGGGTCAGGCACAGTAGAAATCTTTTTTTTTTAATAAGAATTTTATTAAATTTAAAGCAAAGATAAAAACTACAAAAAAGCAAACAACTACAGAAGAGAAAAAAAACTAAAAAGGTGAGAAAAACACAAGTTGAAAAAAGATTTTTAGAAGATTACATAGATACAGTAGATGACTTCCGACTTAGTCTTCATGTGTTCTAATTCTGTGATTACCTTTCCAATATTTTTTAAAAAACTTTTGGGAATGTTGCATAAATTTTGTAGCATAGTTTTGCTTGACTGGGTATATGTTTAAAATTATTAAACTAGTTGGAATTTTGTGACAGAGAAAAGAGATGAAGTAGTATATTATGATACTTATGAAAGTATGGAAGCCATGCTTGAAAAAGAAGATATGGCAACATCCATGCATTTACAAAGAGAAGAGTTGCAGAAATTACAACAGAAAGTCCGTCAACTAGAAGCAAGGCGTGGTCGCATTTCTGCCAAAAAAGCCTACCTCAAAAATAAAAAGGTAATGCTTTTTATTTTTCCATTTTTCAACAAAAAGCATTTACAGCAGCTATCATTTAGCAGGGCTAAAATCAAAATGGGTGGGATTAAAGACAGAAACTTTTATTTGTTCGGAATGCCACAGCCAACCTTAATGCTAAGGCATATTGCATTAGCCGTTTCTGTGCCATCGTCATTCGCTTTCAAATGGTTGCTATATAGCTTTGAAAATCCCTAAATGATCAGAATTAAAATAATTTCCTGCTGTATATTTTTAGCAGCCATAAATTTAATATTGTCTTAATGTTAACTTGCACAAAATATTGTTGGTGATAGTATTCACTTGTGTATTCCCATTTTCTTTGTTTCCTCACTATAAGCACCATTGTAGGACTGAAGAGAATGAGGTAGCTCTTTAATCAATGTTATGTTAGTCAGAGACTAATAATCTATAGTTCCAGAAAAAATAATTAGATTTGAAGTTCTTTAGAAATATTGCATCCAAAATGGGATTATACAGCAAATATGGAGCTGAATGGAATTTAACTTCAGTTGCATAATACAGCTGTATATTTTAATTTCAGTTGGATACTACAGAAATTATAGAATTTTCATTACTAATTCCCAGTTGAATTAAGCATAGTTTTATCTATTATTATGCTTATAGAAAAAGCAGAAGGAGAGAGAAAGACATGATACTTGAAAACTGCTCAAAAGCCCCAAGTTATATATACATGTCTTATGTCAATAGAATTTTTTTTGTTTTATTCACTTTGTAATCTCTTCCCCCATTCTCTTGAATAATGCTTACTCCATAGTGTATATCCTATGGAGGGTGGGGATTCTGTGGCAGACTAACTGCTATATCCTAGCTTTACCAACTCACTGTGATCAGGATTTTTCACCCCCATTTTCCTTCTGTTAATTCCATTGGAAAGGAAATCAGTGTACCAACCAGAGTATTAGCATTGGGATTCATTGTCTTGCAAGAATGAGAGGTCTTTGGACAATCACAGATTGCCACATATTATACCTTGATAGAATATAAATGAATTTTCTGTGGCAGAGCTTTCCACTAGTGAATCAGAATTTAAATTGCTTTGCAGAGTCCCCTAGCACTTCTCCTACTGAAGACAGGAATTATACCTAAAGACATGTTTAAATGGAAAATTTTTCTCTTTGTAGGAAATCTGCATTGCAAAACATGGTGAAAAATTCTCACAGCATTCTCAGAGTGAAGGGGAGTCAGAACATGCTATAAAATTTGTGAGTTTGGTTTCTGTCAATATTAAAATTTCACTTTAGATATGCCAACCCTAACTGTCTTTGCTGATTTAAGAAAAAAATTTAAAATCTTCACATATTTGTGTTTTTCCTGCTTCCACTTGAGACTTGTGTTGGTGCAATTGCCAGTGCCCTTTTCACAGAATTTTACAGGAGCTTAGACATGGCCTTGGATTGTAGCCCCCCCTCCTTTTCCCCATATTTTTAACTTGCCACCATTTTTTAATGTGCACTGACCAGGATGGATATTATTTTATTGTTTTTAATGTTCTGTTTCATTAACTTAACAGCTCTACTTTATTTAAACTGGTTTGAATATTAATCCCAAGTCTATGGTCCCATTACTAACATCAGCTAGTATCTCCATTTATAAATGTTCATGAGAAAGTGAGTAAGTCAGGAAACTGCTCTCTCCTTCATAGCTGGGAAGAGGTGCAATTCAGATTTTGCTTCCTCAGTTGGCCTTGTGTTCATAATTTGCCTGTTGAGTTAGGCTTGGGCCTAGCTAGCATTAAAAGGTAAGGGAAAGGTTCCCCCCGCACATTTGTACAGTTGTGTCCAACTCTAAGGGCTGGTGCTCATTTCCGTTTCTTAGCCGAAGAGCCAGCGTTGTCTGAAGACGCTTCAGCGGTCATGTGGCCGGCATGACGTGCGCGGAACACTGTTACCTACCCACCGAAGTGGTACCTATTAATCTACTTGCATTTGCATGCTTTTGAATTGCTAGGTTGGCAAGAGCTGGAGCTAGCGCGGGAGCTCACTCCGCACGCAGGGCTAGGGATTCGAACCTCCTAACGTGCGATCTTCCGATCGACAAGCCTGGCGTCTTACCCACTGAGCCACCACGCCCCTAGCTAGCATTAGGGAATGCTAAAATCAGTCTTTGACATAAGTTGATACATTTTAAAAATAAATTAAAAGCTGCTGAAAGTGAGCACAGCTAGTTAAAAGCTGTGATAAATCAATTTTCAGTTAATGGATTCTAGATAATCTGTAGATTTTTAGTGCCTAAATATTTATTATGAAGCAAGAATGAACCAAAAAATACCCCCAAAAGAGTCCTGTGTCATTTTAAAGACTAATCAGTTTTATTTTATCCCATCACCTTTCATGGATCTCAGTCCACTTTATCAGATGCATGTTCATTTTTAACTTGGTTAATCTTTCAGGTACAGCAATATTCTCTGAGGGTTTTTTAGTGCAAAAGACTAACATGGCTACTTTTGTAGAAATTTTATCACAGTGAGATGGCAGCAACTGTTATTAATAAAAAAGTATTTTTGAACAGCTACAGATACATTAATATTTAAAGTTATTATAGTTTCAGATAGGCCAATAATCACCAGTTCTTTGGGCAGAAGAAAAAATATATACACATGCAATATATGCTTATTGTTTAAGCTAGTATGATCCCTAAAACTTGTGCAATGAGAATGAAAAATTAGCTTGGTATAGAACAGCATACTTTTCACATTCCTGTATATCTTGACACGTTTGCATTCTGAAATGTTAAGATAAAACATGTATTATTTTTACCAAATTGTCATATCTGCCTGCCTACCTACCTACCTATCACCATTGTTTGGCAGAAAGAGCTATTTATGATAAGTGTCATGTTTTCTTTTTAAAGTTACAGTTTAGCAACCTTTGTTACAGCAATCATTTCCTCCCTCCAGTTTTCTGGTTTTATCAATTATACCTGAAGGCAACTTCAAAACGTAAGGCCTTAGAATTAATCCTATTATATTGTCTTCTGAGGGAAGAAAATAGTAGAGACATTATTCTTGCCTCCCAAATTTCTGTTCCTCTTCTGTTTTACCATTTTGTTTTTATTCTCAGAAAAGAGAGCAGTTACAAGATGAAGTAGAAAGAAAAAGCTCATGGGTTAGTCAGGAACGACAGAAAACATTGGACAGACTTCGAACATTTAAACAGGTAATTGGAAGAAGATGAACTTCACTTGAATTTTCATATATTAGCTAAATTATTGTTTAATTGCACTATTTGAACAGGTACCTATGGAGTCTGAATTAGCTGTAACTCCCTATCATCTATACACATGATGTGTGAATCAGTTATTAAATTACGCATCACAGGAAAATAATAAAGAAGCTTAGAATATTCTTCAGATGATTTTTATTTCAACTCTCAGCTAGAAGGCAAGAGTAATTATACTTGAATCTTCTATAATGGATTTTTCAATTTAGTTATGTATATTATATAGCCTTTCAGGTGCCTTTATGGTCTTCTGTAAAGGCATGAAGATTTTGTTTAAAAAGAAAAAAGTGTCCTTGATTTCTTTAAATGAGTTTTAAAATAGGAAGATGATTTTAAAACTCAGTTTCCCATATTTGTTATGTTTTGTAACTTCCATCTGATGATTTTTGATATGGTTCTTGCTGAGTGTTGGGGTTACCAAAAATCAGTGTTTTTACCACTAAGGTTGCTGAAAACGTGGAGGAATAAAGATGTTCTCCATATAAATGCAATTTGCATTAATTGTACAAAAGTAGAAAATTTACCTTGAACTTGAATAAAGTTTTATTTTTCCAATGGAAATAAATTATTGTTACAGCATTCTAAACTTTCTACATTCCACCTCTATGGAAAAAGTGATTCCAATATTGTCCTTCTGCTTTCCTCTTTCCTCCTTTTATTTAAAGTTTCTGGCACTTTTAGACATGAAATATGTAAATGTATTGTTACTGTAACTTTTTAAAAAGGATGCTTGTTTATTGGGCACCAGAAGTGTTAAGATTCTATAATTTAAATTATTTTTCTTTCTTTCTAAGCGCTATCCTGGGCAGGTAATTCTCAAATCAACTAGACTTCGGCTGGCTCATGCAAGAAGAAAAAGTACAGCCACTTCAACATCTTGTCTAGATCATCCCCCATCTTTACCAGTAACTACACAGACAGATAACATGGAGCAAGAAAAAGTAATCCAGCCTTTACAAAAACAGGAGTCTGGAAGCTTAGGACAACTTGAAGATATTTTTTTATCTCCTAGTGTTGTTACCTCTGAATTTTCTCAAACTGATTCTCTTCCAGCTATTATTAGTAATGAACTTCATTCAAATACAGTCAGTGAGGCACCATTTCCTACTCCTCTACCACCGCCACCACCACCACCTCTGCCCACCAAGGAAGAATCTACTCAGTGTTCCGAAAAAAGCATTAGTCCAGTTAAACAAAGCAATGCAGAGAAGCCAGCCCCACTGATCACCATTGCACCGTCAGCTCATTTTTTTGATAGCAGCCAGTTAGTCAGTGCCAAGAAAAAACTAAAGAAAACTGGTGATATAGAAGGATTGCAAAGAAGAAGAGGTACTTTCTAATTTCTTTTGAATGGGATTATGTAAAAAGAAAAATCAGTGTTTGTTTACTATTGCTTTGGCTAATAATTAAAAATAATGGCCAGGATCCAAATGATTACATTAGTTTGTCACACTAAAGAGAACTTTGAGATTGTACATCATGAATAATATCTCCCTAAGCCACATGTCAAAATATATTTGAAACCAAGAGATCCTTCAAAGGCATTTATAATATAACCTGAATTTTTTTTGGGGTGGGTGGGAGACCAATAATAGATTTTTAATTCCCTAGTTGGGAATACTGTGTTACTACCATGTGGACCTCTTTCTTAACTAACAACATGCATTGTTGTTAGCTGCATTAGTGCTGTTTCCACCAACATATGAAAAACCTAACCATCCAACAACATCAGTTTTATATACAATATATTACATACATACATACATACATACATACATACATACATACATACTGTACATACTGTACATACATACATACATCTCCATTGTTGCCTCCCCATCAGGGGCTACTTGACTGAGGCTAGCTGTTTCTGGATTTAAGAAATCCCAACCTTAAAAAGTAGGCATACTGTAGCCTACACAAGAGATGAGTAGTAGAGGTTTATGATTTGAAAAATCATCCCTAACCCTTGTGATCTAAACAGTTCCCTTTCCTTTGTTTATAATGGGAAACAAATACGTAACAAAAATGTGCATCGAAAGAAGAGAGATATGCAGGAGATATACTCTCCTGTGTCAGTTCTATTTGTTTTGTTTTTGCTTTCTATGAAGGAAAAGTTATATTAAAAGCCTACTTGCTGGAAACAGTATTTAATTTTAATGTACCATAAATAGGATTGTTTATCCTATTTATGTAGATTATTTATGTGATCTGGGATATTGCCCCCTCCTTAAGTCAAACATAGATTTTCCTAAGACCATGTAGTAGCTATTGTGCAAGCCCAAGAAGATATGTGGCTTCTTTAAGGAGATGCCAAAAAGTACAGCAAGTGCGCTTATGCTAGATTTGAAGCATCCTTCTTATTTTGGATCTGAATACTTCACACTTTATTTAACAAGATAAAGTTAGAACTTGTAGTATGTAAACTTATATTTAGTGAGTCTTGATGTTTTCTATAGTGAGTTCCCCAATGGATGAGGTTTTGGCTTCCCTGAAACGTGGCAGCTTCCACCTGAGGAAAGTTGAACAGAGAAATCTACCCCCATTTCCTGATGAAGATGACAGCAATAACATCTTGGCACAGATCAGAAAAGGCGTGAAGCTGAAGAAGGTTCAAAAGGACATTATGAGAGAATCATTCACAATTTTACCTGATGATGATCCTTTAACTCGCAGCATCCATGAAGCACTACGCCGAATTAAGGAGGCATCACCAGAGTCTGAAGATGAGGAAGAGAATCTACCATGCACAGACTGGGAAAATTAAGGGTAATTTTACCATAAGTATACAACTGGTTTCCGTATGTAGTAGTAGCCTCTCAGATGATACAGCCTTCACAGGAATTAACATAAGCTTTCCTCCATAGGAGGGAAAATTGCAAGTGCCTTAAGACTAACAGCCATTGTATACTCCATTATCTTATCTTCTTAAGAATTTAGACTAAAATAGCTTTATACCCAATACTACAGTTAATGTCATTAGCTATTAATTTTTCAAATTCAAGCAGCAAATGCTAGCATCATAGGTGTCTACAAGAGATTTTGAAAGTAAGCAGAAAAAAAATGAATATCAGAAAGGATATTTAGAAAGTGTCACATATTATTTTGTTCTTTTCTTATTTCTGAACATGCAGAAATATCTCTGCAATTTCCATATTCATAAAAGTGTATATTAGTAACTCTAGAGGTTTGTAAATCTGCCTGAGATTATAGTATTCTCTTGAGTCCTTGTTCTGGGGTTTCAACCTAATTCAGAGATTTATGTGTATACTTTTCATGATAGGGAAGCTGGTTAGCTCCGGCATTATATTTCCCTATTTAAATTAGAAAGAAAAGACAGATCTGAATTACTTCCAGCAATCTTCAAAGAATCTAAATTGTAGAGCTCATGATCACAATATTTGACTTAACTTCCTTGCTTCTCCATTTCACCTTGCTTTTTGATTATCTGGCCTGATGAAGTTTTCTGGAGAATTCAGAAACTTATAAACATATAGAGTCCTTGGTGCTCTCTGAGCTTGATTGTTTGCTTGCAGATGTTTCATTACCCAACTAGGTAACATCAGTGCGAGTGAGTGTGGGTTTTCCTCCCTGTTTATATGCAATAGCTTGCCCTGCCTGTGTTGGTGGGGGTGTGTTTTTCTCCTTGGTAGTTCCTTGATTAGGGTATTGTTTTCTGCTTGATTGCTTGCCTGGTGTTAATCCCTGATTACCTGTATGTTGGCTGCTGGGGAGATATGTTCTGGTCTTTTTGTTTCCTTCTTAGCTTTTTTGTTGTCTCTTTTGAATGGTGTGTAAATATGTTGTGTAAATAATGGTGTGTAAATAAGGAAGTACCAAGGAGAAAACCACACCCCCATCAAAACTGGTAGGGCAAGCTACTGCATATAAACAGGGAACAAATGCCACACTCGTACTGATGACGTTACCTAGTTGGGTAATGAAACATCTACAGACAAACAACCAAGCTCAGAAAGCACCAAGGACTCCACAGTTCAACCCTGAGCTACATATATTCTCTCTTCTATTGGAATTTATAAACATGTTAGACCTGGGGTCCCCAACCTGTGGGCCGCGACCTGTTAGGAAGTGGGCCGCACAGCAGGTGAGCAGTGGTGGTCCGCACGATTGGCTCCTGCCTGCAAACCCTGTCCCCCCCGGTCCGTGGAAAAATTGTCTTCCACAACTGGTCCCTGGTGCCAAAAAGGTTGGGTACCCCTGTGTTAGACGTAGGAGGAAAGCTATGTTAGTCTATGGCAGCCAAAAAAAGTCTGGTGGTGACTTTACAGATGTACCAATTTTATTAAAAGGCATACATTTTTGTGAATTACAACTTATCAGATTCATGGAGTGGAAGGTTCAGTCACACTGAAATAGGGCATTAAGTCTTAATCTGATTTTTGGATTACAGACTGAATTCAAACATTTGCTGTGTTAGTGGAATGTAAGACTTGCTCTCATCATGGTTATTATCAATTTGTCAAAGATGGCCCTACCAAATTAATAAATGAATTGGCATACTAATAGCTAATTACTAGTAAATTTAATAAAAATGAGGGTCATGTCTGAAGTCTTTAAAGCAAGTTTTCCAGTTAAGAGAGCTTTCATTTAATACTGTAGCCTAGCGAACATTCAATTACTGTATCTTTTTCAATATATGTTTTACTGCAGAATAATTTACATAATAAATGAACAGTTATAGATGCAAGTGTTGGCCTCATGCATAGCTCTGCTGGCAGTAGCGAAGCATATTAAGCTGTCCAGGATCTGGGCCAGAAATGCTAATGATGCTGGATTCCAATAGATAGCAACTCAAGGATATTTTTCCCAGTTCCAATACACCAAATCCATTTAACTGGAGATGCCAAAATTTGAACCTGAAGGCTTCTATGTGCAGAGCAGATGTATTGCTGCTCAATAGTGGCTTCTTCCTGGATATCCATATGCATACCTGCTGCACAAATGATCAGTGAGTTCTTATAATAATCCTCTGGGTTATTAAACTGGCTATTTTTAGTCTCTTTCCAATATTCTGTAAGAAGGACTTAAAACAAGGGCTTGTGCCCTTGCAATAATGACTGGGTAGCAAGTGCTTTCTGTTTGAGTAACCATTTTCATGATTTGTCAAGACTGATGGTCTGTTACTTTATTTTTTTATTACTCCATTTGCACTGTACCATTTATTTATTTGTTTGTTTGTTTGTTTGTTCAATTTATCCCCCGCCCATCTCCCATACAAGGGACTCTGGGCGGGTTACAACAAATAAAATTTAAAAAATTTAAAAACTATACAAAATATCTAAAAACACAACAAGCATAAAATAAATAAAGTCCAAGATGGATTTGGAACCGCAGAGTAGATCATGGTGCTACGGGGCCAGCCAACCCCATGAGGCACTACCACCTCCGTTGTCCCAGGCCAGGCGGCAGAGCCAGGTCTTAAGGGCCTTCCGAAAGGCCATTTCTCTTGAGAGTTCAGAGCATCTCACTGTAAGGTTTCAGATTCTATGTTCCAATAAAGACTCCTCAATGCAAGCGTTGCAGATAGAGTTTTAATACGGAATCAAGTAATCCAAAACAGTTTCAAAGATCTGAGTGCCTGTTCCCGCCAAACCGGTTTGTTTTATTGATTCCTTCCCCCCTTGTCAGTCTTTTGGTGGTGATGTCAGTTTCAGCCATCGGTGGAATCAAGTAATCCAAAACAGTTTCAAAGATCTGAGTGCCTGTTCCCGCCAAACCGGTTTGTTTTATTGATTCCTTCCCCCCTTGTCAGTCTTTTGGTGGTGATGTCAGTTTCAGCCATCGGCGCGCTGCCCCCCTCCTCCTCCGTCTCGCTCAGGGCTCTCCTTGTGGATTGTAGTTGATGGGTGCTAACGATCGGGCGTCTGGGTTTCCCCTCACCATTGTCTTTTGAAACTGGCTGTGGTCACGTACTCTCTGGCATGCGTGACCTCCCCCCAGGTCCTCCATGGAAGGTTCTGTTCCAGGATCTTACATGCCACTCCCCCAAAATACATTTAAAGGTAGATTTAAAAGATAAAAAAAGATACTTTTAAAGGTAAATTTATACAATAATAAAAAGAGAGATATAGTGAAGTACAGGCGACTGCCAACCAATGTGTGTTTCAGTGTCTCGAGCTCCCGGTCTGCAACGAGAAACAAGATAATATAGGCATTCATCATTATGTACATGTTACTTAAGTTTGTCAGGCCATTTGTGGTGGAATTGAGCAATCAGTTTTGGTGCTTGAACGTGATGCTGTTCCACCCATTCATTGAAGCTGGGAGGCAAGTGTTTCCAGCGAATTAAATATTGTAGCTTTCCTCTACAGCGCCTGGAGTCCAGGATACTGTGCACTTCGAAGTGTGGTTCTCCGTTTATAGTTATGGGGGGGGGGGGCTCCGGGGTTTCCGGGTGCCATGTCTCTGATGCTTTGTATTGTTTCAGCAAACTTATGTGAAATACGGGGTGAATTCTACGGAAGTTCTTTGGTAATTGCAGCTGTGCCGTTACCGGGTTGATAACTTTCACTATTGGGAACGGTCCCATGTATTTTGGTCCTAATTTCTTTGAGGGCTATGTGGTGCGTAGGTGTTTTGTGGAAAGGTATACTTTCCCACTTCCAGCTGCCACTCGGGACCGTTTCCAATCCGCGTATTTTTTATATGAGTCTTTTGCCTCCTGTAGTGTTTGTTGCATGACTGGCCAAGTTGCTGTTAATTTTGAGATCCAGTCTTTTGCTGCTGCGGAGGTTGTGCCTGGGCTGGCATTTTTCTCTAGGGACCCTGCGGGGAGGTTCGGGATGGGTACAAACTCCTGACCTGTGGCGACCATGAAAGGAGAAAATCCTGTGCTTTGGTGCAGGGCATTGTTGTAGGCAACCTCCGCGAAGGGTAGCAGATCTACCCAGTCGTCCTGATGGTGGCTAATATAGCACCTGAGATATTGCTCTACTATAGAGTTCAATCGTTCAGTCGATCCGTCCGTTTCCAGATGGAACGCCGAGCTTAAGCCTTGTTTAACTCCTATAGAGCTCAAAAAGTTTTTCCAAAACTTCGATGTGAAAGTGCTGCCACGATCGCAAATTATTCGCTCGGGAATCCCATGAGCACGGTAAATGTGTTGGATGAAGAGCTTTGCTAATTGGCTTGCTGTTGGAATTTATTTATTTATTTATTGTTTATTTATTTATTATTTGGATTTATCCCCGCCCATCTCTACCGTGGCAGACTCTGGGCCATGAACGCTCCAGGCCCGCCTGAAAGCCCAAACGGCATCACGCGGTATTGAAAGCAACCGAGCTGGCATTTAAAGGCTGTCTTCCATTCATCTCCCTCTCTGATGCGCACGTGGAAATACACCTCCCTTAAATCTAGCTTGGTGAAGATTTTCCCTTTTGTGAGCTGTGCTAGCATGTTTTTCGTTAGGCGTAGTGGGTACTGGTTGGACACAGATAATTGCGTTTAAGCCTCTGTAGTCTGTGCAAAGTCTTAATGATCCATCTTTCTTTTTGCGAAATAATACTGGCGCGGCCATAGGGGAAGTTGAGGGTTCAATGAAGCCTCGTGCCAGATTTTTGTCAATGAACTTTCTTAGTTCCTCTAATTCTCTGTGAGTCATTGAGTATATTTTGGTCTTGGGGAAAGTGGCTCCAGGCTGTATTTCGATGGCGCAGTCCGTGGAGCGGTGGGGGGGGTAATTGATCAGACTCCGCCTCATCAAATACTGTGTCTATATCATTGTATTGCGTGGGAATGTCCACTTCTCCACACTCGGAGTCAGTTTCACAGTCCTCCATTCCCACAGCCCCCATCTGCCTCGCTGTCTGTGTCTGTTTCAGCTGTTGCTCCATAGTCTCCAACAGTGAATTGCACTTTCCCTGAGACCCAGTTAATTGATGGGTTTCGTTTGTTTATCCAGTTTAGACCCAAGACTAATGGTCGGCTGGCAACTGCAGCCACTATGAACCTTAGGGTTTCTTCATGCGTCCCCATTCTCATTTTTACAGGTTCAGTATAGAATTCTACTGGACCCCCTTTCATGTTTGAACCATCCAATTGATAGAATTTTATGGGCCTCTTATGTTTGAATAGTTTTAGTCCCAGTCCTGTCACCAGCTTTGGGTGGATTAGGCATCTGGAGCATCCGGAGTCTATCATCACTAAGGCTCCCACTTGTTCCCCCCCCCCACAGTCATTTTTTCCATGAGTAGTTTTACTCGCATGGTGGGGCGCTTTCCACTTACACTATAGTTGTGCACTTTAGGGCAGACAGTTGGCGTTTCCCGCCGGCAGGAATTTTTCATCAGTTGACTCATTTGTGGACGTGGATGAGTCGTTGCGTCTCCCTGCCGTTGTTGCGCTTTTCACGGTGGCGTGTTTGGGGATGGGTGGTTTTGTGGGTTTTGCCTCTGTCTTCTTTTGCTCTCTTCCCGAGGTTTGGGGGCAGTTGTTGATGCGGTGCCCCTCTTTTCTGCATTTGAAGCATAATCCGTTTTTGGTTCGTCTCTCTCTCTCTTCCCCCCACGGTTTGTGAGTAAGGTCCCTTTTTGTGGAGGTTTGGTTATTGCTCATCTTCCTCCCTGTGGGTTGTATCTGTCGATAGGATCGCAGTCGCAGTTTCGTGCTTTCTGCTTTCCCTGTTAATTGGATCCATTCATCTAGCGTGTCAGGATCCCCCCTGCCCGCAGCCATTTCTAGTAAATCGGGTCTTAAGCCCATTTGGAAATAGTACATTTTAAAGGATTTGGGCCAATCGGGTAATCGACTCATGAGCGTTTTGAATTCCATGGCATACTCTGCCACTGTGCAATTCCCTTGCCTCAAGTTTTGCACCTCGGCTTTTGCTGACATCGTAGTTGGGGTGTCTTCAAATCTCTTGCGCAGGGCCATCATAAACCCATTGAAATTAGTTAGTTCTTTGGCCCTCGCATCATGCAAAGTTATTAGCCAATTTGCGGCTTCCCCCTCAAGGAAATTGGAGACGTATCTCACTTTCGCTTCCTCATTGGGAAAGGGCCCCTCTGACTCTTCCATGAAACCCCGCACGTGGTTTAAGAAGCAAGCCAGTTTGCTTGGGTCTCCATCAAACCTCGTCCTTAGTTTTGTTACAAAGGCGGGTTTATTTGGTTGAGGGAAAAATTGGCTACTCACATGGCTCGTCTGAGGCAGGGACCCTGTCTCTGGCTCTGAGTACTCCTCCTCCCCCTCACTCTCTTTGGTGGACTCAGTGTCAGAGGATGTGGGGGGGAAGCTGGGATGCTCTGTTGGTTTTTACGGTCCCCCCCCCCGGGGTTGCAGGAGCTTTTCTAGCGACATCCGGATCATCGCCAATTGCTGGTTTATGGCCCCCAGCTCTGACTCCAGGCGGGATGTCCTGTCCTCCAATGATGCCAGTCTTTGGGTTTGCGTGATCTGCGGCTTCGAGGTGCGCTTGCCTTTCGCTGGATGCATGCCGGCTCCGATCCCTTGGGACCATTCCGCCATCACTGGTTGGGTGCACGGAGTTGAGGGTTCTACAAGGTCCCTTGGCTTGCTTCCCTTGGTCTTGTGCGTTCTCTTCCTTCCCCCCGCCTCGGGTTGGATGCAGGTTGCCTGTTTCTCCTGCAGCATGGTTTCTCCCCTCTGGGATGAGCTGGGCCGTTCCTCCCCAGTCCTCAGTGTCGATGAGCTTGGCCCCTCCATCGTTTCTGCATGGGACATGTTGCTCTCGAGCCTTCTGAAGTGTGGGATTGATTCTCAACCGTGGGGCTCTCTGGAGTTTCAGGAGTAGCCTCGGGAAAAATCGATGTAACGGGACTCAGATCTTTCTGTAAGGTTTCAGATTCTATGTCCCAATAAAGACTCCTCAATGCAAGCGTTGCAGATAGAGTTTTAATAGGGAATCAAGTAATCCAAAACAGTTTCAAAGATCTGAGTGCCTGTTCCCGCCAAACCGGTTCGTTTTATTGATTCCTCCCCCCTTGTCAGTCTTTTGGCGGTGATGTCAGTTTCAGCCATCGGTGCGCTGCCCCGCTCCTCCTCCGAGACGCTCAGGGCTCTCCTTGTGGATTGTAGTTGATGGGCACTAACAATCGGCCGTCTGGGTTTCCCCTCACCATTGTCTTTTGAAACTGGCTGTGGTCACATACTCTCTGGCATGTGTGACCTCCTCCCAGGTCCTCCATGGAAGGTTCTGTTCCAGGACCTTACACTCACCTCATTTTAGCCTGACAAAGACAGATTGGGTTGAGAGCGAGTGTGCTCAGGGTCATCCACTGAGCTCCTTGTCAAATTGGGATATGAATGTGGGTCTCCCTAATCTATATTGAATGCCTCAACCCCAGCATTATACTATTATCCCTAAATTCTCTCCCTTAGTGTCAAGGGGTGATGTAGGGCTAGGATGACCAAAGCTGCTTCTTGCACTGCCTCCTGCCCAAGACCTTCAAGACTCCTTTGGTCTCTCCGGACATTGGGAAACCCTGACTGCAGTAACAGCCAGTATGGAGGCTGGCAGGGCAATAGGTGGATTCCAATGACAACTTCCCCTTTACAAGATGGAGAATTACTAAGCTATTGATTGTATGGTCTTCTGTGACATAGTTTCTCCTTTTCTTATTTCATAAGAATATATCTTCTAGGCTGGTATGACAATTTACTGAACTTACTGCACTTTGACACTGCCATTATTTTCACTCTCCAGTCCTTCAAAGGTAATTTGAAGCTCCAGCTGACCCATAGGAGAATGAAAAAACTGGCAGTTAAGTCCCAACACCCCTTAAGTTGCTGCAAGTCCTGGAGGAACAAAAATCACTCATTCATTCCCCACAATCATGTTTGTGTGTATATTGTGCATTTGTCTGTCCTGCTGCAAAAAAACCAAACTCTCCATAACCCATAATGGTTGTTGTGAGAAGTTACTTGCCTGCAAAGGCTCCATTCCTTCTTTTACTATTAAAAGCCACTGCAGGTTTTGAAGCCAAAAGGACTGCGTGTCAACATTTTTGCAGCCAGGAAACTTTTCAGAATAACTCGAACAATGGATATTTGTTGTGATGCCAAAGTGGAAAACACAGTCTTAAAAGTTTTGAACTGTAAATCCTTTCACCTTTTCTCTCATGGAAAATATTTCAGAGTGAGCACAGGTGAAATTGACAAATGTTTTGTCCGGTGCCCTCTTCTCTTCTGCCTTGCCAGCTGCAAAATACCAGATTGCTGCTTGATTTTTTCCTAGACACTGCTTGAAACTGAAGTTCCCAAAAGATATATTCTGAACAGAAGTTCGAGGAGTTGGTGGTGGGAGTAGGGAAGAATAATTATTTTCTTGAGTTCAAAATTTGGAAGGCAAGAGTTCTTGCCAATGAGGAAAACAAACCTCCCACAAGCTTAACATTCCAAAATGCTGCAAAAGAAAATACTAGATTTGTTGCAGTTTTAAATGTATTGCAGCTGAGCCAGGAATAATTTGAGTTAGGTCTCACAATTTCTGTGGGACCATGGAGGTCCAGACAGTCATCATTGTCAGGGGCATCTGCAGGGGAAATAAAAAAAGCCAAGATGGTGGTCACAATTCCCTCTGTGGACACATCTGCTCATTGGAGATGTCCTTAGCATGATAATGTTTCTTTGAATAGAAGAGAATATATATAGCTCAGGGTTGAACTGTGGAGTCCTTGGTGCTTGCTGTCCATCTGCAAGCTTTGTTGTTTGCTTGCAGATGTTTCATTACCCGACTAGGTAACATCATCAGTTTGAGTGAGTGTGGGGTTTGCTCCCTGTTTATATGCTTAAGCTTGCCCTGCCAGTTTTGGTGGGGGTGTGGTTTTCTCCTTGGTAGTTCCTTAATTAGGGTATGTTTTCTGCTTGACTGTTTGCCTGGTGTTAATCCCTGCTTATCTGGGTGTTGGCTGCTGGAGAGAAGATGTTCTGGTCTTTTTGTTTCCCCCTTAGCTTTTTTATTGTCACTTTTGAATGGTGTGTAAATATGGTTTATTTCTGTGTGTCTACTGATGGTTGATTTGTCTGAATGCCAAGCTTCCAGGAATTCCCTAGCATTTTTAGATTTAGCTTGCTCTAGGATGCTCAGCTTCCCAGTTGAAACTGTGGTTGAGTCTGTCCATGTGTTGTGAGATTAGGGAGTTTTCATCATGTCTTCTGACTGCTAGTTGGTGTTCATGGATGTGCTCTGCTAGACTTCTGCCAGTCTGTCCTACATAGTGGCTGTTGAAGTCCTTACACTGTATGTTAAAATGCAGTGACCAGACCTGGATGTAATATTTTGTTTGCAGTCCGATTGGTCTGTAGTTATCTGGGTCCTCTTTTTCCCCATTTATGAAAATAGAAGCAACATTTGCTCTGCCCCAATCCTCTGATACTAATTCCCATCCTCCATGATTTCTCAAAGATTACCAGGAAGGGTATCTAATATGACCTCTGCAAGTTCTTTCAAGACTTGTCAGATGTAATTGGTCTGGTACTGGAATTATAAACTTGTTCATGGTAACTAGGTGCTCCCTGACTATCTCTTCAGTTCTCTTGCGTTCCCAGTCCTGTCTGTCAGTTGTTCTGCTTAAATCCTTTAGAACACAGTATTTCTTTGGAGAGAAAACTAAAGCCTTCACCCTATCCCCTGTAATTATCTTGCCATTTTCATCTACCAGTGGGCCTACCCCTTCCCTTTTCATCCTTTTTCTTCCTTCCTTTAAAGTTAAAGGAACCATTTTTGTGTTTTTAGCTTCCCGGCTCAAGTGTCTTTTGCACTTTAGTCTTTCTACCTTTGTTTCTGCAGATATTAGCTAATTGCTTGTACAACTTGTTGGCAATTATACCCATTTTCTATTTCCTATACATATCCTTTTAAACTCTTAGCTTGGTTGAAACCCTAACCCTAAACTGTCCAATTCGTTGCTCAGCAGAATGGTATGTAATTATATTTCCAGTATCTTATTTTAATTATTAAATTTATATGGCCACCTATCTAACCAATTGAACTCTGGCTGGCAAACAGGTAAAACACTATACACAATTAAAATCAATTTAAAAAAATCAAATTTTGGCCCCTGTAAAAATCGCACTACCCACATAGCAAACACACATGCTAGGCTCTCCTAAGATCCAGTTCCCAGTGCCTGGGGGAAAACCCAGGTCTTCATGGTCTTCAGGAAGGCCAGCAAGGTCAGGGCTGTCCAAATCTCCAAGAGGAGACAGTTCCGTAAGGCAGGCAACATGACAAGGCATGCTTCCTACGTCCCATGAGGGGACGTTGCTTCAGTTCAAAACTGCTTCAGTTGAAAGCTCCCTATGCACCCACAGTGGTTTCCTAAGCTGTCCATGTTTTGCTCACTAGAATGGTTTACAATTATCTTTCAGTATCTTATTTTTCAGAGGTTTCCAACCATCCTGCATTACTTTGTCCTGAAGATACCCATCTATGGGACCCTATTTAGTGTTTCTCTAAGCTTAAATAAATTAGCTGTCTTTATGCAGAGACTGAAATAGAATTTTGATTTTATTTGAAATTGGCATTCCTGAAATTTTGTGTCCATATATTATGCTCCAATTTCTCTTTCTGTAGAACATTTTAACTACATTTTTTAATTAGAAGCTTAGCATCCAGTCAGAATGGCAGCATTCTTCAGTTGTGTGTCTTTAATTCTCTGATGCAAGCCAGTTTATTTCTGTTAAAGAGCAAAATAAATGAATGTCTCATTAGCACATTTTTTTAAAAAATGGTGGTAGAATGTTCTATAAAACAAAGCTGATTGATCAAGATGGGAAGAAAGGATAGATGCTTTCAACAGCAGCCAATTTTAATGTAGCCCAAAGAGTAGCTTGCAAGTAATCTTTCAACTTTCTGTGTTTTTGTTTTAACAGGTCAGAGGATTCCACTGAATATGATATTTCTTTCACATTCTGAACATTCATAATCAACAGTATGATCGTCTTCACTCTAGGAGAAGTTTACTCTGAGAAAATATTTGATATGTGCATGAATACGTTTTTTAAATTCATAGAAGAAGATTCTGATTGGACCAAAAGCTGTGTTACTTAAATGCACATTTTGCATAACTCTGAGGAGAGAGAACCTTTTAAAATATTTTCTGATTCTTCACTCACTTTTTACATATGTGTGAAACATGTCAGCAGCTGTTTGCAGCCAAGCTTCTTCCCAGCATAATTTATTAGGACAAGTATGAAGTCTGTTAGTTCATTGAAGGCGTCAGTGTTGAAGAAAAAACATTGCTACATCGACATCAATTTCTTATTCCAGCAACAGGAATTCATATAAAACTTCATTTTACACAGGAGGCAGATTTGAAAGAAGAATACATTTCTTAACTACTAATAGTTTAAAATACAAATGAGTTTGAAAGTGAAAACAAATGGTTACGCATTAAATGGAAAATACCCTAAGTATGAAATTCATGTATTTAAGAATTTGTTTACAGTCTAATACATTATAAAATGATATATAGCAAAACCCTTAGAAGGCCATGGATACTGTGTACACCTTATATTTTTAAATTAGATTTTTTTTTGTGCTCTTACATATAGTAACATTTTAATTGCAGGGCTGAGTTATAATAAAGTTATACATTTTATTTATAGAAGCAATATTTTATAATGAGAATACTTAAAATTATTTTTATCTATTTGTTTGACTGTTCTTTGATTACTCTAAGGAACTTTTATTTAAGGAGAATGCAAAATTGAAATAAGATTTTACTTCTAAGTTGTGAAAATTATAATGATTTCCCTCCCCCCTCCATTTTCATTATTCCCATTCATTGTTAGAAATATATTTGAATTATGTAATACTCTATTTTATTGTAAATAATTTCCTTTTAACCCCAGGTTAAGGTCTAAAGGAGACCAAACCTTCAGTATAGTGAAAATTAAAGGAATGTATCCCTAAACAGCATGACTAATAGCTGCAGGCAGCTCATTTTATAGTGTCAGAATACTAAGCAGTATTTCTGCACCAAGGCTAATCTTGTCCTATTAAAACTGTTTGATCAAAATTTCAATGCAGGAGAATCTTGAGTTTAGCCAGCTCCTTCTTTTAAAGTGTACTATGCTTGGAAAAGGGTAAGATCCTTAATTTTAGGGAAAAAATCATACTCATTTATTGTCCTGTTCCAAGGATACTGTATGAGCTTTGCATATTGGAAGGAATGCATATAGTAATTCTACTTACCTTTTGGAACAAGAGGTTAACTGTCTTGCCCTTTCTTCTTTTTACAAACAGTTGGAAATACCATAATACTTTTAAATATGTTATGCAACTTAGCCCAACTCAACTGGGTCTTACTTGCAATCCCCTTGTCCATTAATGACAATATTGAATATTTTAAAGTGACGCCTGCTATTCTATACTTGGCAGGCATATTTTTTCAGATGCTTATTGCCTTATGTAATCTGAAATGCTGTCCTGTAAAGGAAAGCTTAAAATAGTATGAGTTCCATTAACATAGGAGCACTATTCAGTTTGGGAGAAAAATAATATTGGTTATATTAGCATCAGATATTCATTTCATTAAAAAGTTGAACATAATATGTTATTCATAGTTATAATCCCAGATAATGCAGGGTTCTGTGGCAATAATTCATAATTGCAAAATGTAACTTAATTTTTAGCAAAACCCATAATGTCTGTACTGTGCTGATGGTTAGTCATGTCCACAATAAATATACTGTGTTCGAATTTTTAGCTATGGCACAAAACATGAACTTCTAAAATGAAGGTGACATGTGGATCATGCTAAGCTTTGTGTAATCATTTGCAGCAGAAGTTTCAAGCAACATATTTCACTGGGCCCTTTACCCAAGATAGTACCAGACCACCTGTGCAAAGATACAAAAGTCTTTGCACTATTTTACATCCACAGATTTTGAATCTATAGGAGAAGTATATGAAGCTCTCGGGCTGTTATAGTTGAGATTTTTGCCTTGAAAACTGCACGAATGTTTTTTAAAAATAACAATAGTTTAATTATTGCAAGAATATGAAAATGGCGTGAGTCTATAAAAATGGCTTGTTTGTAGGAACATATACACTGGCTGCTGTACAATAGTTGATCTCATGCCCAGAGTTTTCCCTTTAGAGTGCAAATGTTCATAATCCGTTAGGATGAGAAGATGGGTTCAGTTGTCACTTAAGAGTACAGTAGCAGTAGCTTATTGATCAACACCATGTGCTGTTGTCTAGAAGTAATTCTTCTGTTTATTGCTTAAAGCCCATTGTATATAAAGGTTGTGGCAGGCTAAGAAGTCATAGTGCTCAAGTCTGCACGTTTCTCACGATAAACTTATAAAGTATGTAGGCATTTAAGAAAATATCTTAGTGAAGGTTGTTTGAAAAATGAATTCCAGTATTTTAATGCTGCACGCTGCCTTGCAACTGTATTTCGTATTGCAAATGAATGACAAATTTAAGTTAGTTTTTTATCCATAACTCAGTATATCAGTAAATTATCTGAGTATATTCCAAATGAAGCTGAAAGGGATGGTAAATGCCAAGTGATAAATAATACGATTTGGGAAATATATGATAGAGGCCCAAGTCATTTAAATATTTCCACCAGAAAACATATTTAAGGTGAAGGGGAACAGTAGTACTCACAAAGTGGCTTCATCACCTATATAATGATTAACAGAGTTATGTTTTTATTAATTGCTTGGGGGGTATAGTTATTTACATTAATTTAGCATATATACCTTTGCTTCTAATTTCGATCTTTTCCTCACAGAACTTTTCAAAATAGTGCAGCTTATATCTTAAAAATTATAATCACGGAAACAAGTTTAATGGCACTAAATTGCATCTTGCAGGGATATAGGAAGCTTATGTATTTCACACTAAAAATTCTTTCCTCTTGGGCTTCATTTTAGGCAGCTACTGCTTTCATAGTATTGGTTCATTTTTGTAATGGTGCCCTGTGAAGAAGAGGAAACTTTCACTAATTGTCAACATTTTATTTTATTTGCACTGCCCTTAAAGAGTGAATTGTAACTTAAACCATATGGATTTATGGGTGTAATTTATTTTAACTGTTACGCTTTATAATCCAGGTACTGAAGGTAGTCATAATGATCTCAAAAGCTGAAGCAGAATGTATCTAAGGCTTACAAGTGAAACTTCTTGCAGCAGTTGAAAGCACCATATTTTCTATCAATAATGACACCAATCAAGCAACAGCAGTCTTCATATAAATACATATGGGAAGAAATATTTGGATTGAACGTAGGCTTCTCTGTCAGTCTGATGATAGTTGAAGCAAGCTAACCCTTTGATATAGTCCTGGGCAGTCAGATTTTCACTGTATTTAGAGTCAAAACTATTCTTTGGTAGACCAAGCTTTGGCAGAAAAATACACATTTTTTCAGTTATTACATTAATAGCTGGAAAAATAAAGCACTAGTTGCTTTTATCCTATAAATGTAGCTAATTTTATGTTTTGAATGAAACAAACATGTTAATTGCTGAAGAAAATCTTACATAATTCATTGATTGGAGCTATACGGACATCCCACATGTAACTTTTGTAAAATTATTTCCTAATATTTTGCACAACCCTATGTGTTGTTTAAGACAATTCATGTGGGATTCCTAGATAGTGCTTCAGAAACAGAAGCAAAAAGAAGCCCATTTTTATTGGGCCCTTAAAAATCTATAATGGCTTACGAACACTTTGAGCCAGAAATTTATTTTTCAGTTTTCACACTTTGATTACAAAAAAATAGCCAAAGGCCTAATTCAGGAAATTCTTTGCCCTGGTCTTGTACCCAAGGTGAGAAAAAATAATGCACTTTCCAGCACTTAAGTGTAGAGGAAATAGACTTAGCAGCAAACTGGTTCTGCCTTCTTGAACCAAAGAGATGAAATAAATCCTGTTTGCTTCATACTGAGACGCAACAAGGGCTGTCATCATTGGGCAACTACTGTATATTGTTGCAACTGGCAATAAAGCATCTCCAATATACTTCACCATATACATTTTTGAAGAAGTAATGTGCCATGGTCTAGTCTGGTCATAGTGCACTACCTTATAATTTAGAATATAATTTGCGACATTGTAGTTGGTATGATGTGGCTGCAAGAGAAGATTTCTTATTAGCTATAGTTCATGTGATATTCTATTGGATATTTCATTTGATCTAGATCAGTTTCAGGACCTTGGCAACAATTGCTCAATGTTTGTATCATAATGTTCTCCCATTTTGACATAAGATATACACTAAAACTAGACTTGGGTTTTTTAGAAGGAAAAACATCAGAAAACACTGGTTTTTGTTCTGTCAACTGAGGCCATCATCTTCCAGAAAAAAACATCCTCAAACCACCAAACTTACCTTTGATGTATATTTTATTGAAATAAGTTAACATTAAATTGTCATTTGTGTATTTGGCAGTCTCTGATAAGTCAACTTTAGCTAGTCATAGCTAACTATTCAATTTAGCTATTAAAGTCAGTTACCATTAAAATTTGTTACTAAATCTCATTGTCACACTTTTATTATTTTGACCAAATTGGTACCCAAGCTGTAGCCTATGCCTGGACACAGTATCAAAGTCATGGGTTGGAAGACAGAGTGAGGTTCCTACAATGATCATTTGATCACTGCCCCAAGCAGATCCACTTTTATACACACTTTCATTTCTGTGGATCAATATGCTAACAAAAACAGTGATTGGATACTAAGCTCATTTAAGATATCTCAGTATAATCCCTGTTTAAGAGGCAGCCTGACCTTGTTTTGCATACAGTCTACAGGAATTATAGCATTGGCTGAACAGGCTCTTATTTGAGCAATTTAGTAGTTTCACAAATCATGCCCTACTGTGGACAATACTTTATTGAGGGAACATGCACTTCCTAAATTTGGAATTTTCTTCTGATGCTTTTATTTTTTGTAGCCCTACTATGTCCCTGCTGTCATTTGGGGATTATATAACCCAAAGGGGGGAGAGAGAATGAAATCTAGTACTGAATTGCGCTATATTGATGCAAACTTTCACATAAATTCAGAATTATGAAAGCAATCCCTTTTATGGATGTGCCCTTAAAGTGTTTATTTTCCATTATAGAATAATGGAATACCATTGTATGGCAGTGAGATGTGTACTTTTGTGTTTATTTGGTATTGTTCATCTATTTGTATATTTCTCATATCAACTACAAATTTTAATACCTATGATTTTATTCTGTTACATTTATACATTGCCCCTCATATCATTTTAGAAGCAAAAGATCCCCCCCCCATTTTAATTTTTTGTCTCCCCCTCCTTTCCTCCCTTTTTTTGGTAAAGAGATCTATCTTATATGTAAGTTATCATTTTCCATGCTTCCCCCACTCCACCCCCCCCCCCCGCTAGTCTATTCTAGGTTACAGGTGTGAATGTCATGCTTTCCATACAGGTGAAAAGATAGTAAATTAGGGAGGCAGCTAAGATAAAGTCCTTGTCCCTAAGGTGATAGGTTTGGGTGTTTTAAAAAAAAACATGGAATATTGTAAAACCTTTGCAGAAGGAGCAATCAAACATGTTTGCATACAGTCACGCTTTAGGAATTATCATCACATGTTCTTGGTAGTAAACCAAAACAGGACATTTTGAGATCAAGGATTGGATCTTTCCAGTTTTTTTAAAAGGTCAAGTTAGCCACTGGGATTGCCAGATAGAATATTCTGAATAATTTCTCCCTATCCTAAACTACCTTCCTGCTATATTTTCTTCCAGGGAAAGTAGTACAGATTTCTGTGTGCTTTTTCCCCCCTCTAGGCAAACAGCAGATGGGTGAATGGTTATTAAATTGAGCATGGGGAGTTTATTCTTCATCCAATGTCTTCTGCATCCTTTGCTTGTACCTAATTAAAAATACCAGTGATGTCAGGATGGGTTTCCCAATGACACATTTTACTTGGTTCTTATATTCCTGTTGTTTTGTCTAATTATGATTTGTTGTTTTGAGTTGCCAATATCACAGCTATGTTAATATTTTACTGTAATGCAAAAGGCTGCCAACAAAGTTTCATAGGTAAGTACTAGTAAATATTCATGGTACATTTCATTTTTAAGCTAAAAATAAAAATGAAATTGATCAACTATTCATTGATTTAGTTATAGAGTAAAATTTAAATCAACACCTTGCTACACTTTTAACACAGCTGTATTTAATGGACAGTATAAATGGACATTTCTAAAAAAGCATATTCCTGCAAACTTTTGCAATACCTTTATAATGCTCAGTGTTCTAAAGTATTAAGCAAGATGCATAAACTTAATGAGCATTCTTAACAATATTTTGAAATTTTAAAAAGTTTAAACTATTTCTTTTTGCTTGTTTTCTTTTAGTGCAGTCTTTCAGTAATTTTATTGTATTGCTTTGTACTTCATGTTTTCTACTATCATGGCTTCAAAATTCAAACCTGTACCAAAAGTCCTGAATGACTGTCTCTTAAACATGCAATGTAACAACATACTTCAAGTTTTTGGTGCTTAAAAATTGTTCCTTCATTTCCTTAAATAAAATATATTTATTTGAATACAGTTTCTGTTACGGGTAGACGCTGTCACATTGCTTGGTGGGGAGGTGATTCATATCCCCTTTTGCAGTTCTTACTCTGTTGGCAGTTCATACAACGCGTTAAACCAAAATCAATCAAATCAGGGTACAGCTTCGGCTCCTGTACAAAACTTGGATGAAATGAAGCCAGCTTAAGAAATCCCTTTCTAGATTCAATTCCTTCTTCCAGTTTGGCCTCAGTGATAGTCTGATGTTCTGTCTGGACTGTGTTTACATTTACTGCAGACCTTGCCTAATGGATTCCCTTTCTTTATCCCTCCTGATCCCTTGAAAACAGAAAACACCACACTTTGACCATTTTTCTTGTCACTAGAGCCAGAAAAGGAAAGTGGCAGAATTCATTTCAGTTTCATCCAGTAAAAAACAGAAGAGAAGTCCATCATTTCACTGTTCTATTGTTCCACCAACAAACTTGTAAAATCAAAGGAGCAGATTCACTGTTTCATTATTTCCTCAGTGAACTTGTAAAAAAAAAAAGATAGCCAGTGACTGGAGGCATTCCTGTCATAATACCCAAGAACCATTTGGTGTGGAAGGATTTGCCTACAATGAAATTAAGTGCAGCAGGTGAGCTGGGCAGCATCACTTGAGTGGCACTAAGAAAACACTACTTCTGATATATAGCAGAAAAAGATGGGTGGAAGTTGTCTTTTGGTGGACTGGGGGCAGGTAGAGGACATAGTTCTTGTCCTTGAGAAATGGTCAGTGACCTATAGTTCTACTGGGGCAAGCTGGTCATGTGAACAGGTCTTCATGTAATATCTGGAACTAGCCACAGTCTAACTGAAATATTTTCTATTTGCTTTTGTGTAACAATTTTAAAAACGAAGTTAAAACAATTTTAAAGTGGAACCAGATTTTTTTGGGGGGAAAGGTCTCCATTTATAATGGAAGAAGCAGCTTTTTATTGTTCCCCCCTTCCCTGAAAAATTTGCTCCAGTGCAAGAGATTATTGGGAGGCATCCCCTGGATTGCAGTCTCTTTTGTAAGTGCAAGGAGGTCGTCTGTTCAGGCAACTGGCATGGACTTCCCAGAGGTGCCATCATATTGATTGTTATTATCCATAGTCTACATGTGAATCTCTTTCAAACAGGAACAATCAATCAAATTGATGCTTTATTTGTCTAGCTTCCAGCTTGCTTATTAACATTAAAATGCTCACTAGGCAACAAAAGCCACTGGATAGAGTGGAACTTGATTCTGAATAAGCCCACATTGCTGCAATCGCTTCACTTGGTGAATGTTGTGTCCTGGGAATAAGGAATTCTAGGTGAAAGGTTGGAAGAATGAAATTATTGGAACATTCTGGAGTAGAGTTATGAGAAAGAGGCCCCAATAACCAACTTCCAGACAGGGATATACTTATAAAACCTTTTTATGTCAAAGTCATAATTTCACAACATGACACTCTAATTTAAAATCCAGTAGCACCTGAAGAATTAAGGTAAATGCTGCCATCCAGTGAACAGTTGGTAATTCTTAAAAAGAGTTCAAGAAAGAAAAATGAATAAAATACATTCTCCAGAACAGCAATTGTATTTCAAAATAAAAATTGTATTTTGTTGGGTTTTAAAAGAATTTTAACAAGACTCCATAATTATCATATAACAAGTTATACACAATGTGATTGTTCTATGTAAATTCTTGTTTGCTTTTCTTAGTCTATGACAACCAAAAGTATTTTCTGGCTTATATGCTAGTGCAGGAGAGCCATTTAGTTAAGAACATCTGAGTGTAATTGTTATCATATAATTTCTAACACCCATCTAATGTAAATGAACATTAAAAGATTGTTTAATATAATTAATTTATATGTGCACTTATATTTACCTTATCCCATATACATGTTAGATGACTTTTTGGGAATTCAATGGTGCAGCCCTCTTAGATTTTATTTTTACGAACAAAAGAACCCAAAGTCAAGCATCTAAATATACATGAGAAAAGAAATTCCCAAATATTGTTTTCCCATGATTAATTTTAATTTCAATAGGAAAATATTTTAAATGTGCACATTTAAATTTTTATGTACTGTATAATACATATGTGTGTGTACATATACAAATAAGTTTTCTTGTACAACACATATACACAGCATTGAACTGGAAATACTTTGTAAACTGTTTTCCCACATGTAAATGTCCTTGTATTAAAAAATTTTGATCTCATTAAAAATAATGTTACATTTTTTGCCATCAAATTTCAGCTCTAACTTGTTATAATTAAGAATACCCAGCAAGAACGTACTTCATTCCTCCCAGAATTACACCAATTTTATACTTTGCTGAAGATGTTTCTGAGTGACACTCATCTAGCAAGAGAATGAGGTGCAAACTTCTTCAGGTAAATTAAAATCAGGTAATCACTATTGTCCTGACCAATAAGGTTACACATCATCAACACTTAGCTATTAAGTTAAAAAAAATCACCACAGAAAGCTTTTATCTATGAATGCAATGAACAAATATTTTCCCAATAATAAATAAAATAAGTGATAAAATACTCTAAAACACGGACAAAACAAATGATGTGTACAGTACATATAGTATAATACAGCATAATTTAGTGTTTAATTAACAGTAATCCTGATATTTCAGGAGACACCTGTTAAATTACAGATAAAGAAAATGGCATTTTATAAATTAAGCCAAATATTTATCCCATTTTAAATACAAATTAGGATGCCTGTATTATACAGTATATACATACAGTACACACATAAAAAACCCAATTTATATTACCTAGTTTTGAATAGCAGTCCTTAAGTGGAAAAAAATATACAGAGTTTATATTTAAGCTGGATTTTATACTTAACATCCAAATTAACTTGGTATAAATAAAAACGTCAGTGCATTGTTGTCTGATTCTTTTTTGTTAAATTTTTAAAATCTTTTCCAATATTAGACAATGTACAGCAAGACCGGATCATTCCCATTCAGGAAACAGCTGTGACCCTCGACTTTTCCTTTTTTTCTTTAAAATAAAAAATATATATATAAAGAAATACATATTTGGCAAAAATCTTTGTAAATTACATCAGTACAACTTAAAAAGAGGTTCATTGAGTATAACTGAATTCAGTTCTTGTTTTGAAGTTCAGAACATTGCCTGGCACGTTTTCTTAATAAAGATGTTTCATGAAGATTCAGCAGAAAAAAAAATCAATTTTTATTCTCTATGCTAATACAATGCTTATTTTGTTTAATTGCCTGAGCAAGGTCAATGCCCTAGCAATCACTATATTTCCACAGTTTGAGGATTCTTGCTAAATAAATTACTAAAACACATTTTGATAAGAAAAGTTAAGTCCATGTGATTGATATTCAGTAAGCATAGTCTGAACCTTATTAGAACATAGCAAATTTTAAAATACCTTTCAGGGACTTGCTTGTCTTCATAGATAGGCTTCAAAATGCATAACAAAATGAAATACAGAATTTCTACATACATGAACTCCCGATAGGAAAAAAGTAAACCATACACTAGACAATATTATAGAACACCAGAGTGAACATTGTAAATAAAGACAGTATCTTCCAGTATAAAAAAGGGAAGAACTCTATACAAGCAATAATTCATTAGGTCTGAATTAAAGATGCAACTCTCTCTCACTCCTGGCAAGAATTAATTGGTAATGCACTGTTTCTCAACAGTACAAAATATCCTGAGAAATTATTCAGATTACAACAAAAGAGAGGGCTGTCATCACAAAGTTCTTGCACAAAACACAGCATACAGGTGCCTTAATCAACAAAGGAAATAAAACTGATCACCTACATTGTGTGGAACACTAAGAGGGATGTCATTTGGGGCACTTCTTATTATTTCACTGGCTAATAATTAGAAAAGGATTGCATTCAATTACTGTTAATACCCTCAAGTTATCTATGGCCAATTATATACAAGGAGGTAATTTGTACTTCAAGTTATTTTTCTTTTCAACTAGCTACAAGCTGAATTCTGAAATTTTACACTGAAATACTGTATATTGTATATTGTTGAAAATTAAAACAGGCCCTTCCGAAGGAGCATTTTTCTAATTTTGTGCAACTTTGATGCAGATCCCAACAAAGTCCTGTATGAAGAGAGACAGTGCATCTTTAAGAAGTTTGGCACTGAGATCCTGGGTTCTTTAGCTGCATTCTATTAGCTTGGCCAGATTATCTCGTAGTTCTGTCAGTTCAAAAATTTTGCCATCAAGAATTTCTAAAAGTGTTTTCAAGTTATTGCGAAAAACTTCTTGTTCATTCTGACTTTTCTCCAAACGCTGTTCAAGATCAGATAGTTGGCCTTCTAGATCTTTATTTCGAACTTCCACTTCCTTAAAAAAATGCAATATGCACAGTAAATAAAATATTAATTTTAAAATTCTATTCTTAATGTTACACAGAAATTATAATTGTGTAAGGGATGCTACAATGTGGTGGGTGATCTGTGTAGATAAAATCGGACACAGTGATTACATTTTCAGACACATGGGGGTCTTCTTTGGGGGTAGTTGTCACATTGCTGCATATTTATTACTTTTTATTGTATTGTTGTCAAGGCCCAACTTGGTCTTCAATGTTTTTGAACTTTTCCAGTGCTATCTGGTGATACCCCCAAACCACCGTCAGATATGTTACTGATCCTACTGTCAGGATGTTATTTCTTATATTTAAACATAATCAAGGTAACTGCAACTTACATCCATTATTTCTGGTCCTAGTTTCTAGGCCAGAGCTTTCCAAATTGTGTGTCGCGACACAAAAGTGTGTCGCCACACACAGTCTGGTGTGTCGCCACACAACCCGGAAGCGCTGATCATAGCGCTTCCGGGTTTTCCTGTGGCGACACACCAACGGCAGCGCACAAAACCCGAAAGTGGCAGCAGCGCTTCCGGGTTTTTGTGCACTGCTGCAACGGCGGCACTTCCGGGTTTTCCCGCAGCGACACACCAACGGCAGTTGGTGTGTCGCCGCGGGAAAACTTTGGAAAGCCCTGTTCTAGGCCATTTGAAAATAGCGCCCTATGGCTCTCTTTTATGTCTCTGAACACTGGTATTTTGTTTCACTGCATCTTCTTTTCTCCAGACCAGGGCTTTCCAAACTGTGTGTCGCGACACATTACTGCAGTGCTTTCCAAACACCTGCTGTTGGCGACACACCAACAGCGGGGGCGGTGGTGCGGGGGCAGTGGTGTGGGGGCGCGCGCAGCGGCGGCGGCATCGTGTTTTGCACTAAAACTCGGAAGTACTGATGGCGCACTGCTGCCGTCGCCGCTGCTGTCGCCGCTGCCGTACACACTGCCGTCGCCCTGCGTGCTGCCGCAGGGGCAGCGGCAACGTGCCATCAGCACTTCCGGGTTTTGTCACGACACACAGTTTAGAAAGCTATGCATTACTGTGTCGCCTGGGGGCCCCAAGTGTGTCACGCAACAACCCGGAAGTGCTGATGGCGCACTGCCGCCATGCGCGGCAGCGTGCGCAGCAGCAGCGGGCCATCAGTGCTTCCGGGTTCCAGGACGACGCTGCCGCCACCGCCACATCACGCAAAAACCCAAAAGTGCGGCAGCAGCAACCTGGAAGCACCACTGCCGACGCTTCTGGGGTTTTGCGCGCCGCGGCTGCAACCCGGAAGTGCCGCCACTGGCGCTTCTGGGTTCTTGTGTGCCACAGCGGCGCTTCCGGGTTTTTGCGTGCTGGCCGTTGGTGTGTCGCCAACGGCAAAAATTTGGAAAGCCCTGCTCCAGACTAAACTTCTCAAGTTCGTTCAGTCTGTCCTCATAGATCATGTTCTCAGGTCCCTATATAATCCTCTGGACCTGTTCTAACCTGTCAATATCCTTTGGAAAATTTGATGTCCACACTCATACACAGGATCTAGGTTGTTTCCTCACCAGGGAAATAAAAGATGCAGGGGGATTAATATGGTTTGATAGTGCCATGGGAATCCAGATGCCCTACCATCTTTTGTGGTCCCAATCCTGAACAAGTTCTTCCCTGCTATTCACTTTTTTAATGCCATTTATGCACTTGCTCGTTATTTAAATGGCTCCTTTTTGGTTTTGCTTATTTGCTTAGTTCCATGAAGACTCATGTAGTCCCTTAATAATTAAGAAAGTGTGTGCAAGGCTGTTCTTGATCCTTTCCAGTATTCCATCTTTTCTGAGATACTCAAGCTTGCCCTTATTTTTTAAAAGGCACAGGAGCCTTCCCTCCCACAGCGACATAACCCCACCACCCCTTGACTACTTAGGTATAGTAAACATGTGGTTGTTACAGGAACAGAGTTAGTTCACTAAAGGAGTAATGGGAAAGCTATTTATGCTGCCATCTCCACATGACAATAAGATTTCACTTTTACCCTTCCAAGGTTTAGTTTTAGACATACATAGATCTCCCACCACCATTACTTACTTGTAATTTCTGAGTTAAAGAGTCCCTTTGTGCCTGAAGCTCTCTGGCATTATCAATTTCTTCTCTCAACTTTTCTATTTCCTAAAGGGAATAAAACAGCATATTACCCAAACTGATCAAAATACAGATACTAACTTTAGCCTTGGACAATTCAACCTCATTGATTGATGGATACAGAGGGATACAGAGAGACTGGCTACTGAAATGTTAAGACCTAGAGTCAGCTCTCCAGCTGCCAACTACACCAGTCATTTACACACACTTTACAGCAGGGAAGATCCCTAAGACAATGGGAGTCTGCAGCTGAATATGTATGAATACATGTGTATCACACTATTCCATTTCAGAGTAAGCCACAAAAAACAGTAAATCAAAGAAATTAAAGCAGGAGATAAGAAAAAAAAGGAAAAGAAATATATCTGAACCTAGTTAGCATCAATCCCATGCACTATACCACTCTATTCCTTTTAATCCTTGCAAACCATCCTTCTTTCTCTAACATTTCCATATGCCTCTTCATACATACAGTAG
The DNA here is from genome assembly GCA_023362775.1 of Charina bottae. Classification (NCBI taxonomy): domain Eukaryota; kingdom Metazoa; phylum Chordata; class Lepidosauria; order Squamata; family Charinaidae; genus Charina; species Charina bottae. The sequence continues at coordinate 2,683,383 of JALMGJ010000012.1, forward strand.
TCCTTTATTCTTTAAAATTCTAGACCGATCAACTCAATCCAGTCACAATTTTCTTAGTCTTTTGCTTCCTCTCAACCTGTTCACTCTTCAAAGTATATCTGTTTTGCGATACAATCCTCATTCTTTCTAAATGACCACACTACTTCAATATGCCTTTTTAAAAATTGATAATTTACTGTTGTATTAAATGGACATTCATTCATAACCATCCATTTCTACCACATTCAGCTTACTTTTATGTTTCTCCTGACATACTCTACTCTCACCTCCATATAACAAGCAGGTAGAAGCACCTTCTTACATACAGACATTTTCACTTTTCTTGACATGAATTCATTCCTTGCAACAGATCACATACACTCATTACTTTTCTACTAGCATTTTATGCCTTAAAATTTCTCCATCCTTTTTTCCCATCTGTGATTTGCAACAAATGTTAGATAGATTGTACAATTCAAAGAGTATGGATCTGAAAATTAATTTACTAAAGACCAAGGTTGATTTTCTGATAGGAAAAATAGTGTGAAATGATTGCACATTATATAAAAATGGCGAAAAACCTGCACAAGTAGATGAATGTGCGGCTGGATGAATGAGTAAGATTCAATTTTCAGTGCATTTTGCCAATAACAGATTCAATATCAGCTCTCCAAGGTAGACCAGACTAGGAAACCAAAGTCATGAATGCCAATACTGCTTTTATTATAAAAAAAGTAACAGAATCTTGCAAATCTGAATATGCTTCCCCCCTCCCTCCCTTTATCTTTGTGAGAACTAGAGGGGGTCCTATCTGAGATGCTTTCTCAAATTACATTTCTGCCCTGGATTTCTTTTATCTGACCGTTGTCTTGGTTGTGACTCTTCCTCCTGTTCTTCAAGGTTATTCCTTCTGCCCATTACAAGAACAAGGAAGTAATTTCATGTTACTAGAAAGTGGAGCAATATCTATTTAATAGTACAAAAGCAAAAGAAGACGACTGAGGAGCTATAATTCAAATTATACAACTCTGAATGACAGAGAGGGGTCTAAATCAGGAGTACAAAAACTACAGCCCATTACCAATTATCGTCCCCAGAATCCTTCTAGCTATCTCCAGAACAGAATGGTGGAGGTTCAAAACGTTTACTTTTTTTATATTTGTGTATCGGGAAGGCTTTTAATGAATGAAATAAAGCCCTACATGGCATAGGACCAGGGTACCTGAGGGACCGTCTCGTCCCGATAACGTCGGCCCGCCCCACCCGTGCATGCAGAGAGGGCATGCTTCGGACCCCCTCAACAAGAGAACTCCATCTAGCGGGGTCCAGGAGGCGTGCCTTCTCTGCGATAGCGCCCACCTTGTGGAATATTCTGCCCCCGGAGGTGAGACTGGCCCCCTCCCTCCTGGCCTTTCGGAAGGCCCTTAAGACCTGGCTCTGCCACCTGGCCTGGGACGACGGAGGTGGTAGTGCCTCCTGGGGTTGGCTGGCCCCATAGCTCCACGATCTATTCTGCGGGTCCAAGTCCATCTTGGATTTTATTTTATTATGTTTTGCTTGTGTTTTTAGATATTTTGTATAGTTTTTAAATTTTTATTTATTGTAACCCGCCCAGAGTCCCTTGCATGGGAGATGGGCGGGGAATAAATTTGAAAAATAAATAAATAAATAAATAAATAAATAAATAAATAAATAAATGGCTTACAGCAACTGTTTTAACCCTTAAAAAAATCAAAAATTTCCCAGACCTCATATCCTGGCCCCAGCCACTTTTGGAGTGTGATTCTCAGTGTGGCATGAAAAGCCTGATGCAGCCCTTGAGCTGACTGGCAGGGCATATTTCTAGTATAAAGGAATGGCAGAAGACTTTTCCTCAGTTCTGGTGGATAATACGTTTTGCAGAATGCCTAGCAAACCTTGAAGACCTCTTTCCATGATGCAATATTCTTAAGCAGACTTTAAAATGAATGACAGACATTAGGAGTCCTGTGTGAATGATTACCAGCTAGTTAGAACACTGACAAAAAGACTTCTGAAGATATAAACAAAAAGGTTTCAAAAAATTAAAGGGGATTTCATATAAGGACCAAACATCACATTCACAACACTTTGAAATGCAATAAAAACCTTCCAGCTATGTAGCTAGAAACTTCCCTGAAAACATTTAATTTCAGTGCTACCTCTATCTTGAACTCTTCTCTGAAACATATGGTGCCAATTACTGACACAGAAAATATAATACACTGCCAAGACTCCAGGAGTGATATAAAAAGGCAATCCCAACTCATTATTTATTCTTGGGGATGTGAGCAGGTTTTGCTAGAGGCAGCAAAGCTCTTCTTTGAACGTCCTGCCAGTGCATGTCCTCAGAGTATAGAGGTCATTACACACATCACAGTCTCAAGAGAGAATACCTTGAATCCTAATAAAGCAGCTCTTCAGGCATTTAAGACTAGTACAGTATATAAAACCCATTTAAGAAATAGGTTACAATCTGTTTGCACGCTCCCATAGTTCTGTGGAGAATATGTTGATTCTACTACATTTGGAAATAAAGATGTGTTCTAGTGGAACAGTGTAACGGAGCACTCTGATCACACAGCTTAGGACTACATGCTCAGACATGCCTGAAAGCTCTACTTGTTAGACAGACTTTCCAACGAACAAATCTGAAAGCTTCTGCTATTCTGCTCCTCTGTATGAAGCCACCTCAGTCCTGACTAAGCTCAATTCCATTCAAGCAAATTTTGAAAATGTATTTATTTATTTCTTAAACAAATTTATAAGGCTGCCCAACTCATACACGGTGACTCCAGGCAGCTTACAAAATTAAAAAAACATAAAAACACTACTGACACCCCCCCAACTCATACACGGTGACTCCAGGCGGCTTACAAAATTAAAAAAACATAAAAACACTATTGACACCCCCCAACTCATACATGGTGACTCCAGGAGGCTTACAAAATTAAAAAAACATAAAAACACTATTGACACCCCCCCAACTCATACATGGTGACTCCAGGCGGCTTACAAAATTAAAAAAACATAAAAACACTATTGACACCCCCCCGGCGGCAGCAAACCCATTCATATCAGCCACTTGATTGGCTCCGAAGCAGCTTGGGGTCCCCAGGCCCGCTGACAAAACCACGTCTTCAGGGCCTTCCAGAAAAGGAGCAAGGAGGGGGCCAACCTTATATCTGGGGGAATGATATTCCAAGGGGAGAGAGCGACCGCGGAGAAGGCCCTTTTCCTTGGCCCCACTAGATGTACTTCCCTAACTGAAGGGACCCGCAACATACCCTGCCTCCCCACTCTGGTGGGCCGGGTGGATGTAACAAAAATAAAATGTTTTTGTTAACACACACACACACACACACACACACACACACACACACTCCCTGAAATAACACAACCCTTTCTCGTGTACTTAATGTACAATTAACATCTACATGAAACCGCTGGGTGAGATCATCCGTCACCACGGGATGAGGTATCATCAGTATGCGGATGATACTCAATTGTATATCTCCATCCCTGGTGAGGTAAGTGATGCAGTGTCCACCCTGTCCCAGTGCCTGGGGGCTGTGAGGGCCTGGATGGGGAACAACAGGCTTCAATTGAACCCTGGTAAGACCGAGTGGCTGTGGATTGATGGCTTAGCGTCTTCTGGGAAATTATAATCTTTGGTTCTCGATGGGGTAGCACTACCCCGTTCGGAACCGGTGCGTAATCTGGGGGTCCTTCTAGACTCACAACTCCTGCTCGAAGAGCAGGTGGCAGTCGTGGCTAGGAGGGCTTTTGCACAACTTCGGTTAGTGCGCCAGTTACGCCCATTCCTGGATTGCGACGCCCTCCGTACAGTCACTCATGCTCTCGTCATCTCCCATGTAGATTATTGCAATGCGCTCTACATGGGGCTACCCTTGAAGACTATCCGGAAGCTACAGCTGGTGCAGAATGCGGCCACGCGGGCAGTTTTGGGTGCGTCAAGATCCGCACATGTAACACCGCTGCTCCGCGAGCTGCATTGGGTGCCGGTTTGCTTCCGGGTACAATTCAGGGTGTTGGTTATCACCTTTAAAGCCCTACATGGCATGGGGCCAGAATACCTGAGGGACCGTCTTATCCCCATATTATCGACCCGCCCCACCCGGTCATTCAGAGAGGGCCTGCTACGAACCCCATCAATTAAAGAGTGTCATCTGATGGGGGCTAGGAGGCGGGCCTTCTCTGTGACAGCGCCCACTCTATGTAAAATCTTGCCCCCAGAGTTGAGACAGATGTCCTCCCTCCCGACCTTTAGGAAAGAGCTGAAGACCTGGTTCTGCCGCCTGGCATGGGAAGGAGGAAGGGATAGTTCCTCATGGGGGTGGCTAATCCCCTAATTTTATAACTGTCCTTCTTTTAACTATTCCATTACCATCTGGATTTTCAATTTAATTTATATTTTCAATTTAATTTATATTTATTGTATAATTGAGTTTTTAAACCTTATTTTAACTTGTTTATTGTGAACCACCCAGAGTTCCCCATGGGGGGGGAGATGGGCGGTTATAGAAATTAAATAAATAAATAAATAAATAATTAAATTATATCTATAGCTACATCTGTATCTGTATCTATATCATCTATATCTATCTATATCATTAAATCTATATATCTCTTAGGTCATTCTTTTCTTCCTGATTAAAGTGCCTTTATTAAAACTAATTCATTTGGCCATCATTTTATTTGTAAACGCATTTCTAAAGATGTTCTGATTTTTAAGTACCAATTCAAGGATATTGTGTTTTTATACTGCCTAATACAGGGCTTTCCAAAGTTTTTCCCGTGGCGACACACCAACCGGCGTTGGTGTGTCGCCGCGGGAAAACCCGGAAGTGCGGCAGCGTGCAAAAACCCGGAAGCGCTGCTTCTGCTTTCGGGTTTTGCGTGCTGCAGTTGGTGTGTCGCCACGGGAAAACCCGGAAGCGCTGATGATGATCAGCGCTTCCGGGTTGTTTGGCGACACACCAGACTGTGTGTGGCGACACACTTTTGTGTCGCGACACACAGTTTGGAAAGCTCTGGCCTAATAGCAGAAATTCTCTGGGCAGTATGCAGTCACTTTGAAAATGTTATAAAAAATAAAACTGTTAAATATTATAAAAACAAAATAAAACAATATAAAAAACAACATAGAGAAAAGCCTAACTGAAAAAGTAAAGATCAGGAGCAGCAATAATATTAATGTATACTACTGATGCACATTTCCATGTACTTTTGAGTAGACATGCTTAAAACATGAGATTAAGACAGCTTAATCTCAGATATTGTATACAGTATTGGGTTTGGGTTCGCTTAATGACCACAATTGGGACTGGAATTTTGGTTGCTAAGCAAAGCGGTCATTAAGTGAACCTGACCTGATTTTACAACCTTTTTTGCAGTAGTTGTTAAGTGAATCATGCGGTTTCCCCATTGAGTTTGCTTGCCAGAAGCCGGCCAGGAAGGTAAAAAATGACCATCACATAACCACGGGACACGGCGACGTTCATAAATGCGAACCGGTTGCCAAGTGCCCAAATCGTGATCACGTGACCACGGGGATGCTGCGACAGTTGTGCATAAGTCAGTTTTTTCAGCACCACCGTAAGTCCGAACCGTCACTAAACAAATGGTTTTATTTAAGTGAGGCAGTCCTCACTTAAGAACCATTTGTTTAGTGACGGTTTGGACTTACGGTGGTGCTGAAAAAACTGACTTATGACCGGTCCTCACACTTACAACTGTCGCAGCATCCCCGCAGTCACATGATCACGATTTGGGCGCTTGGCAACCAGTTCGCATTTATGACCGTTGCCGTGTCCCGTGGTGATGTGATCACCATTTTCAATCTTCCTGGCTGACTTCTGGCAAGCAAAATCGATGGGGAACCACGTGATTCGCTTAATCAGCATGTGGTTCACTTAACGCCCATGGTGATTCGCTTAACAACCACTGCAAAAAAGTTCATAAAATCACGTTGGATTTGCTTAATGACCACTTCACTTAGCAACCGAAATTCCGGTCCCAATTGTGGTCATTAAGCGAGGACTACCAGTACAGAATTGGTACCTCATTCAGTTTATGCTTCTATCATTCATCAGATTCAGCACTAGCAGAGTCAATGGAATATGAAACTTCTATAGAAATCTGTCAGAGGATATCTGCCAGCCATGAGTGGGGCTGAAGCCAAATCTACCTTACCTATGTTTTTTTCACCCTCCCTTTCACTTCACTGCAACACTTAAGCTCAAGAATGTAATCCCTACATGAAAGAGACTAGGGAGGTGGGGGGGGGGGGTTGCACAGCTCACAAAACTCATAGAAAGGAAGGCTGAATTAACCCTTCCCTCCAAAAATCCCCCCTAAAAATTGTCCCCTTGCATTGCAAGTTGATTTTAATTGGTATCAAAGGATGCCTTTTAAAAGTCTAACCGATGCAAGGGTGTTTCTGTGAGTGTGTGTATGTTTAGGTTTGTGGTTGCTGCAATGTTTTAGAAGTACTGCATTTTAAAAACTGCTTTCACTTAAAAACTGAAGCTTTTTTTAAAGCATAATTGTTGTGGGTAGGAAGGGGACTGGGCTAAGGAAGAAGTAATGCAGGCTGAATGTTCTCCGTACTTGTGCAGTTCAAACTTAGCTTACATTCTGAACCCGACAGATAATTTATTAACCCTAGCCACACCAAACTAAAACAAACATGTAATCTTATTTATTATCCTTGCATTGTTAACATTTTTCTAGAGTTACTTTATGAGTCAGTAGATAAAACAAGTACCTCTTCCTTTTTCTTCAGTGTTGCTTCTAATTCTTGTATTGTCTGATTTAATTCTGTTTTATGAGTTTGAACTGCATTTGCTTGACTACTCACACACTCCAGCTCAGTCACCTGTAAAAATAATAATAATAATAATAATAATAATAATAATAATAATACAGTAATTAGAAAACTATATGAAAAAAGTCTTCCTTCTGAAACATCTAGATCAAAGCATCAATGCCCGTTGGATATTCCTCAATGTCGGCTAAATTGACATCTTGTTTTTTATATAATTTTGAGTAATAGTCATGAAAAGCTTCTTGTATATCTATATTGTTCACCATAACTTTCCCTTCATGTTTAAGATTAACATTAAATAATCCTATAACAACAGAAGAAATGGTAAAGGCTTTTAAGAGAATTAGTAGTGGAAAAGCACCTGGACCGGATGGCCTGTCAGCAGCCTATTATAAATGCTTCGAGGATGAACTATGTTTACCTTTGCAGAAGACTATGAATTAGATTTTGGAAACAGGAAACATGCCAGAGACTTGGAAGGAAGCACATATAACATTGATCCCTAAAGAACAACAAGATTTGACTTTAACTAAGAACCATAGGCCAATATCTTTATTGAATAATGATTATAAGATATTTACAATGATATTGGCAGACAGAATGAAAAATAGTCTTAAGAATTTTATCCATCAAGATCAAGCTGGATTTCTACCTAAGAGACAAATCCGAGACAATGTCAGAAATATATTAGATATATTGGAATACTTGGGAAAACATTATGAAAAACAAGCTGCCTTGATATTTATAGATGCTGAAAAAAACCTTCGATAATTTAAATTGGCTCTTTATGTTTAAAGTATTGGAAAACATGAATTTTGGAGAAAATTTTATAAAGTGGATTAAATCAATATATACCCCCAATTCACAAAAATAATTGTTAATGGAGAATTTAGTAAACCATGCGAAATCCAAAAGGCTCCGAAGCAACAAGACAAGGTTGTCCATTATCTCCACTTTTGTTTATAATGGTATTAGAGGTTTAACTCAGACACATTAGACAAGATGATGGTATTCATGGTATTAAAGTTAAAAAAGAAGTTTATAAACTAAGAGCTTTTGCTGACGACTTAGTCATTACTTTGGAGAATCCACTAGATGGAATTGAATTATTGATACAGAAATTGAAAGACTTTGGGTCATTAGCAGGGTTCAAAGTGAATTTACAGAAAACAAAAGTTCTGACTAAAAATATGGATCACCTTCAACAAGAGAAGTTAAAAGAAATAATGGGATATTCAATGGAAGAAAAAGTAAAATACCTGGGAGTATATTTAACATCCAAAAATGTTAAGTTGTTTAAGAATAATTATATTCCACTCTGGATGAATACTAAAAAAGACTTGGATCAATGGGAAAAATTGCAATTATCATTATTAGGTAGAATTTCAGCAATTAAAATGAATATTTTACCACGAATTTTGTATCTTTTTCAAACACTACCTATATTGACATCAGAAGAACCTTTTAAACAATGGCAGCAAGATATTTCTAAGTTTATTTGGCAAGGAAAAAAACCAAGAATAAAATATAAAGTTTTGCAAGATTCAAAAGAAAGAGCCGGACTAGGTCTACCAGATTTGAAACTATATTATGCTGCTTGTTGCTTGGTATGGATTAAAGAATGGATAGTTCTGAAAAATGAAAAATTATTGAACTTGGAGGGTCATGAATTAAGATATGGATGGCATGGATATTTGTGGTATGATAAAGTAAAAGTTAAATGTGGACTTTAAAAATCATTATATTAGAAGATCTTTGTTAAGAATTTGGGATAAATATAAACTAACCTTATGTTATAAAAGACCTTTATGGATCTCTATGCAAGAAGCATTTCATAGAAAAGAAGTAAGAACTAAAGACAAATGGATGAACTATAAGGACTTCCTAAAAAAAGAACAAGGACAATATATAATTAAATCAAAAGAAGAATTGGCCTTAGAAGGATATACCTTTCAATGGCTTTCTTACATGCAACTTGTAGAAAAATTTAAATCAGACAAAAAAGCTTTAGAATTTGAACAAACCAAATCAGAATTTGAGATACAATTATGTGAGACAGGTGACCATTTAATTGCTAAAATGTATAAATTATTGTTAAAAAGTGAAATGGTAGAGGAACAAGTTAAAGATTGTATGATTAAATGGGCTAAAAATATTGGTCATAATATTCAAATGCAACAATGGGAAAATATGTAGATTAAGGGACTAAAATTTACTTTGTGCTATAACTTGAAGGAAAATTTCTATAAGATGATGTATAGATGGTATATGACCCCACAAAAACTTGCTAAAATGTATGGGAATGTTTCCAACTTGTGTTGGAAATGTAAAAAAAAAAGGGGGTCTTTTTACCATATGTGGTGGACATGTGAGATTGCAAATAAATTTTGGACGCAGATACACTCATTGATGCAAAATATCTTACAAATTTGAGTTCCATTTAAACCTGAATTATTTTTGCTGGGAATATCAGAAGAACAAATAGGAAAACAATTTACAAGAATTATGCAATACATGATTATAGCAGCAAGACTTATATATGCACAAAATTGGAAAAATCAGAATTTACCTACGATACAAGATTGGATGTTAAAATTGATGGACATGGCAGAAAATGATAAGTTGACATGTTTATTAAAAGAAAATTCAAATTACTACTTTCTTAAAGAGTGGAAACCATTAACAGACTATTTGCAAAATGCAGGAGGGGCAAAGCTTATATGGGGATTTGAAGATTAAAATATATATAAACTGATATATTAGACAAGAAATGTTTTTCAATGTTATATATAGAACTAGCATGTAAGATAAATTCTTGAAATTACTATGACCAGAGATAAATCAGAAGTTGACTAATTTCTATGTTTCATCTATTTCTTTTTTTTTCTTTGCTTTACTACACTTTTTTCTCTTCTTCTTTCTTTGATTTGTATTTCTGTTTCTTTTTCCATTTCAAACTTTTATCTATGTATATTCAAAATTCAATAAAATATATATTAAAAAAATTCCCGTTGGATAAAGGGGAGAGGGAAATTACTGTGATATGTGATATTTATAAAAAATAATACTGAACAGCCATTGCTATGGATACGTTTCTTCTGAATGGTTATACAAAATCACTGAATCATCTGGAACATACTGAGTTGGGAAAGATTGAAATACTTGCAACAGAAATGAGGGATCCATTTCTTAATGGCCAAGTAAATGTACAGAATTATGAGAAAGAAGCTGAGAATAAATTTGGTGAAACAATACTTCTGTTTGCCCATTCTGAATGTATTAATGATTAATGTGAAGTTCTAGGTCATGAGAGAAACCTCATTTCCTATTTTATAGCCACTACTGTGCTTTTTTAATCACAGCTCCAAGTAGGTGAATATATTTCAAAGCAGATAAAAAAAATACCCTTTTTACATAAACTTTTTTGTTCTAATCGCAGAGACTGACACTGCTAGGCACAAGTAAATAGGCACAACATTTTCATTTGCGTTGTCTTCCTTCATCCTGGCTCTCAAAGCTGCCCAAAAGCCAAATCGCAATGGCAGCATAATTAAGATGACAAAGACCCAGGCATCCAAATGATCCAGTTGGCATTCCCTACAAGTAAATAGAAAATATTCCTGACAAATATTCTTATGAAGCCACCACACTTTATAGCAATGGAAAACATTGAAGAATATAAGCCCGAGAGAGATAAGAAATCCACATCCTCGTTAGAGACAAATTAAGTGTCCAATTAGATGAGGAATCTGTGCTTGGATCCCCTATTATTTCACTTTTAAATAAAACTTCCCACACTCGATTTTTTAATCATAGTAGTGACTTGTTGCAGTGGTAAAATAATCAGGTGCCTTTTTTTGCTGTAATATAGAAAACAGCAGCCTTGGAGGGCAAAGTAGTGACTACTGTATGCAGCTTGTGGAAAAATTTGCAGGAAAGAGTTAATTTCACTCCAGCCAAAACAATCTCTCACATAATCGCTTTTAATGAAAACTGGAACCTTCAGGACTTGATCCAAGATATCCTGTTTTTCATAGAGCTCAGCATTTGATTAGAGCAGGGTTAGGCAAACTGTGGGTGGCCTTGACTGCACTTCTTTTAGTTACATTGGCCACCAGGAGGCACCACATAACCCTTTTTGTCCTATTAGGACTCAACTAACATGGATAGCCAGATGTTATTCTATGGGTTTCAAACCTTCTACCGGGAATTGAATTCATGGACCTAGTATTCTTTTCCATAGCTGCAGGTAGAGGTACAGTGAAGACAAGCCATCATACAGGTAAGCAGGGTCAATTTCCCAGGCTTAGGGGGAGATTTGAAAGGGTTTGCTGTCTGAGGAGCACTAAGCTTTTTAACGGTTTAGCACACTATATTGGCTTGGTTTTCCATTGGAAAGGGTGTGAACTCAACTGTTGATCTTGGTAATTTGCTACTGGAAGGATTAATGCCGTTCTAGAGTGTATTAGAAGAAGCACTGTATCAAAGCTGCACGAAGGCCTTATTCCCCTCTACCCTGGTGAGACCATATATGGAGTACGATTCTAGCCACCATATTTCCAGAAAGATATTGACAAGTTAGAACAGAGCCAGGGCAACAAAGATGATACAGGGACTTGAAGACGTGCCCTATGAAGACAGGCTGAAGAAACTTGGGAGGTTCAGTCTGGAGAAAAGAAGACTCAGGGAAGACATCCATGTTCAGAAACATAAAAGAGTGCCAAAGGGAAGATGGGCAGAAACTATTCTCCACTGCTACAGAAACTAGGACCAGAAGTAATAGGCACAAGATGCAGCTATCTTGATTTTGCTTAACTATAAGGAATTTTTTTCTGAAGTAAGATCTATACAATAGTGGTACAGTCTACAGGTAGTCCTTGACTTATGACCATTCATTTAACGATGGTCCGAAGTTACGACGGCCTCGGAATGGGTGCTTTACGGCCTGTAAAGCACTTCTGAGTGTCGCAAAATGTCGCACCCCCCGGCGGTCACATGATCGCATTTCGGGCGCTTGGCAACCAGCTTGCCTTTATGACCGGTTGCAGCGTCCTGCAGTCACACGATTGCATTTTGTGATGTTTTTGCCGTTTTCTGGCAAAAAACGCCCATTGGGGAAGCTGGATTCGCTTAAAGAGCCATGATTTGCTTAACGACAGTGGTGATTCGCTTAATGACCACCATAAAATGGTTGTAAAATCAGGTCCAGTCACGTGGTGACTCAACTTATGACCGCAATGACTTATGATGGAAATTCCGGTCCCAATTGTGGTCATACATCGAGGAATACCTGTACTTACAGAGGTTGTGGCTTTACCCTCTTTGGAGGCTTTTAAGAAGAGGCAGGACAGCCACCTCCTGAGGATAGTTCAGTTGGCTTTTCTGCCAACTGCAGGAGGTTGGAACAAATTACTCTTGTGGACCCTTCCAATTCCACAATTCCATGAGTATATGACTGATTCCCCATTTGCAGGCAATCAGAAGTAGGAATGGCTTGGCTCTGCAGCCAATCAGTGTTTGGAACAGTGTTTCTCAACCTTGGCAACTTTAAGATGTGTGGACTCCAACTCCCAGAATTCCCTAGGCATGCTAGCTGGGGAATTCTGGGAGTTGAAGTCCACACATCTTAAAGTTGCCAAGGTGGAGAAACACTGGTTTGGAAGATTTGCTTTGTGCTGCCAGGTTTAGTAGAGGCTTGCTTGTCCAGTCATTCTTTCCCTCCAGCTCTTTTTTCTCAGAGGGCTTGATATACAAATTGAAATGTTCCCATGACATGACTGACTAGGTATAGTTCATTTAACTCTGCGATGTTGGGTTCTGTTTTGGGTTCAATTTACCCCCTTGTGTATTAGTTAATTGGATCGATTAATCCTTTTTTTTTTGGTGTTCTCACAAGATACTCCTTCCCCGCCACTGGCACAGTTAATCATATTGTGGGACAACTGACACAGCATTAGGGACTGCTCATAATAATAGGTATTAAAATGCTGGGATAATTAATTAGCGTATAATAATTATACTAATCAGGCATTTCTTTCAGTAATGGGGATGAGCACGGGGACAGAACACCTGGACATACTTGAACTTTCCACAGTCTTTCATTTCAAGAACTGCAAATAAAACTCAATACAGATGGGTTTTGTTAGTCGTTAGATGAACTGATAACCTATTAAAATAATATTTTAGCCACGCCTTTCCTTAAGTCATGGCTACAGCAGTTTCATGATTCGAGTGGCATCAACTCACCCGTTTATGTAGACGTTCTGCTTCCTCTTGATATGCAGCAAGCTGTTGCTTCCATTGTTTCACATTGGCAGTGGACTCGAGGAGAGCTGCGGTCAGCTTGGCATTGTTGCCCTTCAGCGTAGCAAGTTCCGCTTCCCAGTGCTTGCTGATTGCCGAACTAAGGACAAAATGAGAGTTGTCACAGCAATGGGGATCATGGCATCCCTCGGATATTGCCTATCCCTTTCTTAATGGATAACTACACTACACAGTACAACGTTCTCTACAGCATATTGCTTTTCGGTCTGGACTGGTAGTGTGGCGGTGTGGACACGTTTTAAGGCCAATAGTTAGTTATAAAGGGTTTACTTCTTTCAAACATACTGTATGTTATCAACATCCTGGAAAGGAAATGGACATAAATGTATACCTACAGTACATGTGCTCTTTGTACATTATATCACAAGCCTGTATTTGCATCATATCCTCATGTCAGTGCTCTGCTACAGTGCTCTGTTTCTGTTGAAGAAACAGTTCTAGACATTTCTGTCTCCACTGCAATGTGGAATCTCATTTGCTTGAACTAAATATTTATTTATTATTCGAATTTATCACCGCCCATCTCCACGACAGTAGACTCTGGGCGGTTTACAACATTAAAATTAATATTAAAAAACCTATACACTTAAAAATATAGTATAATAATAAATACTTGTTTATGTATTGAATATATGTTTTGAATGTACAGTATTCCTTGTCTTATAGTTCACGTAAACAGACTGGAGCTTGAGAAGCTGTTTCACAGGCCTAGTAAGAATGATTTGCATTGAGAAACTATTTCAATGCATCCATGTACAGATTAAAGATTTAAATGAATGTGTCTAAAAATAAAGTTCTTCTGTCTGTTGCAAATACTGGAGTCGTGTCTGAAGGGGAAGGGCCTTCTCTGGGTTGACATCTAATTTAGGAATCCTGTGTAGAATAGAACAGAACAGAACAGAACAGAACAGAACAGAACAGAACAGAATAGAATAATAACTTTACAGTATTGTCATCCCACTATACACTATACAAGTGCACAATAGAATGAAATTAAGGATTTTTGATCATATAACTGGCAGATCATTTGTCTTAGTAGGTAAAGTTTTATACAGTGCCTATATTTCATGTGCTAAACCAGTCATTTTTTGGAGTAATTGGTATTCTCTGAGCTTGGTTGTTTGCTTGCAGATGTTTCATTACCTACCCAGGTAACACCATCAGTGCAAGTGAGTGTGGGGTTTTCTGCCTATTTATAGACTAGAACACATCCCCTCCAGCAGCCAACACTCAGATAAGCAGGGATCAACACCAGACAAACAATCAGGCAGAAAACAATACCCCAATCAAGGATCCACCAAAGAGGGAACCACACCCCCACTATAAATAGGCAGCAAACCTCACACTCATTCACACTGATTATATTATCTAGCTGGATAATGAAAGCAAACAACCAAGCTCAGAGAGCACCAAGAACTCCAGGGTTCAACCCAGAGCTATTCTCTTCTATTGCAGGTGTGTGTGTGTGTGTGTGTGTGTGAGAGAGAGAGAGAGAGAGAGAGATTATAGTTGACTTGTTGTTAGTTCTCCTGATAATGGATAAGGATGTAGATATTTTCATATGAATTGAGTAATCCACTTTGAGAAGAGAAGATAATATAGGTAGTCCTCCCTTACCAACAGTAATTGGTACTGGAACTCTGTCGCTAAGCAATGTCATTTGAAACCTCCTGCTGTCTTCTCCATTGACTTTGCTTGTTGGAAGCTTGTAGTGAAGGTTGCAAATGGCAATCATGTGACTGTGGGACACTGCGATGTCATAATTGTGAGCCAGTTGCCAAGCACCTGAATCGTGATCACGTGACCGTGGGGATGCTGAGATGGCCACAACTATGAGGACCAGTCGCAAGTAACCCTTGTTCAGCGCCATCGTAAGTTTGAACAGTCACTGAATGAGTGGTCATTCAGCAAGGACTACCTATCTCTTAGCTGGTGGGATGTGGGCAACGGTATTTGAAATATACTGTAGCTGCAATATATAGAACTCTATATGTATTGCTTCTTAAGCTAAGGCTATTGTACATATTAAAGATCACTGTAAACAGAGAAAAACTGTGTGTGTGTGTCTGAAAAATTCCTGCACATTTTCCCACCCTCCATCCATCAGGAAGGAGTGTCACAACTGGCCCAACTAAAGCTGGTAACCTAGGACTCTTCTTCATGACCTGCTAAGAGCAAAGGGGCAGTCACACTGGGAGGGCTTGAACGGATGATATCATTCTTGGCTCGCCCCTATTTCAGCCTGCAGTTGTGCTTTTCTGCGCTACTTCAAAGGTGGGGCTTTTGACTTGCACTGGCATGAGCCCAGCCATGCCGTTTTTCTGTTGTGCTGGAATTTGATTTAGGCAATGCATGTGCTCCTATTAGTCACTATACAGACCTCCCTAGTCATTGGTTGCTGCCATCCCTAGCCATTTTGGGGATGTCTCAGTCCAAGGAGGGGAACATACCCATATAACGCCTGAACCTGTCCTTTATACAGTGCTGATCTCAGGCATTACATGGGTTCCTGCTATATTTCTAATAACTGATGCAGTGAAGTATCAGTTCAGTGCTTCCTATTTACACATGCAATTGGGGTGCCAATGGTTAGGGCAAATGATGGCTAGTAAGGGATGACTGGGGAAACCACTGGACTTCTACCACCTTTCCCCCCATGAATTGGTGAAACTTATTTTTTTATATAAGAAGTTCACAAGTGGACCGATGAAATGTGAGCTTTTTAAAATATGAGATTTTGCCAATTTCCTTCTTCAAGTCCAAGTGATAGGAAGAAAGGTAAAACGGATTTGTTTTTTCCACTAGTCCCATGGTGCATGTGTCAAACGGGAAGGTGTTAAGGACAGTCAATATAGGGGGGACCAAACAGAAGATCTATCTATGGAAATCACACTCTTGCTTTCTCAGGCATGGTGGGGTGGGGTAAAAAATCCACCAATCAAGGGCCGTGGTAACCATTATCCAGACAGAATATCTGGCTGGCTTCATTGCCAAAGCTAAAAAATGGATTGAAATTCAGACAGAAATTCTTAAGTTAGTTTCATTTCCAGCCAGTTCCAGCTCAGGAGTCAAGCAACTTAAGGCTGCTGTTGTGTAGAAGAGCCCTTAGTCTGTACTTTCTCTGTCTTACTAAAAGTGTTAGATGAAATCTTTCACTGACCAAAGCCATGACAGGAAGTAGAGGTCAATATCTATGGGCCAATCTGGTGACAAAAATGGTGTATGGAAAATTGCAACTTGGAGCAAAATTTGTGCAGTGTAACTTTTTCCCAAGTAGGGAGTTTTCAGACTAGATTTTTGCTCCTCATCAGCAGATCATTGAGAAATGATCTGAGAGGAAGAAAGTTGACTATACACTTGAAATATGGACTGTTTTCAACTATGGACTTCAATTATGGACTGCTTTCAACAAATATGGACGCCCATATGTACCAGAAAGCCTTTGAAGAATGTGGGTGTGGATACAGTTCTCATGTAGCTCATTCAAAATTGGGTGGAGGAATGTTCATATAGGTGGCTCCACTTAACGTTTGGCAATTCCTCTTTTACTAGAGTGGATCTGTACCATTTGCCCTATAAACCAAAATGTCCCCATCCACCAATATTGGGGGGCAAGGGGTTGGTGTAAATTAAATTTGTCTACATTCTTTTTCTTATCTCATGACTTTAATACTTATTCTTATCCATTTTCTGCACTTTGCAGAATGTTGCTTATCCTGGAAGGGGACTGGCATGATGAGTATGTACAGCATGTATGCATGTTGTTTGGAGGGATACGTGGCAAAGGAAGGAGAGCCTCATAACATTATTAGAATCCACCCAACATTGACGCACTCCTCCTCCTCCTCTTCCTTCACCACCACCACCACCAGCTGCAAGAGGCTTCCAAGTTTTTTATGTGCCCTTGTGCAAGGCTTTTATCTAAAGCTGCTACCTCCTTGACTTCACTGTACCTCAGTCCTTTCCCCCCTCCACATATCAGGGTCCCTTCCTTCATGCTAGTCCCCTCCAGTTCTTGTTTTTCCTCTTTCAATCTATTTTAACCTGCTTATTTAACCTACTTTAACCTTTTGCCATCTACTGTACATTGTTTTTCTTTATGCTTGTCCAGGATGTTTGACACATCCTCACTCACTCTCTCCCCATGCTTGGCCAATAGCATACAGTAGCGCAGAGCTTTCCAAACTGTGTCGCGACACAAAAGTGTGTCGCCACACACAGTCTGGTGTGTCGCCACACAACCCGGAAGCGCTGATCATCATCAGCGCTTCCGGGTTTTCCCGCGGCGACACACCAACGGCGGCGCGCAAAAACCCGAAAGCGGCAGCAGCGCTTCCGGGTTTTTGCGCGCTGCCGCAACGGCGGCACTTCCAGGTTTTCCCACGGCGACACACCAATGGCGGTTGGTGTGTCGCCACAGGAAAACTTTGGAAAGCCCTGCAGTAGCGCTTGTCTTTATGCTTGAAGGGCTGGTTCACTGCTTTTTTGGGGGGTATGACGTCAAAGTAATTCTGGTTCAACTGGCCTCCAGATCATTATAATCTGCTCATTTGCTGTATTTTTGGAATAATCCTATTACCTCTATATTACATATTGGGAGAAGGATGCTTAGGAAGACAGGGTTCTATCACAATAGGTATGTAATTGTGGAATCCTTGGTGCTCTCTGAGCCTTGTTTTCTTGCAGACGTTTCATTGCCAGGCTAGGCAACATCTTCAGTGTGAAAAGGGAGTGGGACTTGCTCTCTGTTTATATACCATGGCTTGTCCTGCTTGTGTTGGTATGTAATTAAAATATTAATTACACATTACTCACATTAATTAAAATGTGAGGCTTCTGATTTGTATACAGTTTCTGAGGCTTCATGCCTAAGGCAGGACTAGAACTCACAGACTCCTGGATTCTAGCCCAGCACCTTAACCACTAGACCAAACTGGCTCTCTATAATCACTATTACTATACAGTGATTATTGCTGTAAGTTAATTATAGACCACCTAATCAGGGAATGGATTAATAATACTGAGTAGCATTTTTTCTTTTTCTTTTCCAACTGCTGTTTCTTCTCTACAATGCCTTTTTTGGTCCCTGACTCTTACTATTTATTTTAAACCAGTCTAAACCGAGAACCCTAATCTTCATTTCCGTGGATGATTCCAGAGAGTCATTCTACCACATTCACACATTTTTCCTGAAAGGTCCATCTATAATCCTCCCATGTCTTTGCCATCAGTTCTTCATCTTCTTTCTTTCCTTATGTTATGAAAGAACAAGATGGAACAGCTGACCCATAATGTTTGACAATAATCCCAAGAATCCTCTATGTAGGAGGAACTCATATCTTCTAGGACCACTTACAATTTAGCTTACTAGTTCTCTATTTTCTTTAAAGTCTGATTCCGCACGATGCCTTTCAACAATAAAGGGACTTTTCATTCTTCTTCCAGAAAGTAGAATGCTTGGATGTTCTCTTGCCAAGTTTACATTTAAGCTGAAAAATGTTTGCTAAACTTTCCATATTTCACAACAGCCCAGAAAATGTTTGGCAAACTGAAATAAGCCAATGCCTATGGTTTACTAGATCTATTTTGCTGGAATACTGTTTATGGGACCTTAAAGGTGGCCCAAAGAAATTTGGTCCTGCTTACTTAACAGACCACAGAATGGAGATCTATGTAGTTTGTGATACGGAAGCAAGTCTAAGAAAGATGCTTTTCACAATGCATTTAGAACATATTTTGAATGAACAAATGTCTAAAGTCAACTTCTGTTTATAAACAGATCTTCCTTGATAATGAATATTATGGAGGCATAATGTAGGTATATATCTGCAGAAATGAGTTTGTGCCTAAAAAATACTGGATTTTAGTTTGCCTATATACCAGGACATAGTACAAGCATGTCAAGATGGCTTTCCTTAATGTATGGAGTTTTGGTATCTAAGAGGAGTCTGATAGTAGAACATGTTTAAGTATATTGTTGCTGTCTGTGCTATATATTTCATTAGACAAAAGACAGACATTTTTAAAAATATATGTTTATTTAAAGTATCACGATAACTGCACTTCTGCTTTCTTAGAAGGGTAAACAAGCTTTACATTATTTCTCTTTTAGTTCTGGCGTAAGTCACAACCAGATGACACAAGAACCATAGAACTAATTCTAAACAAGGCTGCAGCAGCCACTGACAAGCTACACAGTGCCATGCAGAGGAGTTAAAACGTGTGTGTGGATATACCACTTATCAAATTTGCAGTTGATAACAACCTTAGAGGACAAAATCATGATTCACAAATGCCCCTGACAGGCTTGAATCCTGGACCAACCCAAGAGAGTGATCTTAATCTCTAGCAAGTGTTAAGATCCTGCAACTGGAAAGGACTGGTAGACTTATCTTGGCAGCATTGCATGTGAGAAGAATCTAGAGGAAGGAATAGACCACCAGAGGAACATGAGGAAGCAGTATGATGAGCATCTAAAAAGGCCAATGCAATTTTGGAATGCATTAAGAGAGGCGTGTGACAGTTCCACCATGTTCTGTGCTAATTAGATGCATTTGAGGTACTGTGTCTAGTTCTGGGCAGCCCACTTTAATTTGGATCAAAAGCTGGAGTGGGTTTACAGCAGAGCTACCAAGAAGATAAGATCTGGAAATCAAGCTCTATGAGGAATATTTTAAGGATCTCAGCATGTTTGCTTACAAAAGAGAAGACTAAGAGGAGATTTGACAGCAATCTATAAATATCTAAAAAGTTGTCATGTAAAACTAAGAGGATAAGGACCAATGGGTTGAAATCAAAAGAAAGGAGATCCAGGCTATATATCAGAAGAAATTCCCCCACAATAGGAGCTGCTAGGCAGTGGAACCAAGAACAATGGTGGATACCCCCTTTCTGAAGGAGGCATTCAAACTGAGGCTGCGTGGCCATCTGTCAGGGATGGAGCTGCACTGAGCAGAAAATTGAATTAGATGACTTGTAAGATCCCTTCCAACTCATACATTCTATGGTTCTATGATAAGTATAACTGACCTCCTGGAAAATCTCTTACACGTTAATTTTCTCCCTAGAATTTCCAAATAAACAATTACTCATATTGAATGTTACAATTTATCTACAGCACTATAAACCATTATGTGTATTTACATCATAAACACAACATACCTTCTCTCAGCCATATCAAACTGGACACCTCCAAATAAGCCACACTAGTGCTATATTACAACTGCAAGAGAATACTCACAATTTGATGGCAGCTACTGTATGTGATTGTGATCAAGAGTAAAATTGGGACAAAGATGACTCTCCTTGAAGCTGATGCTCTATTACTATTACTAGTACTGCACTGAAAGCAGTGACTTAAGAATAATTTACACTTACTGGATAATACCTTTAATGCCAGCAGAGTCAAAAGTCAAATGTTCTCTTTCTGCTTGTTGATAACGTTACAATCAATTCCAACAAAATTATTTAAGCATTCCCTACGGTAGTAATTTGGTGTAGAGAAATGAGTATTATTTTTGCTTTTTAAACATGGTAAAAATCAGGGCTGTGCAAACTGTTTGGAGGAGCACTTGGAAAGTGACTGAGGTGCCCGACTGCACCCACTGCTGAAGAGGCATCACATCCTACCAGGCTCTGCGTGGCAGCTTCAGGTGTTTCTCCCCATCAGCCACTTAGGAGGCAATACCAACGGAAGTGTTTTCTGTGCCTGTACACACATGTTCAGGCAATGGAAGGAGCTCTTGGAAGGAGCTCCACCAAATTTGGACAAGAGGCAGTGCCCTGATGCATTAAGCAGTGGGTTCAGGGGAGTGATCAGTGACTTCATCCTAACAGAAATGAGAAAACCAACCACAGTCTCTTTACTACAGTTTCCTAGCTCTTCATTTTACTTCCTTGAAGACTAGCTTCAAAGAATGTCTGCGTTCACAAAAGATGGCATGGCTGGTATATGCTGCTTGTTTGTTCCCACTTACTGCTATCTCAACAAACCACAAAACTTACGTGGTTTGCTTACCACGACATATGAATCAGAATCAATGGCTTGTTCTTTTCTTAAAAGTCCACTAGAAGCCCCAGTCACCTCTAAATTCTTACCAGGTTAGAAGAGACAAGCAGCAGGCGGTAACCCCAGCCTTGAATGTTCTAGTAAACAAACTGCAAAACTTTCCATAGGTTCTTTGGCTATTACATTGACAGGAGGAGTCAAGTGGGAGAGATCCAACAACATACACCTCCACAATTGCTTGGAAGAATTCTACCTTACTGTAATATGGAAATATAGCCAGCAAAGGACAGTATTATCTGATTCTTTTGAAGTATGAATACCCTATTATAGGATGAAGGACATGGTTATAAAGAGACACTAACTTTATTATAACCAGTGCTACTAACCATATTTCCAATGATTACTCCCTTCATCCATTTCCTCCACTCCCAATATTTAGTCAGCATTCCATGGCCACTGAATAGTGTAAAATTTTGTTATATGGTGGCCTCCCAATGCAACCAAATATACTGATTATATGCATCCATTTCTATCAACCATTGCTTAGGGATATGTTACTAAAACTGCTGTGACCATATTGGATGCGGGGTATACAGCCCTGCTAATTTTCTTGGGTGTTTGAGTGATTTTTGACCCCATCAACCATGCTACCCAGCTGGACTACCTCCCCTGGAGTCTGTTTTACAGAGAGGTTGCTATAATTCCTGTTGGGCCATGTTCAGAAGATGGAGCTATTGAATTACTGTCTGACGTCTAGGCTATTGACTTAAAGTCCACCACAGGGTTCAATCTTGTCCCTCCATGATGCTCAACCACTGCATGAAACTGATAGAAGAGGCTATCTGGACTGAGTGTGTGTCATCAACATGCTGATGACATCCAGCTGTTCTGCTCCTTATCATCCAATTCTAGGAACCCTTGAACTTTGTCTAAGTCAATTGTAGGGTGAGTGAGAAAGAACAAACTAAGATTATCTAGATTTCAGGGCAGAAGTGCTGCTAGTAATGAAGAATCTGGGCTTGAATATTGAAACTCAGCTTGTTTGGGATAGACTGCATTCCCCTTGAAAGTGCAGGGTCATAATGTCACTGTGCTCCTTGATCCTCAGCTGCCACTGTATTTGTAGGTGTCAGCTTTGACAAGGAATGGTTTTGCACAATTATGCTTGGTTACCTTTCCTGATTTGGCAGTGTTGATCCACGGCATAACATCATCCAGTCTTGATTTCTGCAATGTCTTCTACATGGGACTATCCTTGAAAACTGTCTAGAAGTTGCAATAGGTGCAAAATATGGCAGCTAGATTGCTAACCAGTATAATATACAGATATCATGAGATGCCTGTATTAAAAGATCCGCACTGGTTGCCAACTGCTTATCAGGCACAATTTAAACCTAAATGGCTTAGTGGTCTGGCTATCTAAGGAACTGGTTCTCCTGTTACAAAACTATCCAGCTGTTAAGACTGGCAAGAGATACTGTCAGAGGCTCATCTTTCTGGCTCAAGCAGAGGAGTTGGGCTCTGTTAGGAGCAAGAGATTCTCAGGGAGGTTCTGAGTGCAGAAATGCAGAGAATGTAATGAGTTTTGTTGAACCTCAACTCAACAAACAGTTCAAGAGAGTGTGAAGAAAAGAAGGTCAAGGCATCTCTACACAGGAGGAGGTGTAGAAAATGAGCATGAAGGATTTGAAGTAGGCATAGATATCAGTTCTGTGCCATCTCTCCTTCAAACTGTCAAAGCCGATTTACAACTATATTACGGTTTTCTAGAAGGCTAATCAACACATTTTTTCCAGATGTCACTTCAATTTATGAATTAAGCAGGCCATGAAGTAATTGTTAAATTATGCTACTCCTATTTTACTATTTCCTCATTTACATTTAATCCTTATTTACCTGGCTACAAGAAATGAATGCACTAAAAATACTTTGATTCCAGTAATGATAATGAAACTACAAGTTATTGCCTAAGGGGGGTGGGAAATCTTCTGACCAGTAAGGGTAACACATAACATTGGCAGGCGGGAAGCTGAGGGCCACAAAGTGGTAGCTGCCTCATCACACATGTGGTCAGATGGAGCTTTGGAGAGTATTTGGGGGATTCTTTGAGTTTATTTTAGGACTTATGCCAGTTTTTATGTATTTCCCACTTCTAAGTGAGAGAAACAGTGCTGTTAATTTTCAGCAGCGATGGTCACAGATACTTCCAAGGGCTGCACAAAAGGTCCTTGGGGATTCTGGGTTGCCCTAGGGCTGCAGGTTGCCCACTCTTGCCTTAGAAAAGCTACATTCAAAGAACTAAGAACAGGAACAGAAAATATGGAATATCCGGACACAGGGGTATCTGCAGGGGAAAGATTTTTATATGTTTCGCAATTTGTGAGATATGTATAAAGCAGCAGGGATTTGATCAGAGTCACAGCTGCCATCTTAACTTTTTGGACCTCCTCTGAAAGAAGGTAGTTTGAAGGACAGCATTGAAAAAATAGAGAATTTGAAAGAAAAGTGCTTGGGAGAACATGTGTGCCTCTGTTTGCAGAAAAATACATTGCCTGAATTGCATAGTCTTTTGCAAAAGAGACAACAGAGGTCAGGCAAAAAAGGAATGCTGTCTGGAAGTCCGCATGGCTGATACAGCAGTAGTGAAATGAGAGCTCGGAGTTTGAAGTGACAATAAAAAGAAGAGGAATATGGTTGAAGGAGGGAGAAATGAGATAAAGTGGAGCTACCAAAAAGACAGTTTGAGAGATTTTATAGCAGTACTCTTGCTTTTAAACATTTTTGTCAGTCAGTCAGTCAGTCAGATTAAACTACACCATACTCTCCAAAATATTGCTTTTCAGATATATTGGACTAAAATTCCCTGAACTCCTAGGTAGAAGGTTTTTAGCCTTTGGCTATGATCTCTAGGAGTTAGGAGAATTTCAATTCCCAAAAGATTGGGAAGGATAAACTATACAGTACACACAAAAATCTAAACAAAATATATTTGTATATGAATTCAATCAATTTTCCGATATCCAAATTTAATAACACAAATGTTAAATCTTTCAATAAAAGGAGTCTTGTTCCACTGTAGGGATCTACAACTGTAATACATTGTAATAAAACGCAAGCCAGTCTACAAAAGGTCGATTCTACATAAAGCCTTTAATGAGAGCAGCACATTTGTTCTTACAGTAACAGACACAAATGCAGCATTATCAAAAGGTTACTATACAGAGAAGAAAACTGAAATTAGAACCATTGTTTGAAATGCCTTTCTTTCTAGGGTATTATACCAAAACTGAGTACAGAAAAGAACAATCACTTCCAGAAGCAAATAATTCCATCACTATAAATTGAGTCATATTTCATGTATTTTCTAAATACACCAAATTGTATCCAAATATTTATTTTGTTGACAGCAGTATCCTGAAACAAGTTTCTACTCATGAACTCCCCCAGCAACACCACTATTCAAAAGGACCCCATTCCTTGGCAGTAAATTACGCAAAAACACAGTGCAAGGGGAATTAGCAAGGATGGTCTTTTCCCTGCTCAGCCAAGAGAAAACTTATAGATCAAAAGCCCCCTGGTGATAGAAGGAATCTTTCTTCCTGTAGGAGTTTTCTGCTAGATCCAACCCAGAGTACACTGTCATGATTTTACAATCTTAAGATATACAGATGCACTTGTGATACTAAAAGGCATTCAGCAACATCTTCAAGTCACCAACAACTTCAGAAGAACTTCCCAAAGCTCCAAGGAGCTACTTTTCATGTACTTATTAATTCCCAGTATAGGGTAGAAGTGACTCCACTTGTTTTCAGTCAGAATGCTAGTTTTCTTGCAGTAAGAATAATACATTTAAAAGATTTTAAACGTGTAGATCCTTGGTTGGCATTCAAACAAAACCTCAAGATCTTTACAAGAAGGAGTGCTAAATTCACAAGCAAAAGCAAACATTAAGTGTGTCTGGGTATGTTTTTCAAAATCTTGACTCTGTTTTGAAACTTTTGCCAGAGTTTCAAAATCAAGAACATTATATTACTGGAAATCACTTTTTAAATATATACTGGGCTAGAGGTGAGTCAATATATACACTCATGCAATGTTTATCGTATCCCACAAAAATATTCTGATTGTCACCCACCTTTTATCAATAATAACAGATATTTGAATTTTGCATTGTCAGATGATTTAAACAGAAGCATTTATGTAAACAAACTGTACCCCATAGAAAAGTTGTGCCACAATAAACTGGCTAAGTCTTTAAAAGTTATAAGCCTTTATTTTCATGTAATTATTTCACATGGCTTCCTCTCTAATTCACATTAATTATCTGTATAGTAATAAGCTAATCATCTCCTCAGAATAAAAAGCCACTCAGATGTTAAACTAAATATATTGTTTGATATTATATGATTTAAAAAAAGAAAAGAAATAAAAGCTATTCACAGGATAGGGAACAAAGCCTGGGAGGCATTTCTTGTAAATCATGGCTTTGTAATCAAACCTGATCCATCAAAAAGTGCTGTTAACTTTTGGAAGCAAAGAACAACTTCAGGAAAATAACCATTAGGACTGCAGCCTAGAGATAAATGGTTATAAAAACACCTCTAACTCACTGTGTTCCTGATTACACCTCCCCCCATGTCCATTTAAAATTAAAAAGTAACATGTAGTTTGAGCCCAAGAGAATTGCTTTCAGAAGAGATAGGAAGCTGGCATAATTCAGGTTGCTACACTCTTTAAAAGAATATCCCCATCAGCTTCAAAAAGCCACAACAGATAGTTTAGGATGCTTTGCACAGAAACAAGATGAAAGGCATCAGTGAATTAAGGGACATGTGCAATTTGCCACGTGTCTGTTGCGATCACAGCTGGTCTTCAATAGTTTTCTTCCTTCAGCTCAGTTCTTACACCTAATGCTGTACTTTTGGACAGGGATGGAGACTGTTGCATATATTTTTTATGTCTGTAGAATATGGGGCTGAGTTTTTAAAAGCCAAGCCTTGAAGTTTCTTTTGGGGCTCTTGGGGAACACGTGTTGGCTACCTTCCTCAGGAATGTTAATTTACTTTGGAGCCAGCTAGTCTGATAGTTCTGACCAATCAGAATTACCTGTTTAAGCTTTGCCCATATTGGGAATCTGTTGCCTAGGTGTTTGGTCACATGCCAGATCCTGTCCACTCAGGTATGGCCAAGTTGCAATTGTAAAAAGCTTTAAAAGTGTTATCTCTGCTTTTGTTTTGGTCTACTCTGTTCTGCTATCTCAATGTAAATAGCTTATGTTAATCAGCCATGTGCTTCTCTTCGGCTGAAGAAGATGCAAGGCTCATCTTGTTCTTTTGTTTTAAATAAAAAGCAACTTTTTACTGCAAGCTTTCAGTTTGCTTGTCTCTCAATATTTTCCATAACTCTGATTACAAATTTTATAAAACAACAAAAGAGACTCTGGTGCCCTCCAGATGTTGCTGAATTAAAGCTAGTGGTGTGCAAAATGTTTGAATTTTGTAACAGTTATGACCATACCAGACATCTTCCAAGCAGCAGTGCCAGTTCTAGTAACATTGCAAGAATTATTTTGAACTCAAAATAACTTTTAATTCAAGACATTTTGCAGACAACTAATTAATACCCTCCCAGGAGCTCAGCCAGCATGGTCAGGGGTGAGGGATTTTGAGGGTTATAATGAAGCAGGAGTTTAACTACAGGTTCCCCAGTCTGGCATTGTGAAATTAGAAATAGATAGCAATATGACACATGTCTCTTATTCATTGCTTTTTTCCAAATGGAGCTCAAATTCCTAGTTAGAGCAGAGTTAGAGCATGCTTGTACATAAATTTATCAATTCAGTCATCATTCTTTATAATGCTGAAACAGAGTCAAGAAATCAAGAGAAGATGTTTTTAGACAGGAGGGGTGGCTTGGGAGATGCATACATGTGGTCTCTCACCCTCCTTCAAACTGTTAAGCTCTGATTTCATTTGCAGGTCTAAAACATATGTGTATCACCAAATACTTTTTATTTTTGTATGTAAAAATGTATAGCCTGCCTTTCTAGTGCATATGCCTTTTATAGACTAAAGAAAGCAGAAAGGAATGGAATGAGATGCATAGTTCTTACATATATGTTTCTATTTGATAAAGATACAGAGACAACCTTTTTCAGACTTCAATTTCAAATTAGAGTCCAATGCTCTTAGAAAAAAAGTTTTGTACATAGTAGCGAAAAAACCTTTTGATCTTAACTGAAAAAGAGACCTTTCATATAAAAAAACCCCTCAGAACTTTAAAATACGTCTTAATTTTCTCCCATGAAAAATTGATTCAGGTGACATTCAGGAAGACGTAAATGACTGTTTCAGCAGGGGACGGGTAGTAACTACAAAAGCAGGTGTTCAGGCATGGACACATCTTTGAAGGTAGTAAAATTCATAGAATCTTAATATTTCTTTCCATTTAGAATAGATTTACCATTTTGGAACTACAGCAGCACATAGTAATTTAACCAAGTAGCTTCACTTAAAATACTGTATGTTTTAGTGCGTGTTACATAATCTAAAAATATTTTCAAAGTTTAAGCAAAATCCCTTTATGAAAAGTATTAAATATTTTAAGACAATGTCTCATAATGTCCAAGTTTTCTATAAAAAGACATTAGTTTGCTCCAAAATTATCTGATATTCAAGATAAACTCATTGTAATTATAACATTATAACAGGATACAGTATCATAGTAAAAATTGTCTGCATTTCTCATTGTTGAAAAACCATGTCTGATCATTTGTTAAAGTTTTTTTTTAATGGGAAAGAAAACCAAAATAGCCAGAAACATCCCACTAATGAATGCTTTTACCTCCTTCCAGCATTCCATGCATTAAAAAGCTACACCTAACACATTTATCCTGTACACTAACTGGAAACTCAAATTTGCACATTTGGATCCATATATATATGACCCTTCCTCTCATCCCATTCACTCTTCCTTCATATATTTGGTTTGCAATTCGGTTCCTAGTCATTCTATTGTCATCAATGGATGTTCCTATAGATAGTGATTTCAGCCACCCACCATGACTTTGGCCAATCAAGGTTTCATAGAGTGCTCTTTAATGTGATAGAAAAGGTGTAGACCAGGTTACCAGCCTTAATCATACCTTTGCCACATGAAGCATTCTCTGATAATAAGGAAAGCATCTGTCAATTCTGGCATATTTTGGCCAGTCTGCCACAAGCACAACCAAAAACCAATTTTACTCTAAGCATGCTCAGACTATTCTATGCAAACCAGAATCTCTAAAAACGACCTTGCAAACCAATGTACTGCTGCCCACATCCCACCAAACAGGAGATACATGCAGTGTATTGATATACTCAGAGTGTGGATACACAGAGTGTAAACTGTACAGAGTGTGGATGGTATAGCTGTTTGGAGGAATCTTGAGATTTGAAGAAATATACATTTTAAAAAAGAGTTTAGGAACATTCTTAAAGCACCTAAAAGGACAGTGCATGTTCATGGAACACCAGAATTGGAGGGAGAGAAAGAAGAGGAATGGATGAGACTTGAAAAGAGCATGGTTAACTGGCACTCGGAATAAGAACACTGCACTCTGCAATGTTTTGTTTCAAGTGTTATTTGCTTTTTAAAAACCTGAAATTGAATAAAATATTGGAGGAAGCCCTTTTAAAGCTATGGCACCAAAATTCCAGGCATTCAAGTATTGCTTCCCATGTAAAGAACAGAAATAAAGTGCTTTTATTGATTTATTCCCCCAAGAAAATCTCTTGAACTTTAGTTTAAATAAAGTCCATGGCCAAGATGCACAGAGGACAGGAAATGCAGACAGGTGAGAAAAATACCCACACTGGCAGAGCTACGATTCTTGTTTCTGCTGTAGTTCTCATCACTGAAGATACCAGCTTTTTTTCTATATCAAAGCATGTCATCTTAGTAGAGAAACAGCAAATGAGTTGTAAGCCCACCAGTCATGCAAGACATCTTTGTACCTTTAAATTCACCAAATCAAAAAGTGGCCACTTTAACAAAAAAAGCACATGTACATATTACTTAATAAGGATGTGTGAATGGAATCTGTACCTATGCGCAAATGGCAATGCATTCTGGGTTGGTTCAGCCCTTGGTTCTGAATTCTGTGTCACTTCTGGCATTGTTCTTTCATCATCTGTCCCATTAATGCTCTCAGGTGTAAGAGGAGACTGAATATCACCTGCAGATTCCTTTAAAAAAAATATGGTTACATGTTGCATTTTCTATACAATATAACCCCAACATATAAAATAAAATGCTACAACTATCATATACATTGTAGACCCTAGAAAATATCAGTATTCAGTATCCTACTGAACATTTCAAGCAGAAAATGAAAGGATAGCTAGAGATCTGCAGCCAGTACGCACATTAAACCATCTCCCATCTATTATTTCAATCAATCAATCATGCAATAATATTTTCTTCTCCATGCAGCAGCATCTGAGGGTCAGAGTGACGCAAGGAGTGTTGTAATGTTACGATGTAAGGCCGACCCCTTTTCTAGGTGTGTTGTGATGTTGTACATACTGTATGCGTAAAAGGGCAGAGTTTGTGGCATGACACTGTGATGCTGTTTTCCTCATTCTGAGGGCCTGAGAGCTTGAAGATGTCACTGTTTTCTAGGTATCACTTTCTGTCCTAATTTGTGACAACAGTAGTAACATCTCACAATGTAAAAAAAGACCAAAAAATGACATTCTGCCAATGTTCTACCTACATGCATGTTCTAATTATTGTATGTGGAATTAGCTAAAAAATAATCCCAACTGAAACTCAGAGAAAAGTGAATGTATATCCATTCACCTTCACTTTCAGATAGCTTAGTGTAGGAGCCCTCTCAGGCTTTTCCTTCTCTAGAATTTTTCATCTGCTCTTTCTATGTGGCACTTTATTTTCAGTTTAAGAACACTGTTAATGCATATATACAGGCCTACCCATGAAACGAATATAATAATTTTGTAACTTCTGGCCTATATATGAGCCTGAATGTGAAGGTTCCCAGAGGCCTGAAAAATATTTCAAGGGTTCCTCCAAGGTCAAAAAGTTGAGAAAGGCTGCTGTAGAGTTTAGAGCTGTGCAGCGCTCCGTATTTGAATCCAAAATGGTACTCTGGGGTGTGCGGGTACAGCATAGCCCTTCTCTGCATTTTTTAAAAGCTGCTGTACTGATGCTTGTGATCACATGGCAGACGCAGGGGGCAGCTGTGCAATCCTGGGAGAGGACAGCTGCTTTAAAGAGCTGCAGATGGGGATTGCACTTGCACCCTCCACCACTTGGAAGCATCTTTTTGAATCAAATCCAAAGAAGTGGATTTTTAGTGCACAGCCCTAAAAGAGCCCTTCAATTTAATTTAAAATTAAAATTAATTAATGTAAATATAAATAAAGTTAAATTTCAATTTAATGGAACTCTCGTCTACCTTTGTGTTGGAGTGGTAACTTCCATGATCAGTAAATGTCACATTTTATCTGATGAGTTCCAATGTAAATATGTTTCAGACTTTGTTAATTAGCAGTTGAGCTTACAGTACATATTCACTGAATTTCAACCTTGAAGTAATGTGGGGAAAATCTTCATATCCTTCTTTTTGAAGAAAACACAAATATTCAGCATTCAGATTTCTCTAGTTAGCAAGGTACTTGGGACCATGAATATACCAAATTTCAACTTTTGGGGTAGCATGAACATACCTCAAATATCTGGGTATAGATTAACACTTTCTCTTATAAAGAAAAACCTATAAATATCCAATTTTCATGTTTTTGTCTAGTGGTTAAGGCAACAGGCTAGAAACCAGGAGACTGTGAGTTCTAGTCCCACCTAAGGCATGAAATCCGGCTGGTGACCTTGGACCAGTCACTCTCTCTCGGCCCAACTCACCTCACAGGGTGGTTGTTGTGGGGAAAATAGGAGGAGGAAGGAGTATTAGGTATGTTTGCCGCCTTGAGTTATTTATAAAAATAATAAAGGCGGGATAGAAAATAAATAAATAAAAGTTCTTATTTCTTCTTCAGAACATCCACAATTTGAAACATTTGCGCAACTTATGCAGTGTGCTTAACTAACAAACTCTAAGTCTACTCTAGTTTTAACCAAGTGTAACTAAAATATCTATCTTGTATAAATAAATATCAAAACAGCTGAAAAAAATGTCTAATTACAGCACATGTAATTTACTATATGGCCAATCAAGACAATGTTTAAATCAAGCAGTGCCTGCACTTTTGGGGGGGAAAGCCCATCAGCCTCAAAATCCATATGATATTCAACAAAGGCAAACATTTAGGGTACCCACATACTCAGGCAACAGTTACCTATAAATATGTCCCTGCTACTATTTGAAAGGTATTTAGGGATTAGATTACAAGTATAGAGGAAAACAGAGGGAGTATAATGAAATTTAAAAAAAAAGGTGTTTGATCACACCTTTTACAGTAAATAGTTCAGGATGGTTTTAGATAAATAAATAAAAAGGAACCATTACAATCAATTGGCATACTGTGATCTCTCTTAAGTTCTCAATGAAATAGCCAATTGGGGTCATTTTTAGATCTTTAACAAGAGAAATAGCCTGAGGCATTTGCTACCCTTTAAAGCTCAGGGCACATCATGCGACATGCTTGACTTGATGAATCCAAGGCTGGAGTTAAAATCACTGGAAGAAACATTAACAATCTCAGATATGCAGATGATACCACTTTGATGGCTGAAAGTGAGGAGGAGCTGAGGAGCCTTATGATGAAGGTGAAAGAAGAAAGTGCAAAAGCTGGGTTGCAGTTAAACCTCAAAAAAACCAAGATTATGGCAACCAGCTTGATTGATAACTGGCAAATAGAGGGAGAAAAAGTAGAGGCAGTGACAGACTCTGTATTTCTAGGCGCAAAGATTACTGCAGATGCTGACTGCAGCCAGGAAATCAGAAGATGTCTACTTCTTGGGAGGAGAGCAATGGCAAATCTTGATAAAATAGTTAAGAGCAGAGACATCACACTGACAACAAAGGTCCGCATAGTTAAAGCAATGGTATTCCCTGTAGTAACCTATGGCTGCGAGAGCCGGACCATAAGGGAGGCTGAGCGAAGGAAGATAGATGCTTTTGAACTGTGGTGTTGGAGGAAAACTCTGAGAGTGCCTTGGACTGCAAGAAGATCGAACCAGTCCATACTCCAGGAAATAAAGCCCGACTGCTCACTTGAGGGAATGATATTAAAGGCAAAACTGAAGTACTTTGGCCACATAATGAGAAGACAGGATACCCTGGAGAAGATGCTGATGCTAGGGAAGTGGAAGGCAAAAGGAAGAGAGGCAGACCAAGGGAAGGATGGATGGATGATATTCTGGAGTTGACAGACTCGACCGTGGGGGAGCTGGGGATGGCGACGGCCGACAGGAAGCTCTGGCGTGGGCTGGTCCATGAAGTCACGAAGAGTCGAAAGCGACTGAACGAATAAACAACAAAAGCTCAGGGCCTTTACAGTTTACATATTACCTAGACTACTGCATTAATTTACCCACCGTTGGGGTTATAGTACTTAGTAAGAAAGTGCTGACTTGAGCAAATGTATCAATAAAGTGATTAGTGTGGCTATGCAAAGCCTCTCTTCCACAAAGCATTAAAGCAGCCACAGCTTTCTTCCAGGCTGAGCCTGCTCAGCCACTTTGCAGGAGATCCCAAGAGAAAGGTGGTCTCGGCATGCAGATGTATGCACAGAGAACTAGGAACAGCTTTCAAAGCAGCTGTGTGAGCTGTGCAAACGATGTAGCTGCTTCATTCCTTCAAAGACAGGTGCTTTATTTCCACTAACATGCTTTGCAAAGAACTCTCTTTAAATGCTTTGCATGGCCCCAGTGATTAGTTCTCACATTCTAATGAATGGAAGGAACCAAATTTCCTCCCGCAATCAACTCCACTCGAGAATATATGAAAGTGGTTGCTTTCTTCCATTATTTTTTTTTCAAATTCCCAATCTAGCCTACAGCCATAGGATTGGTCCATCTTAACTTTTCAAGATCAGCAAAGGATGTTCAGCTGTGCATGTCAATTCGTATGTGGTCAAAACATGATCCCACCCTGCCACATATATATGGATGGTAGTATTTGAAGCACAAAAATCCGAATGAGTTTAAAAACACAAAATGAAGAAATGGGAAACAGGAAAATTGTGCATGTACCTGCACACGAGAAAAGAGGGAGAAACAGCAAAGTTGCAGACAAGTAACTTGGTCTACAAATGTCCCCACTTACAACTTGAATTGCATGATGATGATCAAGGTCAAATACTTGTGCTGCCTCATGGCTGTGTGCACAGGAAGGATGGGACAGGTATCAGAGGTAAGAGGAGAAGTAAGGACACCAAAGAAGGAAGAATTACAAGAAAAGGAAGAAGAGGCTGCTAAGTTTACAGGGGTAAAAACAGATGAAGAAAGCCAGCCAGCTGTAACTTAAGTATCAGAGCAGGCAGGCAAACAGGCAGGAACCATTTGTGTAAAGTAAACAGCGATATCCACAGGGGGATGTCAAAATCAGCAAGATGGCAGGTGCAGAATCACAATACAATCCCCACCCTTTTTGAATTACTATTACTATTACTATTACTATTATTATTATTATTATTATTATTGATTTATTTAAATTTATTGGCTGCCCAACTCCAATGGACTCTGGGCGGCATACAAAACTAGAAAAAAAACATTAAACGGGTAAAAACATTAAATCAATATGTTGTACATATGTTGATGTAGCATGCACATACAAATGGGATCATGGTGTGCCTGTCATCTTGCAATTTTGACACACACCCCAACACCATGGAAGCAAACTAGGAAAATAGGACCTTTAGTTTCTTCTTGTGTTCCTTCCAGGCTGAAGCAGACTATTTTCCTTTCTATACCCCACGTCCACCTGAGGATCCTTCTAATCTCCATAAGGTTTAGAAGGAATAGCTTACTCCGGTGTCTGAATTGTTACTACTTTTGCAGAGTGAAAAGCTATCATCCCCTTTTCTATAACAGACCTACCAGGCATAGAACTGGAGTAGCCTGCATGAAACTATGTTCGCCGCCTTGAGTTATTTATAAAAATAATAAAGGCGGGATAGTAAATAAATAAATAAATAAATAATAAATGAATGTTCCAATATTGATATTTAATGAGTAAATCAAGCCTATGTTCAAAGTAAATTATACCCATTTTTAAGCAAAAACTAGGACAAACATACCTGTGATGGTGTACTTGTTAATTCCATCTTTTCTTGGGATTTTTCTTTAGCTAGTCGTGCAGCTTCTTTAAATTCCTGAAACTTTTCTGCAAACTGAAAGCAAAGGTTGTATAATTACATTTACTTATTTATCAAATTTATACAGCACGTGCTCTCAACAAAACCAGCCCAGAAATTAGCTAAATATGAAAAACCTAAGTCAGCAAGAATAGCCAATATAATAAAACCATTAATTGGCGGTACAACAGGACATATTTGCCATTTGGGAAGATGACTTAGGGGCCTTACAAAGATTTCATAATTGGCTGAATAAATGAGGCATCAAAATATAACATTTGTGATCTAATATGACAATAACCAGATCAGCCTTTTGGATATAAGACTCTTTAATGATAACAGTTGTTTAAAGGACACTTTACCTCCCCCCCCAAAAAAAACCCCACTCTCCACAAACCACATATAGAAACTCATCGCTTAAGAATAGCAGCTCTCATCTATGAACAATTCAGAAATAATTTACTAGGTCACTTTTCAAGAGCTAAATGCAACTGCCTGTTGGAATCAGTTTGCTTACTGCACTCCAAAATTTTAAAACAACTACTTCTTATTAGAAGGTACCTAAGCTCAGTGATAGTTGCTGAATTTTGAAAAAGGAAAGAGAAAACTACAGGAACAACTTTTTGCTATTCGGAAATACTAACATAATGAATGGAAGACGTGTGTGTTGATTTTTGATCTGTTGGAATAGTCTGTAGCTTGAATCATGTCAACTGGATTTCTATTTTCTCAGTGGAAACGTTTCGCTCCTTATCCAAGGAGCTTCTTCAGTCTGAGCAAAGTTACTAAGGGAATCCTTAAATATGTTTCTAGGTGGCTGTGTGACCTTACACCTGGGGCTAGGTCATGGTTATTTTGAGATGTTATTTCTAAGTCCCTTTATCATCTAAAGGAGGATCATTAAGATCACCATGCTGCTGTTGAGCTTGCGAAATGGTCTTAATCTTCCTAGGCACAGAAGACAAAGCAGGGAGGAAGATGGGGGAAAGATTGTGCCTGAGGCCCCCACCTCTATTCAAGGAAGGATTTTCCAAGTTGGCATAAATGGATTCCTTGACCCCTCTCTCAAACCACCTATCTTCTCTGTCTAAAATGTGAACATTAATGTCCTCAGATGAGTGTCCTTTTTCCTTTAGATGAAGATAAACTGCTGACTCTGGTCCTGTGGTGTTACTTCTCCTGTGTTGGGCCATCCTCCTGTACAAAGGTTGTTTGGTTTTGGATAAGGAGCGAAACGTTTCCACTGAGAAAATAGAAATCCAGTTGACATAATTCAAGCTACAGACAATTCCACCTGGATGACTGAGAACCTTCATAGACATCTGTTGGAATATTTTCTTGATTTGTTTACAATAATATCTAAAGTACAATATCTAAAGTACATTTTGTTTACAATAATATCTAAAGAATCGGTCAGAGGCTAAAAGGTTGTAATGAGCAGCAGTGAGGCCATTTTGCAGGGGAGGGCCAGCTCTGTCATGGGTAAATGAGCATGTCGCAAAGGTTGTGTGAAAGGAAGACTTAGGCGTTGTTGTTTGCTTCAGGCACTGCCTCTGTAGCCATTGTAGTCAGACATATATAAGAGGGGAGAGGAACTGCATGCCAGGGTCCATGCTTAGAAAGCGTAAATAGGTGGCAGGAGCATATGATTGGTCAATGCCTTACACTCTCATTGTTAGTTTGGCCTAAACTTTTGAATCAGAAATCCATAAGAGAGGTGGCGAGAAATGGCCTGGTGTGACCGTCGCTCATCTCTGCCTGCTGGCTGATTTGGGCTGTACTGCAATAAAACCATTTACTGATCACTCCGCAAGTGTCACCTCTTGTCTATCATAGCCTGGCTTGGGAAGGAACTTCTTAACTTCGAACAGTTCCTATCACCAAAACCTTACAATCAAATGTCAAAAGATATTGGGAGTTACTCAAGAATATTCCACGTTATCAGATAATCCCTTGCTTCACAGACAGTATAGGAGAACTAGAAATCTGAAGGACATGCTGGCTCAAAGTAATTTAAGCTTTAGCCACCTACAAAACACAGTCGTTGCAAGATCATCTCCTCAGGGACATCTCCCTTATGACCGTTGCACTGATTGTAAATATACACACAAAACCTTTATTTTATTTTTCTTAAGATCAGAATTGGAGAACATTTAGGCCAGGGCTTTCCAAAGTTTTCCCGTGGCGACACACCAACCGCCGTTGGTGCGTCGCCGCGGGAAAACCCGGAAGTGCCGCCTTTGCGGCAGCGTGCAAAAACCCGGAAGCGCTGCTGCCGCTTTCGGGCTTTTGCGCGCCGCCCTTGGTGTGTCACCGCGGGAAAACGGTGACATGATGATCAGCGCTTCCGGGTTGTGTGGCGACACACCAGACTGTGTGTGGCGACACACTTTTGTGTCGCGACACACAGTTTGGAAAGCTCTGATTTAGGCAATGTAAGAAAACACAGAACAGGAATATCCTATAGTGAAACACTTTCCAGATTAAGAAACATTCCATCTCAGATTTATGGGCCATAGAATACTATGGGACAAAAATGAGACAGTTTTACTAAAGAAAGAAGTCAAGTGGATTTTACTACTGAATAGTTTCACTCTTATGAACTAAAAATGGAGACATTCAGTAACTACAGTACCTTTGATCTGGAACATGTCTTTCCCTTTCAGAGTTTTGCCCTAGTGGTCCCCAATACTTTTTGGCAGTATAAATCATAATAGCTCCTCTTAGCCACTATGCCAGCTGACTAGTTTACCAACGTTTTAGATAAAACAATTTCTGTGTCTCATTTTGTCTTTGTGAGAGTCTTTTTGCTTCTACTTTTTATCTACATCAGAAGCAAATTTGGTTACGCAATTTGGTGCTTATTACAGCAACATTGTCGTCTGTGGTAATTAAGCTAAACAGACCTATGAAGACAAACAAATATACAAACATGGCTTTTAAAATATATACTGTATATTGTTTTAACAAGTTTTAACAAGTTGAGGTTATCCTATTTCAGATCCTTGCTGAATCAGTTAGGGTAGACATAAGGAAAATATTCCATTTTAGTAATATTTGTATGTATGTATGTATGTATGTATGTATGTATGTATTTATTTATTTATTTATTTATTTATTTAAATTTGGTGCCACCCAACTCCAAACAACTCTGGGCAGTTCACAATAACCTTATTGTGTTATATGTGTGTTGTGAGTCATTTTATATATTAGTGCTTTCTTCTGCATTGTTTTTATTTTAGACAGCCCTTGAGAAAGAAATTCATTTTCAAAACACTTTTGGATCCAACAAGATCCTATTTATTGACACTTGGGACTTCTCCCTCCCCTTTTTGTTATTTTTTAAAACTAGCCAGAGAAGAGGCAGATCAAGCCATTTGAGTAGATATTGTTGTGGCCAAAACCTGGCTCACCTAAAGCAACCAAATCACGTTGAAGATACAACATAATTTTATGAGGCATGCAAACCACAAAACAGTGAACACCGGACTTCCAGCAAAGCATTAGCAGCTTGCTGAGCAGCCCTGACCAAAAGCAGAGCCACAGCTTATATACCTTGTGCCCGCTACATTTCAAAGACAAGGCAAAGAAAAAGGCAGACATAGCATAAATTTCAGCATGATGTTGGAATATTTTTGATAAAGCCATCTGGGTGACCTCATTATTTATCCCTTCCTCCTAGGTCAGCATGGCAGCTATACTATCTTTTTCTTTTTTTTCCAATTTGTAGCCTCTTTATTTCTGTGCATATTTTCTGTCTTTTTCAAAGTTTTTATTATTTTTTACAACAAAGATAAAAAACTACAAAAAACAAAAACACTACAAACAAACAAAAAACATTTCCTGTGGGAAATGGCTGGCTGAACAACTTTGCCTGTGAGCTCCATGGGCAGAGCTGGCAGCGTGGTAGGTTTTTTTTGGGCACAGACAGGTTTTTATGTAGCCCCAAGTGTTTTTCCGGATTAAGGAAAATGCTGAGAATTGACCCATTTGTCCTCCAGACGGTGAATTGTAGCTAGGAGATCGTAGACAGCGTCTGCGACCAAGCAGTAAGACTACACCGGGAGGCTGGGATTTAATCTTGTTCTAAGCGACATATGCACTCCCTTAAAAAGGGAAATAAGTTGTGCCTTTCCATACCCTAAACACCCAATTTGTTTTTTTAAGTTTTGTATCTTAAGAGAAGCTTTTTACAGTAAGAAAAAGCGGAATCTCTTGGTGATTATAGTTATTTTTGGAGATTTTTAACTATAAAAAAAAAGTTTTGGCTTTTTTTCCCCATCTGGGTTATATTGAGAGCTGTAACATTGCCTTTCCGTTGTTATCTTTGTTGCTGAATTTCAAGGTTGAAGTGTTCTTTCTACACATTTCTTCTTTTAAACTTTAGGCTTTCTGTTTACTTTTTTCCAAACTGTCTGCTAGTATATTTTCTTTGGTTAATTTCGGATTAATTCATTAACCTCTATTTCTGTGAGTTAACTTTTTAGGGTGTGCTATAATTTACTGTTTGAACAATGGAAGCTTTTAAAGAAGATCTCGGAGAATTACGTTGTCAGTAAGAAGATAATTTTTCAAAGGGTTGTCAAATTATTATACAGACTGGGACATTCGAGATGAGATTCTAGTTAAAATGAAACAACTATATGAAAATACTATGATAGAAGACGATGACGTTGGAAAAGATGGCATTTTTACTGTTGTGGGGGAGAATGGAATACTCTCAGCTGAAAACTCTGGATTGGTGTTTATGGGATTAAAACGATTGTTTAACCTTAGGACCGCAAAAGGAACTGCCAAGCGGGGGAAATGTTATGACTATTTCAATCAATATTATGGGAAAGAAGAATATGGAATGTGGGAGCTTTTTTTCTCTTTCGCTGGAAAGTTTGTATTTTTGGAGGCTATTGGGCTGTCAGATCTTTGTAAAAAAAATGCAATGGTGAAATATCTGAATGCCCTGGTATATTTTGAGGAGGGGTAAAAAATTAAGAATATTCAATTGGACTGATAATGAGGTTAACATGATTTACAGGATTTTTGATTTCTAAGACTTAAAAGGTATTGAAAAGTTCTGGTAATATTTTATATTGTTTTTAAGCATAATTAG
This sequence comes from Charina bottae, assembly GCA_023362775.1. Lineage (NCBI taxonomy): Eukaryota > Metazoa > Chordata > Lepidosauria > Squamata > Charinaidae > Charina > Charina bottae. Next base: position 2,722,985 of record JALMGJ010000012.1, read on the forward strand.
GGTTAAGATTGTTAATTATAAAGGTAGATAATTTATAAAAATTAAGAATATTTAATTGGATTGATAAAGAGACTAATATGATTTTTTTTCTTTTCTCTTATGGTTTGGGTTAGGATTTATAGGGTTATAGATTTGTAAAACTTAAAGGATATTGATAAGATATAATAATGTTTTATACTATGAAGGTTCTCAGTCATCCAGGTGGAATTGTCTGTAGCTTGAATCATGTCAACTGGATTTCTATTTTCTCAGTGGAAACGTTTCGCTCCTTATCCAAGGAGCTTCTTCAGTCTGAGCCCTTCTTCAGACTGAAGAAGCTCCTTGGATAAGGAGCGAAATGTTTCCACTGAGAAAATAGAAATCCAGTTGACATGATTCAAGCTACAGACAATGTTTTATACTGTTTTTTAGATTTAATAGGGTTAAGATTGTTTATTATAAAGGCAGACAATTTATTTGTTTCTATAATTTGATGCTTATTGTATAGACAGAAGTATATAGAATAGTAGTAGAAAGAAAGAAAAATAAATGGATTATTTTTTAAGAGGAAGGGAAGTTTGAAGTAAAAATTTAAATATATGTATATATATACAATATATTATGTAAGGGGAAGGAGCAATTGTATTAGAGATTTATATATGTGTTAATGGAGGGATTTATAGAAATACTGTGATTATGGTTTGATATAGAGGAAGGGTTTGTTTATGGGAATTGCTGTATATTCTTGCTGTTGAAAGCTGGAAGTCACCTGTATGTATGTAACTTTCTAAAAGTCTTTTCCTTTGTGTTTTTACACTTTTAATGTTTTTTTTTTGTAAAAGACAGGGGAGCAGCTATACTATCTTTGAGATATCTTTGAGATAGAAGCAATCTGGTTTACTGGGCCACTGGTTCCTGACTGATTCTTCCCCCCGTCCCCACTCAGGGTCAATTCAGCTGGCTGTGAATGTTTCCTTACAAGGGCACTTTAAGCAGCTCACATGTATAGGGGTGCATCTCATAGGCTTGGTAGTGAATGCAGCTCACATGTGTATGGGGGGGTACCTTTTGCCACCACAATATGCATTGTGTAGCACTTTTTCTGAGTAAAACATCCTTATATAATACATTGGCCAGAGAGAATAAAACTAATTCTCCATTATGTCCAGATTATGTGATGCAATGTAGAGACCATTTCAGGAGACAAAGATGTGCTGGTAGAGGTTTCAACTAAATGCTGCCAGTCTGTCATCAGTACGCAGCATGCTGGAGCTCTGTATCTATATCTAGATTGATATACCAGGCTATTTCTGCAGAGTGACCCCAGATAGACCTACAGTATTTTTTGGAATATGTTTTGTAGCCAAAAATCACCTACTTGGTTCAGTTATTGGTATATTAGGCCACATATCTCACCATTGGCTAAGCTGGCTAGGCCTTAATTCAGCAATTTCTGCAGGGCCACAGGTTCTACCCAGCGATTAATAAGACCACTTTCTTGTACTTTGTTGAATGTTCAAGATTTTTTCAGCTTTACAATATTAACCATTCATTTTCAAAATATAGCTTTCTAACCATTTATTTTAAGCACAGCATTCTGAAAGTTATTGAAAGTCCTGTACGCAGTACATTTTAATCATCTTTGACTCAAAGGATATGAATCACAATACTTTGTGTTGAATCCAAAGGTTCCTTTCCTCCCTCGGAGAAAGGTTCCTTAGGAGAAGCAGAAACTTTGAATCTAATCATTATGAATAGTGGGAAGATATTATTTCAGTATTCATGTTCTGATATATGCTTATCAGTACTCCTATTTATGTGGTCATGCTGTGGCTGTTAATTCTCATATATTATTCACACTTGGAGATGAGGAGCAGAGGAAGGAGAGCATAGGACAATGAAGGATAGACAGTTATGATCATCCTTACATTTTCATAAAACACTCTTTACAGTTTCCTATATGGAACTATTTGGAACTACAGTTAGTCCTCACTTAACAATGGGACCGGCAACTCTGCTGCTAAGCAACGTAGTTGTAAAGCACAAGATCACATGACCATGCCAACTTACAACAGCAGTTGCAGCAGTTCCTGTTGCCGTGGTTAAGAGAATCCCACATGGTCGTTAGGCACGGTGTCACGTGATCGCCATTTGTGACTTCCTGCCGACTTTCCTTTGACTTGGCTTGGCCAGTTGCCAAGCTGCCGAATCATGATCACATGACCATGGGGACGGCCGCAACTACAAGGACTGGTCATCAGTCTCCTCGTTCTGCGTCGTCATAACTTTTAACGGTCACTGAACGAGTAGTTGTTAAATGAGAATTGCCTGTATGGAACTATGGAACTATTTGTTATGGCAAGTCAGATGAGCATGTAAATAAACCCCAAACATAATACTTTCTTTGGAATTGAAATCTTAACCCCAAACCACAACTCTGAAACTCATACCTCTCTCTGGAAAGGCTACATGCCTTAACCATTTCAAAATATGTGCAGGAAGTTTAGCAGCATTCAGAAATGTATCCATAAGTAATTTGAGTTCATTCAATGCAATCTGAATAATTTGTCATGCTCTCAAGGTCGGATTCAGCCGCAACACAGGCTGCTTCAGGCACTCACTTGGACCCTGTGGCAATTCCTCCAGGAATCTCTGCACCCCATCGAAGTGTGAGACTTGCGACCAAGCAGGGAGATACTGAACCAACCAGAAAAACTTAAAGAAAGATTGGCAACAGCTGTGCACACTTGGGGGGGGGGGGGGATTTAAGCCTCTCAGAATCAGCCTTCAGTTGCTAGAAGCAACTTAGGCATCTGGCTTTGTGTACCTTGACTCTTGTTTGGAATCTAGTTATTTATGACCCTGGCTTGTTTATTGACTAAGACCTTGTCTCCCCCTCGGTGTGGCTTCCTAAATCTTTGGCTTGACTTTGGATTGCTTGACCTGGAATTTTGTCTTTGCCCAGTTTAGTTCTTATCTGTGGTTAATTGATGCTTTCCCACTTTTTGCCTTTTTGCTCTGCGACTTTCTGCTGCCTTGCTGCTGGAACTTGCATACACAAGTCTCCCCCTTAAGACTGCGTGTGCCTATGAACTGTATTTGGCTCCTGAAGGGGTGCTAAGAAAGCCAGGACATGAAATTTGTACATAATATTAAAAACATATTTTAGGTATTGAAGGGAACTAATCAGTAAATACCAGGGATGTAGTTAGTCTGTAGCATTTTGTGATACCCTAAAAACACATGTTTAACAAGCATAACAATTTGTGAACCTATGCCTTGATCAATTAATTAATATTTACGGTGCCACAAGATTCTTCTTTGTAACCAGTTTAGTCTTTTAAATAATCCTGTTCCCAAATCTACTTCCAATCATGTTTTAAAGTGTACAAAGAATATTTTATTTTCTTCCAAATAAAATTATATATTGCTAGTCAAGGTCCTCAGGTAGTGTAATTCAGGGTTCTCTAACCTGAGTGCCTTCCAAATGTGTCAAGTTCAACACCCAGAATTCTTAACAAGGCTAAGAATTCCTAGCCTTGCCAAGTAAGCTTTGGTTTAAAGCCTGAAGAGCACCCAAGTTGGATAACTTATGAGTCCTGTAACTGAAATAGAATTTGAATGTTTATAACTTGTTCCCAATTGCTGAATCAAAAGATCTCTTAAAAAGACCTTCTAAACAATTCACAACTAAGATCTGTCCTGCTGGTTCTCGAAGGTGCTAAAGCAAGTTTTAGAATGATACCCAGGAGAGAACTATGGAGTATCTGGTTCAGGAAAAAATATCCCTAGGAGAGTGAAAATGTTTCTGATTGTCCTAACAAGAGGCATGATGGAATTAAGCCACAAGCATACACGCAGAATGTGATAACCTGTAGATGAGGCCAAAGGGGACAATACACATGCCAAAAAAAATTATGGAGGGTCATTGTATATGGTTTCTCTGCTAATGTTAGTAGCTACCAAGCCAAAATAGGAGATCCAAAGTGCTTGGTTTTAAAAGAGGCATTCCCACATACCATTACAAATCTTCTCAAATTTTTTGAGTAATTCAAATTATAATAGAAAGTTCAGTAAGGTTATATACTACAAGTCAACAAAGGTAAATTTTAGTCTAAGACTTTATAACAAGGACTGTTAAGAAAGCTGTTCATGGAAAAACAACTTATTTCAAAGAACAGAAGAGTTCAAAAAGAACACAAATTTCTACAAAACCAAAGCAATCAGATAAGGAATGCCAAAAGAATTGAGGGACATCTTTCTATTCACATTACGAGCAACAATAAAAACTCTTTAAATGCTTTAAAAGAAGGCAACAATAAAGAGATGCAGTTGGGCCACTGAATAATAAGGGAAAGTAGGGAGTACTAAAGATTAATTAGATGATTACAAGAAAAGGTGAATCAATTATTTTTGTCTGTCTTTGCTTAAATTATAGACCAGTTTGTTCAACACCAGCTCTTGATAAATTGTTGAATAATATTATTAAAAAACAAAGCTGCTGAAGAAGAATCAGCATGGCCTCTTCAAATTTAAATTCTGTTTTGCTAATCTTTTAGAGTTCTTTGGTAATGTGAACAAGAATATGGGACAGTCAAAAGCTTTTGACAAAGTTCCTCACCAAATGCTCCTGAGCAAACCTAGCAATCAGAGGATAAGGAGAGATCATTAACTTTTTACAGATTCTATGGGTCAACAACATTATCTGATTAAAGCTTTTAAAATAAACAGTAAAAGTAATTAGTTTTCACAATGGAGGGGTGGAAATAATTGGATCCATTTAGAATCAGCATTGGGGCTAATGCTTTTTAAGATGATGATTAGGATGTGAAACAGCAAAGCACTCTGAAAGGGTCTCTCAAAACTGTGAGAATGTGTAATAAAATGGCAAATGCAGTTAAATATAAGCAAGCATAAAATGATAAACAGCAAGGCAACTGCCTCCCCCAGGTTTATATACAGTACTGTAAATGCTGTTAGGATCTGAACCAGCAGAGAATGATCATTATGGAAATGCTAACTGAAAGACAGTTGAAACAAAACAAATCCATTAGGAAAAACAACATTGCCAATCTAATAATGTTTTTATAATGGACAAGAAGTTTGAGCTACTCCCTATAAATTGCTCCCTATATTTCTAGATCTTGGATTATAATTGTATTGTTGTTGTTGTTCAGTCGTTTAGTCGTGTCCGACTCTTCGTGACCTCATGGACCATAGCACGCCAGGCCTTCCTGTCCTCCACTGTCTCTCGGAGTTTACTCAAATTCATGTTCATTACATCGGTGATGCTATCTAACCATCTCATCCTCTGCCGTCCCCTTCTCCTTTTGCCTTCAGTCTTTCCCAGCATCAGGGTCTTTTCCAGTGAGTCCTCTCTTCACATTAGGTGGCCAAAGTATTTGAGCTTCAGCTTCAGCATCTGTCCTTCCAATGAGCAGTCAGGGTTGATTTCCTTTAGAATTGACTGGTTTGACCTCCTTGCAGTCCAAGGGACTCTCAAGAGTCTTCTCCAGCACCACAGTTCGAAAGCATCAATTCTTCGGCGCTCAGCCTTCCTTATGGTCCCAACTCTCACAGCCATACATTACTACTGGAAAAACCATAGCTTTAACTATACGGACCTTTGTCGGCAAGGTGATGTCTCTGCTTTTTAATATGCTGTCTAGGTTTGCTTTCCTCCCAAGGAGCAAGCGTCTTTTAATTTCATGGCTGCAGTCACCATCTGCGGTGATCTTGGAGCCCAAGAAAATAAAATCTGTCACTGCTTCCATTTCTCCCCCTTCTATTTGCCAGGAAGTGATGGGACCAGATGCCATGATCTGAGTTTTTTTAATGTTGAGTTTCAAGCCAGCTTTTGCACTCTCCTCTTTCACCCTCATCAAGAGGCTCTTTAGTTCCTCTTCACTTTCTGCCATTAGGGTGGTATCGTCTGCATATCTGAGGTTGTTGATATTTCTCCCGGCAATCTTAACTCCGGCTTGTGATTCATCCAGGCCGGCATTTCTCATGATGTACTCTGCATATAAGGTAAATAAGCACGGTGATAATATACAGCCTTGTCATACTCCTTTCCCAATTTTGAACCAGTCGGTTGTTCCATGTCCGGTTCTAACTGTTGCTTCTTGACCCACATACAGGTTTCTCAGGAGACAGGTAAGGTGGTCTGGTACTCCCATCTCTTTAAGACTTTGCCAGAGTTTGTTGTGATCCACACAATCAAAGGCTTTAGCGTAGTCAATGAAGCAGAAGTAGATGTTTTTCTGGAACTCTCTTGCTTTTTCCATGATCCAGCGAATGTTGGCAATCTGATCTCTAGTTCCTCTGCCTCTTCGAAACCCAGCTTGCACTTCTGTAGTTCTCGGTTCACATACTGCTGAAGCCTAGCTTGTAGGATTTTGAGCATAACCTTGCTAGCATGTGAAATGAGCGCAATTGTACGGTAGTTTGAACATTCTTTGGCATTGCCTTTCTTTGGAATTGGAACGTAAACTGACCTTTTCCAATCCTGTGGCCACTGTTGAGTTTTCCAAATTTGTTGGCATATTGAGTGCAGCACTTTAACAGCATCATCTTTTAGGATTTTAAATAGCTCAGCTGGGATACTGTCTTCTCCGCTAGCTTTGTTGTTAGTAATGCTTCCTAAGGCCCACTTGACTTCACTCTCTAGGATGTCCGGCTCAAGGTCAGTGACCACACCATCGTATTTATCAGGGATATTAAGATCTTTCTTGTATAGTTCTTCTGTGTATTCTTGCCACCTCTTCTTAATCTCTTCTGCTTCTGTTAGGTCCCTGCCTTTTTTGTCCTTTATCATGCCCATCTTTGCACAAAACGTTCCCTTGATATCTCCGATTTTCCTGAAGAGATCTCTAGTCTTCCCCATTCTATTGTTTTCCTCGATTTCTTTGCATTGTTCATTTAAGAAGGCCTTCTTATCTCTCCTTGCTATTCTCTGGAATTCTGCATTCAGTTGTTTATATCTTTCCATTTCTCCCTTGCCTTTTGCTTCCCTTCTTTCCTCAGCTATTTGTAAAGCCTCATCAGTCAGCCACTTTGCTTTCTTGCATTTCTTTTTCTTTGGGATGGTTTTAGTTCCTGCCTCCTGTACAATGTTACGAACCTCCATCCATAGTTCTTCAGGCACTCTGTCTACCAGATCTAATCCTTTAAATCTATTCCTCACCTCCACTGTATATTCATAAGGGATATGATTTAGGTCATATCTGAGTGGCCGAGTGGTTTTCTCTACGTTCTTCAATTTAAGCCTAAATTTTGCGATAAGAAGCTCATGATCTGAGCCACAGTCAGCTCCAGGTCTTGTTTTTGCTGATTGTATAGAGCTTCTCCATCTTTGGCTGCAAAGTATATAATCAATCTGATTTCGGTATTGACCATCTGGTGATGTCCATGTGTAGAGTCGTCTCTTGTGTTGTTGGAAAAGAGTGTTTGCTATGACCAGCATGTTCTCTTGACAAAACTCTATTAGCCTTTGCCCTGCTTAATTTTGTACTCCGAGGCCGAACTTGCCCGTTATTCTGGTTATTTTTTGACTTCCTACCTTAGCATTCCAGTCCCCTATGATGAAAAGGACATCTTTTTTTGGTGTTAGTTCTAGAAGGTGTTGTAGGTCTTCATAGAACCGGTCAACTTCAGCTTCTTCGGCATCAGTGGTTGGGGCATAGACTTGGATCACTGTGATGTTGAATGGTTTGCCTTGGATTCGAACTGAAAGCATTCTGTCGGTTTTGAGGTTGTACCCCAGTACTGCCTTTCCCACTCTTTTATTGACTATGAGGGCTACTCCATTTCTTCTGAGGGATTCTTGCCCACAGTAGTATATATAATGGTCTCCTGAATTAAATTCGCCCATTCCTGTCCATTTTAGTTCGCTGATTCCCAAGATGTCGATGTTCAATCTTGTCATCTCATGTTTGACCACATCCAGCTTACCTTGATTCATAGATCTTACATTCCAGGTTCCTATGCAATATTGTTCTTTACAGCATCGGACTTTCCTTCCACTTCCAGACACGTCCACAACTGAGCGTCCTTTCGGCTTTGGCCCAGCCGTTTCACTCTTTCTGGAGCTACTCGGAATTGCCCTCCGCTCTTCCCCAGTAGCATTTTGGACACCTTCCGACCTGAGGGGCTCATCTTCCGGCGTCATATCTTTTAGCCTTTTGATACTGTCCATGGGTTTTCTTGGCAAGGATACCGGAGTGGTTTGCCATTCCCTCCTCCAGTTTTGGACCCCGTTTTGTCAGAACTCTCCGTCATGACCTGTTCTTCTTGACCTGACTTCATTGAGTTACGCAAGCCCCTTCGCCACGACAAGGCAGTGATCCATGAAGGGGTATAATTGTATAATATACTATAATTGTAGGGTGAGCTATGGGTTTGAATTCTAACTTAGTAAGTGCTTCCTATAAAATCTCTCTTGCAAATACAGCTAAAATCTTCTCTCCATCGTTATTTTGCTCTGTACATGGGAATCTGTGAAAGGAAACCAGGCAAATATTCATCTGGATATTTAAGTATACTTTTCTCAGGGAATAGTCTTATACCTGTGATCCTGTATGTGCTTAAAAGTGCCTACAAACTCTCTGAACAAGATTACATGGAGAATTAAAGGAGGATCACACTAGTTCCAAGTCAATCTGATCTCTTCATTGAGTTTTGATTTTTACATTCTGCCCAGCTACAACAGACAATTGAATAAAGCAAGTGATTGAAGCAGGTACACAAAACTAAAACAATTAGTTTCAGACCCCATGAATACAGTGATACAAAGAAACAAGGTATTGGTTTACAAAACTTGGTAAAAAACATCAGTTCCACACACACAAGGCCAATTTCTCCAAATTAATATATCATCATGCTAATAAGATGTGATGCTCTCATCTACACAAACACAGCAAATGGCTATCCAAAACTCTGAAATGTCAAGCATAAAAACATGCACACACATGAAAATAGCCTAGATCCAAACACAAAGCTCAGAAGCCTTTAAGAACTCTAAATTTAATCTGGGATGTCAATAGCCAAAGATCACTTTATACATGGTTCTTCGTTTTAGCAATTTTAGTAATATTTCAGATCAAGTTCAGCCTTTGGAACACAGTCAGGAAGGAATATTTATCATAGAAATAAACCACATTTACACACCATTCAAAAGAGACAATAAAAAAGCAAAGAAGGAAACAAAAAGACCAGAACACATCCTCTCCAGCATCCAACACCCAGATAAGCAGGGATTAACGCCAGGCAAACAATCAAGCAGAAAACAATACCCTAATCAGGGAACTACCAAGGAGAAAACCACACCCCCACCAACACTTATAAACAGGGAGCAAACCCCACACTCACTAGCACTGATGATGTTACTTAGTTGGGTAATGAAACATCTACAAACAAACAAACAAGCTCAGAGAGCACCAAGGACTCCACAGTTCAACCCTGAGCTACATATATTCTCTTCTATTAGAATATTTTTTAAAAAAGCTGAGAAGGATATATCAGAGAAATGTATGGAATTATTATTCCCAAACCAATAATTCACTTTTCCTTATATGAATTGGAGGAAAAAACTTGGCAACTTCAAGGTTTGCTTAGCAGATAATATATTTTCAAAAATAAACTGCATAACTTTTCAAGAATATTATGAAACTTTATCTTCCTTTTTTTGTAACCCTGTCCTATTCCTTCATAGCTCCAAGCAATCACATAGTTGGGTTGAAATACTTACCTTTGAGAGATGATGCTCAGAGGAAAATCCCAAGCCATAAACAGTATTTGCTCTGCTATCTGCCCATTGACCAAACTTCTGTGATGTTTTTGTGAATGTCATGTTGGGAGTGATCGTACTATTTATTATTGCCTGTACACAGAAAAAAATGGTATTATAAATAAAATACAGTCATAAAGCCATTCTGTGAATGTTGATTGGCTGCTGCAGAATAGAGTAAGTTTTAGACCATTTTACCATCCAAAGAATCATCTTAAAAACTCAAGCACATATTCATAACTGATGATATTCACAGATATAGTCTGTTCCATTAGCAAGGTGAAATAGAATCTGCCATAGACTATAATCCACTTATAGATGGTGGGAAATCTGTGACCAACTGCAGTCAGCAAAGATATTTGATAGTATATTTTATAAGCGCTATTCAATTGCCATTATCAATGTGATTGTTATTACATGAAAAGAGTCAAGTTACATCTTGTCTCTTTCATTATCCAGGGAATGACCAAATGTTTTAAAAACCTCTGTGATCATAGCAAGGATTTTGGTATGACAGACTTCTCTATTAGATATTTTCAATACATGGACAGTAGGGGAGTGGATGACAGGACAGTAGGGGAGTGGAGGACAGCAAAGGATCAAGAGGTATGGGCTAATTTCTTTTCTTCACATGTTTAAAACTGCATGAAGAACAACTGAATACTTCAGAGAAGAGAGTTCTTATAATTCAAAACACGACTGACTACTGTGTGAAACATAACTGACTACTGGGCCTTTGGTCTGATCTGATTCTTATGCTCATTCATTTTTTTCAGGATATTCCTGTATCCAATGCCAACTTAATAAATAGGTATACTAACAGGGGTTTCATCCTTCTGCCAGAATGCAGCATCATTCTAAGTTATACTAAATTAAAAAATTACAGCACAATTTCAATAACACTAAAGGGGTTTTTAAAAGATAAGCACTACTATAATTAATGGTAAGCCCCCACAAATATTTTAATGGATTTCCCCTGAATCAGTACCCACATTTTTCTTCCGCCTTCATGAAGCTGAAAGTTCTTATGAGAACTTTATCTCAGTCACACTTTTCAAATTGCATGTTAACATAAAAAAAAACTTACTAAAATATGTTTCAAAACTGTAAATATAGTGTTCATGTTGGAACTGAAGAATTTTACCTCTCCTTTGAAAAGGATTTCCAGTCTGTTGTTTCACACTACAAAATGGATATGGTTATAGATTAACTTTATGGCTGATAGGCACTAAATGGAAAAGAGCAGTAAGTGAAAATTGGGCTGTGCAGAGGCATGACTAATCCTTACTCACTTTATACTATCCTATATTGGCTTCCAGACCCTTTCAGTTATAACAAAAAACGTTGGTGGCAACGTATTGAATAATGGATGTCTATTCTGGCCATGATGTCTTGTTATTCCAGATTCCAATTTATTCATTATTGTACATCATAACTTTCTGGAGCATAGGTCAAATAATATGTAACATGATACGATGTTCTGATGGGGCGAGTTACCCCAAAGATGAATTAACTGTACACTATTTTGGATTTAAAATATATATATGGCCACAATTCTGGTAAGAACCAGAAATGCACATGGAAGCAACTGTCCTTGAGGTGTGCTGGCCCCAAACCAACCATTATGACTAGTGCCAGGGCACAGAAAGAATTGAGGAGTTTTTTTTTTTTCCAGAACCAGCAAGATATGCTTTGTCTGAGCTACCAGCCTGAATTCAATATGTTGCTCAAAGTGAAGCTTCCAAATAGTTTTAAAGGCACTATAGTAACCCAAATGGGTTGTTATCAGAACTGTGGCCATATTTTTGTCCAGGGACAAATGGAAACACATAGTACAATTATGGCACTAAGGAGACTTTATTGGATTAACTCCCGAACATTTAGTTCTAAGCTTTTTCTATCTAAGACCACAGATTTTAGCTGTTAGTGTTTGTATACTTTACAGGCTCTGGTTTCATGTGGCTTTTATCCCATAGGAGAGAAGTTATAATTTTTTCTTTAGCAAGGCTAACAGCAGTTTGGGGAAGAGATTTATGGCTAAAAATCCCTCACCCAGAACCATTAAGTGTGGAGATTTTCTGCAGTTGTTTCTAAGTGAAAAATGTTTGAAAGTTTTATAAAATATACTTTGTAATATGCTTTTGCTTAATTTGGGACCATTAAGTGAGACTAATCTTTTGGATTATACCTTTCAACTGTGTTAGAATAAGGTATGACAATCCATTTTAATTCAATAAAATCTGTTTAGAGCCAGTTTGATGTAGTGGTTAAGACACTGGGTTAGAAACCGGGAGACCATGAGTTTTAGTCCCACCTTAGGCACAAAGCCAACTGGATGATCTTGGGCCAGTCACTCTCTCTCAGCTCTAGGAAAGAGGCAGTGGCAAACCACTTCTGAAAATCTTGTCAATAAAACTGCAGGGACTTGTCCAGGCAGTCACCAGGAGTCAAAAACTGACTCAAAGGCACACACACAAAAAAAGTCTACTTAGTGGCCCAAAATGTACTGTAAATAAAGTACAGCAATTAAAGAAGGCTAATTTTAAGGCAATAATGAGCTCTGCCATTAGATCAGAGTCATGAGAAGTTGACACCTATTGGCAGATCAGTTTCTTAATCCAAAGGTCATCTTCCATAGGATTAGAAACATCCCAGAAACATGACATTGGCTATTCAGCAGAACTTGAGATTTTCAGTGCTTTCTAACTCAAAAAATGCAGCTTATTTCAAGGAATACGTTTTCAAGAGGGATAAATATCACTGACTCCCTGAAACCCTAATGAACATGTATAAGTCAGATATTTATATTTTTCACAATGACAGTAGCTACCTTTGTCCAAATGAGGAGATGCTATCATTTTTGGGAAAATGAAGGAAGGAATAGGTAAAGGTAAATGTACCCCCCGCACATTTGTGCAGTTGTGTCCGACTCTAGGGGCCGGTGCTCATCTCCGTTTGTTAGCCGAAGAGCCAGTGTTGTCCGAAGACGCTTCCACGGTCATGTGGCCGCATGACACGCGCGAAACGCTGTTACCTACCCACCGAAGTGGTACCTATTAATCTACTTGCATTTGCATGCTTTCTTTTTTGCTTTTTCCATTTGTGTCATCCAGTTGGTGGTGCTAGATAATTGCATAAACTAATTCTTGCATGAAACACTGCATTTTTGTCTGATTATTTAAGCCCCCTGTAAACATCACTGAAATTGGATTGTAGTATCAATACCCTTATAAGACTGCTTTTTCCATACTAACAAGCTTCAGTGAAGAATTTGTTAATTGAACTGGTATGGTGCAAGGATACTGGTCTCCCATAATAATGGGAGTGCAGCAACTTAATTTTCTAGGCAAGTCAAGAAATCAACCCTGTTTTTAAGAAGCCCAGGCCCAAAGCTGATTCTCTGCAACAGGCAAAGGAGCTAAATGAGGATATGAAAGAACAATCACTGATCCTCTTACGGCTATTGACAGCTACAACAATTTTTACTTTGTTACTCTTATCCTGTGTTGTCTTTCTAAATTTTAAAATGTTATAATTGTAAAATACTTGAAACAGGGACTTCCATTTAAAAATTATTGTACATCATATCCTTGGATAACATTTTTAAAAATTCAAATGGATAAGAAGCTGGAATTTGTTCCTAACAAGTCTTCCATGTTCTAGTGAGAAAGGATTTTAGAGAATATGCACCTACATACAACTTATTTACGTAGATTACAATGTAAGAACACTGAATGGGGAAGAAATAAAGAAGTGGAATATAATATCGTTTTTCACATGACTTGTTATCCCAAATGCTCAGGCAAATTGCTATTTTTTTATAAATGCTTTTTTCAAAAAAGCATTTTTCCTGCAAGAGAGCATACCTCTATCTCTAATTACAACTAAACATTTTTCACACTTTCATAAAATCAAGCTAAAAACTTTATCTCTGTCCATACAGTGTAACATCCCATTTATATTATATTAAATTAATTTCAAATTTAGTCACCGCCCATCTCACCCAAAGAGAGAGAAGAGAACCTTTTAGAAGAGATTCCCAAGTTCCTATCAGAAATGTTTGGCTATTTATAAGAGGTGTGGGATTTTTATACATTAAATTAAAATTTAGTATTTTCTATTTAAAAAAGAATTTTATGTTAAAAATCAAATGAACAAAAATATGACAACTCGGATACAGATATACACTATCATTTGAAACAGCAGTTTTCAGCTTCTTGCTCCTTTAATGTTGAATTCATACTTATTCAAAAACAAGCAAGCCATGCCTTTTTCAACATCTGTCAATGGTTTATCAGCACAGTTCAAAGCATTTTTAAGAAAGTATTATTTTGTAAGCCAACTTCCAAGAATTGTATCATTCTGGATCACATATCAGTGAAATACCTTGAGCTATGTTAAAAAGAAGGCATCTATGCTTCAAAGTCAATACATTTCTAGTACTTTACCTGGGCTTAAACAGTCAAGGAGCTTACCTTTGAGCCATCCAAGCTGATGATCCTGTAGACGTTTCTTGTGCTGTCATAGAAATAGGACACAGTAACAGCATGCTTGCTGGTGGGAACCCAGTTCTTCTTTGTATTTGGGTCAATTTGGAAGACATGAGCTCGGGTGCTGTAGATGGGTTGCTCCCTGAAGGGCAGAAAGTAAAAGTGATGGATCTGCTTTGGACGTAATATGATTGTACACGAGTCATTGGGATATTTCATCCACTGGATCCTACTAATGACTTCACTTTGCATCAGTAATAAACTTGCCCTCCTAGGACCTATGTGTGTAGACTGAGATATACTGTAACAGTGAAGCACATGAAAAGTATTCAGAGGAAAGGGAACCGCAAGTCCATTAAAATAAATTGAGTGGCCAGCTGTACAGTCAAATAAAGGAGACATATCTAAATATAGAGGCATTACTGATATACCACCTCCCCCTCTGCCCGCTTCCATCTGTCAGCCTCTTTGAACATGGGCTGTCAATATTGCAAGTTTATTTTTTTTCTATTAAAGGTCAACTTATTATATGACTTATTGTCCTGGTTTATTTAACTTTTTATTATTAAAAATATCATAATGCTATTTCTGATCATTATTGGTGACATATGATTACAAGGAGTGATCATTATGAGACAATCCAATAATATCAATTCTGCCATCTGTTAATGGAACACATTCCCTTTTCTATGCTCCCTAAATCTGTCTAAAGATTTGGGGACCCCCAGAGATTTGGGGAATGTTTAAAAGCAGCTGAAGGATGTGTTGTAAAGAATCCTTCAGTACTTTCATGCTAATCCATTTTCAAATATCAAAGAATATATCTTTCAGCAATAAAAGCGGAAACACAATCAGCAGAAAACAGAAAAACAAATGAAGACATACACTGATAAGAGCAGAATGAATTTAAAATCCCAAGCAGGCTTAGGAAAACTAAAAGGGCTTGGCCTAAAACTGCTCCTACTGCAGTGTGGAGTCTAGGATGGCCAGTGGTCCACAGACACTTCTTAGCTCATGCTACCCTTCCCAACCTTTGCAGAATCACCTCTATTTCCAGGCATACCTCTGCCCTTCAAAAGGCCTCCATAAAATGATGGATGTCCACTTGCTCAGAAAAAGGACAAAAATGAATCAGGGTGACAAGGAACACTCTGAGTGGTGGATATTTGGGGTATCAATTAGCATTCTTGCATATTAGGATCTTACTGTTACCATCTGTCAATGGAGAAGAACCCTACTCCCAACCCCAAGCAGTCTTTTCTGAGAGACCTTCAAGAAGTTCTCAACATTCAAAATGTTCCCACCAGCTCCAGAAACTTGGGGAACCTTGGCCAAGAGATTAATTATTCACTGGGCACATTATCAAGGGAGTACAAGAATGTAGGTCTTATTTTTTTTAGAAGCACAAATGAAATACAAATATTTATCTAAAACAAAAAATAGTCATATATTACATACATCACCTTGCCGACAAAGGTCCGTATAGTTAAAGCTATGGTTTTCCCAGTAGTAATGTATGGCTGTGAGAGTTGGACCATAAGGAAGGCTGAGCGCCGAAGGATTGATGCTTTCGAACTGTGGTGCTGGAGAAGACTCTTGAGAGTCCCTTGGACTGCAAGGAGGTCAAACCAGTCAATCCTAAAGGAAATCAACCCTGACTGCTCATTGGAAGGACAGATGCTGAAGCTGAAGCTCAAATACTTTGGCCACCTAATGCGAAGAGAGGACTCACTGGAAAAGACCCTGATGCTGGGAAAGACTGAACGCAAAAGAAGAAGAGGACGGCAGAGGATGAGATGGTTAGATAGCATCACCGATGTAATGAACATGAATTTGAGTAAACTGCGAGAGACAGTGGAGGACAGGAAGGCCTGGTGTGCTATGGTCCATGAGGTCACAAAGAGTCGGACACGACTAAACGACTGAACAAAAAAAAAAAAAAAATACATCTATGACAATAATGAGACCAATACATTGCATATAATACAAATATTTGCCTAAATATCTTTGGAACGTATAGGAGTAGCCAGGGCCTAAAAAAAAAAGGTAAAGGTTCCCCCCGCACATTTGTGCAGTCGTGTCCGACTCTAGGGGCCGGTGCTCATCTCCGTTTGTTAGCTGAAGAGCCAGCGTTGTCCGAAGACGCTTCCACGGTCACGTGGCCGCATGACGCACGTGGAATGCTGTTACCTACCCACCGAAGTGGTACCTATTCATCTACTTGCATTTGCATGCTTTCGAATTGCTAGGTTGGCAAGAGCTGGAGCTAGTGCGGGAGCTCACTCCGCACGCAGGGCTAGGGATTCGAACCTCCGAACTTGCGATCTTCCAATCGACAAGCCTGGCGTCTTACCCGCTGAGCCACCACGCCCCCATAGCCAGGGCCTACAAAAACTTTAATCTAGCCCTACCCTAATCTGAATTACATTGGAGCTAAGGAGGTCTCTCTACAAAGGGACAATCTCCATTAAGTCTCACTGTTTGATGCAAATACAGAGTGGTTGTTGTAGCTAATGGTTTTTCCAGCCAAACTGCAAACCATATTTGCTTTCATCTTGCTAAATCACTTTTGGTACTAACTTTGTGCAGGGAGATTTCAAAGTTAGTGGTTTATTAAGTGGCAACCAGTTGTGAACCATAACAAAGATCCATTAAATTAGCTTGGAGAGTTTATACGTTTGTATTATCTCAGACATTCTTAGAGCCTCAGCAGATACCTGCTAGCTCCTAGCTGTCCTTGGAAACTAAGCAAGATTGGGCCAAGTAATATTTGGATGGGGACAATGAGAGAATATCAGGGCTGTAGGCTAGATGAGAAGGAAAAATAAAACATCCTGGAAGAAAACAATATCAAGCCACTTCTTTATTGTTGCCAAGACATGTCCATGAAATCACCAGGAGTTCAGCTCAACGCAAAGGAGATTTTTACCCACATTATCTCAGATGCTTATTTTAAGGCAAAGATAGGCAAGCTATTGCCTTTCAGATGTTCTAGTCTACAAGAAATACTTTTTAAAAGGAGCAAGATAGTTTCAGAATGTTAATTTTTAAAATAGGCAATTTTAAGACCACCCAGTGTCCTTTTTCCACAATCATGCTTAATTTCCAGAAATAATTACTAAGTTCATACATCATGCCAATCCATGATTTGGTGAAGGAGTACAGTTAATAGGGTTCAGATATTGCACTAAGCCACATCAGTAATTCACAGTAGGGTCCAAAATCATGCTAAGCTTAAACCAAATATATCACATTATAACTCAGTGTGGTGTGTTAACCCAGAAAATGTGTCATACTGTTGGTAGTACAGTACTTCTTTAAATACTAGATTAAAAGTACTTGTTCCATTGTTTTTCTAATGGAAATTCTCTATATGGTCATTTGCACATTTATTTTTTTAAATTTTCAAATGATCTGAACTTGGACATTCTTTCATACAGTATTACATATCTGAACACTTAATCCATCATTTAGTGTTCCTTCACATTTTCTAGTTATATCAAAAATGTTAGCTTTGTAGGAGAGTTAGTCTTTGCAATTTGAGAGGAAATAAGTGTCTGCAGGAACTAAGTTTAAACTTGGAAACAGCATTTGACTCTCAGATGAATTCTCTGTAATTATATTGAGTTCCATATTATTTTTATGCATGTTCAGTACTTGCCACTATGTTTAATTCATTAATCCATTTCCTGAATATATTTATTAAACATACTGTAATCCTTTTTAAAAATTCTAATAAATTGAGAAATTCTGTGGAGAAGTTATTCCTCATCAATTCCTTCCATGATTTGTTTTATCCACATTCACACCATTTTTATAACCATGGAATTATTGTGCATTCTATAGCTGCAATTTTGACTTGTGAATCAAAATTACAGCTATAGAATGCTCAAGATTGGATTCTTCTGATAATTCTGTACTTTGCTTCCTCCTTCCTGCATCCATCTCTAACAATGTTGTCTCTCATTCTTCTCTTTCTAATGATATTGAATGCCATTAACTGTTACTTGACAATGGAGAAGAACTTATTTTTGGAATTTGATGCAGTTATTTGATTACTTCAGTGCATGTTCACTCTGCTACTGAAGGGAAGCATGTGGCTGCCCTCCAAAGTGTAATTTGATGTCATATCTTGAGGTCCCCAAAAAACTTCTCCACTCTGCTCCTGAGCAGGTATAGAGAGCCAGTTTGGTCTAGTGGTTAAGGCAACAGGCTAGAAACCAGGAGTCTGTGAGTTCTAGTCCCACTTTAGGCATGAAAGCCGGCTGGGTGACCTTGGGCCAGTCACTCTCTCTCAGCCCAACTCACCTCACAGGTTGCTGTTGTGGGGAAAATAGGAGGGGGAAGGGGTATGAGGTATGTTCACCGCCTTGAGTTATTTATAAAAATAATAAAGGCGGGATAGAATATAAAATAAATAAATAAAATAAAATAAAAATAGCAGTTATTAAGTTTACTGTGGATTAATCTGGATTATTGAATCTACTTTGGATAACTTCTTTTTAAAATGGCTGATGCTATGTGCATTGATGACATATTATTGAGAGACTGGAAAATGTTTGAAAAACAGGTAAACCTAGAGATGTTTAACAATAGGATAAAATAATAATTATGAATTAATTCATTATTCGTAGTTTCAAATGCAGGAAGTCACTTTTAGAATTGAAACAGTTCTTTGGATAGTAAGGCTACAGCAAAAATAAGGAGATGATCCTTCTCACTGTCCTTAGGATAGCCCAGTGTTTCTCAAACTTGGCAACTTGAAGATGTGTGGACTTCAACTCCCAGAATTCCCCAGCCAACTCTTCAAGTAGCCAAGGTTGAGAAACACTGGGATAGCGTAAAGAAGAATGAGAAAACTGTCATTAATTTGAAGACCAACAGAGGCAAATAAAGAGACTAGGTGGTGGAAGATAACCATCTGGGGAATCTGATGCAGTGAAGAGGAATTATTGCCTCCTCCCACATTGACCTAGGTAGGAGGCAGCAAATAGCCTATCTTAGCCGATCTTAAGAAAATTAAAAAAGGTCAGACCTGAGTAGTATTTGGGTAGCAGACCACCAGAAAAATCCCAGGACTATAAGACTGATGGGAAATCAGGAAGAAGAACATCCCAGAAGAAAGCAAAACACTTCAGTACTATTGTCAAAGAAAATGACAGGATGCTTCCATGTGGTCACCAGAAATTGAACATGACTTGAGGGAGTCTTTATTTAGGTTCCACTTGTATATTTGTAAGTAAAACACGGATTACAGAAACATCAATCAGTCTCTAGTACTCTCTTTTCCTTTGAAAGAAACCCAAATCCAATACTGTCCAGAGCAATGCTATTACTGCTTGCCAAGTCCTGTAAATTACCTCCATATCAAAGGCCAAAGAACATCAACAGGAAGGTGCAACTGTGGTCATGTCTTGCCTGTGGGCTTTCTCAGGCTTCTTGTTGGCTACTCTGGGACAGAATTACAGAACTAAAAGGGGCATTTAGGCTACTGGATTCAAAGCCAGCTCAGAGTAACTAGATTAAGTTGGTGCTTGGTCTGATCCAGCACAGTTCTTTATATGCTCTTACATGGAATGTTCACACAAAATTCAGATAAAGCTAATTCTACATAGCACAAATATAAGCTACTGTAGACTAAAACTAGTATTAGTTGACACAAAAGCTGATATTGTTGCTAACTGCTTGTATTGTTTCTTCCTGGTTTAAAATGGATAAAATTGTGTGTCATCTTAATACATGTTTAATACATGTTAAGACAGCAACGCTAAAAAGAAACTATAAGAGTTTGGGGGAAGGTCAATTCTTTTTATCTTTTTAACTTCATCCTGGAAAGCGAGGACAATTGTTTACTCTATTTTATGTGGAATACCACAACTGGCAATGGACAGTTCAGACCCATTCCAATTCTATTTCTATTAATGAAGAAAGGATGCAGGGAAACATAGATTGAAGCAGGTATAACAGGTCCTTGGAAGCACACGTATTTTTCATATATCTTAGTTTACTAAGTTTCCCATACCAAAAAAATCTATTCAGCTGGAGCCAAAGCAGTGCACACAGACATTTATCCACGAGAACATCCTAGACAGCAATGATAGACAGGATGCTCAACAATTATTAAAGTCACTGTGATCCAGACTTTTGCATCACACATTTGTTTTTCCCTCACACTTTTGTTCCTGACTGGAATACACAAGAACATCCAACAATACTTTTAACATTAATATTCAGTATTAAGATAAAAACGAATTTGAATAAACTCCGGGAGACAGTGGAGGACAGAAAGGCCTGGCGTGCTATGGTCCATGAGGTCACGAAGAGTCGGACACGACTAAACGACTGAACAACAACAACAATTAAGATAAAATAAAATGGATAAAGAGCAATTGTAGAGTATATCTGTACATTTAAATGGCAAGTCGACATTAAAGTCTTTTTAAGCAACAGCTCAGTTATACTGTATTCTGCTATACACTTTGACAAATTCAAATTCAATTCAAAAAATAATCTGAGGAACTGACCCTTGAAATACTTTTGCTTTGTTATGGTATCTTTTCAAAGCTTGCAGTTTAGAATAGTGAGGCATACACCGATGCCTTGCTTTTTAAATTGAAAGTAACTTCAGCATACTTACCATTGAAGTTTTACTCCTGTTAAGGGTGTTTAGCAATCTGCCTTGCTATAAACCTCTCCTCCAAGAAAGAAAAATATACTCCAGTTTCAAAAAATGTCAATAAAACTTTGGAAAAGATCTTCTGAGTTCGTATTATATTCAACTTTATACCAGTCTTTTACTCTGATTAATTTCATGGTCACTACCAACAAAGACATAGATCTCTGTTTTTCTACTCCTTCAGGACTGCTAAATAGATCACTGCAGTGATCTATTAAAAGCCAAGAAAATTTCAGAAGCTATCTCAAGATCTTGAGAACTACTGCTTAGTTTATTTTAGGGGATAATTTGGAGACAAAAGGCAGAGTGTACAGTTTCAATATTAATTATTTGATAAGAGCCTAGTAAGTCTCTGGCTAAGTGACAGATCATATACTTGGGCTGTATAAAAGTCTCAGACCCATAGCATTCTTGATAAAGCAGAGCTCCATCCAGACCATAGAGAACTAGTGCCGTGGACACTATGCCCTTGGCTAAGGCAGACAAATAGATTAACTCAGCATACACAGGTATCTGCAGGGAGGTGGCAGGGGGAGACAAGTGACAAAACATGTCACAATGCAAATTCGTCCCTTTACGTAGTTGCATGCAATCATGTGATGCAAGGATAAAAGGGCAGAGCATCCATTGTGACATCATAGTAAACTTTTCATCATTTTGTCCTCATGTGGTTAGGAATTGTTGACTATGTCAGCAGAAAAACAAAATATTCTAAATGTGTTGGGAAAAATGCTTAATACTGCCAGTCAGCAGAGTAAAGGGAAGTTGAAACTACAACATGTATTATTGTCAATTCCCCAGATACTTTTGAACTAAAGGTCAGTGTTTTTCAATTCAAATTGAAGGTCCTAGAACTTCACTTCCTAATTTAATTCACATATTGAAGAGGTCTAAAACCCAAAGATTGACACTTTTGTTAGGAAACAAGTAGCTAGACCAACATATTAAGAGCTTTCAACAAGTTTAATTTACCAAGTACAGACACTAAATAGCTAGGAGTACTGAATTTCTTTATTCACACATAAGCCATGCAACCTGATTGCAGGAAAAATCTATTATAGGAACTCATGATATTTCCAGAAGATGGCTTTTAACACTACCAATAATAGTGCAGCTATTCCTCCAGTCTCTTTAAACAATAATTTTATTTAATATTTTGAAAGAATATAAATGAAAATGATATAAGTGAGAAAGAAAAATGTAAGACATATAAGAAAAAATATAAAAATCCATAAACCCCATCAATTAAAGAGTGTCATCTGATGGGGTCTAGGAGGCGGGCCTTCTCTGTGACAGCGCCCACGCTATGGAACATCTTGCCCCCAGAGTTGAGGCAGATCTCCTCCCTCCCGACCTTTAGGAAAGAGCTGAAGACCTGGTTCTGCCGCCTGGCATGGGAAGGAGGAAGGGATAGTTCCTCATGGGGGTGGCTAATCCCCTAATTTTATAACTGTCCTTCTTTTAATTATTCCATTACCATCTGGATTTTCAATTTAATTTATATTTATTGTATAATTGAGATTTTAAACCTTATTTTAACTTGTTTATTGTGAACCGCCCAGAGTTCCCCATGGGGGGAGATGGGCGGTTATAGAAATTAAATAAATAAATAATAAATAAACTAATGTATAGATAATGATACATATATTTTGTGCCTTTGAGTCACTGTTGGCTCCTGGTGACTGCCTGGACTAGACCCTGCAGTTTTTTGGCAAGATTTTCAGAAGCGGTTTGCCACTGACTTCTTCACAGGGCTGACAGAGTGACTGGCCCAGAGTCACCCAGCTGGCTTTGTGCCTAAGTGGGATGAGAATTCATAGTGTCCTGGTTTCTAGTCTGTTGTCTCAACCATGACACAAAACTGGCTCTCATACAGATAATTACCCTTACTGAATTTTAAATTGAACATACTTGTTTAATACAGTACAAATAATTAACAAGTTGTAACTACAAGTAGTCTAACTGCAAGCAATAAACAATACATTAGATAAATACTGAAAGTTATACAGAAGATCAAATTAAGGTTTAATTCTGTAGATAAGAGAACCCAAAGTTTGGATGTGGCACTTACAGTATCTACTTAATATATTTTTTCCTAGAAAGAAAAAAAAAACTAGAAGTAGCAGTGGAAAATAACGGGTGGAAAAATACTTGTCCGGACTGCCCATAAAACTCCACGGATAAAGCAGGCTGATTATTCATTAAAACGTTGACACAAGTATCCTTCTTTTATTCCTAAGTTGCAAACATTTAGGTGTAACACATACCCTACTCGTTTCCCTAATTGTTCAGAATTCCATGAGTTCAACATTCATGCCTTCTCCATAAAAGAAAAAAAATAAATCTCTATTATTTGAGAGTACAAGGTAGGGTCCTACGTAGATGAATGCATACAAAGAGAATTCCCTCATATATAAACAATGAGCTAGAATGGTTCTAGATTTATCTTTCGATTAAGGATGCCTGACAGAGCCTTCTCCTGAACTAAATACACCATTGTTGCATTTAACAACTGAACTATATTTATTATGGGCAGGAAGGAAACCCTTAATAGAGCTAATACATTTTAAATCAGGAGTGAAGTGACATGGAACCTGGCAACTAACCCTGCTGTAATTTCCAGCAACTGCCATTGCCAACTAGATCTTGCGGCTGGGTTGCACAGCAAAATTGAGTAAGTGAGAAGCCATCCCACTCGGTGCCCAGGATGCCCGTAAATGTTTGTCTCAGGTGAGATGTACAGTATAGTCTTCATATGACACTGCTAGCAACTGAAATGCTCTCTCCTTGCTTCAACAGTGCTTTTTTTCATGATCCTGTTTTCTCTGTCTGCAGAGGCGCATCTGTCTGGTAAATTTTATGAAGTCAGTGCATGGCCTTTCTGGGCACCTTTAATAGTATTTAATGAGGAGTGTCAAATTTACTAAACATCCAAACTAAATTAGTTCATGGTAGCAATGGTAATAACATTTCATGCTTTGCCTCCCTGAGTTAAACCAGTGTGTCATCCTTACTCTATATCAGTATTTCTCAACCTCAGCAACTTCAAGATGTGTGGACTTCAATTCCCAGCATGCTAGATGGGGAATTCTGGGAGCTGAACTCCACACATATTAAAGTTGCTGATGTTGAGAAACACTGCTATATATGGATCTCTGTAGTAACACAAGACAGCTGTTCAGGTGCTCCTAGACTCACCACGTGGAGGACACTGGGGAGCTGGATGTTCATTGGTAAGAAAAAAACCTGTACCCATGATGGCAAAACATGGGCAATGAAATACAGTGAAATCTGCACCCCTTCTAAAATGTAATTAAGACAAGGTACCTACAGTACATAACATATTTACTTAAAATTATATTTTGCTTCCTTCTTCCAGTTAAAGTTCCTGTGAAATAACTTTTAACTAAGGCAGTTTGTTTGGTATCACAGAGTTGAGTTTGATACTTGACAACTGCATGTCAAATGCTAGCTAACTTTATTTGTTCCATCAAAAATTACTCATAATTCTTCCAAGAGTGTTCCAATAATCTCTTTGATCTCACCTATCCATATTTCCTGTTGTAATCTCTTCTTTCTCTTCCTTCCACCTTGCCAAGTGTAATATTTTCCAGTCCATCATCTCTTTTCTTACTATCGCAGCAGATAGTAAATGGAAACTAGACTCAGAAAACAGACTCAGAAAAGAGTCTGAGATAAACTATGCCATACCATACTTTTGTTCTAAGTACTTGCTTATGTATTGTCAGTTTAATACCAGAACAGTTTTCAATAGGGCAGAAGAATAGTGATTTAGATAAATGGCTTCTACAAAAAGGACTTCTGTCTTATCAACTTTTTAAGTTCTTTAACAGTGTAAATCAGTGTTTTTCAACCTTGGCAACTTTAAGATGTATGGACTTCAACTCCCAGAATTCCCCAGCCAGCAAGGGGAATTCTGGGAGTTGAAGTCCACATACTTCAAGTTGCCAAGGTTGAGAAACACTGGTGTAAATAGATCCAGTTTGGTCTAGTGGTTAAGGCAATGGGCTAGAAACCAGGAGACTGAGAGTTAGAAATAGATAGAAACTAACTAACTAAATAATAAAATAAAACAATAAATAAATAAACCAGTCTTTCCAAATGCGCTCCTTCCAGATGCTGAACCACCCATCCTAAGGCAGCCTTCTAACAATGCAGCAGGGAATTTCTGAAGGCCTTTGAGAAAACAGCTCAAAAAGTGTTCCTTCATAAAGCTGGCAATCAGTCACTAGTTAGAAATCAAGCAGCAAATGATGGAAATAAACTGGCATTTCCCCCCAGTTTAGGGAAGCAAGAAATTATTAAAATTGGCACTATTTCATTTGTCATTATCTAGTCAGGTGTCAGCAATGAGCTAATCAAATTAATGGTTATACCACTAATTACTGGCTATAGCAACAGTTCAAAGAGACTAAATGTAAAGTGATCAACACTGGGGCAAAATTTTGTAGGAATAGTCAGGAATGAAAAAAATAAAGGAACTATGATGAAAAACTCAGTGAAAATACCAACCCAATGTGTAGCCACTATGAAAAGAGCCAAATGCTAGCGGTTATTAAAGAAGGAATGGAGCAAGGTTTATATTAATGGATTTCATTTGTTGTGGTTTTATGCACTGGTTTATTGTTTTAACAGAAATACTGTGAACTGCAAGGAGTCTTGTTGAGGTTTGGCACTCTTTAAGAATGATAAAATAAATATACAAATAAATAAACCTATACTATGGCCACATGTGTAATGTTGGGTATAGTTCTTGTCCTTTTGTATCAAGAAAGCATATCATGAAACACAGGTACAGAAAAAAAGAACAACAACCAAGTAACCAAGGAATTGGAGAACCTTTCCTATCAGAAAAGCAAAAGACCTGGAGCTTTTTAGTTAAAGAATGAACTCAAGTATACCAGGAAGGGAAGGCATAAGATAGGTCAGTATTTTTCAAACTTGGCAATTTTAAGATATGAGGACTTCAGCTCCCAGAATTCCCCAGCCAGCATGCTGAGGTTGAGAAACACAGGTCTAATATAACTAGACACAACAGTGGATAGTAAGCAATTCATCATCACAGTCCGGTGTCAATCCAAATGGTTTACAGTACTATACACATTTAAAATATAGTATAAGGGCTCTAGGAGCCAGTTTGGTGTAGTGGTTAAGGCATCAGTTTGAGGCTGTGAGTTTTAGTCCTGACTTAGGCACAAAGCCAGCTGGGTGACCTTGGGCCAGTCACTCTCTCTCAGCCCTAGAAAGGAGGCAATGGCAAACCACTTCTGGAAAACCTTGCCAAGAAACTGCAGGGACTTATCCAGGCAGTCTCCAGGAGTCAACACTGACTCAAAGGCACCAATAAAATAAATAAATAAAGGCTCTAATTTTCATTAAATATATTTTAAGCATTATATTGAACAATTATTTCTGAACAGAAATGCTTGCTATACGAAGCAAATAAAATCTGATTTAAAATCATGGTTTTAACTTTGTTGTAAAAGAAACTATCTTCCACCTTAAATGGGCTTATACTTTTCTGCTCTCATAAGCATCTGTTCTCCTATTATTGTTAGTTATCAAGTGAATATTATGCCCTTTGTCCAATGATTTCAGAATAATGTATACTGGAATTATCCCACTTAATCTTCACAGCAACTTATGAGATCTGTTAGCCGCAGACAAAGCCTGGCCCAGTATTATCCAATCAGCTTTATGGCTGAGCAGGAATTTGAAAAAGAATCTTCTCAAGAAACTCCAGCACCACACTAGCTTTTTGCTCATGTCCAGAATTCCTTTTCTGGACATTTGTGCTACATCCTTCAAGCCACTTCTTCTGTGAAGCCAAAGCTTAATCTGTAGCTTCAAGAAAAACTCAGGTTCCTGCCACTGCACCTGCTAACCTTTTCAACCCTGTCATGCCTCTGGTTGTCTCCCCTCTCTCAAGCTAGCTAGTTTGTTTGTTAGGTCCATAAGGCAGGAGAGCAGAAGCCACAGACAGTGGGAAGCTGCCCAGAGTCAAGTATGTGAGATGGGCGGCTATATAAATTTAAACAAAAAAACAAGTAAATAAATTAGAGAGAGCCAGGTAAAAGGAAATACTATTGGCAAAGGGTTCTGCATCCATGGAGTGCTAGCTGGATAACTGAAGTTTAAGATAATGTAAAGATATGGACTGACAGAATAATAAAAGGAGAAAAGCTTTTGACAAACAACCAAAAAGATAAAGATTTAGGACAGGGAACTTCCAGTGGGTTGGGGACTGTAACTCAGTTTCCCAACCAGCTGGAAGGCTGCAGGAGGCTTTCTAGTAATATAGTAGTGGCTAATTTTTCAATCCCTCCCCCATTATGTGAGTTTTTCAAGGTGGGATGGAAGCAGGAGGTTCCATCCTCCATGCTAGGAGGCAACCTAACCCCACCTCCACTTTTAACCTCTCCCCCAAAATCCTGAAAAACAGTCTGAAGTTACACCCCAAATTGCAGCAAAAAAATTGCCAAATTTCAGCAGTATAATTTTGGGCCAACTGGGGGAAGAATTTTTATGGAGTTCTAAGGGTAGAAACAGGAAGAAGTTGTACTCTCCTGATTTAGAATATGAAACATGTTGCAAAACGGGAGTTCATATTTGCTTTAAGAAAATCTTCCTTTACTATGCACGATTTCTTATTTTTCAGGTTTCTACAAAACTACAAAATTGGTATATTATTATTTATACATTTTATTTACTTTCAGTACTGTTTCAGTCTCTGCAAGGAAAGTAGTTCCATTCTTTGCTTCTAATTTGTGATATGCATATGTCAGGAGAAATACTTCAAGTGATTTATTTCTGCATAAATTACATAAAGATTGGGAATCCATATATAAACCATAATTCGACTGTCATTTATCACACCAATTAACTTCTCAGTGATGAATGGAGGAAAGAAAACAATTTCACCACAAAGAAATGCAGACAACCCCATTCTCGTAGTGCACATTTTTATCACCCCATTGCAAGAGGCCAAGCTAGTCATGATAGTGACCCTTCCCTATCTTTAAAAACAGAACTGCCACAGGTGCACCAAAGATTTAGTAGCAAAAAGAACCATTTAGGCAAGATTCCAGATGCTCGTCATGTATTTTTGTCCAACAAAGTGTGCCATTTCCAACAGTAGTAACTGGAGAAGAGCTACTGAAGGAAGTTAAGCAGAGGGCACATGAAGATTTTATTTAATCAATGTACATTCTTCAAATAATCCCATTCTTATATTGTTATTTTTTTAAAAGCTAGCCCATTGCAAATTACCTTATTTCTATTTGACCACACTACTTCCTTGTATTTTAACTGTAAGGAATGTTCATCATATACTATATTTTGTCCTTTCTGATAATACGTTTGATCGGTGTATCCTGTACAACATGAAACTTTAGCTGTAAGTGACATCAGTAGCAGCTGGCTATCATGTGTACCTGAGTCAAAATTAGAGTAACCCAACGACAATGGGAATCCAGCCAGATGACACAAAAAGCTCAGCCAAAACTTAAGCCACAACTTGTTGCAGAAAACACTGTAATGTATATTGTGTGTGTGTGTCCTCAGCACACATACCACAGAGTCTATGGAAGGTTCTCTAGAAAGCATGATGATTAAACTTGCCCATTTTCTTTTTCAGTAAAAGCAGTAAAACTGCTTGCCAACAAATTATTTTGTAGTATCCTAATCAAATAATTTAAAGTGTGAGCATTTTATGAAGGATTATGATAAAAATCTTCAGACCCATCATCTGGCCAAAGAGATGATGGCTCATGAAAGCTTGCAACACAATATTAAGTTTTTATCATGCCACTGAATCTGTTCTTAATGTAATGTTAATGGAAGTATTAAGAAAAATGACATTCAGAAGGATTTTTTTTCAACATTTCCAGAATCACATTAGGACAGTTCATCAAATATATATTCCTAACAAGGAGGGCAACTTTTCTGACGAAGGTCACAATTGGCTTTGAGTGACATGTTAGAGGCCACTCTCTAAAAGGTCAGTTGGGCTAGAACAAAGAAGGGTGTGGAGTCAGGGAAAAAGCTGCATGAAATTTGATTTTTTTAAAAAAGGTAAAGGTTCCCCCCGCACATTTGTGTCCGACTCTAGGGGGCGGTGCTCATCTCCATTTGTTAGCCGAAGAGCCAGCGTTGTCCAAAGACACTTCCATGGTCATGTGGCCGGCATGATGCATGCGGAACGCTGTTACCTACCCACCAAAGTGGTACCTATTAATCTACTTGCATTTGCATGCTTTCGAATTGCTAGGTTGGCAAGAGCTGGGGCTAGTGCGGGAGCTCACTCCGTCACGCGGGGCTAGGGATTCGAACCGCCAAACTTGCAATCTTCCAATCAACAAGCCTGGCGTCTTACCCGCTGAGCCACCATGCCCCCTTTGATTTAAATTTAATTTAATTTAATTTAATTTGATTTAAAGTTCACTAAATTAAACACACTCCCCATATACTTAACAATTTTAAACTTCAGTTAAAATTCAAATTTGGTGACAATTTTTGAAGAGGCCCTGGGGATATATCCAAGGCTTTAAAAGCCTGGGCCTCAACTTGTGCAATTCTGCCAACTAAGAAACAGAAAGGAGAAGTGTGAGGATGCTACTTCTTCATGTGTAAGGACAGTCCAGCTTTACAAAAAATGGGGAGAGACTTAAGAGCAAAAAGGATGGCCCAGGGAATCTGACAAACCCTCATTTTTACATCCCTTCCCAATACTCTTCTTCCAGCTTTGATGTCCAGCTGAGAAATGACTGGGGAAGAGATATAGCCAAGACTTAAGCAGAGAGCCTATCAACTTCTTTATTGCTATAGATTTCTATGGAGACCAAGGATGCAAGAGAAAGGTTATGTTTGAAGTCAGACTCCCATCAATGAGATGATCACCTGTAGGGCTCTTAGTGCTTAGGAAATATTGGATCACATTGTACATAGTGATCATATACATCTCACAAACAGCTTTATATTTGGAGTATGCAAAATGTGTAATGTTGAACCATTTGAGCCCAAAATGTTATGAAATGGGGTTATTCTGAGCATATTGGATGCATTTTGAACTCAAGGCAAATGGTTGTTAATCTTAGAACCCCTCTAAGCAACCTATCTTGTCCTTGAAGTAGCAGTTACAGCAATTTTGTGCTTGGAGCAGGGAATTTCTTGAAATTTCAAGCTCAAAACAGGTAAAATTGAAAATTTTGCACATTTAAAATTATCAAGAAGAGGTAAATCTCCTGAGAAAAAGCAGCTACTGCACAAAAATAATTTTCATTCAACTTCAGTACTTGATGCAGAAATGAGACTCCTACACTTGTGTAAAGAACAATTTACCTGAGCCATGAAACATACTGCTATCACTTATACTAATGTTCCTTTTCACAATAAGCATAAACTCATACGTTTTGAGTTGAAACAAGTAGCAAGTAGGTAGGATAAGAGCAACAACAGGACTATTACACCAAAAATGGGACTATTACTGAAAACCCCAAGAAATGCAGAAGTAGTTGTTGTGGTAAATGCCATCCCTGATGGCTCCGCCATGCCCATGTTAGCCCTGATATTTATTTCTGTGTCCTACTTCCCTGGTTATCAGCCACTCTCTGAGCAGTCTTTGGTGGACTGTTGACTATCAAGAGATATATCCTTCCTGTATCTCACCTACACTTCCCTCTACCTATGGTTGAAAAACTAGGGTTGTCCTCTTCTTCTACAGTACTTGGATTCCTTTTCTGGTTATGGTAGAAGAGGGTATCTAATGGCACATTAGAGTTTGAATCCCAGAAGAATCACATTTATCTCCTCTGTTTATGAGTCCAGTTCTTACCTCACCCTGGGGAACCTGCAAACCAATACACTTGCTGAAACATTATAAATTATCTGTAAATGTCACATTTGTATATTTGTTCACTACCCAACAAATGATTCACACGATAGTTGTCATTAGGTACAATCAGCTTTAGTAGATGTAGCATGCAAGTTTTTTAAGCACATAGGAGGAGGAGCCAGTAATTCTGGGACCTCTAGCTGAAGGCTCCTGTCTCCAAAACACTACCTATTCTCCCTAGCACCCAACCTAAATCCAAAAACCAAAGTGCAAGTTACATTTGTCTAGAAAGAACTTGTAAGCAGGGCAGTCAAGGGACAGAGCTCAACCTGCTGGTTCTCTATGCTTCAACAGCTCTGAGAAGTACCCCTCTAGGAGAACAAATTAATGACTAGGAGACTCATGCAGTAACAGATCTTTTATTGATTCTTTGCTACTTAAGAGTAACAATTCACACACACACACAAATGGTCATTACCTATAATATTCATATAGAAGCACCTTTCTTACCCAATGCTTTCTCAAACAACCCTATTGTTAAAATAATAACGTACTATTTTTAACGTTACAACGAAAAATTGCAGATTCTGAAGTTCAGAGCTGAGACCACAGAACCATTGAGTATTTCAAAAGTAACCATGAGCTATACCAGTTCAGAGTATAGTTAAGAAATCTGCAGCAGCTATTCACCCCATTCACAATTTTCTTCAGCTTTGAAAACCACCCCCAAGGCTGCCAAGGACCAGCGATTCTAAAAGAGTTTGCCTCCAGCGGACACAGGAGCGTGTGTAGAGACACCTCTTTGCACTCAAATACCCAGCACAAGTAGTCTCTCCAATCAACAGCGTGCCATAGCTACATGCCAAAATCTGAGGAACATGTTTTCTGGTTCGTGGCTAAAAGACCTAGTAAAATGCGAAGTTCCCTACATTCAGATCTGAATAGGTCGTTGGATGGACAAGTCTCAGGGACGCTGACCAAGCAAGCTATCTAGCTGCCAATTAAGAGACCCATTCAGAAGTTGAGCTTTTAATTCGAGCACTCACAGATGGCGCTTTGCTCTGCCCCTTAAGGATAAACATC
Organism: Charina bottae; assembly: GCA_023362775.1. Lineage (NCBI taxonomy): Eukaryota > Metazoa > Chordata > Lepidosauria > Squamata > Charinaidae > Charina > Charina bottae. The sequence goes on from JALMGJ010000012.1 coordinate 2,754,853, forward strand.
CCCTTAGAAATCGGACACGGTAGACCTCGACTTTCCTGTTACAACTCCATGATTTAGTATGAAATCCTTACCCCATGATGACCAATGAAGACGCGCCGTGCGCGTTGCTTAGCAGATCAATTCTTGAAGGGATGTTTCCCCGCTTCCTATGCTGCGAGCGCACCCTGGCCAGTTATTAATCCTGACAGTCCTCTCCAGCCAATTTTCCGCCTTTTCCAGGTGGTCTTACGTGCCTTCTTCGGCCGGATTTTAAACACTGAAGTCCACGGGCATTCGGGAATGTAGAAGGGGGTTTGAAAAAATCGCAACCCTTTCGAGGGGGAGGAGGAGGAGAATCTACCTAGGGCATCAGCGCGAAGAGACCCTGCCCCATAGCCTCCTAGAGCCCGCCTCCCTCACCGAGGCCCCTGCACGAAGGGGTCTCCAGCTCCCTGTCAGGAGGAGGCGGACAAGGAGGAGGTAGTAGCAGAGGCAGCGGCAGCACCAAGCCAATCCTCCTTCTGCGGGGAGAAGGGGAGGCACTCGCCCGCCTCTAGCAGGAGGATTAAAAAATCCACAGCAGCGCGGGTGCCTAAGCAGTTTATTGAAACGCCCGAGAAGAACGGGCGCCCCGGATCGCGGTCCGTCTCAGCTACAGAGCAGGGTCGGGGGGCTTGCGGTGTGCGCAGCGCTCCGCGCCGCCCTTCCTTCTAACACCCCCGCCGGCGGCAGCAGCAGCAGCAGCAGCAGCAGCGAGAGGGTGGGGGGTGTCGCTTCATTTTTCCAAGCAGCGGCAGCAGCAGCGGCAGCAGCCGGCGGAAGAAGCCCCCTCGCCGGCGCTGACATCGGGCTCCGGTAGACCGGCGGCTGAGGCAGGGCACGGGCCACGCATCCCCTCCAAGGGCGGGAGGGGGCTACGGGCAGGAGATGAAGCGGGAAGGCAGTGGATGCAACGCGGGAGGCGGCGGCGGCGGCGGCGGCTAAGGAGCCGCGGTGCTTCCCGCGGCAAGGCAAGGCAAGGCAAGGCAGGGCAGGGCAGGGCAGGGCTCCTTCAATCCCACCCGCTTCTGCAGCGGGGCAGCCTCTTCCTCCGTCTCGTGTCCGGCAGATCAATCATGCTCAGCAGCAGCCAAGCGGGAGGAGTGGCAGTGGCAGCGGCGAGAGCAGCAGCGCCCCTCTCGCCCCTTGCTGCAGCAGCGGGGCCAAAGCGCGGGCTGCAGCGGCAGGAGGAGGAGGAGGAGGAGGGGGGCGGTTGCCTCTCCAGCACCTCCGACGCGGAGCTTCCCAGTCCAGGGCCGCTGCGCGCCCAGCGGCTCAGGCTCCCCTGCTCCTCCTCACACCTCCTTCCCGCGCCCGCGCACACGCCTCCGCGCTCGGCCAGGCGGCCACTCGCTCCCCTTCCAGGTTCCCTGCGCAGGGCACTGAGGAGAGCGCACCCTACTCCCCCCACGCTCGGGGCCTGAGAGGGCAGGAGAAGCCGAAGGCGGAGCGGAGGGCGCCCGCTCTCGCTCCGCTCCTCCCACTGGCCCCCGCAGCCACCAAAAAAGGGGGAGGGAGAGTAGAGCGAACGACCTCCGCCTATTGCCCCACTCAGGCCCAGTTTTCCCGGCGCGGGTGCACGGCCCAGTCTCCCTCGGCTACTCCGCAACCACGGACCCCCACGCGGTAGCAGCACTTGCTGATTCTGCCTCCATCCCCTACTTGGGGACCTTTAAATACGATACGTCACCACGTTCCCCTACGCACTGTCGTCACACACTGCTCCCGGGGCTGACGTCATTGGGGTGCGGGGGGTGATGTCAGAATGCTACATGCCGCCGGAAGCGCTTCTATAATAAGGAATAGAAAAGAAGGACGCGGGAATGAAAATAGAGGGGTTTGGTCGGAGTCCGTACAACACACCTCCAGGAATTGGATAGGCTCTTGGAACTTCGTCTAACCAGCTACTTCCGTAACTGCCTTTAAAAAATATGTGTGGTAACGATGAGGCTTATTTTCTTTTTTATCTTAAAGTTCCCAAAATGAAAATGAAAATAGCAATTGCTTTTTTTCTGTGGCAAGCTAAACCCGAGCTCTACCAACTAGACACTTCTACTGAAATCTGTTCATCTTAAAAGTTTTATGCCACTCTGCAAGTTTTACTAGAAAATTAACTCATGTACACTTAAAATAAGGAATGAAAGGTGATTCAGTGAGGCTGGAGGGGAAAATGTGAAATCACAATTACAAGTAATTTAGGAATGATTTTGTTTGAAAATGGCTTGTAACAAACAGCAAAAATATTTAAAGTAAAAATAGCAATCCATTAAAGTCTTTATAATCTTTATGATCTTGCCAAGAAAACTGCAGGGACTTGTCCAGGCAGTCACCAGGAGTCTATACTGACTCAAAAGCATATATGTATACATTTTTATGAATCATGTATAATTTTCTCCCCCTTCATGGATCACTGCCTTGTCGTGGCGAAGGGGCTTGCGTAACTCAATGAAGTCAGGTCAAGAAGAACAGGTCATGATGGAGAGTTCTGACAAAACGTGGTCCACTGGAGGAGGGAATGGCAAACCACTCCAGTATCCTTGCCAAGAAAACCCATGGACAGTATCAAAAGGCTAAAAGATATGACGCCGGAAGATGAGCCCCTCAGGTCGGAAGGTGTCCAAAATGCTACTGGGGAAGAGCAGAGGGCAATTCCAAGTAGCTCCAGAAAGAGTGAAGCGTCTGGGCCAAAGCCGAAAGGACGCTCAGCTGTGGATGTGTCTGGAAGTGGAAGGAAAGTCCGATGCTGTAAAGAACAATATTGCATAGGAACCTGGAATGTAAGATCTATGAATCAAGGTAAGCTGGATGTGGTCAAACATGAGATGACAAGATTGAACATCGACATCTTGGGAATCAGCGAACTAAAATGGACAGGAATGGGCGAATTTAATTCAGGTGACCATTATATATACTACTGTGGGCAAGAATCCCTCAGAAGAAATGGAGTAGCCCTCATAGTCAATAAAAGAGTGGGAAAGGCAGTACTGGGGTACAACCTCAAAAACGACAGAATGCTTTCAGTTCGAATCCAAGGCAAACCATTCAACATCACAGTGATCCAAGTCTATGCCCCAACCACTGATGCCTAAGAAGCTGAAGTTGACCGGTTCTATGAAGACCTACAACACCTTCTAGAACTTACACCAAAAAAAGATGTCCTTTTCATCATAGGGGACTGGAATGCTAAGGTAGGAAGTCAAAAAATAACCAGAATAACGGGCAAGTTCGGCCTCGGAGTACAAAATGAAGCAGGGCAAAGGCTAATAGAGTTTTGTCAAGAGAACACGCTGGTCATAGCAAACACTCTTTTCCAACAACACAAGAGACGACTCTACACATGGACATCACCAGATGGTCAATACCGAAATCAGATTGATTATATACTTTGCAGCCAAAGATGGAGAAGCTCTATACAATCAGCAAAAACAAGACCTGGAGCTGACTGTGGCTCAGATCATGAGCTTCTTATCGCAAAATTTAGGCTTAAATTGAAGAACGTAGAGAAAACCACTAGACCACTCAGGTATGACCCAAATCATAACCCTTATGAATATACAGTGGAGGTGAGGAATAGATTTAAAGGATTAGATCTGGTAGACAGAGTGCCTGAAGAACTATGGATGGAGGTTCGTAACATTGTACAGGAGGCAGCAACTAAAACCATCCCAAAGAAAAAGAAATGCAAGAAAGCAAAGTGGCTGACTGATGAGGCTTTACAAATAGCTGAGGAAAGAAGGGAAGCAAAAGGCAAGGGAGAAAGGGAAAGATATAAACAACTGAATGCAGAATTCCAGAGAATAGCAAGGAGAGATAAGAAGGCCTTCTTAAATGAACAATGCAAAGAAATCGAGGAAAACAATAGAATGGGGAAGACTAGAGATATCTTCAAGAAAATCAGAGATATCAAGGGAACGTTTTGTGCAAAGATGGGCATGATAAAGGACAAAAAAGGCAGGGACCTAACAGAAGCAGAAGAGATTAAGAAGAGGTGGCAAGAATACACAGAAGAACTATACAAGAAAGATCTTAATATCCCTGATAAATACGATGGTGTGGTCCCTGACCTTGAGCCGGACATCCTAGAGAGTGAAGTCAAGTGGGCCTTAGGAAGCATTACTAACAACAAAGCTAGCGGAGAAGACAGTATCCCAGCTGAGCTATTTAAAATCCTAAAAGATGATGCTGTTAAAGTGCTGCACTCAATATGCCAACAAATTTGGAAAACTCAACAGTGGCCACAGGATTGGAAAAGGTCAGTTTACGTTCCAATTCCAAAGAAAGGCAATGCCAAAGAATGTTCAAACTACCGTACAATTGCGCTCATTTCACATGCCAGCAAGGTTATGCTCAAAATCCTACAAGCTAGGCTTCAGCAGCATGTGAACCGAGAACTACCAGAAGTACAAGCTGGGTTTCGAAGAGGCAGAGGAACTAGAGATCAGATTGCCAACATTCGCTGGATCATGGAAAAAGCAAGAGAGTTCCAGAAAAACATCTACTTCTGCTTCATTGACTACGCTAAAGCTTTTGATTGTGTGGATCACAACAAACTGTGGCAAAGTCTTAAAGAGATGGGAGTACCAGACCACCTTACCTGTCTCCTGAGAAACCTGTATGTGGGTCAAGAAGCAACAGTTAGAACCGGACATGGAACAACCGATTGGTTCAAAATTGGGAAAGGAGTACGACAAGGCTGTATATTATCACCCTGCTTATTTAACTTATATGCAGAGTACATCATGAGAAATGCCGGGCTGGATGAATCACAAGCCGGAGTTAAGATTGCCGGGAAAAATATCAACAACCTCAGATATGCAGACAATACCACCCTAATGGCAGAAAGTGAAGAGGAACTAAAGAGCCTCTTGATGAGGGTGAAAGAGGAGAGTGCAAAAGCTGGCTTGAAACTCAACATTAAAAAAACCCAGATCATGGCATCTGGTCCCATCACTTCCTGGCAAATAGAAGGGGAAGAAATGGAAGCAGTGACAGATTTTATTTTCTTGGGCTCCAAGATCACCGCAGACGGTGACTGCAGCCATGAAATTAAAAGACGCTTGCTCCTTGGAAGGAAAGCTATGGCAAACCTAGACAGCATATTAAAAAGCAGAGACATCACCATGCCGACAAAGGTCCGTATAGTTAAAGCTATGGTTTTTCCAGTAGCAATGTATGGCTCTGAGAGTTGGACCATAAGGAAGGCTGAGCGCCGAAGAATTGATGCTTTTGAACTGTGGTGCTGGAGAAGACTCTTGAGAGTCCCTTGGACTGCAAGGAGGTCAAACCAGTCAATCCTAAAGGAAATCAACCCTGACTGCTCATTGGAAGGACAGATGCTGAAGCTGAAGCTCAAATACTTTGGCCACCTAATGCGAAGAGAGGACTCACTGGAAAAGACCCTGATGCTGGGAAAGACTGAGGGCAAAAGGAGAAGGGGACGGCAGAGGATGAGATGGTTAGATAGCATCACCGATGTAATGAACATGAATTTGAGTAAACTGCGAGAGACAGTGGAGGACAGGAAGGCCTGGCGTGCTATGGTCCATGAGGTCACGAAGAGTCAGACACGACTAAACGACTGAACAACAACAACAAAATAATTTTCTCATTTTGAAATTTGTTTTTGTGTTGGGGCAAATAATATATAGAAATAATAATATATAGAAATAATGTATTTATTTCTCAAGTCCCTTAGGTTTAGTTCTCTTGTTCCACTTACTCCAATTCTCTCAATTCACATATTGAGCAGAGGCATAAATTACACTGCTCAAACCACAGTGGTTCAACATACAGAACCAAACAAGCTACATTATGGCTCACTGTAATGTGTGAATCCAGCCCTTGGAAGCCAGTGCTCTGAGCGCTCAGATTCAAATTTCTGCTGATCAACTGATGGCAGCTGCCCCAACCCATCACATATAAGCATCCTTTCAGAGAGAGGTTGGATAGAAGAGCTTAACCAACATCTTGGCTAGAAGAAACTGCTGATGCGCCCTTGAACTCTTCCAAAAGTGCTTCTGTCAACAACAACTGAAGTGGCCTGTCCCCATGGGATAGATTTATTTATTTGCCAAAATCTATATGCTCCATCTCCAGCAAAGGAGATCGTGACCTTGTCGTGGTGCTGGAGCTTGAGCACCTCAATGAAACCATGAGCTAAACCGTGAAGGGACACCCAAGACGGGAAGGTCGTGGCAGAGAGGTCAGACTAAATACGATCCCTGGGGAAGGTAACGGCAACCCACCCCAGTATTCTTGCCGTGAAAACTAAATGGATCAGTACAACCATAGATACTGTATGTCGGTATACCATCGGAAGATGGGACTCCCAGGTCGGAAGATGGTCAAAATGCTACTGGGGAGGAACAGAGGATACGTTCAACTAGCCCCAGATGTGATGACGCAGCTAGCTCAAAGCCGAAAGGACGGCTAGCGGCCGACAGTGCTGGTGGTGAATGGACGAATCCGATGTTCTAAAGATCAACACACCATAGGAACCTGGAATGTAAGATCTATGAGCCAGGGCAAACTGGATGTGGTTATTGGTGAGATGTCAAGATTAAATATAGACATTTTAGGTGTCAGTGAACTGAAATGGACTGGAATGGGCCACTTCACATCAGATGACCACCAGATCTACTACTGTGGACAAGAGGACCACAGAAGAAATGGAGTAGCCTTCATCATTAATAATAAAGTGGCTAAAGCAGTGCTTGGATACAATCCAAAAAAGATAGAATGATCTCAATTCGAATTCAGGGTAAGCCATTTAACATCACAGTCATCCAAATATACGCCCCAACCACAGATGCTGAAGAAGCAGAAGTAGATCAGTTCTATGAGGATCTGCAGCACCTACTGGATAATACACCAAAAAGAGATGTTATTTTCATTACAGGAGACGGGAATGCTAAGGTGGGTAGTCAGACGACACCTGGAATTACAGGCAAGCATGGTCTGGGAGAACAAAATGAAGCAGGACATAGGCTGATAGAATTTTGCCAAGACAACTCACTGTGCATAACAAACACTCTCTTCCAACAACCTAAAAGACGACTTTATACATGGACTTCACCAGATGGTTGACACCGAAATCAGATTGACTACATCCTTTGCAGCCAAAGGTGGCGGACATCTATACAGTCGGTAAGAACAAGACCTGGAGGTGACTGTAGTTCAGATCACGAACTTCTTATTGCAAAATTTAGAATCAGACTAAAGAGAATAGGGAAGACCCACAGATCAGTTAGATATGAGCTCACTAATATTCCTAAGGAATATGCAGTGGAGGTGAAGAATAGATTTAAGGGACTAGATTTAGTAGATAGGGTCCCGGAAGAACTATGGACAGAAGTTCGCAACATTGTTCAGGAGGCGGCAACAAAAAACGTCCCAAAGAAAAAGAAAACCAAGAAGGCAAGATGGCTGTCTGCTGAGACACTGGAAGTAGCCCAAGAAAGAAGGAAAGCAAAAGGCAACAGTGATAGGGGGAGATATGCCCAATTAAATGCAAAATTCCAGAGGTTAGCCAGAAGAGATAAGGAATTATTTCTAAACAAGCAATGCGTGGAAGTGGAAGAAGACAATAGAATAGGAAGGACAAGAGACCTCTTCCAGAAAATTAGAAACATCGGAGGTAAATTCCAGGCAAAAATGGGTATGATCAAAAACAAAGATGGTAAGGACCTAACAGAAGCAGAAGAGATCAAGAAAAGGTGGCAAGAATATACGGAAGATCTGTATAGGAAGGATAATAATATTGGAGATAGCTTTGACGGTGTGGTCAGTGAGTTAGAGCCAGACATCCTGAAGAGTGAGGTTGAATGGGCCTTAAGAAGCATTGCTAATAACAAGGCAGCAGGAGACGACGGTATCCCAGCTGAACTGTTTAAAATCTTGCAAGATGATGCTGTCAAGGTGATGCATGCCATATGCCAGCAAATTTGGAAAACACAAGAATGGCCATCAGATTGGAGAAAATCAACTTATATCTCCATACCAAAAAAGGGAAGCACTAAAGAATGTTCAAACTATCGAACAGTGGCACTCATTTCACATGCCAATAAGGTAATGCTCAAGATCTTGCAAGGTAGACTCCAGCAATTCATGGAGCGAGAATTGCCAAATGTACAAGCTGGGTTTAGAAAAGGCAGAGGAACTAGAGACCAAATTGCCAATATCCGCTGAATAATGGAGAAAACCAGGGAGTTTCAGAAAAACATCTATTTTTGTTTTATTGACTATTCTAAAGCCTTTGACTGTGTGGATCATAACAAATTGTGGCAAGGTCTTGGTGGTATGGGGATAACAAGTCATCTTGTCTGCCTCCTGAGGAATCTGTATAACGACCAAGTAGCAACGGTAAGAACAGAGCACGGAACAACGGACTGGTTTAAGATTGGGAAAGGAGTACGGCAGGGCTGTATACTCTCACCCTACCTATTCAACCGGTACGCAGAACATATCATGCGACGTGCTGGGCTTGAGGAATCCAAGGCTGGAGTTAAAATCGCTGGAAGAAACATTGACAATCTTAGATATGCAGATGATACCACTTTGATGGCTGAAAGCGAGGAGGAGTTGAGGAGCCTTATGATGAAGGTGAAAGAAGAAAGTGCAAAAGCTGGGTTGCAGTTAAACCTCAAAAAAAAACAAGATTATGGCAACCAGCTTGATTGATAACTGGCAAATAGAGGGAGAAAAAGTGGAGGCAGTGACAGACTTTGTATTTCTAGGCGCAAAGATTACTGCAGATGCTGACTGCAGCCAGGAAATCAGAAGACGTCTACTTCTTGGGAGGAGAGCAATGGCAAATCTTGATAAAATAGTTAAGAGCAGAGACATCACATTGACAACAAAGGTCCGCATAGTTAAAGCAATGGTATTCCCTGTAGTAACCTATGGCTGCGAGAGCTGGACCATAAGGAAGGCTGAGCGAAGGAAGATAGATGCTTTTGAACTGTGGTGTTGGAGGAAAATTCTGAGAGTGCCTTGGACTGCAAGAAGATCAAACCAGTCCATACTCCAGGAAATAAAGCCAGACTGCTCACTTGAGGGAATGATATTAAAGGCAAAACTGAAGTACTTTGGCCACATAATGAGAAGACAGGATACCCTGGAGAAGAAGCTGATGCTAGGGAAAGTGGAAGGCAAAAGGAAGAGGGGCCGACCAAGGGCAAGATGGATGGATGATATTCTGGAGGTGACGGACTCTACCATGGGGGAGCTGGGGATGGTGACGGCCGACAGGAAGCTCTGGCGTGGGCTGGTCCATGAAGTCACGAAGAGTCGGAAGCGACTGAACGAATAAACAACAATATGCTCCATACTCTTCTGATTCTAGGTAGCTTGCAGCATATAAGATAAAACATTCATAAAATAATTAAATCCACTTATAAAACCAATAAAGAATAAAGCTATTAAAAACTATAAATAAATCCTTAGCTGCTGTCAGGTTCTCTTGAGGAGAACTGCTGAAAATGGTTGAGGTTCTCTGAAGGTCTCTTGCAGAGGGCTGCTTTCATCATCTTCAAAAACATCATCAGGACAGAGACACACCTAACCTCAGGGGTGAGGCAAACTGCTTCAGAGGGAGGGGCTACTATTGAGAAAATCCATCTCTGAGTCCCCTGATTGCTTTCAGGGTGGGTACCCTGAATATCTTCTTCCAATTAGATTGTATAGCTTAGATAGTTTCCCTGTAGTAATGTATGGCTGTGAGAGTTGGACCATAAGGAAGGCTGAGCGCTGAAGAATTGATGCTTTTGAACTGTGGTGCTGGAGAAGACTCTTGAGAGTCCCTTGGACTGCAAGGAGGTCAAATCAGTCAATCCTAAAGGAAATCAACCCTGACTGCTCATTGGAAGGACAGATGCTGAAGCTGAAGCTCAAATACTTTGGCCACCTAATGCGAAGAGAGGACTCCCTGGAAAAGACCCTGATGCTGGGAAAGACTGAAGGCAAAAGGAGAAGGGGACGGCAGAGGATGAGATGGTTAGATAGCATCACCGATGTAATGAACATGAATTTGAGTAAACTCCGGGAGACAGTGGAGGACAGGAAGGCCTGGCGTGCTATGGTCCATGAGGTCACGAAGAGTCGGACACGACTAAATGACTGAACAACAACAACAAGCTTAGATAGGTTCTAGATGAAGAAGACAGGATAACAAGGACCCAAGCTGTAAAGGGCATTATAGGTGATCACCAGCACCTTGGATTGGGCTCAAAAGCCTCTTGGTAGCCAATTGTAGAAAGCCAGGGAGATGGCCTTGAAGCAAATGTTCAGAAGCCATCAGGTACTGTAAACGAAAAGGACAGAAGCATTCCTTAAGTCAGGGCTTTCCAAAGTATTTCCTGCGGCGACACACCAACCGGCGTTGGTGTGTCGCCGCTGGAAAACCCGGAAGTGCCGTCCTTGCGGCAGCACGCAAAAACCCGGAAGCGCTGCTGCCGCTTTCGGGTTTTGCGCACTGCAGTTGGTGTGTCGCCGCAGGAAAACCCGGAAGTGCTGATGATGACTGTGTGTGGCGACACACTTTTGTGTCGTGACACACAGTTTGGAAAGCTCTGCCTTAAGTCCTGGAAAAGGAGATACTATTAAGAAAAGACTCAGACTGACACCTCCCTGACTCACCGGGGGATAAGAAGGAGGGGAAGGAAAGCACAAGATTCTGTTACTATAGTCTTTCTCAATATACTTCGAGTCTTCCTGTGGAGGCAGTTTCCTGGTCTAATTTACCTTGTAGGTCTGATACCAATGCAATTCCTGCAGAACAGATGTTATTCTTCTAAACCAGTTAAGGCCAGTCAGTAAGCAGGCGGCCATGTTCTGTGCCAGCTGTAGGTTCTGAGTAATCTAATAGGAATGGTTAGAGAACTTTTCTCCTGAGAAGAGATTTGACTAATTCAACCTTTTGCTCTTAATCTTTTGCACATTACAATAACCCCAAATGTGGTTTGATTGATTTGGGTTTTACCATGTACACCTTAATACAACATGAGAAACCAGGGTACTATTCCACTCCAGAAATAACTCCGAAATGACCAGACATCTATAGTTAGAACTGATCCACATGACCACCTTGACCCAACTGTCCTACTGACCATTTCTCAAGAGCAGGAATGCTTGGCACTGTCCTGTACCCACCCCAGGCCACTTGGGAAGGCAACCTCACCCATCAAAAGTTGTGTTTTCTGACTTGAGGCGGCTCAAGTGGTGCTGCACTGCACTTTACGGTAGGCAAAACATCTGCATTCTGCTTGGCTACCATGCACTGTGGCAGGAGTTTTGCTCCCCTCCGGTACTGGCCCTACCCTCCATAGCCATTTTTTGTTACAATTTCACCGGTGAAATAATTAAAAGCTGGTGTTTTTTTTTTAAACAAGCTCAGTAATGAAATAGTAAAATGAGAGATCTGTCTTCATTTTGTTTTTTAACTGGGTGAAATTGGCAAGAGTTTTGCCATTCTTCCCTTCTGCCCAAGTGACGGGAAAGAACATAAAACAGGCATGATTTCTTTCTTTTCTTGATTTACCAGTCCAGGAGGGGTAATTCACCAATCGGGCTGTGGTAAATGCAGTCCAGACAGAACATCAGGTCATCACTGGGGGCAAAGCAAAGGAAGGGGTTGAAATCTGGGAAAAGCCAGCTTCCTTCCTTTCCTTTCTCCTCCTTATACGCAGGAGTCAGCAGCTTTTTCTTCCCTGCCACACCTTTCATTCTTACAAGGAATAGGTAGGAATTACCTGTAGGGCACAGGAACAGACTATATCAGGCTATTGAGAAATGAATTTCTCCCTAACCTAGTGAGAGGGGGTGAGGGGGCAGAGTATATGTTGGAAGGTGGTGGGGCCCTCCTGGTGCCGAGAGCGGAAGCTGGTGCGCTGGGGGGCCTGTCATCACCTAGGGACGAGTGGGTATGAGAGATGTGTGCATGGAGGGGACCTTTATGTCAACCCAGGGTTCCGGAGGTTCAGGAGTGGAGGCATCTGGGCCTGGAAACTCTGGGGGCAGTAGGGCGGGTTGCCCCATTGAAGTGGTGACAGGTAGGGGACGTTATGGCGGGAACCGTGGGGCAGGCCATCTTTGGGGAAGACGCCCCCGATGTTTGTTACCGGTGGCGTGTTCCGGCCCCTCAGGTTCAGACCCAGGCCCTGGTCAAAAGACCCTCGAATGCCCCGGCTTTCGGCTGTTGCTACTTAACGCCAGGTCCGTTAATAACAAATCCCCCCTCATATGTGACTTGATCACGGAGGAGGGGGCGGACCTGGTGTGTATTACTGAGACCTGGTTGGGCACAGAGGGAGGAGTAGCACTCTCGGAGATGTGCCCGGCCGGGTTTCAGGTGTGGCATCAGCCGAGACCTCGGGGCAGGGGAGGAGGGGTGGCGGTTGTAATCTGGGAGTCTCTGATGGCCTTCAGGGGTCCTGCTCCACAAGTGGCCGGGTGTGAGACCTTGTTCCTCAAGTTGGGTTTTCGAGAGAAGTTGGGGGTGTTGCTGTTGTACCAGCCTCCCTGCTGCGTAGGGAGGCTGCGTAGCAACCTCCCTGCCGAGCTGTTGGAGGCTGTCTCAGGGTTGGCAGTGGAGTTCCCTAGACTTATGGTTCTGGGGGACTTCAATCTGCCTTCCCTGGGACGTGCCCCAGACACAGCTCGGGAGTTCATGGCAGCCATGGGCCTGTCTCAGATTATTCGAAACCCAACTCGAGACAGTGGCCTCACTCCGGACTTAGTTTTCTTGTCGGAGCAGTGGCAAAGTGATCTGAAGGGAGAGTTAGATTTATCCCCATTGTCATGGTCAGATCACGCCCTGGTGGCCCTGAGATTTTCCTATGCCGCCCCACTCCGCAGGGAGGCAGGACCTATTCGAATGGTCTGCCCCCGGCGACTAATGGACCCTGTGAGGTTTCAGAAGGAGCTGGGGATTATTTCCGAGGATCTATTGTACGGTCCAGCGGAGGTTCTGGCCGCAGCCTGCAACAGGGAGGCGGCCGGAGCCTTGGACAGGATCGCACCTGTGCGGCCTCTCTTGCCACATCTGACCCGATACTCCCCGTGGTTTACGGAGGAGTTAAGGGTCTTGAAGAGGGCTAAGAGACGCCTAGAGCGCCGCTGGTGAAAAGCAAAGACTGAATCTGACCGAACACAAGCTAGAGTCGCAGTTAAGGCCTACCTTGTGGCGGTAAGAGCGGCGAAACGTCAATATTTCTCCGCTCTTATTGCATCCGCAGAATGCCGCCCGACGGCCCTGTTTAAGATAACACGATCTCTTTTGGGTAGGGTGGAGCCTAGGACCCACCTGCAGGGCCGTGCAGAAGAATTTTCTGAGCATCTGCAGGATAAAATCGCTCAGATTCGATCTAGGTTGGACTCCAAGCGTGAAGCAGAGTCTGGGGAGATGCCGAGGGAACGTCATTACCCGGTTATCTGGGATCGGTTTGATCCTGTTGGGCCTAAGGAAGTGGACAGGATCCTCCGGACTGTAAGGGCCACCACATGCCATCTTGACCCTTGTCCTTCCTGGCTAGTGCAGGCAGCCAGGGAGGTTACATCAGGTTGGGTCCAGGCGATGGTTAATACATCATTGGGGAGGGGGTGTTTCCAGATGCTTTTAAGGAGGCGCTGGTGCACCCCCTCCTCAAGAAGCCGTCGCTGGACCCTACCGTATTGGACAACCTTTGTCCTATCTCCCACCTCCCCTTTTTGGGGAAGGTGGTTGAGAAGGTGGTGGCGCTGCAGCTCCAGAGGATTCTGGATGAAACGGATTATCTGGACCCCTTTCAGTCGGGTTTCAGGCCGGGATATGGGGTGGAAACTGCATTGGTCGCACTTACGGATGATCTCTGGCGAGGGCGGGATGGAGGGAGTGCGTCCATCCTGGCTCTCCTTGATCTCTCAGCGGCTTTTGATACCATCGACCATGGTATCCTTTTGGGATGGCTCGAGGAGTTGGGGGTGGCTGGCGTAGTTCTGCGTTGGTTCACCTCCTTCCTCTGGGGCCGGTCCCAATCAGTAGTAATAGGAGATGAGAGATCCAACTCTCACCCCCTCGTTTGTGGGGTGCTGCAGGGTTCGGTTCTCTCACCTCTCCTATTTAATATCTATAAGAAACCGCTGGGTGAGATCATCCGTCACCATGGGATGAGATATCATCAGTATGCTGATGATACACAGTTGTACATCTCCATCCCAGGTGAAGTAAGTGATGCAGTGGCTGCCCTTTCTCAGTGCCTGGAGGCTGTGGGGGTCTGGATGGGGAACAACAGGCTTCAGCTGAACCCTGGTAAGACGGAGTGGCTGTGGATTGATGGTTCTTCTGGATCTGGGAAATTATCATCTTTGGTTCTGAATGGGGTTGCACTTCCCCGTTCAGAATCAATGCGGAATCTGGGGGTCCTTCTGGACTCACAACTCCTGCTCGAGGAGCAGGTGGCAGTCGTGGCCAGAAGGGGCTTTGCGCAACTTCGTGTTGTGCGCCAGTTACGCCCTTTCCTGGATCAGGAGTCCCTCCGTACAGTCACTCATGCCCTGGTCATCTCCCACATAGACTACTGCAATGCGCTTTACATGGGGCTACCCTTGAAGAGTATCCGGAAGCTACAACTGGTCCAGAATGCGGCTGCGCGTGCAGTTATTGGTGCCCCTAGATCGGCCCATGTGACACCTCTGCTGCGCCAGCTGCATTGGGTGCCGGTATGCTTCCGGGTGAAATTCAAGGTGTTGGTTTTGACCTTTAAAGCCCTACATGGCATGGGACCAGGGTATCTGAGGGACCGCCTCATCCCCATAACTTCAAACCGTCCCACTCGATTATGTAGAGAGGGCATGCTCCGGACCCCGTCGGTAAGGGAGTTTCGTTTGGCGGGGTCCAGAAGGAGGGCCTTCTCGGCAGTGGCGCCTGCCCTTTGGAACAACCTGCCCCCGGAGGTGAGGCAGGCCCCATCACTCCTGTCCTTCCAGAAGAACCTAAAGACCTGGTTTTGCTGCCTCACGTGGGATGGGAACAGGAATAGTTCCTCGTGGGGATGGCTGGTGCCATAGAGCCCTTTTAAAGATCATGGTCTGCCTTCTTCGATTTTCTACTTAATTTATAATAATAATTAATTGTATATTGTATTTTTATGTGTTTTTATAACAGAATTTTAATCTCTATGTTTGTAAACCGCCCAGAGTCCCCTTGGGGGAGATGGTGCGGTGATAGAAGTCGAAACATAAATAAATAAATAAATAAATAAATAAATAAATAAATAAATAAATAAAAATTTCCAGCCCTTACCTGGAAGAGAGCAAGTTTGGTATAGTGGTTAAGGCACCAGGCTAAAAACCAGGAGGCCGTGAATTCTAGTCTCACCTTAGGCACAAAGCCAACTGGGTGACCTTGGGCCAGTCGCGCGCCCTCAGCCCTTGGAAGGAGGCAAACCACTTCTGGAAAACCTTGCCAAGAAAACTGCAGGGACTAGTCCAGGCACTTGCCAAGAGTCAACACTGACTCAGAGGCACACACACACAACCCCACCCCCTTGGAATTTGCCCAGTTTCCAGATACATGCCTTTCTTTGTATAATCTTCTTTTCTCTTTGAGGATCTGGCAAAGAAGCCAGAATAAGCTATCCTGCGAAATCCCAGGTGCCTTCACTTGAGAGCTATGTTGTTTATTTGTTCTTAGAATTTAGACCCTATGTAGCAAAACATTAACTAGTTAATATTATATTTCATATTATTTTAAAATCTTGACCATTCTAACCCTCTTCTTCCTTCTTCTTCTTCCTACACTTCCTCAGTTGGAGCTGGTATTTATTTCTGTTCTTTTACCTACCTTGGAGAATGGCCTTACCCAGCTTATCTGTGAAGCCCATTTAGCAGTCTGTTAGAACTACTGAAATGGAGCAGAGCTGCAAAACTCGTGTACAGAAAAAGAATATTGTTTAAAAACAGAGCCCATGAGCATATTAGAGAGATCCAGGTTAATCTTACACCTTTAGCCCACCCAAGCATAAAGAACCACACACTTAGACATGGCAGATATGAAAAGTAAGTACAAAAGAGTCCTTACGTTTATTCATTGCAGGTACAGCATTTTTGGTAGATAAATGATGTTCCATTTCTTCTTTGTTTCCCTAAACTTAATACCCCTTGCCCTGCTTGCTGCAAGAGATGCATGTAGAAAGGGGGAAAAATCTCCTAGGCCCATCCATGGCCTAGGATGGAGCAGCACACAGCCATGTGCTTGCTCCCGGTCCAAAGAGAAAGGGGAATGAGGCCTAGCACATGGCCTCTCCATGGAGAGGAGCAGCCACGTGCTGCTTCCTTCTCGATGGAAGAATCAGAGAGACAGAAGAGGAAGTGGGAGTGGCCACAAACAGCTTCCTCAAAAAGCATGGAGAGCTTGCATCCAAGAGCAGCCATCCATATGCTGATGAGGCATGCTGGATTTGCCAGAATCTCCAACAATCTTTTTGGTCATTCTACCTTGCTTTCCAGAAGGGTGAAGATGTTCTGGCAAAGGGACTCATGTTTCTTAACAGTTGCAACTCTTAAACTTGGAATCCTGCGTATCCATGCTAAGAGTTATGATCCATCCCTCAGGCAGTGGCTATTCTACTCTGAAACAATGGCAGATGTTTCTGAATAATTCTGAAATTATTTGAACCCCAAATAGATGACATAAAATTATTGCCCTGTGGGTTGTTATCAAGGCCCAGTCATTAGCTTGCGTGGAGCCAACCACCCTTTGTGTCCCAAAAATTGTTTTTGTAATCAGTTATTCTATCTGATTGCAACAGATGAACTGGTAGGCCCTCTCTGTCTGCTGCCATTTTTCCCCCTTTCTTTTTCCAGAAATGTTTTCTTTAGTGGATATTCTAGTAGGTCATTAACATTTTTGAGATAATGTCTAAAGTTGCTTGTGCTTTGTTTCTTTTTTCCTATCATATTTTCTTTTTATATTTTGACTAGTAGAATTTAGGTCTACTTTATAGATAGGAATGCTTTGTTGTTTCTTCATCTTTAGACATTAATGATGATGATGGTGCAGAATTTCTTATACTTAATGTCTTATTAGTCTTATTATTCCAAAGAACTATACATCTAGAAATAAATAGTTGTTGCTGTTGTTCTTTGAGAATTCACACACTGCTGTAGTAACAGTATAATAGTGGAATTTATTCTTTTTTGGTACACTTTGAATCATATATATGTAATATGTCCTGGAGATGCTTTAGTGCTGTCGCTACACATTCTTCAGACCTCTTGAAAGTCCAACAGTCTCATTGACCATCCCATGGAAAACTTTTCAGTAATATCCAGAACCCACATTATTTCAGATTTAAGAATCGCACATTCCCAATGTGGTAAGAAGAAAGGCTAAATTATTATTATAAATGCCATCAGCCCAAATTGGAAGTAGAATTGAAGTTATTCTTTTTCCAAATTCTGATTACTACTGAAAATCATGTCTCACAGGAGTAATTTACATCACTATTTTAGACCTTCTTTCCCTGAAGTATTTCAATGTGTGCTACAGAATGAACAAAGACAGTAAAGAGGCAATTCAGCTTTTAAGTTTCAGCACAATTTGATTTAATGATGCTATTTAATTGCAGCTGATATATGCTCCTTGACTTACATCAGGCATTCAAATCCTAAGGAGTGTGTGGAACTCACCTACATGACCAAACATATGGTGAGGTTATATTTGTCATGAACATGTCCTTTCAAGCAACCATGTTGAATAGATGTATTCCAATACTAGTAACACAGGTAGAAACAAATGTTAATTTTAATCATAAAACAAATTACTACCCACTGCACAGTATTCTTATTTCTGCTTTGAAATACTGCAGGTTTTAATCTTTCTCTCTGCTGATATTTATGTTGCAGCTTGTTGTTTGATATTGTATTTCATCCTTGTGAGCCCGAGAAAAGAAAAATGTTTGGGGGAAGTTATAGAAACTGTTGCAAATAAATATTGATTACTACTGTTACATCTTAAAAATTAGTAAGCATGTTATTAGCTGTCTCTTTGATTGATCTCCTTTCTAACCTCTGCATGTTAATCTCTCACATAGCTAAAAGCTCCTTTCACTTTCTTACTTTACAGCCAAGATGAGACTCCATCTTCT
The DNA here is from genome assembly GCA_023362775.1 of Charina bottae. Taxonomy (NCBI): domain Eukaryota; kingdom Metazoa; phylum Chordata; class Lepidosauria; order Squamata; family Charinaidae; genus Charina; species Charina bottae. The sequence goes on from JALMGJ010000012.1 coordinate 2,772,993, forward strand.
GCAGGCTCATCCCTCATTTGGGCATGCCCACTGGAAATTGTGCCTCTTCTAACTCCACAATGGTGATCATGGATCAACTTCAAAACACTGGTAAACATACAGACATATCTGGATAATTATTATTTAATAGGTTAAGCATTTGATTGATACTGATTTTTTATCTTTGCTATTAGTCAAATTAATTCAATATTAATTGATACGTATTAGTCAAAATTGTTTTGCTGTTCAGTTGACTTGATTCAGTTGTAAACAAGGATGCAGCCAGTATCAGGAAGCTATGACTAAAAGGTAAAGGTTCCCCCCGCACATTTGTGCAGTCGTGCCTGACTCTAGGGGCCGGTGCTCATCTCCATTTGTTAGCTGAAGAGCCAGCGTTGTCCGAAGACACTTCCACGATCATGTGGCCGGCATGACGCACGGGGACTGTTACCTACCCACCGAAGTGGTACCTATTCATCTACTTGCATTTGCATGCTTTCGAATTGCTAGGTTGGCAAGAGCTGGGGCTAGTGCGGGAGCTCACTCCGTCATGCGGCACTAGGGATTCGAACCTCCGAACTTGCGATCTTCTGATCGACAAGCCTGGCGTCTTACCCGCTGAGCCACCATGCCCCTTATGCTATGATTAGGTGAAGCGTCTTCGGACAACGCTGGCTCTTCGGCTAACAAACCGAGATGAGCACCCACCCCTATAGTCGGACGCGACTGCAAAAATGTGCGGGGGGAACCTTTACATTTACTAACCATGGCAGAAATTTCAAGCAAAAAAGAAAGAAAGAAAATAAAAAATCCCACCTTTCTCATACATTAAAAAGGAAAGGGACCTGCAGCTGTTAGATAACTATAGGTAGTCCTCGCTTAAAAACCATTTGTTCAATGACCATTCAAAGTTGTGATGGTGCTGAACGAATGGTACTTACGCCCAGTCCTCAAAGTTATGGCTATTTGAGCGCCCCTGTGGTCGCATGATCAAAATTTGGGCTCTTGGGAGCCCACCTGCATTTATGACTGCAGGGTTTGCTTCAACAATCCCCACCTTCCCCCCATCTCTACCCTTGCGCTCCACCGCCTCCAGCTGACCTTCGCCATCTTCTTGCTCCCACTGCTGACAAAGCATGCCCGGCCTGGCCCTTCGCGAGGCAGCTGCTGGCCACATGAGACCTTCTTCCTGAGGTCATGTGCGGTGGTTTCCTTCACGCTGCCCTGCAGCTCAGGGTCTTCTTGGCATGCCATGGCAACTAGGGCTGGTTGCCACGCCTTGGGGCTTGAGGTGGCACTTGGTTGTGGTGGTGAGCCCAGTGGGGGGGAGGAAGAACAAAATAGGGAGGAAGGTCCGCTGGGAGCGGCGGTGGGGGGAGCAGCGGGGGAATACAGCAGCCTCTTCATGCTGTGCAGGGCGGCCAAAAGGGCACAGATGGGGGGGGGAATAGGCAGGTGGGGGGAGTTGAAGGGGAGGCAGTCCCTTGCCTTGGAAGAACCAAGGCTTGGGGCTGGAAGGGACCAAGCCAGGAATGGCTTGCACTGGGGTGGGTCCTCACCTAACGACCTGCGGGATTCGTTTAACAACAGCAACAGGGACTGCCGGAACTGCTGTCAGTAAGCGGGGCGGTCACATGATGTTTCTGTTAATAACCGCTTCGCTTAGCAATGGAGTTGCCGGTCCCAATTAGGGTTGCTAAGTGAGGACTACCTGGTAGGTCAGAAGTAATGCTCCTGACAGATACCTATTTGGTTCATTTTCAATTTAGAATGAGGTAAGTCAGAGTCATTTATTTGTTCAATATTTAACAGCATTTATATGCCACTCCAATCTAAAGATTCTGAGCGGTATACAAAAGGACTGTATAGAATTACTAATTCTCATGACCATAAACTAATAATAAGTTAAAGGCCACCCACAGTTCTTCCTTAAGGGCCAAAGGCCCACTTGAACAGAACAATTTTAAGTCCTTTGCAAAATTATAAGAGGGAAGGGATTCCGCATATCTTCAGAGACAGTGAATTCTAGCCCACAGCCCTCTCACCTCCTGTGATGGTGAGATCTTAAGTAGGCCCCATTTCTAGAGTTATAAAGAAGCAGCTTCCAATGTTTTTAACAGCAGTTACAAGCACATTTATATTGTATCCTCTCTCTCTAAGGTTACAACATAGTTTCCTTCTTTCCATAATCTACCCTTTCTAATCATCAAACCCATAAACCACAAGTTCATTTTTTTCTTTTTTCAGCAAAAAGTCCATAAGGGGTTTCCAGTCGCTAATAAATGTAGTTATTGTCCTTTCTCTCACAACCATATTTAGTAAGACAATTCCTGATGTATGCCAACGTTAAGCCATATAGGGCTTTATAGGTAGTGAACAGTATTTTAAATAGGGCTTGGAAGCCTACTGATAGCCCATGTAGCAACTGCAGAATAGGCATAACTCTGGAAGAGTCAGTCTCCCTTGCATTCTGAACCATTTGTAACTTCCTAAAAAAAAAGGTAAAGGTTCCCCCCGCACATTTGTGCAGTCGTGTCCAACTCTAGGGGCTAGTGCTCATCTCTGTTTGTTAGCCGAAGAGCCAGCGTTGTCCGAAGACGCTTCCACGGTCATGTGGCCGCATGACGCACGTGGAACGCTGTTACCTACCCACCGAAGTGGTACCTATTAATCTACTTGCATTTGCATGCTTTCGAATTGCTAGGTTGGCAAGAGCTGGAGCTAGTGCGGGAGCTCACTCCGTCACACGGGACTAGGGATTCGAACCTCCGAACTTGCGATCTTCCGATCGACAAGCCTGGCGTCTTACCTGCTGAGCCACCACGCCTTGTAACTTCCTAGTTGTCTTCAAATGCAAATTCATATAGACCACATTGCCATACTCCAGTCATGTGTGATCAAGATGTGAGTTACCATCACCAGGGCTTCTGGTCCAGGTGAGTCACAACTGGTTCATTGGTTGAACACGGGCAAAGGTGCTCCCTCACCATGGCCTCCACCTGCTGTTTATGGGAGTTCAGGAGGACCCCAAAATCATGAACCTGCTCCTGATGCCTGGCTTAATGCTAATCCATCAGGCCTGCTTGATAAGCAGTTTGCTTCCCCATCCATCCCAAAGTGAAATCTGGACACCTTCTCAAGAAGTTTACCTTAGAATTGATGGGGGGGGGGGGAAGCCTATGGATAACATTAAAGCCAAATGTCAAAGCTGTGAGCCAAATCCTCTTGATTACTTCTTCCAGTAGCTTCATATAGACGTTAATGCAGTTGGAAAGAGGATGAACCCTGCAGTATGCAATAAACCAAAAGCCACAGGTTTGAAACAGAAACCACCCAGTGCAATTTCCTGAAAATGACCATCAAGAAGCAATAAGGGATACTATTGTGTTTTTCCTTTTAAGCTTCAATCAGGCTGCCAGCATAGAGTATAGACAGCATGGTCAATGATAAAAATATCCAGGTGTGGAGGATGACACCATGCCATCTAAGGAAGTAATGGAACAAGGGACCAACTTCAATATTAACAGAATATTCTGTTAATCTAATTACTCTTTACTGATCATAAGATTCTTGAATTATTAATTTTTAACCAACAATTAATTATTATAGACTATTCTATATCTTTATATTGTTGCTATAGAAACTTTGATTTTAAGTCATCTTCTGTTTTCACATTTAAAATTTTAGTATTGCATTAGCATTATTATTTTTTTCACATTGGTATTTTTGCCAACAAAGGAATATTTAGGAGCTTGGCATTTCAAATGTGGCTAATGCTATAATTAATTTGCACAGCAAGATTGCAAATTTTACAAAGTAGAAATACTAATCCTTAAATAAAATGCCAAAATGATCCACCTTTAAGGTGGGTAGCCACTTTAAGCTTTCTATTTCACCACCTTCAAGAAGGATCTTTCTTCCTATTCATCTGCAACTTTGTGGGGGAAATAGGTAAGCTTAAAATAAATAGAGATTAAACATAAAGCAGAAAATTGATGGACCATGACGGACCATGAATCCAATAAATGTACACACACAAACATATTCCAACAAAAAAATCTGCCAAGACTAGTTGATGTATATGGAACTCCACTCTCATGACTTGATGTGGCTGGATTTGCATATTGCACTAAAGTATGATTTGTTTTAATCATTTCATTAAGCCACCATGATAACATCATGATAAGCCAAAATTAAACAAAACTATTTATTTATTTATTTATTTATTTATTTATTTATTTATGTGTCCCACTGCAATCCCACAACACTTGGTTGTATACAGGATATGAAAAGAAAAAAATTCAGTAACGTTAAAACACAAACAATGTATAACAATGAGTCCCCCGCGGGGGAGATGGGTGGTGATAAATCAAATATAAATAAATAAATAAATAAATAAATAAATAAATAAATAAATAAAATTTTGTTTAAAAAATAGTAAGTACATATACCATAACAGTAAAAATGAAACAGTAAGAAAATAAAAGAGCAGTAAGTGCGTGAAAATCACTGGAACGTTCTCCGGTTAGGAAACCATGTTCAATTAACCATTCTGTTATACCAGGGCTTTCCAAAGTTTTCCCATGGCGACACACCAACCGCTGTTGGTGTGTCGCCGCGGGAAAAGCCGGAAGTGCCGCCATTGCGGCAGCGCGCAAAAACCCGGAAGCGCTGCTGCCGCTTTCAGGATTTCGCGCACCACCGTTGGTGTGTTGCCACGGGAAAACCCGGAAGCGCTGATGATGATCAGCGCTTCCGGGTTGTGTGGCGACACACCAAACTGTGTGTGGCGCTTCCGGGTTGTGTGACGACACACCAGACTGTGTGTGGCGACACACTTTTGTGTCGCGACACACAGTTTGGAAAGCTCTGTGTTATACAAACAGAACCACAAACTAGCTAATCACATTTTAGCCTAGCATATTGTAATAAGCCAGGCACTCCATGTGAGAGAATGGAGAAGATAAACATGCTCTGCTATCCTAGCATATGACATACATATGACCTCCCTGACATACAAATTGTACTTGTGGGTGATAGCCTGTTTGGGAAAAGAACCAGATAGCAGTTTTCATACACAAAGAGACTCTAAAGCAGGGAGGTTGAAATGGACAAGAAAAGGGGACAGGAGGTAGTTTGAAGAGGGAGAGAAAGAAGGAAGACAGCTGGTAAACTAAGGGGGATTTGGCAAGTCTCAGGCTGCTAAAGAGGTACAGGTTTCAAGGTGACTTAAGACCATCAAAGAGGAATTGGCATAAGGGTCACTATGCAAGGAGGATGACACACAGTGTGGGATCTGTCTACCCTAAACAGATATCCATGAGAGGTAGCCAGCTAAGTTTTAACTGGAGCCCTTGATTTACTCTGTGTGGAATTTAGTATGATGTCAGCACTTATACAAAAGGGGTGGGGCTTTGATTGCACAGTCGTGACTGCCATCTTGCCTTTTTAAATGCCGCTCCCCACAGACACCCCTGCCTATGAATAGTCTCCATTGTTTTATAAATATATTATAATCTCTAAAGTTGTTACAGTTATCTGGCACTAGTGACAATCCAGGAAATAGAGGAAAAAGCATACTTCCTATTGAAGATACCCAATGAGCACACTGGAATTTATTTCTGAGTCAACATACTTAGATTTCGGTTAAAGAGTCTTACAATCACCAGAATACTATGTATTGCCTATTTTATAAGGAATAATTTTGGCACAATCTAGCCTTGTCCTGTTATTATTGTGGTTCAGGCAGAGCTTGTCTTTGTCTGCAGTTACAGCATAATCCCAAATTAGTCAAACAGGGCCAAACTTGAACACTCCTGTATTTTCTTCAGCAAGGGGAAATCCTGATTTGTCCTTTTTAGGTGTTTTGAAATATTTTAATCTGATCCTATATTCTGTGCAATATTGAAGAATATAAGATCAAATATTGAAATAATTCTTTCAGTCTCTACCTGTTAATATTGTGGAGGTTCTAACATTAAACTGCATTTCATAGCTTTCATTTTTTCCCATGTAATATTCTGTTCCTGACCTTTCTCTTAAAAATGAATTATAGAATTGCATTTTAATATTACTGAAGGTTTTACAGAAATATGTTTTCTTTTTAGTAAAGAGTGTTTTCTTTATAGCTAAACTGATCTTTGGATTCCATCCCATACTTCAAAGTACTTTTAAAAATTGATTGATTATGTGCCATCAAGTTGGTGTTGACTCTTAACAATCACATATATAGATTTTCTTGATGATGATCTGTCCCTAACATGGTCCTTCGGGTCTTCCAACCGTGCACCCATTGTCACTGTAACTGAATCCATCCACCTTGCTGCTGATCATCCTCTTCTTCTCTTTCCTTCCACCTTTTCCAGAGAGCTAGGTCTTTGCCTGATGTGCCCAAAGTAGGATAATTTGAACCTGGTCATTTGTGCCTCAAATGAGAATTCTGGATTGATTTGATCAATGATCCATGTTTGTTTTCTTGGCTGTCCATGGTATTTTCAGGAGTTCTTTTCCAACACCAAAGTTCAAAAGCATCAATAATCTTTCTATCCTGCTTCTTCAAAGTCCAACTTTTAAATATAATTTAAATTTTTTCTTCCTTTGTTGATCAGTTTATTTATCTATAAGTTGATTTATCTATAAGTATAAGTATAAGTATAAATTGATCAGATTATTTATCTATAAAACTAATTACAAATATGTTTTCTGCAAACTAACAAAACAGATGTGACATATTAAGGCCCTACACAAATTCTGGGGAGGAAGGCCCAGTAAATTCCATATTACATATGCACAGGACTTGGCTGCATGGTTGCAGTTCCTAAATCTCACTAATCCAGTGCAATAGACAAATAAGATACATAGAACAACAGATGGAAGTACTTCTGAATATGCATGCTTATGACTCTGCTGAAAAGACTACAGCAGATGTCAATAAATCTAAGAAAAGGTCAAAGATTCATACACTACACTAAATCATAGTGTGGTTTGCTTGATTTTGGCTTATAGCTATGGGCAAGTGGCAAAACATGCATTGACATCAGGATGCAAATACAAAGAGCTGGTGTTTGCATTGTAGTATCATGATGTGTGTCATTTTCTATCATAGCAATTAGTAATGGATGTCTTTGCTTGAGTTATCTTCTATATCCAGTCATTGTGGCTTGTAAACCATGGTTTGCAGCATAGTGTATGAGTTTATGAGCCATAATTGACCAGGTGTCAAACCATAAGGCTAAAATCACTCAAGATGCTAAATGAGACTAAATAAACTAGTCCCCACTTCTAGCCTTCTGTTGTCTTCTTGTGTACCAGATAGCAGAGCTTGGAAAGCCCTGGGCTCCATCTGGTATTTCTAAATGTCAGATCTGCCTATAATAAAGCTCTCCTCATTCACAATTTGATTATGAATAAGAGGTAGACCTGGCACATACGACCTAGGTGGGCAAAGGAATGTGTGTGCCGTTTATGGAGATGTGCCCATTTGGGTTTTGGGTGTTGCACTAGAATGTCCCCAAAGCAGGAGAAAAGGAATGGGGTTTATCATCCAGGAGGCTCTAGGTAAGGTAAAGGTAAAGGTTCCCCCTGCACATTTTGTGCAGTTGTGTCCGACTCTAGGGGCCGGTGCTCATCTCCGTTTGTTAGCCGAAGAGCCAGCGTCGTCTGAAGACGCTTCCACGGTCATGTGGCTGGCACGATGCGCGTGGAACGCTGTTATCTACCCACTGAAGTGGTACCTATTCATCTACTTGCATTTGCATGCTTTTGAATTGCTAGGTTGGCAAGAGCTGGGGCTAGTGCGGGAGCTCACTCCGTCACGCGGGGCTAGGGATTCGAACCTCTGAACTTGCAATCTTCCGATCGACAAGCCTGGCGTCTTACCCGCTGAGCCACCACGCCCCACTTACCCGCTGAGCCACCACGCCAAAGATACTGTTCCACAGATAACTGGCCGTGAGGCCTTGTTTGAGAGGTTCAGCTTTTATGGTTACTGAGGGGCCTGATCAAATGAGTTGTCAGCCTCAAGATCTGACAGGCAATCCATCATCTAAGGTAGACCAAGCAGACAATAGGCACGAGTAGGTAAGGGCAGACTTAGATTATGAAGGGCCAGATCCTCGCAGCGTGCTTAGCCCTAAGACATACCGGCAGCTTCAAAGAACAGAGCAAAGGTGATCTGCTTAGCTAACTAGAGAAGCAATGGCAATGCCCTAACTGAGTTGCGCCCCCAGCTGTGTCTACATAGAAGCAGCTGCCAGGATCTGATTCTCCCTTGGAAACAATTCTCCAACATTAGCCCTGTATTCCTTATCCTTGCTCTGCTTGTGGAGTCTAGGCTTTACAACAAGCTAATCTAGCTTGTGGAACTCTCTAGTGTTGAATCCTGAATTGAAATAGACTATCTGTTCCTCTGTCACTGCCTTGCCCCTTTTTCCTGAACCTGCACACCAGTAGCTTCCCACATCCTAACCCTGCCTCTTGTCCCTACAAGTTTGTGGGTGATTCTGTGGAATGCTTAGTTGACCACTGGAATAAGTGATCCACAGTAGCTCTTTACAAGATTGCTCCTGAACAGCCTCTCCGTTTGCTGATCCACAGTAAACCAAGTGGCAAAAGAGACTTTTGGAATCATAGAATTGGAAAGGGTATTAAAAGTCATTTGGTCTAACACCCTTGCTCAGTGCAGGATCTACTACAGCATCTCTGACAGATGACCATCCAGCCCGTTTGAAGAGCTCTAGCAAAGGAGAACTCAGTCCACTGTCTGGCAGCTCATATCGTTAGGAAGTGCTTCCTGATGTCTAGCATGTAGTTTTAACACCACTGGTTCGGGTCAATTCCCCCTTCTGTGTGACACCTTCAGATATTTAAGACTGCTATTGTATCTCCCCTCAGTCTTTTTTTTCTGAAGGCTAAACATAACAAGATCTTTTAGCTGTTCCTCACAGGGCTTGATTTCCAGACCCTTCACCATCTTGGTAGACCTCCTGTGAACTTGCTCCAATTTGTCACTGTTTTTGAACCGTGGTGCCCAGAACACAGTGTTGCAAAAGGGGTCTGACCAGGGAAACATAGAATGGAACAATGACTTCTGGTGATCTGGACTTTGTGCTTGTATTAATGTACCCCAAGATAGTACATTCGTTTTTTAGCAGCTGCATTACACTGCTGGTTTGTTTAAGTTGTGGCTAACAAGATTGCCCAGATGTCTTTCATGTGAACTGCTGCCAAGCTTGAGTCCCCCAAGTCAGTCAGTCAGTCAGTCAGTCAGTCAGTCAGTCAGTCAGTCAGTCAGTCAGTCAGTTTAAGTTGTGGCTAACAAGATTGCCCAGATGTCTTTCATGTGAACTACTGCCAAGCTTGAGTCCCCCAAGTCAGTCAGTCAGACAGACAGACAGACAGACAGACAGACAGACAGTCAGGTTCTAGGCTGCCCAACTCTCAACAACTTGGAGTGCCTTAAAATTAAACCGTAAAAAAAAGACAAAAAACAAAAAGAAATCATGAACGACTCAAAGAAAACATTTAACTCCACCACCACCCATCTAGCAGGGGCACAACCTTCACCCTGCCCCAAAGCCTGGGAGAATAGCTTCACTAGCTTCCTGAACACCATCAGGGTAGGAGCCATCCAGATCTCTAGGGGCTATCATTCCAGAGGACAGACACGTAACAGAATGCATGCTTCCTGGGTCCCTCAAGGTAACACTGCTTGATCAACATTTCTTCCTGTTAAACTACATCCTATTCATTTCAGCCCACTAAGATACCCACTACATAAAGATATCTTAGGAATTCCCTGTATGATTTGATCTTCTTAACCCAATGTTTATTTCTAAGTTGCTCATAGCCCATGTAGAAGCCTCGTAAATAAATACATTCTAAATGTGTTTAGCTAGTTTGTAGTCATTTGACCGGGGTGCCAACAGATTTAACACAGGTTAAAACTGTTGCTGATTACTGTGGCTTGTGGGAAAAACATTATTTTAACATCAGTAAAAGGTGGTTCAAGGCCTTCTCACATTGGGGCTGAAAACAAGATGAAGGCAAAGCAACAGGGGCACGGCAGAATAAAAATATTGCCAAAGGATGTTGGCACTTTCTTTCTCAACAGCTTTATAGTGTTCTTGGTCATCATTTACACTTATTTAACCATGTGAAAAGGAGCGTGGTGGCTCAGTGGGTAAGACAACAGGCTCGTCGATCGGAAGATCGTAAGTTCGGAGGTTCAAATCCCTAGCCCCGCGTGACGGAGTGAACTCCCGCACTCGCCCCAGCTCTTGCCAACCTAGCAATTTGAAAGCATGCAAATGCAAGTAGATTAATAGGTACCACTTCGGTGGGAAGGTAACAGCGTTCCGCGCACGTCATGCCGGCCACATGACCGTGGAAGCGTCTTCGGACAACGCTGGCTCTTCGGCTAACAGACGGAGATGAGCACCGGCCCCTAGAGTCGGACACGACTGCACAAATGTGCGTGGAGGGGGAACCTTTACCTTTTTTAACCATGTGAAACATTGCAAATGAGTTAATGAAAGAGATCTCAGAAAAAAAATATCATCAACCATTATAGACCTTCCCAGATCTCTGAACCACTGGAAAATATTTCGGAATAATGTTTGCCTAAAATTGGGCTGCTGCTCAAATCTTGCCATTTTGAAAAGAGTGGAATGTTCTGCCCAATGACAATTGTAATTTCCCCGTTATCCTTGAGAAATAGCTTATTCTGTCGGAGTACTGCGCCTTTATATCCCCCAAAACGATAGTTATTTAGATCGAATCTCATGCTGATTTTACGTAAGATAGGCGCGAGTCATGAGACTTCATAGTCCAGGAACCAGGAGTAGAAGATCTCCTGAGCGGTCCGATCCACGTGCTCGAACAACGGAGCGACTGCCAAGGGTGCATGCGCAGAACGGGATGCCGAAGACTTGCGAATTGCGGGGAGGGAGGTTACCGAGTGAGCAGAAGAGCGGGCGCTTTGGAACGCTTCCGGTCGGGGCGCTTTGGATCCGGGGTAGAGCAAAGCCTCAGCCATAGAGATGGTCTCGTTTAAGGAATTTCCGGTTTACTTCCGGAGAATTCCACCTGCCTTTCTTTTTCTCCCCAGAAAGGAGGGGAAGAAAACAGAATAGGCGGCTGGCCTCGGAGAGCGCTGGGCCTCGCCCCTCAGCCGCTCCTTTCGCGCTCCTGAATTCCACGCCCTCGTCGGAGTAAGTTAAAACAACCTTCGCGCAGGTTGTAGCCCCGGAGCGGACGAGATGAAGAGGGCGCCTCTTGGGCTTCCCCTTGGCCGAGCGGGGATCCTGCTGGGTCTTCCTTTTCAAGCGAGCGGACTGTTGGGCCTGGCGGGCTTTTGAGAGAAGGCAAGAGAGCTCGATGCCCTAGGGTCCCTGCCAAGGCGAGTAACTCTCGGCGGGGCATCTGGGAGGATAGAGATCTGGATAAAACCGGCCTGAGAAGCGGGGATCTTCTCGCGCGTCGGGGGTTATGGTGCCTCAGCAACCTGGACTCGCACTTGGCGGTTCTTGGTGCTTTGCACCGTTTATTGCTATTAGCTATTACCGTAATTCCCGACCCTCGTGAAGATCCCCGCTTCTGAGGCCGGTTTTATCCAGATCTCTATTCTCCCAGATGCCCCACCGAGAGTTACTCGATGGTTTCGTTTATAACATGCTTTCCTTCCAGATATTCTGTACGTAGATTATGTTGTCTTTACAGTTTGGCAACTGCTTTTAAATTGCTTTAAAAGAGGATGGAGGTATTCTTAAACATCACCGGAAGAAACTCTTTCTAACTTTGCAGACCGATTCTTTAATCTAAGAAAGACTGGAAAGTGAAGGTGAATGCTTTGCCAAGTCAGTAACTGGAAGCTCCTGAAAGTTGGTGTGCTGCATCTTTGATGAATTAGTGTAAAAAGGTCATCTACCAGCTTGCCCTTCATTTTTTGGTTTACTTACTCATTTGGAAAGATTTGGCTCTTCTGGATGTTGATGAAAATCTATCAGAAAATCTAAGCAATTTTTTAATTAGGAAAATTTTAAAAATCTACTGTTGAATAAATCCTGACAGTAAGTGCCCCTAAAGTGAAATCAAAGTGATTTAGGAGAAATGATTCACAGTAACGGTATCTGGTAAGGAAGATATCATATATATTGCCTAGTAAGGGACAAAGTGATCGAAAATATGCATATGTGTGTGTGTGTAAACCTTGTAATCAGTAGGACATGATTATTCTTTAAAATAAAAGATTCAATAAACTTGTTTTCTTCTGTCCTTCTGTTGGGTGTTGTATTGTGTGCTCAAATCTCAGATGGAATTAAGTTGTATGACCTTTGATACTCTGCTCTTGACAGAGGAGAAAATATTTGCTATTTCCTTTCCAAACTGGGAATTTGCAGAAAGCATCATTGTACAGTAGTTTAATTGGGAGAGAAACCTGTGAGGAAAAGGAATTATCTTTCCCTTCAGTTTTTTTCTCAGGAAGTCCTGAAAAGATAATTCTTCCCTACCAAATTTAACTCTTAAGGAGGATTTACCTTCTATTTCATGCAGAAGTAGAGAAATAGAAGAAGAATATCCTATCCTATAAATGTATTGGGGTGCAACTGTGTAAGAGGGCTTTATTCTTATGATTAGCGCTTCTCCATAGTTTTATCTTCCATCAATTTGTCTAATTTGCTTTTAAAGCTTTCTGAGTTGTTAACTATGAACAAATTTATATCAAATTCAATAATTTCAGTATTTTTTGTTGTTGTTCAGTCGTTCAGTCGTGTCCGACTCTTCGTGACCTCATGGACCATAGCACGCCAGGCCTTCCTGTCCTCCACTGTCTCTCATGTGTTATGTAATTAAATATTTCTTTTTGTCTGACAATTGTTTGATAAATTAAACTTCAGATGATATAAAAAGGGAGAAAAATATGCCCCCCTTCTCTATTTCAGCCTTCCTCAAACTAACAAACTTCAGGGGGCTTCAGTTCCTGTAATTCCGAAACAGCATGACTATTAGTTATGCTAATCTGGGATTATGGAAATTGAAGTCAAGACATCTTGAGGGCACCAGGCTGGGTAAGTGCTTTTACACCATATACAGATATATAAATCTCATCACTTTTCCCTTGCCATTTTTAAACCTACAAAAATAGGTGATGTTCTTGCATGGTTGCTACAGTCTCTTGATAATTTTGGTTATTTTGAGATGCTGTGACCAGAGATATATTGGAAGCTTCATTTTAATCTTTCTTGAGCTAGCAAATTGCCAGACTACTGTCCTAATGCCCATCATCATTATTTGGTAGAAAATATTGTTAAAATTCAGAATTACATACCTAGAATAAGCCTTACTGAAGATGAATCAAGATGAGATCAGTACCCAGTATTGCTTCATTTAGCCATTTGTGTACTATGAGTGGGTCAACAAGCATACAAATGCAAATTATATGCAAAGCTGTTACCAATACCAGTTCAAACAAAAGATGGTGAAACTATACACAATACCTCCTTTCCCTCATCATGGTAGAAATTATAATCACCTATTAATTTAAAGTTCAAAGACATTAGATCAAGAGTATATAGCATATGGCCCTCTTGTAGAATTACACCTAGTACCCCTGCTATTGGCCGTGGTAGCTGGAGCTGTTGGGAGTTGTAGCTTAGAGCAAGACCAATCCATGAAGGCGGTTCTGTTAATGGTTCTTCAGTGCAATGCTGAAATTGCCTGGCTGCTGGAGGACAAACTATAGGAGAAGCTCCTGCTTCTCTGCCACCATTTGAGTTTCTGTGAGCAGTAGAGTATATAGTCTATTGAAAACAAAGTGCTGGACTACATATACACTGTCCTCAAAGCAATATGTTTTAACTGGTTTATTGCTTGTTTTTAATTTTTTGGTAACTGCCCTGAGCCACTTAGTAAATTGGCAACCATATAAATTGATAGAATAAATAAATATCAATGTCAGCCTCATTGCACAACTTTATTTTGTTTTCATTGGAGATTATTTTCTGGTTGTGTGTTTGCAAAACATGCATGTGCTTGAGAGCAGGATGGAAATATACTTAAGATCTTGTTTGGTCATATTGGTTACCATATATGCAATTCTCTCAATTCCTATAGAAGTTTAAGTAAAGGCTTCTGATATGTATTTTATAAGCCATTAGGGACTAATACAGTTAAAACTGTAAAGTAGTCCTGTTTTTTTGTTGTTATTGTGAATGCTGTTTATGAAAAATAGATGTTCAGTGGAAATACAATTTCAGTAAAAATACATATAAGGGATATCATTTCTGAAGGGATTGTGTATGAACTGTAATAAGGGAGTCTGCTTTGACTTAATATGAATATGTTAATACAAAAAGTATTTAATATTAATACAGATATTATAAAATATAATGCAAATAGTATAATATATAATATATTATTGTGTAATTATATATTATAATACAAAAATATAATATTAATAAAAATATTAATACAAAAAGTGGCAAATATTAATTTATGTGCATTTTCCTTGTAAATATTGATATAAATATTTTGAGAGTATATTTGTTAAAAATCATATCAGTTTATAGTAATTGTGAATAAATTTTTGTTTATTTCAGTTTCATTTAAAACTTGATATAGGTAGAAGAATACATGTTCACTTACAGCACAGAAGAGCATGTTCCCAAATTCTTCCAGTTTGAGTCGCCCACCTTTTCCACTAGAACGCCAACAATATAATCTCTTCATTAATCTTCCAGTGAACATACCTCCTGTTCTCTTTCACCAGCAACTCCGGAATACAACGTGAGTATGGTATCGCTTTAATATGAAACTTATTAGACATGTGTTTTCAGAACAAACCATGCGGGGTAGCAAATCTTGAAATTTTGATATTATGCAAATCATTATAGAGAAGTAATTTTGTATATGTATATGTATATATAAGACTGCCTTGGAAGGCAGAGTTGTGTAATCGGCTTAAGTTGTTTGTGATTCTTATATAAAATAGTTAAGATTTTTAATTGTAGGGTACATACTGATGTGTTACTATTTAAGTAAAAGTTTGATTATATATGGTTTTTAAAATATGTGTATATTTTATTGAACATTTTAATGGAAAAAAGCAACAAAATGAAAAAGCAAAGGAGAAAAAAATAAAAGCATGAAATAAATGAAACAGATTTAGAAGCATAATAAAATTGAGTAAATTGAAAACAAATTTTCATAGCAACTTTAGTATATTTCTGGTTTTAAGAACTTGGTAAGTTGCATAAGTAGTAATATCACACTTTAATATCCTTAGAACTCTGGTGAGTGGTACTCTTTCAGCCATCCCACCTGTTTCGCCGCCACACTTTGCCTGTAGAAATGACAGTCCAGTGCATGGATCAGCTACACCTATGTTATTCCGATGCAGAAAGTAAGTAACATATATAAATATGACAGGAAGAATTATTTATTATATTCACAGTAGCTGTGGAACCTACCAGTTGTTAAGTCAAACAGGTATACTTGCTTTTAAATTATTATAATCTTTTTACTTGGGTATTGTTTGTGCAGATCACATATGGAAATCAAATCCATAGCTTAAGTGTTATGAAAATGTTCTGCACAGTCATGAGTTTGACAATTCTAGTTTCCAGTTTAGATTAACTGTAGTGTGTGTCATATAAACTGAACAAATAGTTAATCTTACCTATAGTAAGTTTGAGACTAGTAGAGATCATAAGGTGAGCCACACACCTTCAAATTTCATGGGACACTATATTAAAGATGGACACCCTGAAGAGTCACGTTCAGTCCCCGAAGTTTTGGAGGCAACCGATTCCGTCCCCTTCCAAAAATTACCACTGAATTATACTTATTAATATGACAAAAGGGAAACATTAAATATGAATTACATTGAAATGAAACCAAATTTAGTTCTAGCTTTGTTCTGGCCCTGTTTTCTTTTTGGAGAATAGCCTTCAGATACCATTCAAAGATCAAATGCAGTCCTCAGCTTTTAAAACTTTGAATATAAATAGCAGTGGAATTTTTTTTGAATTCTTCAGTACTGTGCTAAAAAGTGTTCAGAAGAGAGTTTAGAGAAGTTTAGAGTTCAAACATACTGGGACTTAGATATGATGTTACTGGACTAGATCCAATGTGAATGGAGTTCTATTCAGAATGATTCTGCTGTTAGAATTTTTCTTCTGCACTCCTTAGAGCTTACATCCTCACTGTTCTGAATGTGTTCCCAGATTTTCAAGGCGCATAAGGGTCTAAGTGAGTTGCAAGGAGGTAAGAACAGACCACGGAACAAAGGACTGGTTTAAGATTGGGAAAGGAGTACGGCGGGGTTGTATACTCTCACCCTACCTATTCAACTTGTACGCAGAACACATCATGCAATGTGCTGGGCTTGATGAATCCAAGGCTGGAGTTAAAATCACTGGAAGAAACATTAACAATCTCAGATATGCAGATGATACCACTTTGATGGCTGAAAGCGAGGAAGAGCTGAGGAGCCTTATGATGAAGGTGAAAGAAGAAAGTGCAAAAGCTGGGTTGCAGTTAAACCTCAAAAAAACCAAGATTATGGCAACCAGCTTGATTGATAACTGGCAAATAGAGGGAGAAAAAGTAGAGGCAGTGACAGACTTTGTATTTCTAGGCGCAAAGTTTACTGCAGATGCTGACTGCAGCCAGGAAATCAGAAGACATTTACTTCTTGGGAGGAGAGCAATGACAAATCTCGATAAAATAGTTAAGAGCAGAGACACCACACTGACAACAAAGGTCCGCATAGTTAAAGCAATGGTATACTCTGTAGTAACCCATGGCTGCGAGAGCTGGACCATAAGGAAGGCTGAGCGAAGGAAGATAGATGCTTTTGAACTGTGGTGTTGGAGGAAAATTCTGAGAGTGCCTTGGACTGCAAGAAGATCAAACCAGTCCATACTCCAGGAAATAAAGCCAGACTGCTCACTTGAGGGAATGATATTAAAGGCAAAACTGAAGTACTTTGGCCACATAATGAGAAGACAGGATACCCTGGGGAAGATGCTGATGCTAGGGAAAGTGGAAGGCCAAAGGAAGAGGGGCCGACCAAGGGCAAGATGGATGGATGATATTCTGGAGGTGATGGAGTCGACCGTGGGGGAGCTGGGGATGGCGACGGCCGACAGGAAGCTCTGGCGTGGGCTGGTCCATGAAGTCACGAAGAGTCGAAAGCGACTGAACGAATAAACAACAAAAGCTCAGGGCCTTTACAGTTTACATATTACCTAGACTACTGCATTAATTTACCCACCGTTGGGGTTATAGTACTTAGTAAGAAAGTGCTGACTTGAGCAAATGTATCAATAAAGTGATTAGTGTGGCTATGCAAAGCCTCTCTTCCACAAAGCATTAAAGCAGCCACAGCTTTCTTCCAGGCTGAGCCTGCTCAGCCACTTTGCAGGAGATCCCAAGAGAAAGGTGGTCTCGGCATGCAGATGTATGCACAGAGAACTAGGAACAGCTTTCAAAGCAGCTGTGTGAGCTGTGCAAACGATGTAGCTGCTTCATTCCTTCAAAGACAGGTGCTTTATTTCCACTAACATGCTTTGCAGAGAACTCTCTTTAAATGCTTTGCATGGCCCCAGTGATTAGTTCTCACATTCTAATGAATGGAAGGAACCAAATTTCCTCCCACAATCAACTCCACTCGAGAATATATGAAAGTGGTTTCAGGAAGAGGGGCCGACCAAGGGCAAGATGGATGGATGATATTCTGGAGGTGACGGACTCAACCATGGGGGAGCTGGGGATGGTGACGGCTGACAGGAAGCTCTGGCGTGGGTTGGTCCATGAAGTGCCGGAAGCAACTGAACGAATAAACAACGAGTTGCAGGGAAGGGTGGTGGTAAACTGATAAAATGTTCTCCCATTCCATCAGTGAGAAAATTTTGGTGAGTCAGAAACCATCTCTGAATAGAAAGAGTCCTTCCATTTTCAGAAGGCGAAGTACTAGATGCAAGCCTGCCTTATTTTTAATTTGGTAGTTACCTCACTGGATAACGGAGATGCTTCACATTCAAAATTTTGGAGATTTTTACATTGCTATATGCCTCCATCTATGATAGGATTTATTTTTTACATGGCTGTACATTTGTGGCTTTCTTTGTGTTTCTTGTCTTTCTACTTACAATAGCAGAAAGTCATGGAAAGTACCAACTTCCCAGAACCAAAAGGAAAAAAAGTCATTGCCATTTGTTTGCTTGTTAACAAAAGTGATGGACTCAGGCCCTATGCAAATAAACAGGAAAAAAAACTGTGTCTTAGTTACTGACAGCTCACAAGCTTGGGAAAGGAAATACATAAGCCAAGCTGTATCAGAGGAACTTGTCTGGTTTTTTTCATTTGTATTAGTGAGTTAACAATGAGCTTCAAATTATAATACTTGCATGATCAGTTTATGTTTTTGTGTAATTTAGATGAAGATAATTTGTTGTTGTTGTTCAGTCGTTTACTCGTGTCCGACTCTTCGTGACCTCATGGACCATAGCACGCCAGGCCTTCCTGTCCTCCACTGTCTCTCGGAGTTTCCTCAAATTCATGTTCATTACATCGGTGATGCTATCTAACCATCTCATCCTCTGCCGTCCCCTTCTCCTTTTGCCCTCAGTCTTTCCCAGCATCAGGGTCTTTTCCAGTGAGTCCTCTCTTCGCATTAGGTGGCCAAAGTATTTGAGCTTCAGCTTCAGCATCTGTCCTTCCAATGAGCAGTCAGGGTTGATTTCCTTTAGGATTGACTGGTTTGACTTCCTTGCAGTCCAAGGGACTCTCAAGAGTCTTCTCCAGCACCACAGTTCGAAAGCATCAATTCTTCGGCGCTCAGCCTTCCTTATGGTCCAACTCTCACAGCCATACATTGCTACTGGAAAAACCATAGCTTTAACTATACGGACCTTTGTCGGCATGGTGATGTCTCTGCTTTTTAATATGCTGTCTAGGTTTGCCATAGCTTTCCTTCCAAGGAGCAAGCGTCTTTTAATTTCATGGCTGCAGTCACCATCTGCGGTGATCTTGGAGCCCAAGAAAATAAAATCTGTCACTGCTTCCATTTCTTCCCCTTCTATTTGCCAGGAAGTGATGGGACCAGATGCCATGATCTGGGTTTTTTTAATGTTGAGTTTCAAGCCAGCTTTTGCACTCTCCTCTTTCACCCTCATCAAGAGGCTCTTTAGTTCCTCTTCACTTTCTGCCAATGGAAATATGTGGAACATAATGTAGGTTAAAGTGCAATTTGTGTCTGAACCTGATACTTTCCTCAAGAAGCTGAGAAAGGAAACTTTGGCTTAGATTCTCAATTTATATTCAAAATGTAGCTAATTAAAAATGTTTTTTTGTATAAGCATGGCTAGAATTAATGCAGTGTTTAAAAAGTCACTTTATGCTTCTCAAATGCTTGTGCTTTATTTGTTACAGTACCAGCTACATGTACATGATGTCCAGCTTATTAAGTAACTAAATGATTTGATTGTTATAGCAGTGAGACATACAGAATATTTTTTTGCAGGGATTTGTTTAGATTTTAATTGGCCACTTGAATGTCAATAAAGCTAAATTCCTGAAAACTCACTTGGCTGCATATGTGTTTTGACTCATTTAGGGATTGTAGAGCATTAGCATTTTTTATCTGGCACTGAGTAGATATGGTTCCTAATATGTTTGCTCTGAAGTTTCACTAAAGATCACCTTAAAATACTGATTAAATTACTTAAATTACTGATTATCTCTTTTCAGGGGAGTGTTCCTTTTATATAACATTGGTGCCTTTTCACTTTTTCTGATATGTAATACTTGTAATCTCACTAGGGGCCTGATGGTTATTGTGATTTGTTTGTGGGCAAACAGTGCTGCAACATGAAGTGTTTCCAGTGAGACACCTGGCAGTGGGCTATTGCTTTGTCTCATAGAGTCATATCAAATAAGCCTTGTCAAAGCTTTTTTTCAAAGAGAAACACCCATGGAAAACTTTGTACAGGCATAAAATTTATCCTGTATGCAGCGGCTGCTGCCTTGACTAAGAAATAATGGCAAGATTTCTTGCATGAATGGCAGCAACTTTTGTCAATATTTCTGGAATTGAGAGTGTGTGAACCATCTATTTTCAGACCACAGTATTCACAATGAACAACACGCTTGTGTAGAATTAAACAAGTGTGTTTTTCATTGTGAATATTGTAGTCTGAAAATAAAATAATGTCAAGCTTACTGAGGCTGCTGAAAGCAAGATGTTTTGTTATACCAGTTGACAAATTGTTGCTTTCATATATAAATACTGTGAAATGAAATAGAGGTTCTTTTTTGCCCAGATCAAACACTTTACTGTCTGTACAATCTAAACCTACACAGACACTTTCTACATTTTGAATGGCTGTTGTGGTAAGTTTTCCCATCTCTTCTGTCTTTCTTATCATCCTTATCACTGGGTACACTTTGGACACAGCTTCTCACTGCAGTACACTTTGTAAGATGTGAACTGATTCTCTTGGATAGGGAGTGTTTCAAGAAAAAAAAGTATGCTTTGTGTAAGGATGGCTTCATCAGGTTAAACTTTCAGTAACAAAACTTGTATTTATTTAATCTAGCATTGTGTTTCCATGGGGCACATATTGGGTTCCCCGTTTAAAAGAATTTAGTAAATCCTTACAAAGCATAATGCACAGTTTTGCTGGAATATTCACATTAATTAGAAGTATTTGCAATTGAGGTTTTTGTTGCATATTTTAAATGAAAAACTGGAATAATCTTTTATGTTTTTAGGAGGTTGAAAGAACAGGATGTTCCATATGAAGTAAAGCGCCAGCGATTTCACTCACCTCATCGTGAATTAACTTCAGCTAACCAAGCAATGCCTTTAATAGAAGATCACAGACATTCATTCCCTGGATCAATTTCTTCGCCATTATTTCAAGCAGATTACATCTCAGATTTAACAGGATGTGTGCCACCATTACATGAACCTTCCTTTACTGAAGCTATAGAAGTTACACTTCCTGTAGCCAAAGATAAGGTAAGATTGATAAAGTATATTGTTTGATTGCAAGTGGCCAAATTATTGCAGGAAACTAATTTGTCTTAAAAAGCAAAACAAAATTAGGGTAATAAAAATAAGGGTAAAGTCTCAAGTTGGTTTAACACACTTCTTGCATTTAAGAACCAGTTTATAGAAATTCCACTTTCCTCCTCCTGTAACCAAAAAACATATTTTTTAATTAAAAATTTAAAAATCCAAAAAATTACACCCCCTTCCTGCAGAAGCTTGTTTGTCCCCTGCAGTAGATTGAAGCTTGCTTCCAATCCTAATCAAAGTGGGTGGAAGGAGGCTGTGCCTTGTGCTGCATTGATCTTGTCACCCAGGCTACCTGATAAGGACTATTGTAGTAGCAAAGGTTTCCCACTGCTTATTGCGGTAGAGCAGCAATTTTAAAGGTAAATCTATCAGATTTTCCATAATCAGAATTCAGTTAGAACAAAGCCCAATTTGTTTTTGATTGCCTCCAACTTCCAAGACTAAATGTTTCTTGGTCTTGTGACTGATGTGCTGCTTAACTTCATAGCCTTGAAATAATCAATCTTATTTATCAGAATCTAGATAATTTGTTATTTGCAGGGAGATCTAGTGTGAATCAGATAAAAAGCAATGTAGGAATAATGACTTTTTTTTCCTAAAAAGCTTGTATACGTTCACTAAATGTAATTTGTGTTTTGTATACATAAAGTTAAGTCAGCAAGTACTGGAGTTATTTCAAGCATGTAAACAGCAAATCTATGACTTGAACAAAAAAGAGCTTTGCCGTACTCAACTCCAAAGGGAAATTCAGCAGATCTTTCCAAGTATGTTGCAATTCTGTATATTTATTACTCACTAAAATACTTAAACTTTGGGTATTTGAGTTCTTCCAAAGAAGAATGTAATCCTTGAATTATTCTTGCCTTGCAGATAGTAGACTAGTTTTGGTTGGATCTTCACTGAATGGATTTGGTACTCGTAGCAGTGATGGTGATTTGTGCCTAGTGGTTAAAGAACAGCCAGTAAGTACAGGAAAAAAATTTAAATCTCAATATCTGTAGTTTTTTTTCCTAAGAGAGAACACTGAAAGGAAGATAAATATAGAAGAGGAAGTGAAACTAGTTTTTTAAAAAATCAAATTTGCAATAAGATGTAGGTTGAGCTTGTGCAAATTCTTTATTGAAAATAGCTATTCCTTCAAATCAGTTATCCTAATGCTTTCCAAGTAACACTTCAGGTTATGTTTTTTAGCAAGGAAATACAGAAATAAAGAATAGAATAGAATAGAATAGAATAGAATAGAATAGAATAGAATAGAATAGAATAGAATAGAATAAGTTTATTGTCATCCCACTATACACTATGTCAATATAGTATAATATAATGTACTTTATATTACCCTCTCTCCGTTGGACATATAAGAATTCTCCATGGCCATGTTTGTATGATTCATATATGATTTCTTGTTTACATGATGGAAATACTTCTCCATCTCAGAAAGATAGAGAACTGCCATACTGCACCCACAACTTTTTAAGATCGCGAGAAGGACACATCCTGCATGCTGTTTTCTCTGTAACAAAAATAAGACAATTAGTGGTGTGAGCTTTGCAATTTTAAATAAGCTGTGTCCTTGCAAAAATGGAAGATAAAACCCCACCAGATAATTTGAAAGAAATCACTTGAAGTTAAAAGGGTGGTTTGCTGCATTACATGCTACATTAGCTTTAATAACATTTTTAGGAGGCATTCACATCAGTAGTAAAAGCCACTAATAAGTGACTTTTGTGACAATAATAATTATGCAAATACACATCATATAGAGGATTCAGTTTATATACTAAGAACTACTGCCTAACTACTGGGTTCTATTTTAGTTCCATTAATTTGTCTGTTTTGTTGTTTGGACTTTTGAAATAGTGTGCATGCGTGACAAATAGCTTGAAGCAAATTTGGGAGGGGGACTATGAAATACCACTTAAATGAGTTATATAGTCTTTAGACTTACTTTTAGTGGGCATATGGATCTTATCATTACCAAAATGAAATGCTTCGATAGTTGTAAAAGAGATCAGGAAGAATTGAGTCCTATTCTCCATTCACTATTGCTCCAAACAATTGCTATAATCTAAATAAAGCAGAATGTGGGCAAAAATTACCCCTCCTGAATGTCTCTCTCTCTCTCTCTCTTACAACCTCCTACATTTTGACAAATGAAATTATCCTCTCCCTCCCTCCCTCCCTCCCTCCCTCCCTCCCTCCCTCCCTCTCTCTCTCTCTCTCTCTCTGTGTTTTTAAATCAGGCTTCCACTGCCCAGAATTCTAAACATACTGATTGCCCATAGTTCTACATTTCTTGGGGACTTTATGTGATAGAAAAAAATCTCTGGTGCAGTAGTTGAACTCTAGAATATGGGCTGCCGTAAGGGTGAGACTGTGAGCTTGTTCCTGCTGTCCTGTAAGGTACAAAGGGCTTTGATCTTGTGGATTTACTCCTTTCGTTTCCACTTTACGCATTCATTTGATGAAACGTTTCCACTTGAACATTCAGAATTTTCTATACATATCCAAATACTTCCATCTTGCTTCAAAACATTAATGGCTGTGATTCCTTTCAGATGAACCAGAAGACTGAAGCAAGACACATACTCAGCTTACTCCAAAAACACTTCTGTAGGAAGCTTTGTAAGTTCTAGACTATTTTTATAGTGAAATGAATATTGTTAAGTTGTTTATAGTTTTCATTAATAGAAATATTAACATTAAACATTAAACAACTAAAATAATTAAGACTGCACTTATGCCTTCTTGAGTTAGTGACCCTTATTTGGATTTGAAGTGTATTTGTGTTCTCTTGTCAGTAGCATGCCTTTTAATGTTTTAGAACATTTTAGTGCAGGGGTCCCCAACCTGTGGGCCATGGCCCACTAGTGGACCGTGGTCTGTTAGGAAGTGGGCTGCGGGGCTCCCTCCTGCAAACCCCGCCCCCTGGTGCGCGCGATTACCCCGCCCCCGGTGCGTGTGATTGGCTCCTGCCTGCAAACCCCGCCCCCCGGTGTGTGCGATTGGCTCCCGCCTGCAAACCCCACCCCACCCGGTCCATGGAAAAATTTTCTTCCACAACCAATCCCTGGTGCCAGAAAGGTTGGGGACCGCTGTTTTAGTGTATGTTTTTTGATGAAGATTTGTTTGCAAGTCACATTTGTTATATTTCTAGGGAAGTACAATATAATGCTCTAGGGAAGTACAATATAATGCCTTACAACCAAAATAAGTGGTAGGCATTATGATGGGTTGTTATGCAGATTAATTTTCTTGTGTTTTATTAAACAAAATTTCAAGCTAAAACAAATGTTTAAACTTAAAATTAAAAAATCTGCACATTTCAGATATAATTCAGAAGAAGTGTTTTGGACCTTGCATCCGAGCAACATGAAACTGTATAGGAAATATGTTCTGATATATTTCCTGCTGCAGAGTAGTGTTTATATTAGATGTTATGGGAGTTTTTCCTCTTCTTTACAGCAAGCTACATTGAGAGACCTCAACTGATCCGAGCAAAAGTGCCAATAGTAAAGTTCAGGGATAAAGTCAGGCAAGTAACTGTAATTACCATTAGTTTTTCAGATATTAGCATTTAGACAGGGTGGGCTCACTAGTATGGGATATGTTTCTTAGAGTTTTCTATCAGTCTGCCATTTGATTTCTCATTCGTATAGTAATGGTGACAATCAGTTTCAAATGTCCAGTGAACACCACTATTCCATTATTACAGCAGAGTTTAAATATTCCCTTTTTCTGACGTTTTGTCTCCATGCATGCTTTTATTAGTAGAGAAATGGCTGTGGTTGAACGGCTGATCCACTTCCTCCAATAAAACTAGTTCAATTTACTGTTTTAATAGGATTCAAAGGAAGAGTGGGGGACTTGTGGCCTTCCACATATTGCTAACTTCCGGTAGCCCCAGTAGTGAAGAATGTGGGATGGAATAGTTTAGTAACATCTGGAAGACCATAGGTTCTATATTTGTAATGTAGAAGAAATACAGCATGTGATACTATTTAGGTAAGGGACATCAGGATTAATTTTGACACGAGAAAGATGAATGTCTCTTCCCTCTGCCTTGGCAATATCTTTGTTGTAGTTATCTGAGTAGCACAGTATGCCCAAAAGACAAACTGAAGTCTGCATTTATTTCAGGGTCGCAGAAGAAGCATGCTTTTGTAGGGTCTTCCATGTTACAACCTTAATACTTTTTATTCTTGTTTTATGGTTTTCATATTTCTATGTAAAGGGATAAATATGCCAGGCATTTTACTATTGGTTATACTATAGTTCACTGGTGGAGCCCCTTTTTTGCAGAAGATCCCAAGTGGGTAACCAGTGATATGATAATCCTAGAGAGCTGTTGCTATTCAAAGGAATCAGTACTCAACTAAATTCTTTGGTATGACTCAATATAAAACTGATGGCTGTACTCTTAAGGCAACTCAAAATTATATTCATTATTGAAAGGGAAGAGTTCTCTTCTTTCAGAGTGGAGAAATCTTGCTTTTCTTGGTCTTTTCTCTCCACTTGCCTGGCAGAACCTTTTCTTCCTTCCTCTGCCTAGCAGAGAGATCTTGCTTGCTTGCTGTATTTCCCACTCCTTCCCCAGCAGAGTGACCTTTGCAGCTGGGCAGTCAGACCCAGTCCTCCTTGCCTGGCTCCTCTTCCCTTCCATCAGGCAGCTGCTATCTCCTAGCCCGTCTTCCCTGGATTAGCCAGGCCAGGCCAGGCCAGGCCAGACCTTGCTCCTGCATGACCCTACCTGGAGAGCCGATGCTGCCTCAGAAGCACACTGTCCTGTACCGTGAGAGCAGACTGGTGCTCCTGGAAAGTGGCATTACTTAGTGAGGGAAGCTTTGGCGTGCTGGATGCATAGCCTGGCCAGCCAGTCCCTGTTACTGAGGGAAACCCATTTGGGCTGAGGCAAGCCCAGAGGCCATCTCTGCTGTGCTGCTCCTTTCCATCCCTCAGCCTGTGCTTCCACATGGCGGTCAGCACCTTTGTCTTGTTGGGCAGTTGGAGTATTGATGTGGGGCTATAGAAAATGACTTGCAGGGTCGTCATCTCGGTTTTGGAGAGCAAAAGATAGGTATATATTTTTCCTTCATCAAACCTTTTAACATAATCTATTTATATTTTGTGAGTCCTGTGTCTGCACTGGCTGCTTTTAAAACCATCACTTGGTGTGGATAAGGAAGAGGTGGTGCTATCCCACCTATTCCCCAGTATTCCCATGTACCTTATCAATTAAGTGTCTTTCCTGCCATTGCTCAGGAGCACATAGGCTCTGCCAAATTATCAGCAGAATAATACATTGACTTGTTTGTTTTATTTTTTTTAGCATTTTTGCTACTCCAGAGTTTGTCAGGATTTCCTGATTGTCTCACTAACAGATTTTGTACCTTTCTTACATCTTGCTATTTCACAAAGGTTTGGTTTGCAACTATGATCAATGCATTGCACTTACTTTAATTATATTCAGTTGTTCAAGCTCCTCTACAATTCATTAGAATCTGTTTTCCCAAGACCTTGATAAATGATGTGCCTGCTTAAATATTTGGCTTGCTATGGAGCAACACTTAATTGTTGCCTGGGCTCAGCAGTAGAATATTTACAACAGCAATGCCTTTGAGCAAAGCCAAGTGCATTTCATTCACCACTCAGTATTGATGGCCCAATTGTGCAGTCTAGAATTCACAGGCATTGCAAAGAGTATTTAAGGCAAGCTGCCATGAGTACGTGCTATTTTTACAATAGACCCCACATGCTTACATAAATAGGCACTCACTTCAGTGCCTAAAATACAGTGTTTTGCAACTAGGCATGAATGGAGGACTTCACAGTATAATTTTTTCCCATTATGATCATGTACAGAAACAAATAATCATATTAACCAAAAGAAGAGCGCAGAGATACACTTAAATACACAAAATACTGGTTTTGGTGATTGGCCATTGGAATGCGAGGCTTTCCAATACTACTTTTTCCATCATGGAGGCATCCCTGTTCAGGTACTTGAAAGAAAACTGGAGCAGCAGTTCAGTCCTAGTCAAGTGGGAAATGTATCATCCTAATAAGAATATGGAGATTGTTGCCCAGCTCCAAATACAAAGGACAGGATACCATGCCAAAGAATCTGAGGGTTTTAGGGATGCCAAATGTTGAAAGTACTAGCTCTATTTTGTGTACGTGTGCACACAAAAACAGGTGGTGGTATTCTACTAGAGAAAATTATTTATCTTGGAAAAGAAGTTTTGCCCATCAATGTTTTTAATGTAATATAATTTGGATTTGTTTGTAAAGTACTGGTGCAAATTGAATTTGTTTTTCTTCCTAGCTGTGTGGATTTTGACTTGAATGTAAACAATGTTGCAGGAATAAGAAATACATTCCTTCTGAGAACCTATGCATACAGTAAGTAGTCTACACATTGTATCATATATTCAGTTCCCTTTGGTGTCCTTACTTTCTTTGAAAACTGAGGATACTGGATCGCCCAGAGTCTACCATGGCAGAGATGGGCGGTGATAAATCCAAATAAATGATAATGATGATAATGATAATGATAATAATAAAAAATACTCAGTACCTAAGGCTCTGGGGCTACACATGCAAACTTGAGAGAAAACCATTGTATTGAAAAACCTAGCAAAGGGGGGGGGGTTTGTAAAGAACATGTCAGAATTCAGATAGTAAACAGTATCTGCCATAGTAATGGATTTACTACATAAAGTATGAAGAGGTAAGCATAGATTATTTAACACGTATTAGGGTTAGGATTGGGGGTGAGTTTAATGGTTTAATTTACTGGCTTATCATTAAGGCAATTTGAATGCACAGTAAAATATGGTAAGAGAGTGTTTTTTTAGCAAGTTAGCCAACCAAGTATGCCAGTAAATATTTTCTAGTGTTTTCTCTTCTACGCTCCTGAACTGTCCATATTCTGTGGTTATTGAGCATGCTCCCTGCACTCTTCCTTGGGCTGTTTTTGATGTGTCTTCCCTCTCAACTCCCTTTTAAGCTATTTCCCCCTTTTTTTAGTTCAATCCTCCCAAGCCAACTAGTGCCTTCTTGTTGTGAGCAGTCTGGCTACATATAGTTATAGGCAGTTTTCCTATCAATGTATATAATAGCACTGTTAAAGCATGAGGCAGTTAATGAAACAGATGGATTTTTGTCCCAAGATGTTTATAGTTCCTAAACTTAAATAGTATTAGGAGATGGCAGAAAGAGAAAGATGGGAAAAGTTTTTTTTCTGGATAAAGAAAGTTTCCTGAAAGAGATTCAGTTTTTTAGCTGTATTTACTTCAGTTAAGGAAAAATATTTAGAGGTGAAGCTACTGTATGAAAAAGGTTAATGGTAGGAAGGATGGATTCTCATAGATAGGGAGAGTTTCATGTGTAATAAATAAATATGGGCTAAAAATATGGGATAAAACTATTTTAAAAGCAAAATATCTGTTGGCATCCATAACCCTAGCAATGATACATGGATGTGTGCTATGGTTGAGAGGTCAGTGTTGAATTAAACTGTATATAGCCATTCTCATTAAAGAAACACCTAAGTGTTCTACCTGTCAAAATTCTATTTCTTGTTTATAGTTGAGAACCGAGTGCGTCCATTAGCGCTGGTTGTAAAGAAATGGGCAAGATTTCATGGTATAAATGATGCCAGCCAAGGCACTTTAAACAGCTATAGTCTTGTGTTGATGGTTTTGCACTATTTACAAAGTAAGTACATGTTGAACTTTTGGAATGACTTTTCCCCTGAATATAACCCTTATCAATTCCTCTTCTTAGAGTCAATTGTTAAGAAACTACAAGCAGTGTCTCTAGATAAAGTATTTTCTCTTGCTTTTACTTCTTTCACTTGTGCCATGTTTTTGATGCATGGAAGGTGTTTATTTCTCTAGGAAACATGATAAACTGGACTTCAGTTTTTCTATCAAAGGAAGTGTGTATCCTTTAAGGCAGGGGTCCCCAACCTGTGGGCCGTGGCCCACTAGTGGGCCATGGCCTGTTAGAAACTGGGCCGTGGGGCTCCCGCCCGCAAACCCTGCCCCCCGGTGCGTGCGATTGGCTCCCACCCGCAAACCCCGACCCCCCCCCGCCCTGCAGAAATCCCGGAAACCCCGACCCCCCCAGTCCACAGAAAAATCGTCTTTTGAAACCGGTCCCTGGCGCCAAAAAGGTTGGGGACCCCTGCTTTAAGGATCTGTTGCATTAATATTTATGAAAAATACTGAAACATACTGTAATATTATCATTAGATTTCTTGCTGTTTCTTAAATACAGCAGGGAACAAATGAGAAAATCGGCCATTTATTTTAACATTCTTGTAACTGACTCTGTATTTTAAATGGGATCTGAATATTTAAAAAACAATTGCTGCCATAAATTATTGTACTTTCCTGTTTCAAGCTGTGTTTATCAGAAATTCTATGACACCAAAAACTGAATGGATGGGGATATATAACCATCACTGGATTTTGATTACAGGCAGGAAAAGTTTGGTCTTATGAGTAAATTATTTCATTTTTAGTGCCACATATTTATTCTCTGTTTTTACCTAATTCATGTCTACAAAACCTGATTAGTTTCATTTTAAAAGTGAAATGCATACACAGACCCTGAGCTCATTGGAAGAAGGACAGGATAAAATTATGCTAATCATTTTCAGATTCTGCTTGTAGTAGGGTGTCCTTTTGCTATGATAATTATAATTAGGGATTAGGGAAATAAAAATGGGGACTCTTTTTTTAAAGTAATATTTATATTATTGTAGAAACTTCTTTTAGAGATTATAATGTAATGATTTATTACTATTAATTTAAGCCATACTTCCCCTGTATTAAAGAATCTGAATCAGAACTTTTAATATTGCCATCTTGGATGCTATTTTATATTTATATTTTTATGCAAGATATTTTGTTTTTATGTATTTTAATCCTTTTTAACTTTGTTGTAAACCGCCCAGAGTCCCTCTTTTGAAGGAGATGGGCGGTGACAAAATTTGATAAATAAATAAATAAATAAATAATGGTGTATAGTATAATATAGTAATGATAAAACACATATTTGTTATCATACACATGTCAGTCCAGCCATTTCATGCATCTGATGAAGTGAGCTGTAGTTCATGAAAGGTTTTGCCTTTTAATAAAATTGTTAGTCAGAAAAGGTGCTATAAGACTCCTCCTGATTTTTTGCTACCATAGCATAACACAACTTTCCTCCTTTAATCTAATTAATTATGTTTTCTCTTTAAATAAAACCACGAGCATTGAAGTAATAAATTGTTGGGAAACTGAGCCTTCTATAGCAATACTTCTTTTGTTTTTCCTTTGAGACCAATTAAATATGTTGATGCACCAATTTATAAGTTCTCTGTCCCAATGGAATTATATAGCTCACTCAAGAGTTTTGCAGATAGATAAATAGATTCACTGATAGATTCTAGAAGAGGAACAATTTGGACAGATTGGCCTTTCAGCCAAAGAGTTTAAAAATTGCACTGCATATAAAATACAGGTCAGTTCTGTCATGAACATTTTTTGACATGGACATAAAGAATTGCTGTCCATCACATTAGCTTGCCCTTAGGATTCTAGTAGGTAGTTTTTAAAAAAGATGTAAATAATTAAAAGACAACATTTTATTCATTATTAATACTGATAGTGACTATTTGGAGACAAGTTAAATTTCCCATTAGCTGAAAACTAGATATTACTCTAGATATTATTGAGAACCTAGGTTACAGCTTAATTTTATTTTGATAATTTAGAATTGCATATTCTGCAGAAACCTAAAAAGAATTGTGTTGTATAATTAAATAAAATGTCTGCAGTGTTAAAAATTCCACATGCCCCTGGATAAATTTACAGTATATTGCTAACTTTGGCTTAAATGAGTAACTTTCATATTCTCAAATGTTTAATCAGTTTTCACACACATTTATGCAGGTAATTTGCTTAATTTAAAAGGCTAGAAATTTGAGTTTTGGAATAAGCATTTGATCCTAGACCTTCAGTTCACACCACTAGTGTAGCTGGTATGTTGTTTTCTGTGAAATATATGAATCACAGTGACTTTAAACTTTTTTTTATAGCCCTACCTGAACCTATCCTTCCATGCCTCCAAAAATATTACCCAGTAAGTGCTTCTTATAAATTACTACATAATATGTTTATTAAAAAATGATTATCTTCCATATGAATGTTGCTATTTCACTATTACATTGGGGTAATGACAAAATATGCCTCTGACCATGTTTGTTAGAACTCCGCAATGCTCCACCATGTGTATAGAAAGTTCTCCTGCAGACTGACTTGTTCCCCTTTTTAAATACAAGTCGAATTTTACAAGCCAATTCTGATTATGACCGTTTGCTGAGAAATAAGAACTACAGTATTTATTTCTATGAGTTGCATACATTTCTTTTTTGTTAGCCGGTGGAAAAGGCAATGCTGGCAGATTGGATTTCTCCTCTTCCTGCAATGTCTTATGCACTGTCAGATCTGCTCCAGAGGTTTGGGGAGCCTCCCTTAGAAGATTTGGGAACCGTGTGGTGGGAGTCACTGGATGTAGCCCCATGAATCTTGATTCCATTTTGTGTTTAGGATTGCAGCATATTACCTTATGATCCATTCTGCATGTCAGTACTGTGTGATCACACTTTTTCCTGATGCAGATCTAACTTTTAATGTTTTATATCATTCACCTTTGGCCTTATTTCCAAGTTACCGACATGCCTCAAGATCATGTCTTGTATATTCACTTTGGAGTTATTTCCATAATGATTATTTGCTCTATCTTCTGCCAAGCTCTTTTTTAACTCTCTTGTGGCAGTGATGGTACTGATCAATAGTTATGCTAAAATAGCAATTTATATAATAGAAAGAAATGAACTGGCATGCAGGAGACTGACAGTAAAGGGGTGATTAAGGGGTGGCAGTTGCATAGAAAATGTAGAAGTAATTTAAAACTTAACTTCTGCTCCTCTTATATTACAATAGTGAATTAAAAGTTCCTGATTTCAGGATCACACTTGGTAAAGTAAGAGATATATAGTAGGGTCACTAACTTAATTTTATTTTATAAAATTGCTATTGAAGTAAAAACTTGAACAAAAGCTTTTTGTTGAAATTTATGTAAGGTTTCTTTTTGGAATTTAAATCCATAAATATTATGGTTCACCATATTGGAATCTTTCTATTTTCAGTTATGCTGAATCATTAAAGGACCCACATTCTCTGTATATGTACAATATGTACAATCTCTGTATCTGTATAATCCCAGCTGAAAATCTGTTTTTTAAAATGCTGGACAGGCACAGTTATGTATCTAAAATCAACAATTGCACATTATTTAAATGAGTGGTAAGGATCAGTGGAAAACTTTTTGATATATTTTATTTTATTTATTTATTTATTAATCAAACTTCTATCACCGCCCATCTCCCTTCACCGGAGGGACTCTGGGCGGTTTACAACAAAATAATAGAAACAAAAAACATAAAATATACATAGAATATAAAAATACAAATTATAAAACAAGATTAAAATCCAAGAGGCAAGAGTAGTAAAAAGATCTAACTCAATCCAATGTAGGAGAGGAGCTCTCTAAGGTATTAGCCATCCCCAAGAGTGACTATTCCTTCCTTGGTCCCAAGCAAGGCGGCAGAGCCAGGTTTTCAGGTTCTTCCGGAAGGTCAGGAGAGAAGGGGCTAATCTCACCTCCAGGGGCAAGTTGTTCCACAGGGCGGGAGCTACTGCAGAGAAGGCACTCCTGGACCCCGTCAGATGGAACTCTCTTATAGATGGGGTCCGTAGCATGCCCTCTCTGCATGATCGGGTGAGACGGGTGGATGTATTGGGGACGAGGCGGTCCCTCAGGTAACCTGGCTCCATGCCATACAGTGGGGCGAAAAAGTATTTAGTCAGCCACCAATTGTGCAAGTTCTCCCACTTAAAAAGATGAGAGAGGCCTGTAATTGACATCATAGGTAGACCTCAAGTATGAGAGACAAAATGAGAAAACAAATCCAGACAATCACATTGTCTGATTTGGAAAGAATTTATTTGCAAATTATGGTGGAAAATAAGTATTTGGTCACCTAAAAACAAGCAAGATTTCTGGCTCTCGCAGACCTGTAACTTCTTCTTTAAGAGGCTCCTCTGTCCTCCACTCATTACCTGTATGAATGGCACCTGTTTGAACTTGTTATCAGTATAAAAGACACCTGTCCACAACCTCAAACAGTCACACTCCAAACTCCACTATGGTGAAGACCAAAGAGCTGTCGAAGGACACCAGAAACAAAATTGTAGACCTGCACCAGGCTGAAGACTGAATCTCCAATAGGCAAGCAGCTTGGTGTGAAGAAATCAACTGTGGGAGCAATAATTAGAAAATGGAAGACATACAAGACCACTGATAATCTCCCTCGATCTGGGGCTCCACGCAAGATCTCACCCCGTGGGGTCAAAATGATCACAAGGACGGTGAGCAAAAATCCCAGAACCACACGGGGGGACCTAGTGAATGACCTGCAGAGAGCTGGGACCAACGTAACAAAGGCTACCATCAGTAACACACTACGCCGCCAGGGACTCAGATCCTGCAGTGCCAGACGTGTCCCCCTGCTTAAGCCAGTACATGTCCGGGCCCGTCTGAAGTTTGCTAGAGAGCATTTGGATGATCCAGGAGAGGATTGGGAGAATGTCATATGGTCAGATGAAACCAAAGTAGAACTGTTTGGTAGAAACACAACTCGTCGTGTTTGGAGGAGAGAGAATGCTGAGTTGCATCCAAAGAACACCATACCTACTGTGAAGCATGGGGGTGGCAACATCATGCTTTGGGGCTGTTTCTCTGCAAAGGGACCAGGACGACTGATCCGTGTATAGGAAAGAATGAATGGGGCCATGTATCGTGAGATTTTGAGTGCAAACCTCCTTCCATCAGCAAGGGCATTGAAGATGAAACGTGGCTGGGTCTTTCAGCATGACAATGATCCCAAACACACCGCCCGGGCAACAAAGGAGTGGCTTCGTAAGAAGCATTTCAAAGTCCTGGAGTGGCCTAGCCAGTCTCCAGATCTCAACCCCATAGAAAACCTTTGGAGGGAGTTGAAAGTCCGTGTTGCCCAGCGACAGCCCCAAAATATCACTGCTCTAGAGGAGATCTGCATGGAGGAATGGGCCAACATACCAGCAACAGTGTGTGCCAACCTTGTGAAGACTTACAGAAAACGTTTGACCTCTGTCATTGCCAACAAAGGATATATAACAAAGTATTGAGATGAACTTTTGATATTGACCAAATACTT
Organism: Charina bottae; assembly: GCA_023362775.1. Lineage (NCBI taxonomy): Eukaryota > Metazoa > Chordata > Lepidosauria > Squamata > Charinaidae > Charina > Charina bottae. Next base: position 2,807,375 of record JALMGJ010000012.1, read on the forward strand.
ATTTTCCACCATAATTTGCAAATAAATTCTTTCCGAATCAGACAATGTGATTGTCTGGATTTGTTTTCTCATTTTGTCTCTCATACTTGAGGTCTACCTATGATGTCAATTACAGGCCTCTCTCAACTTTTTAAGTGGGAGAACTTGCACAATTGGTGGCTGACTAAATACTTTTTCGTCCCACTGTATATGGCAGCATTTTAGAACAAGTAGATTTAGCTGAGCTGCAAGGATCCCATGTCTTAAGGTAATATTTAAGATGCAACAAAACAAAATTTGATTTAGCAACTGCAGCATGCAGTTTGCAGTTTTTGATGTCTTTCTTCATATGTACTTTTCATACTGCAATAAATTTGAAATGGCGTTATGTCACCTGTTCATCAATTAACACTGCCTGTAAATATGTAAGGACTACAGTGCTTTGGAATATGCCAACAAATTTGGAAAACTCAACAGTGGCCACAGGATTGGAAAAGGTCAGTTTATGTTCCAATTCCAAAGAAGGGCAATGCCAAAGAATGTTCAAACTACCGTACAATTGCACTCATTTCACATGCTAGCAAGGTTATGCTCAAAATCCTACAAGCTAGGCTTCAGCAGTATGTGAACCGAGAACTACCAGAAGTGCAAGCTGGGTTTCGAAGAGGCAGAGGAACTAGAGATCAGATTGCCAACTTCGCTGGATCATGAAAAAAGCAAGAAAGTTCCAGAAAAACATCTACTTCTGCTTCATTGACTACGGTGAAGCCTTTGATTGTGTGGATCACAACAAACTGTGGCAAATTCTTAAAGAGATGGGAGTACCAGACCACCTTACCTGTCTCCTGAGAAATCTGTATGCTGGTCAAGAAGCAACAGTTAGAACCGGACATGGAACAACCGATTGGTTCAAAATTGGGAAAGAAGTACGACAAGGCTGTATATTATCTCCCTGCTTATTTAACTTATATGCAGAGTACATCATGAGAAATGCCGGGCTGGATGAATCACAAGACGGAGTTAAGATTGCCGGGAGAAATATCAACAACCTCAGATATGCAGACGATACCACCCTAATGGCAGAAAGTAAAGAGGAACTAAAGAGCCTCTTGATGAGGGTGAAAGAGGAGAGTGCAAAAGCTGGCTTGAAACTCAACATTAAAAAAACTCAGATCATGGCATCTGGTCCCATCACTTCCTGGCAAATAGAAGGGGAAGAAATGGAAGCAGTGACAGATTTTATTTTCTTGGGCTCCAAGATCACCGCAGACGGTGACTGCAGCCATGAAATTAAAAGACGCTTGCTCCTTGGGAGGAAAGCTATGGCAATCCTAGACAGCATATTAAAAAGCAGAGACATCACCTTGCCGACAAAGGTCCGTATAATTAAAGCTATGGTTTTCCCAGTAGTAATGTATGGCTGTGAGAGTTGGACCATAAGGAAGGCTGAGCGCCGAAGAATTGATGCTTTCGAACTGTGGTGCTGGAGAAGACTCTTAAGAGTCCCTTGGACTGCAAGGAGGTCAAATCAGTCAATCCTAAAGGAAATCAACCCTGACTGCTCATTGGAAGGACAATGAAGTATTGAAGCTGAAGCTGAAGCTCAAATACTTTGGCCTCCCTGGAAAAGACCCTGATGCTGGGAAAGACTGAAGGCAAAAGGAGAAGGGGACGGCAGAGGATGAGATGGTTAGATAGCATCACCGATGTAATGAACATGAATTTGAGTAAACTCCGGGAGACAGTGGAGGACAGGAAGGCCTGGCGTGCTATGGTCCATGAGGTCACAAAAAGTCAGACACGACTAAACGACTGAACAACAAACAGTGCTTTGGATATAATTCAGAAGAGGTTCTTTGGATGATGCAGAAGTATGAAAATGGCACCTATGACTCATTAAAACAACCATGTCATTTTCCAGATTCATGCAGCTGCTGCAGAAGCCACACACTACTGGAATCAGATGTGGATGCCTTAATGAGATGTTGGATTTGTGTTTCCATGGTTCTGGAACCATCTCTTCTGAACCAAATCCAAAGCACTGCACAGCCATAATAACTGGACTGCTTTAACTATAGTTTATTTTTGGATGTTTAACTTGGACCAGTGTGAAGATAGGATAGGAATTTCAAAATTAACCCTACTGCAAGGAGAGAGAGCTTTTTTTCAGCACAAGCACCAATTAAAGTTAGACACTATCTTACTAGGCACTTTCCAGTGCTGGATGGGATCCAAATAGTATATGCCCTCAAGAAAACATCTCAGGTAGCTCTCAGAGGCATTAATTGCTAATGCATCATTGTGTTTAAGCCAACATGTAAATCTACTTAGAACTGAGTGTTCAAAATCACAGGAAGGGGCACTACTTGAAAACTGTTTCCATAAGCATGTTTAACCAGAAATAAGAGCAGCAGCAATTACCAACATAGCCCTATTTGTGAAGCAATTCATGACTGTAATATTACACACATCTACTGAGATGTATGTATAAAGAAATTATATATTTTATATATATATGTTATATATTTGCTCCAAAGTAACATAGAGATCCAGTTCAGAATCACAGTACGAGGCATGTTAACACAGATAGAAGTAAAGCAGCTTAACATCCAGTGTATTTTGTATATTTATCAAGGGGTAAGGAAATGTGAAAATATTGCTTAGTTGCAGATCCCAATAATGTTTTTTGCTTGCAAGGCCAGAAATGACCTGATGGTCATTGGAAGGCCAGAGCACCTGGGAGCAAACCACAGAGGAAGCAGAATCAGAGGTAAGGGACATGCTGCATCAAATGCTATGTGGGACACTTTGGGGAGCTGCAAATGTCAGATTAGGTGAAGTAGATTAGGAAGATGCCTGTTGGTTAAATTAAAATTAGTTTTCAGTGTCCATAAACTGGCAAGATTACTGAATGATCAGTTTTTATTGAAAAGATTTGGACTTGTATGTGGTTTCTTTGTTTATACTTTCTCCTTAATTTGTTCATTGGCATTTCCTGGGATAGTTTTCATATTGCTCCATTTTTCAGGAAAAACAATAAATTTTTTTAAAGAAGCTTGACAGAATCATTTTGCATTAATGGCTATAGAAATTCCAGTTGTCTCTGCAGTATTCACTCTGTGCTCCTGTGTCAGTCAGCATAACTACAGTCAGGACCATAAATATTGGAACAAGGATAACTCTTTTGGCAGTTGGCCTCTGTACACCACCACATTGAAGTTGAAAGGAAACACACCCAGATGGGAGCGAAGTCAGGACTTTCAGCTGTAATTCAAGAGGTTTGACAAAAGTGGGGCACTAACCTTTCAGGAAGTACAGCCAGTGGCATACCCCCCATTGTTTGTGGCTCATAAGTAGTGGAACAAACCAACATCATTACAAACATAAGGGTCGCCTTTAATACCTGGATGAAAATCCTTTGCAGTCAATGACTGCCTGAAGTCTGGAACCCATGGACATGACCAAATGCTGAGTTTCCTCCCTCGAGATGCTTTGCCAGGCCTTTACTGCAGCTGCCTTCAGCTGCTGCTTGTTTGTGGGTCTTTCTGCCTTCAGTCTTGTCTTCAGTAAGTGAAAAGCATGCTCTACTGGGTTGAGATCAAGTGACTGACTTGGCCATTAAAGAACATCCCACTTCTTTGCCTTGAGAAACTCTTGGGTTGCTTTTGCTGTATGTTTTGGGTCAGTATCCATCTGCAGTATGAAGCGGCATCCTATCAGTTTGGCAGCATTTGGCTGAATCTGAGCAGAAAGTTCCCTATACACTTCAGAATTCATCCTGCTGCTTTTATCAGCAGTCAGGTCATCAATAAACACCAGTGACCTGGTTCCATTGGCAGCCATACATGCCCATGCCATAACACTGCCTCCACCATGTTTGACAGATGATGTGGTATGCTTTGGATCATGAGCTGTTCCTTTCCTTCTCCATACTTTTCTCTTCCCATCATTCTGGTGCAAGTTAATCTTGGTTTCATCAGTCCAAAGAATCTTATTCCAGGACTGGGTGGGCTTTTTTAGGTGTTTGCTGGCAAAGTCTAATCTGGCCTTTCTGTTCTTGAGCGTTACCAGTGGTTTGCACCTTGTTGTGAAGCCTCTGTATTTACATTCATAAAGCCGTCTCTTGACTGTAGATGTTGACAATGACATGCCTACCTCCTCAAGAGCGTTCTTGACCTGGCTAGATGATGTGAAATGGTTCCTCTTCACCATGAGCAGAATTCTGCGGTCATCCACTTTAGTTGTCTTCTGTGGTCTTCCAGGCCTTTTGCTGTTGCTGAGCTTGCCAGTTAATTCCTTCTTTTTCAGGATGTTCCAAACTGTTATATTGGCCACTCCCAATGTTTTTGCTATCTCTCTGATGGGTTTATTTTGTTTCCTCAGTCTAATTATGGCCTCCTTCACTCGCATGGACACCTCTTTGGACCTCATGTTGGGAGTTCCAGTGAACAGCTACCAAATGCAAATGTAACACTCACAACCACCTCCAGGCCTTTTATCTGCTTGATTGGTCATGGGGTACCCAGGAAACAGTCCATACCTGGCCATGCAGCTGCTTGTCAGACATTCGTTCTGTTACTTATGAGCCACCAACAATGGGTGTGTGTGTGTGCCACTGGCTGTACTTCCTGAATGGTTAGTGCCCCACTTTTGTCAACCCCCTTGAATTACCGCTGAAAGTCCTGACTTCGCTCCCATCTGGGTGTGTTTCCTTTCCACTTCAATGTGGTGGTGTACAGAGGCCAACTGCCAAAACAGTTACCCTTGTTCCAATATTTCTGATCCTGACTGTAGTCTAGAAAATCTGGTGTTCTTAGCAAGAAAAGGCAGGAATTCTGCTTCGTGTCAAGTGATAGATATCATTGTCTTTTTTTTTAAGCCAGCACTCTTTACATACTCAAAGTTACACAAGCGTAACTGAGCAGTTCAGAGAGTTTTTTGGCTGCTGTGCTGTTATGAACTATGAGGGTCTGTAAGCAAGAGGTCCATTCATCCCATCTGGGGGCACAGAGGATTACCTGCTTGGATGAGCCCAATTCAGGCATTCAAACAGGTATTTTGCTATGAGCATTCCCAGTGAGATCTCTTCCCTTCCCCACATTAAAGTAAAGTAAAGGTTCCCCCCGCACATTTGTGCAGTCGTGTCCGACTCTAGGGGCTGGTGCTCATCTCAGTTTGTTAGCCGAAGAGCCAGCGTTGTCCGAAGACGCTTGCACGGTCATGTGGCCGCATGATGCGCACGGAACGCTGTTACCTACCCACCGAAGTGGTACCTGTTAATCTGCTTGTATTTGCATGCTTTCGAATTGCTAGGTTGGTAAGAGCTGGAGCTAGTGCGGGAGCTCACTCCATCATGCGGGGCTAGGGTCTCGAACCTCCGAACTTGCGATCTTCCGATCAACAAGCCTGGCATCTTACCCGCTGAGCCACCGCGCCCCTTCCCCACATTAATATTACTCAAATTACATTAACTCTTTCATCCACACATACAGGGTAGATTTCATGAAGAGAGGGGAGGCTTCATGTGTACAATTGTTCTTGCCCACATGGAAGCCAGAGTCACCTGCAAATGTTAGCACTGTATGTGTAGATGCCCTGAGGAAGTTGAGACCATGTGAATGACTTTGGTAGAGGACAGGCCCTAATGCAAGGGATTACATAGGGAATATGCTTTTTGAACAATTGAATAGAGCTATATATTTCTGGTTTCGGATGTCTTCATGATGAATTGCTATTTGATGTGAAGGTAGCAGGTATGCAAGACTTACAGATAGCAAAGAAGGCATGCAGCCGATATGCAGGTAGCCACTGTTGATACGGGGCAACCATCTTCAATGTAGCACCCTCTAGATTGGCAAGACTATGACTCTCAGAATTCCCCAACATAGAGGGCAATAGATTGGGAAAGGTTGCTATAGAAAAATGAAGACATGAAATGAACCAGACATGAACCAGATTTAGGCTGCAGGGGTGAAAGCGGAAGCCAGGTTCTCCAAGGGAGCTCTATAAATGCTACTTGTTTCACATGCAGGATCAGTTTGATGAGCAAAAGTGCAGTGCTTTTGTATAAGGGTAAGATGGTTTAAGGAGGAGGGAGTTAAATGCGTTGAACTAGGTTATATTCACTGCACTAGGAGAAAGAAATGTCAGAGGGCACTGGGTGGGCCATTTTGGGGAAAGGAAGGTTGCCAACTTAGTGTCAATTTCCACTTTGGGTCTGGGGAATCTTGGCTCAAACTGCTGTTGGTAAACACCAGATTTATCTGGCCAAGACCATGATCATCTATGATGTGGAGGTGGATGAGCAGGTACACCTGGTTTGTGTTACCAAGATCTGGTTGTGCAGTGGCAGCAATATTGCTAGGAACTGCCCTCCTGGATTTCAGGTTATTAGCAGTTTCAGTGCCAGGCCAGGAAGTGGAGATGCTGGGGTTGACCTTTAAAGACATGATATCTGTGACCAGGGACTCTGCTGCTGAATAGTGGGGAATGAATGCCTACATGTTAATTTAGGCAATGGGGACAGTCTAGGGGTTGTGCCGGTATGCTGACTACCTTGCTACCCGGGCAGCTTCCTGGGCTCTTGGACTTGATGCCTAGACTAGTTTTGGAGTTCTCTCACCTGTTAGTGCTGGGCGACTTCGGTCTCCATATCTTGGGTGCTGGATCTAAGAGAGTCCAGGTTTTTATAACAATCATGGGCTTATCTCAAGTAATATTTAACTTGACACACACGTATACTTATTTGTAAACTGCCAGGAGTCCTAGATTTGTGTTGGATCAGACTTGTTTTGTTTTTTTAAAAACAAAGAGAAAAAAAATCAAGAGAAAAAGTCTAATGAATTGCAGATCTGCATCTAAAACATGAACTATTTCTACCAGATGAAAAAATTCTGACTAGGTTCTATGAATTGTCACACAAATTACCTTCTCCTCTATTTTGCACAAATGCATTTTAAGCAGTTACACAAAAAAAGGAGTCCTTTGAGGCCATGGCTTCCTGTTACAACTCCCCCCCCCCCCCACAGGCTTATCAGCTGAAATGTTAAATTGACTGTACTGTATGCCCCCTTTGGATGGACATTTAACTAAATGCATCGCATTTTAGAAATTTACATTCAGTCACGGTTAATTGCTGGCATGATTAGCGCTATGTCAGAACTCATTGTTATTGTGTGTTGGGGCAGTAATTCCCTCAGTTCAGCCTAGCTTGCTATTTTATTGCGGGGATAAAAGAAGGTGGTCGCTGCATGTATACAAGCCTTGAGCTTTGAAGAGAAACAGTGGAGTATAATGCAAAAATAATTTTACAATTTTCCTACTACTTCCTTGATTTATATTTTATAACAAACCTTGAGCATCTAAAGGATGTTCTACTAAGCCCAGAATTGTGTTTCTCATATGGCAAGGTAAATCCTTCTGTATCCCACTAGAAGTGTTTAAAAGAAAATATTCCTCTCACTACCACATAGCAACCTGTATTCCTCATAAATGTATAAATCTGGAGGTTCATAAAAAGGTCAGTTTAATTAATCTCCTCCTGAAACTGACAGAACCTATGCCTATGAATTACATAATCTAAGTGTGTAATTCTTTTTTTCTACACTGAATCTGTCGGTCAGTTTTCACTGAGGAGCCTCAGTTACATTATTCTGTGGGGCAAATTAGAAGTGGGATTATTTGCATTTTTAGAATGCAAACTGGCACAATTTTAAATGTAGTGGGATGATGGGGGTTTCCTGTGTATGTAGAATCCTTAAAGGAGATTTATTTTTCCAGCAACCACAGTAGAAGAAGAAACTGTTCAGCTTTCACTCTCTGCTGGTCTTGTCTTGATAATTATCAGCTTCAAGAGCAGCTGCTGTTTGCATTGTTTAAAACATACATATTGAGATGCATTTAGCATCATGTGTAGTTTCTCCTTGAGAGAGAGAGAACAAAAACCCGCACTCTGCACATCATACAGATTTTAACTGGAAGATTTCAGATGTCTTTCCATTTCCCCCATGGAAATTGCTTGGACGCTTTGTTTTAATTGTTCTTTCTTGTATCTTTTTGAGGTTCATGATGATTTTTCTAAAGTGGTTGACCAAAACCACAACTTTCCAAATTTAACTGGGGTCATAAATCAGTCATTGGTGACATGGTATGAAAATCTTTTCACCACTTAGCAGGATAACATAAATTACTGGCTGATGCCAAAATGATCAGTTGTTAAGCTAGCATATTCTAGATGATTCTCTGTTAATTGCCAAGCAGGAACTAATATCTTATGAGTCATCACAAGGTCAACAACTTGGTGTTGTATTCTTACCTCGGAATGGAATGGCATAGTGAAAGGAATAGCTCTAAAGTAGAGCATGTTGTTTATATTAAAGCAAAGAAATCGGTTTTCAAATTCAGTTATCTGCTTTCTTTGGTTGGCCTTGGATTTGTCACTCCTTGCTGTAACACCCTAGTTGTACATTGAGACTAGTGAAGGATCTTGCAGAGCTGTCAGAAGATGTTATACATTTACATCTAGAATGCTATATAATTGATTAATAACATTATTTTAAGTAATTGCTTAATTTTTCAGTTGCGCTGAAACAGTTGTTATGAATCTTTGATAACAACTTTGATCTGTTACATGCAAATGAACCGGAATGGTAGAAGCCTAGAATTGATCCTTCCTACCACTAACTTTTTCAGAAAAGCTTATGTGAGGTGTAAGGTCTAATTCACGATTGGTGACCACAAGTGAAATATTAGATTGCTCAATCAAAATAAAATGCATGTACTGCCTGGGGTACATATTAAAGCTTTTTGTTGTTCAGTCATTAAGTTGTGTCCGACTCTTCGTGACCCCATGGACCATAGCACGCCAGGCGTTCCTGTCCTCTACTGCCTCCTGGAGTTTACTCAAATTCATGTTCATTACATCGGTGATGCTATCTAACCATCTCATCCTCTGCCATCCCCTTCTCCTTTTGCCTTCAGTCTTTCCCAGCATCAGGGTCTTTTCCAGTGAGTCCTCTCTTCGCATTAGGTGGCCAAAGTATTTGAGCTTTAGCTGTCCTTCCAATGAGCAGTCAGGTTTGATTAAAGCTTCAGCTACCCAATATAGGAACTAAATATTGCAGGGGATTCCTAATCTATCTCTTTCCTGTATTTCCCTTATTCATGTTTTAAGCATGTTACTCAGTTTTATTCAACTCAGAAAACAGGATATTAAGGTTTTGATTTTAATGCAGTTTGTCAGAAGAATTAACTAAAGCAAAATAAGTAAACAAGCCGTCATCACCCTCTAGAACAGTGTTCTCAACCTTGGCAACTTTCAGATGTGTGGGCTTCAACTCCCAGAATTCCCCAGCCAACATTGATAGGAATGAAGGAGAGAGGTGATTCCTTAAGGTAGTCTAAGTTTAATCTGACTCGATCTCTTCAAAAACATATTCAAAATTGTTTTAGCTACACATGGTTGAAATATACTGTGTAAAGCCAAATCATCATTTGTTAGACAAACCAGCAACTTCTGACAAGTTATGGTTTGCTAGGGACCTTTGAACCAAGATCTTAAATGTTATTTTGGGCAAAATGAATATTTGAACAAGGAATCTGGTTCACATATTATCCTAAGCCATAATATGGTTTGTTTGTTTTCTGGCTTGGTGTGTGTGTGAACTAAGCCATTTTTGTTGGTTAAAAATATGGTTTAAAAATCCTATCATGCATATCACACCCAGCATGCTGGCTGGGGAATTCTGAGAGTTTAAGTCCACGCATCTGAAAGTTGCCAAGGTTGAGAAACACTGCTCTAGAAGATATTTGACACTTCTATCTTATTCTTCTGTAGAGAAACTCAGGTGTGCATACATGAAGGTTTCTTGTTCTAGTGCAGAGCTTTCCAAACTTTTCATGTCGGTGACACACTTTTTAGACATGCATCGTTTCACGACACTCTTACAGCAGGGCATCGTTTCGCGACACACTCTTACAGCAGGGCACAAGGCAGGCACTAGGACCTGCGCGGAATCACAGCAGGTTTGCAGGCAGCAAGGCACAAGGCAGGCACTAGGACCTCCGCGGAATCCTGGCAGGGCAGGTTTGGAGGCAGCAAGGCACAAGGCAGGCACTAGGACCTGCGTGGAATCCTGGCAGGGCTCGGAGGCAGCAGTAGCTGCGACACACCCAGACACTGCAGCTGACACACTAACGTGTCCCGACACAGAGTTTGGAAGGTCTGTTCTAGTGGATACTTGGTTATATTCCAGCACTTTGTTCTCTTTACTGAAGCTAATGTTTTACACCAGGGGTCCCCAACCTGTGGGCCGCGGCCTGTTAGGAAGTGGGCTGCGGGGCTCCCGCCTGCAAACCCCACCCCCCGGTGTGTGCGATTACCCCGCCCCCTGGTGCGCACGATTGGCTCCCGCCTGCAAACCCCACCCCCTGGTGTGCATGATTGGCTCCCACCTGCAAACTCCGCCCCCAGTAGGCGCGATTGGCTCCTGCCTGCAAACTCCGCCCCCCGCTGGGTGCAGTTGGCTCCCGCCTGCAAACCCCGCCCCCTGGTCCGTGGAAAAATTGTCTTCCATGACCGGTCCCTGGTGCCAAAAAGGTTGGGGACTGCTGTTTTACATTTTAAGGGGCATCTTTAATTACCTGGCAGCATGGAAAGCTTTTCCTTACTTGCTGTAAATCAGCAAAAGAATCAGAGTAAATGTGTAAATTTTCTTTGCATTAAAAAAAGAAGTAATTTAGATGGGCAGGTAATGCTCAAATGCCTGAGGAAAAAGACAAAATTTACGGATGGCAGGATGATAACCAAAACCAACTAAAAGGTGATGTTTCAGAACTTTTAGAAATCTTTCAACTTCTAACTTTACTAGCACAGATATTTTTTTCCTATTGCATAGTATGAAGATTTGAAAATAAGCAGGCAATAACATGCTCAAAACTATTAATATTTTTTAATTTGTAGATGTGAAGTTTGCATACTGAATTTTTAAGAGTCTGATCAAATTGGCATGTTACTTAAAATAGAATATGTGAATAGAACTTGTCTGTAAGTGAAATGAATGTTTACTTTTGACAGTATCTGAACAGATTACATACAGCATCACATTCTGGTCCATAAATAGGACTTTAACCTCTATTTTTGTTTCATTGTTTTGACAGGAATCTTTTGATCCTACTATGCAGCTGCATCTTGTGCATCAAGCACCATGCACCATTCCTCCTTACATTTCAAAAAACGAATCTACACTTGGAGATCTATTGCTGGGCTTCCTGAAATACTACGCGACAGAATTTGAGTGAGCTTTTCATTTTAATTAATTCTCTGGTGGCTTGTTCTACTCTAGTTGCAGTTTATAGATGAGTTCCAGTTCCTCTCCATTTTAATTTAAGGAGCAAAGGAGTTACTTTTTAGTAACTTGTTTATAATGGAAAAAGAAAGATGCATAGGGAGAAGTTAAAGCTCTATCATTAAATGTTCGCATGTAGAGATAGACTTAAAATGTAGGACATAATCTGAAAGTTAGATTTGGTAGTCTCTAGTTCAGAGTTCACTGAAATAGAGTGGGTACAAGCTGTATCTAAAAGAGCTCTGTTACATATCAACACCTATTTAGGAAGGTGGTAGTGATGGTGATACAATTATTTGGTATCATCATCATCGCTATATTATCCTCCTTTTCTATATCTGGAGAGGTATGTTCTCTTGAAAAGTTAAGATGGAATCATTAAGATCTGGATCATTCTCTCCGGCATTGTGATGATAGAGGGTTTTTTTTTCTTTAAGGGTGCCTGATTTTGTTTCAGAGCCCTGTGGTTCTCACCTGCTACTCAGTACCAACGGGCATTTCTTAGTTCACAAGGCAGTTTTCAATGGAAATCCATAAGAGCCTTCCCCATCCATCATTGACACCTTTCTTTGTATGTGGATTTCAGCTCCCAGGATTCCATTGTTAAGAATCCCAGGAGATAGTTCATACACCTGGAGAGCATTTAGATTAAGGAATGCTGCTTCAGACCAAAGTTGCTGCCTGATGTTGCTATGCATTTAGTTAATTGTGATCTCTTCATGGTGATTTGGCCTTTTGGTTAAGTCTATGTAAGCCTGAACTGTTTGGCAGGATTAAAAATAATATTGCTGAACATCATAGCAGAACTGGAATTAATTGTATAGTGGCATCAATAAAATATAATCAAAGTAAAATACTGAACCATTATGATTTAATTTTGCCACCTTGTTGCATTTGACTCAAGTTACATGAGCTATGTTTGTACTGACTTACATGCTTTTGTGGGTGTCTTGAACAAAAGCTGTATTCTAGTCCAGTGACATTCTTTTTGTTGCCTGCAAATAAATTTTGGAGGGTAGTGTGGGAAGTGACCAGCGTTTTCAGAGCTGGTTTTAAGTTTATAACCTTCTTGAAATTTGCAACATTATATTTCCTCTGTGCTCCGCATAGATGAGAGGAAAACTATGGGTTGTGACCCCTAGAAGGATTTTGAGCAAATTGGAGGGAGGCAGATACGTTGAACGATAGGCAGGAAGCGCAGTGTTTGCAGTGTTCCAGCTTCTGGGGAAGGCAGGAGGGAAGGGGTCTGCGCTGCATGTGGCTAGCAGAAAGTGCCCAGGCCCAGGCAGGGCACTTCCTTGGAGCTGGGATGAGAGCAGGGCCAAGCTCATCATTTTGTGTTAGCCGCTGGTAAAATTAGCAGTCATGCTTGGCCACTTCAGGCCAGACATGCCAGACAGGGCAATCATAGATTCACATCTTCACAGGAGAGAAATGCTCTCTCTCTTGTACACAAAGAGATACCCCAACTCCTCCCTATATTAGTGGGACAGAGAAGTTTTTCATCCTTTTAAAACTGATCCAGAAATTTGTCGATGAAGGTTCTCAGTCATCCAGGTGGAACAGTCTGTGGCTTGAATCATGTCAACTGGATTTCTATTTTCTCAGTAGAAACGTTTCACTCCTTATCCAAGGAGTTTCTTCAGTCTGAGTAAAGTTAGTAAGGGAATCTTTAAATATGTTTCTAGGGTGGCTGTGTGACCTTGCACCTGGAGCTAGGTCATGGTTATTTTGAGATGTTTATTTCTAAGTCCCTTTATCATCTAAAGGAGGATCGTTAAGATTACCCTGCTGCTGTTGAGCTTGCGAAATGGTCTTAATCTTCCTAGGCACAGAAGACAAAGCAGGAAGGAAGATAGGGGAAAGGTTGTGCCTGAGGCCCCCACCTCTATTCAAGGAAGGATTTTCCAAGTTGGCATAAATGGATTCCTTGACCCCTCTCTCAAACCACCTATCTTCTCTGTCTAAAATGTGAACATTAATGTCCTCAAATGAGTGTCCTTTTTCCTTTAGATGAAGATAAACTGCTGACTCTGGTCCTGTGGTGTTACTTCTCCTGTGTTGGGCCATCCTCCTGTACAAAGGTTGTTTGGTTTCTCCAATGTAGAGTTCAGAGCACTCCTCACTGCACTGGATTGCATACACTACATTGCTTTCCTTGTGTTTTGGAGTTTGATCTTTGGGGTGTACAAGCCTCTGTCTCAGTGTGTTGGTGGGTTTGAAATATACAGGTATGTGGTGTTTGCCAAATATCCGTTTTATCTTTTCAGACACGCCAGCCATGTAAGGAATGACCAGGTTCTTCCGTTTACTCTGAGTCTCAGTCCTATCTGTCGCTGTTTTAGGTCTGGTAGACTTGGATTTAGTGAAGGCCCAATTTGGATATAGGAGTCCTGATGACTCCTAGTTTGTGCTACAGTGGATGGTGGGAGTCAAACATCAGGTATTGATCTGTGTGTGTGTGTTTCCTGTAGATCCCTATTTCTAGCTTGCCACCGGTCCCAATGAGGACTTCACAGTCTAGGAATGCCAGTCTGTTGTCCTTGGTGTCTTCTCTGGTGAACCTAATGTTGGCATCTATAGTGTTTATATGGTCCGTGAAGGCCTGTACTTCCTGGGCCTTGACTCCACAAACTAGGAGTCATCAGGACATTATCACACAGAGCAGAAACCATCCCCACCTCCATGGATTCCAAAAAGAATGAAAAACAGCACCTGAGAACAGCTCTGAAGGCCTGTGGATATCCAAATTGGGCCTTCACTAAATCCAAGTCTACCAGACCTAAAATAGCGACAGATAGGGCTGAGACTCAGAGTAAACGGAAGAACCTGGTCATTCCTTACATGGCTGGCGTGTCTGAAAAGATAAAACGGATATTTGGCAAACACCACATACCTGTATATTTCAAACACACCAACACACTGAGACAGAGGCTTGTACACCCCAAAGATCAAACTCCAAAACACAAGGAAAGCAATGTAGTGTATGCAATCCAGTGCAGTGAGGAGTGCTCTGAACTCTACATTGGAGAAACCAAACAACCTTTGTACAGGAGGATGGCCCAACACAGGAGAAGTAACACCACAGGACCAGAGTCAGCAGTTTATCTTCATCTAAAGGAAAAAGGACACTCATTTGAGGACATTAATGTTCACATTTTAGACAGAGAAGATAGGTGGTTTGAGAGAGGGGTCAAGGAATCCATTTATGCCAACTTGGAAAATCCTTCCTTGAATAGAGTTGGGGGCCTCAGGCACAACCTTTCCCCTATCTTCCTTCCTGCTTTGTCTTCTGTGCCCAGGAAGATTAAGACCATTTCGCAAGCTCAACAGCAGCAGGGTAATCTTAACGATCCTCCTTTAGATGATAAAGGGACTTAGAAATAAACATCTCAAAATAACCATGACCTAGCCCCAGGTGCAAGGTCACACAGCCACCCTAGAAACATATTTAAGGATTCCCTTACTAACTTTACTCAGACTGAAGAAGCTCCTTGGATAAGGAGTGAAACGTTTCTACTGAGAAAATAGAAATCCAGTTGACATGATTCAAGCCACAGACTGATCCAGAAATTGTTGGACCACGGCTCAGAAAACGGGGGACTGACAACAACCCCCCAGACTCTCAGATTAAAGTTTGGAATTTCCAGGAAAAAGGTAAATCAGGAAAACTAAAACAGATGCTTCCGAAGGAATTGATAACAAGTTTAGGGAGGAATTTAGATCAGATATTGGTGATTTATTTCTCTGTGCAAGTACACTAATTGCGTACTGTATATTTCAACATTTTATACATATCTTGGGTTGTCCCTGAGGAAATAGGAACCTTTTGTGATTTAAAATAATTTGAAATCTCTTTTTTCAGTGAGTTCTTTTTTATTTGTAATAGATCAGCACCAACTTGTGCTCTGCTTGGAGCATTGTACCTCTTGTGCAATTAGCCCATCTCCCAAGGAAGGGCTGAAACCTCTTCTTACAGTCAATTCTATATGGCCAGGAAGTGGCAGTGTTGGAATTATTTCTTTTCTTTGTTTTCATTTCCAGCTTTCAGTTACCAGAAAGGCAGCATAGGGTGTGAGAGCCCTATCTAGCTCACACACCAGGATAAGGAGGTAGATATCTGGTGGGGTACCTATTGGAAGATAGATGGTGGCAGCAGGATTTGCCATGTTGCTACTCCAAGAGGTAGGCCCACATGTGAAGACTCAGAGGGTTTCTGAGACCTCTAGTCATCTACCCTTTGGGTTCAGGTAGGTTTAACACTACATGTTGGCCGTGCACACTAGAAGACAACCTTTTTTTTTTTTTTTACAAAAGTATTGCTTTGTGCCTGGTACACACAGGCACAGGCATACCTTTTTCTTTCTTTTTTCTAAACTCTGTTTAGCAGAGATAATAAAGAGACTTGCATATGCAAATGTTATTTTCATTTCTAGCTTCTGGGTTTTACAGGATAGTTAGGTTAGAATCGGGGGAGTGCTCTAGAGCTCTCCTGTATGTTACTGAGAAGTGGGAAGACATCTTTGCCTGCCCACCATCAGAAAACTTCTTGAGGGACAACTTGTCACATTCTGAAACTGTTGGGCCTGGAGTCAGGGCAACCAGCCCAGTCACCTCAGTGGGACCCATTGACCCGTTTGAGTTAAAGAAATTAGAAAGCTTAATTGATTATATAGAGACCTTGGTGTCAATCCCAAGCTGTGGAATGCACTTAGAAAAATGGAAATCCCAGAACATCTCATTCTCCTCCTGAGAAACCTATATTTAAACATAGGTTTAAATATCTTTTAAAATATATATCTAAAAGATATTCAGATGTCGTGATGTGTCTATACATCAGAATAGTGCAAACAATGGTATTCCCTGGGAAATTCTTTGGAACTGAAAGTTGGACTTTGAAGAAGCAGGATAGGAAGAGTATTGACGCCTTTGAACTTTGATATTGGAGAAGACTCCTGTGAATACCATGGACAGACAAGAAAACAAACAAATGGATCATCAAACAAATCAGTCCAGAGTTCTCACTTGAGGCACAAATGACCAGGCTCAAATTATCCCACTTCAGACACATTATGCGAAGACCTAGCTCTCTGGAGAAGGCTCTACTGCTGGGAAAGGTAGAAGGAAAGAGAAGAAAAGGACGACCAGCAGCAAGGTGGACCGACTCATTTACAGTAGCGATAGGTGCACCGTTGGAAGATTTGAAGGACCCGGTTAGGGACAGATTGTCATGGAGAAAATCTACATATGTGGTTGATGAGAGTCAGTACTGACTTGATGGCACATACTCACTCACTCACTCACTCACTCACTCACTCACTCACTCACTTCCAATTAAAAAGAGTAGGGCTGAATTCCAGGAGGAAAACTAAAAAAAAATTGAGCTGGAAAGAGGGAACAAGAAGTGTGCTCATCCATTAGAAGGGGACAGGTTGAAGAGAAGACTGCCTCCTCCTACAATTAATCTGGTACTCCCAGCAGTTTTGTGGAAAGATTCAAGGTTCCAAAATAGGGAGGGTTTCAACTCTGCCATGTAAGAAGCAGTAAAAAAAGTGTTGATTTAAATGTGTTTTTATAACTAGTGAGATTAAGCAAGAATTTTTTTTCTTTAAAATATTCCTATTTATATGAAATTGAAGGTAAACTTCCCAGTTTATGAAATAATTATTTATTTATATAAAATTGCATTTCACCCTTTAGTGCTTATGCATCATTTAATTATTTGTACTTAACATTCATAAGGAAAACTACTACATCCATTAGATGTTAGGGCAGAGCTTTCCAAACTTTTCGCGTTGGTGACACACGCCAATGGTGGTGGCGGCGCGGCCTGCGGTGTCCTGATGTGTCATAAAAAAACCCGGAAGCGCTGATGGGGGGAAGCGGCACCCCCGACAATCAGCGCCGCCGCCATAGTGGCGGCGGCGCTGATTGGCGGGGGTGCTGCTTTTTCCGGTTCCCCCCATCAGTGCTTCTGGGTTTTAGCGCGACACACCAAGACATCGCAGGCGACACGGTAGTGTGTTGCGACACACACTTTGAAAAGCTATGTGTTAGGGCAGGGCTTTCCAAACTCTGTGTCACGACACAGTACTGTGTCGCCTGGGGGCCCCAGGTGTGTCACGCGACAACCCAGAAGCGCTGATGGCGCGCTGCTGCATGCGGAAGCGCGCGCAGCGGCGGCAGGCCATCAACGCTTCCGGGTTGTCACGCGACATACCAGGACGCCGCAGATGCCGTGCTGCCGCCGCCACCACTCCTACTAGCGCTTCTGGGATTTTGCACGCTGTGGTGGCGTTTCCGGGGTTTTGTGTGCCGGCCGTTGGTGTTGCCAACAGCAAAAGTTCGGAAAGCCCTGTGTTAGGGAATAGATTTACAATTTTAAAAAATTGCACAAAATTAAAATAATGCACAATATTGCCTCTTAATTTTTGCATCATATAAAATGGTTTTAAAATGTACCATTGAAGAACTGAACCTTTATTTAAACTATTAAAACTATATAATATGGCTGTGAACAGGCTGGATTCAATGGGGGAAAGAGGTGATTCAGAGTTTGCACAGGTGCATGCCTAGCACACATCAACACCAGGACAAATCAAATGCATATTTTCCTGGGAACGTGCTAGAGCTCAGGAAAACATGGACCTTCTTTAAGGAGTTGTCCACATCTGCTACGTGAGTGCCCACACATGCTCTGAATCACCTTTTCCCCTTGGAATTCACATCACAGCATAGGCCTATTATGTAACAAATTTCTTTAATTCAAACTTAAGGTCATGTATGTTATTAGATCAAACCAAACAATGGATTTGCCATGTAGTCTTCTTTGTAGTAAGATTAGATTACACAGAGTTCATGTACATTCAAATTTGAACTGATATTTGGATCAATTTTGCTCGTATTTTAGTTCTCCAACGCTCATACTTACTTTATCTGTAAAGAACAGTGCTGTGCTGGTCATTTTAGGGAGCCAATTTATCTTCATTGGCTTTCTGTTTAACAAATGGTGCTTTAGGGATTGGGACTAAGGACTGTATCCTACTTGACTGTTTAATGAATCCTATTTATTTTCATAATTTTCACATTCTGTCCATATTAAAACATTTGGGTTTGATGACAGACAATGCTAAGATTTTCTTTTCTTTTTGGAGGGATGGCTTGTCAATAGTATTAACTCCTTGATCTCTTTCTTGGTTATCTCTGCTTAATCAATAAATTATGAAAGATTCTTCTTTCTTTGGTACTTGAAATAAATGACACACTTTGGTATCAAGCAATTTAGTTTAATATTTTGGCTTTTTGATCTTGCTAAAGATGCAACTAATTTTTAGTGATAATAGAAGCCAGATGGATTCAGCAAACAAAAATGTTTAGTTCAGTATAGATCAGAATGGTATCAGTGCCTGCTCTGATCCACTTAATATCACTATATAACTCTTCCTTTCAGCTTATTTTCCCTGAATTTATAGACCAGTGGGGAGAATGACCAACTGACCTGTTTTTTTCTGTTGTAACTTATCTAATAGGTGCTCATCCAAACTCAAGACTAGGAGTCCAAGGACTCAGGGCCAGTTCTCTCCTCCAGATTTGTACCTAGTCCCGTGGGATTTTAACTTAGCAGTCTTTTACATGATTTCCTTGCTCTTCCTGGATCCAGCAATCGCATTCCTATTTCTAAGGGACGCAGATAGGAACTTGTGTGTTTAGTCCAACCTTTCTAGGGTAGTAGTCCACTCTGATACTTAAAGATCACCCCCAATGGTTTTTCTGTGACAACATATGAAAAATCACACTGTATTCAAAAATTTTAGACAATTATTTTCCCTTTGCTAGTTGGAGCAATCAAATGATTTCAATCCGTGAAGGCAAAGCTGTTCCAAGACCTGATGGTATTGAATGGAGAAACAAGTTCATTTGCATAGAAGGTAAATTCTACACCCTTGTTGTAATTTATGTTTTCTAGAACTGTGAACTCTCTGCTGATATAAAGTATTATGCTTTGCTTCCAGATGAGGAAGCTTGAGTGTAGCTCACTCTGGGGCTCATGGACATTACAGGTAGTCCTCGCTTAATGACCACAATTGGGACTGGAATTTAGGTTGCTAAGCGATGCGGACATTAAGTGAATCTGGAACCGATTTTATGACCATTTTTGCGGCAGTCGTTAAG
The DNA here is from genome assembly GCA_023362775.1 of Charina bottae. Classification (NCBI taxonomy): domain Eukaryota; kingdom Metazoa; phylum Chordata; class Lepidosauria; order Squamata; family Charinaidae; genus Charina; species Charina bottae. The sequence continues at coordinate 2,826,871 of JALMGJ010000012.1, forward strand.
CGAATCACATGGCTGTTAAGCGAACTGTGTGGTCGTTAAGCAAATCACACGGTTCCCTATTGATTTCTGATTATCGGAAGCCAGCTGGGAAGGTCGAAAATGGCAATCACATGACTGTGTGACACTGCAACTGTCCTAAATGTACGACAGTTGCCAAGCGCCTGAATTGTGATCGTGTGACCCTGGGGATGCTGCAACAGTCGTAACGGTCTTTTTTTCAGCACCGTTGTAACTCCAAAGGTTGCTAAACAAACGGTCGTTAAGCGAGGACTACCTGTACATCAAGGGTGGGACAAGGTTTTGCACCTTTTGTGTTTTTGGTGCCTTTGAGTCAGTTCTGACTCCTGGCAATGTCCTGGAGTAATCTCTGCAGTTTTCTTGGCAAGGTTTTTTTTCAGAAGTGGTTTGCCATTGCCTCCTTCCTAGGGCTGAGAGAGTGACTGGCCCAAGTCACCCAGCTGGTCTTGTGCCTAAAGCAGAACTAGAATTTACGGTCTCCCAGTTTCTAGCCTGATGCCTTAACCTCTATACCAAACTGGCTCTCTTTGCACCTATGCTGTACTTTAATTTGCTTGATTTAAACTGCCCAAAATGGACAATTTGGGGAACTTTGCAGAAGGGTGTTGAGGATTATACATAGGTCCTAGGCTGCCTACTTCTACATTACATGGACAAGGTGTGAGGAACCTCGGGCTTGTATATCCTTTCCTTGTATGTAGTGGTTAGGAATTTAGTATTTTGATTTCTGGAAACCGCCGTTTACCATTTCAGTTAAACAGGATAACTATATTCCTCTCTGCTAATTTGTTTTAAACAATAATAACACTGTATTTATCCTAAATAAAAATAGCCCTCCGCTGAAGAAAGATAGAAGCAATATATAACACTAGAAATTATATATATAGAATATAGAATATAGAAACACTAGAAACAAAATTTGTTGATCTGGGAAGAGAACATTCTGGAAAACTCTGAAATGTCTCCTTTTCCTCCAGACAATATTGAACCATCTCTTGGATCTTGCAGTTCCAGGGGTGGTTTCTGGAAGTAAATCCTCCAAACCAGAAGCATGTTCAGAACTCCTTGAATTCACCCCACTTCAGAGGATTTACTTCTTCAAATCACCAAGCTATTCCCAGAACAGCTGGGATGGGTGGAGGTTCAGCATGGTCCCAAGGGACATTGAATTGAGTATGGCACTGCTGGTTATAATTAATCTCTGAAGACCTTCCAGGAAAGCCATGTTTTCACCTACTTATAGAAGGCCCTAAGGGTGCGGGCTTTCAGTGGTCAGGTTCTCCAAACACCTGCCATAGGGCCCCTCCCACCATACATCTCCTGGTAGGTGGGAATTCTTAACAGGCACTCTCTACTTATTTGGGTAGGACCTGCAGAAACTATTGGGGAAATATGTATAATAATTTTGATCAATTCATTATTCATGATTAGCCCCGCATGACGGAGTGAGCTCCTGCACTAGCCCCAGCTCTTGCCAACCTAGCAATTCAAAAGCATGCAAATACAAGTAGATTAATAGGTACCACTTCGGTGGGTAGGTAACAGTGTCCCGCGTGCATCATGCCGGCCACATGACCGTGGAAGCGTCTTCGGACAACGCTGGCTCTTTGACTAACAAATGGAGATGAGCACCGGCCCCTAGAGTCGGACACGACTGCACAAATGGGCAGGGGGAACCTTTACCTTTTATGACACCAATAAATCACAGGACTTCCCCTATGTTATATCACACATTTTATATTGATCAGATTGTACTTGGTGAGACTACATTTTTACTTCCATTTCTCTTACTGTTAACAAACACAGCTGCCATTGTAAAAGTTTAATTTGTTGTGAAATAATTTTCTTTTTGGGGAATTTCTTTAATTCTTTCATTTTTATCTGATCTAAAATTGCCTGTTTTCTCTTTTTTTTTTTGAGTTTACTATTATACTGTATAAAATATCCCCTCATACAAGCTTTACTTGCATCCCAAACATTCTTACATCTGTACCTTTATTAAGATTATTATAAAAAAATATTTTAGCTTCTTTTTACAATCTTCCATTACTTTTTCTTTCTGCAACAATGTTTCGTTTAACCTCCATCTGAAGGAACTGGTTTTCCTTTTAAATACTAAAATCACTGGATTGTGGTCTGAAAAAATCTTTGGCAGTATCTTCACTTTATGAATTCTAGTAGCCAAATTCTTAGATATCCAAAACATATCAATTGTTGAAAAATATGTCTTTCAGAAAAATAAGTGTATTCTTTTGCATCACCATTTTTGTGTCTCCATGCATCTACAAGCTCTAGATTGTCCATCATGTAAAAAAATTTTTTGGTAATTTACTTTGTGTTATTTTAATATCTTTCTCAGAGGTTCTGTCCTTTTGTAGACAAATTACTACATTCCAATCTCCCATTAAATACCAATTTTCATATGGTAAGTGCATTAGCTGGTCCACAAGTTGCTTTATCCTCATTTGGAGCATAACTTCCCATTATCAGAGTCTTGGCCCCATGGAAAGTAGCTTCCATCCCCACATATCTACCATAATCATCAATCAATATCAGTTCTGGTTGCAATTGGGGGTTTATATGCAAAACAACTCCATTTCTCTTTTTAACTCCCGCTGAAATAAATTCTTCACCCAAATTTTTACAGTTCTAATATTTTATATCCTTTTTTTCTAATATGCGTTTCTTGAAGACAAACTACATCTTGTTTCAATTTTTTAAAATAGTGAAATAATTTTCTTTTTTGGGAGGGAGCTTTTGCTCCATTTATATTCCATGTTAGGCATTTAAAATCCATATTTATGCCAAAAATTTTAGAAAAGTCAATACCAGTAGCACCTAGCGTGGTGGTCTCCTCCTCAGTTTAGGGTCCAGAGTGCTGGGGGATAAGACTACATATTGAAGAGATGAGTAGTACAAAAGTAGGCTTCTAGTATTAGAAAGCAAGCATGCTGGACAACATGTTGCTATTCTTTTAACACAAGCTTTCTTCAAACTGAATTAAGCCCAGAACGCCTTCTACTTATCCATACAAAGTTGCACAACACTCTTTAAATGCTGTTTTAATTTTGTTCTGTTTTCACCTGTTGAAGTGGGGGAATTTTGTGCTAGAATGTCTTTTTAATGACAATCTAGCAAAAAAAATCATTAAAACATTATTCTAAATGTGCATTAGTTAAGACTCTGTCTTAACTAGGAATAGATGTAATCCAGGGATAGATGTAATCAACTAATAAAATGCACTGAAAAAATTCACTTGACCCTTCTTTGCAGAAGAAAATATATTACATTTAAAAACAGCATTGAGAAAACATGGTTTTATATAATTTCAATGATTCCAATAGGACTTTCCATGAATGAATAGTTATAGAACTGCTTCTTTTTATATATATGTAAATATAAGTAAAATAATGCATAATTCAATTTTTTCCAGAACCTTTTGATACAACAAATACTGCTAGAGCAGTACATGAAAAACAGAAGTTTGAAGTTATCATAGATGAATTTCGAAAGGTAAAAGCACACAGCAATCTAATAAAAGGTTTTATGTAAGTTATTTGTATGTAACAATTGTTCAGGAGAAAAGATTTGTCTGTAATAGTAACAGTGCATATACCTGTTCCGTTCATTTTTTAACGCTTTGCATTCTTTACATGGCTGAGAACAATGCAGCTTGCATTTCCCAAACAGTTGCTCCCAATATACCTGACAAATGACTTGGAGTTTTCTTTAAAAATGGTAGCTTTATGACAAACAGTTCTCTTCAGAGAGCAAAAAATCATGCCAATCAGTCCAAAAGCAGTCCACAGTTCTTTGGATTGTGGCCTCGTGATTTCAGTTGTAGGCATGTTACAGTAATTCCTCTTTAATATACCTGTTTTTCTTTAGGCTGACTCTTTAAAAGAATTGGTTAAGTAGTTACTTTGAAATCTTGTCCAGATATAGATTGATTTTTATTTACAAAGCCAAAAAGTGTGGGAAAGGGTGCCAATGAGGAATGTGAATCATTCATTCATTCATTCATTCATTCATTCATTCATTCATTCATTCATTCATTCATTCATTCGGTTTTTAGATCCTGCCTTTTGTTCATATTCCTCATTCCTCCTGTTTTTCCTCAGAACAACAGTTCAGTGGGCTGAGAAAGAGTGACTGACCCAAAGTCACCCAAGGAGCTTCTGTGGCTGAGGGTGGACTTGAACCTGAGTCTCCCTAGTGCCAGTTCCTTGAGAATGTATTATGTTTTCTGAATGATGTTGACTTTTCAAGACCTTAAGCAGAGATCTTAAATGGCATCAGAGTAGAGATACCATTGATCCTGGGACCGTGGGCATGCCAAGCAAGTGCCCTATCCATAGATTTCTGATCCCTCTTCTCATAGTACTAGATGCTGTTAACGTATGATAGTATCAGTGATGCTACTGTGCCCATTGAGATGTGCTGAAATGTGACCACAAAATGGCTGCAGTTCTGAGCACTTAACTAGTTCTCATTTTATAGAAGCAATAAGTGATCTCACCCCCTGCAGCCTGAATTTCTAAGTTGAGGTCATTTTACCGTGCAATTCTGGATCCATAGAACTGAACAGTTAATTCTGCGCCCCTGGGATTTGTTTGTTTTTGTTTTTTATTGTTGAATTACATTTTCCTGTTACATTTTGTATCTGTTTTGTTTGACTGTAATCCATTTTGGGAACATAATTGTAGGACAGAGCAGAAAGCTATAAAATATGGAAAAGGCCTTTTTCCCCCTTTTAAAAATAGTTTGACACCTCATGAAGATTTGCTTCTCGGAAACCATAAGAGTTTTTTTTTAAAAAAAAATCAAACATTTTGTTGCAGTTTTTATATGTCTTTAATCTTATTCTTAGTACTAATGTTCTGTAATGTGGTTTTAAAAGTATGGATATCCTAACGTAAGTATAATTGTATGGTCTGTTCTATCCTATAGTCATGGCAGAGGCTGAGAGACAGGAAGGATTTGAACTGTATACTACCTTTAAGAGCAACTATACAGAAAAGATGATTGGCTTCTGTCTCATTAAGTGGACTATTCTGAAATACAGCATATAAATACATGAAATGCCCGGGATGCGATTTTTCTCCCTTCCCTGCTGCACTTTTTTAAGAAGAGATTTTTCTTTCAGGTTTTTGGTAGGAAATTTTTTTGTAAGAATTTAAAGAAGATTGCTACCTTTATGACATTAAACCAATTTGAACACTGGCTTCTGGAGTACATTAAATCAGTGACCAATAAAAAGACTACTGCTGTAATACAAATTTTGCAAAATCTGTTGCATTTTGATTTACTGTTACTATGTATTGTAATATTTTATTCATCCACACTAAATATTGAAATGGAAAGATGAATGTATGACAGCCAGTGGTGATAATAAAAAATAACACAATGGCATACATTTCCATTAGAGTAAGAAGTAAAAGCCAGTAGGCTTTGCTTTACAACTGCTAATTGCAATATGCACTTTAGCTCATTCCAGTTTTAACGGATAAAAAAAAGAAAGAAACACCAGCTTTTAAGCAAAATTAACAACTTGGTCCTGATTATTCCTCCTGATCCAGGCTGATTCTCATTCAGATCATAACTTGTATCTGGCCTGTTCTACTTTAAATTGCATACAAGTATCCATGTAATTAGATGTTGCTCTGTACAACAACAACAAATCTTCACAAAGAAAAGTAGATGTTGAGGAAAAAGGCTAAGTTGGAATATTTTGTGTTGGATTTGATATTTCCCAAAAACACAGAGTTTTATCACAGGGAACATTCAGTAACAAGGCGCCCCAGCCTCTGTCTGAAGTAGTACATCCCAAATATGCAATTACTGCCTTTTTTTAGAATTTCTGTCTATGAAACCTTAACTGGAATTTTATAACTAAAAGCAGTTGAGTAATATATTAGGCTGTAGTGTCAGATGACCATATTCTAGTGGTCGTGTATAGCAGTCCTCTGGAACTTTGTTCTGCCTTCGTGGGGCAGTAAAAATAAAACAAACAAAACAAAAACTTAATGCCTAGGAACTGCAGATCTGATTTTTTCCCCTTCCCTTTTTTTTTTACAAAATTAAGTAGCAAGAGTTTGATATTCCTTTCAGATCAGTGGTAGCTTTAAACATTATCATGAAGCAGATGGAAAGCAAGCACAATCAAGAGTGATGGTCCTCTTAACTGCACTTCCAGTATAATATGGAAAATGAAAACCTGCAAAGGTTGTACTGCTGCCTGTACATCCCCTCTACTATAAAATCCTTGCGTCACAATAAGTGTAAGAAGTGTAACTCCTTGTACTTCCTCACATCCTTTGCTGTCAGATGTGAATCTCCCCTGAGTCAGGCTCTCACAATTTTCTTTCTGTATCAATAATGTAGTAATGATGATTGCTAATCGTAACTGCTACAATAAAGCAAGGTCTTTTTAAAATTTCTGTTTCTGTTTCTGTGTAAATATTAGTATTATATAACTTGGGGTTTAAAACAAATCTTAACTTTTAACTTTTTTTCCAAGGAGTTTGGGACTTCTTTTAGATCTGCTGTAGCACAGTTTGTGCCTCTCATATTTATTGCAGACAAAGTACAATATGTTAACAAATGTTACTTTTCACTGATGTCAAACTTGCATTTTTTTTTCTTTAAGTTTAAACATTTTATTGTGTTAAGTGGAATAAAGTTTCTGTATTGAAAATAAAGCAGTTTTTGTTACATGCCCTTGTTTTCTTTCAGACAACTGTTTAATTTCTTTTTCCTTTTCTTTCCCTGGCTTTAATTGCTAAGGTAATCATGTTTAGCCCTGCATAATAGACTTTGTCAGTTGTGACCTTATATTAAAACATGCATATTAATACATGCATACAAGGTCTGTGAAATGCTTGGAGTTTAGAGTGCACAGTGGCCCAAACATACTACCTCTATGCAACTCCTTAAAGCAGCTGTGCCTTTTCCCAGGATTGGGTTATTGTTTTAAGGAGTTGCATACAGATGTTAAATTCACATCCCTTTCATCCAAAGGACTGCACAGCCCTAATGCACAACCTAAATGCAACATCTTGGTAGTGAAGCTCTACTTCGGATCATGAATGCAAGATAGACAACCTGCAGCCTTAGCTAATTTCACATATCCATAGACCAGGGTTTCTCAACCAGGGTTCTGTAGAACCCTAGCATTCCACAGGAGGTCACTAGGTGTTCCCGGGGAGATCACGATTTATTTAAAAAAATGATTTCAAATTTGGGCAACTTCACATTAAAGAGGTAAGTTTCATTCTTTATATTTAGTTTAAGAACACTCTTAATGCATATATACAGGCCTATTCATGAAACGAATATAATAATTTTGTAACTTCTGGCCTATATTTGAGCCTGAATGTGCAGGGAATTCTCCCAAGACCTGAAAAATATTCCAAAGGTTCCTCCAGGGTCAAAAGGTTGAGAAAGGCTGCCTTAGACTGATGTCCAAAGCTTCAAGCAGATCAGTTCAGAGCTCTGCCAAGAGTGACTTCTCTTCCCTGATAGCCTCCTGCTTGGAGGGAAGGTCAAAAAGAACAGTAGTATTACAAAGAACTATATGTCGATGAAGGTTCTCAGTCATCCAGGTGGAACAGTCTGTGGCCTCAGGCACAACCTTTCCCCTATCTTCCTTCCTGCTTTGTCTTCTGTGCCCAGGAAGATTAAGACCATTTCGCAAGCTCAACAGCAGCAGGGTAATCTTAACGATCCTCCTTTAGATGATAAAGGGACTTAGAAATAAACATCTCAAAATAACCATGACCTAGCCCCAGGTGCAAGGTCACACAGCCACCCTAGAAACATATTTAAGGATTCCCTTACTAACTTTACTCAGACTGAAGAAGCTCCTTGGATAAGGAGTGAAACGTTTCTACTGAGAAAATAGAAATCCAGTTGACATGATTCAAGCCACATACAAAGAACTATGTTCTTCTGTCCCCCTCCCAATCATGGCCCCACTTACTTTTGAATTTGGCTATTTGCTTTGCCCCACTATAGGTTCTGGATTCTGTCACACAGGGTCTACTAGTTTCTTCCTGAGGGCATCTAGCTGCTCAGAAAGAAAAAGGATTGTGTGTGGAAGACAATTCCAGCCTCAACAGAGGTGTTACGATTGCCAAGTGGTCCAGGTGAATTGCACGGCTGATGATTGCACATCCAATTAACGTTTGCCAGGTCAGATGGATTTAGATCTGAATACTAGTTGTAGGTTTCCTAGATTAGGAATCATTGATAAGCCAAAATGCATGGAATCAGACGTTCCTAATAGCCCAATACGTCTGGGGATATTTGTCTCTGGAAAAAGAATAAACTGCCAGAATGCTCTCTGCAAGCAACTTGCAGAAATGTTAATTTTCAAATTTATGGATTGATTTATAGACCAATAAGAAAGGTTGCTGAATTTACACAAACATTGCACTACCTATATTCAGTCACAATTTCTTGGGGGGAAAAAACCACTCCCAAGAGTAAGGAGCAGAGAGCATTTATCATAATGTAGTCATTGGCTTGGACTCGGTCCAGAGACAACTTTTTCTAGTCTAGTGGTTTGAAAAGACTTACTGTTTGAATTACAACATGCAGTTTGTTTCAGAGGATATATGCAAAGGGAAAGTAATAGATTGTGTATTTGAATTTATTACATGACCTGGGCCCCACCAACCTATTTCAAAAAGTAAGGCCAAAACATATTCTAAAAACAAGTAATTCTTTGGACTGAACTTAGGGAATCAGTTGCAGGCTAAATGTCCACCCTTTTACACAAGAACAGACTCCTTTCACACCAAGGATGCACCATTTTTTTGAAGCTGCAAATCACAAGTGATACTGGGTAATATATCAAGAGTCATATTCACATACACACACATCCAAAATAGGGTCAGAATAAAGAGTTAAAATGATATAAAATATGTAAGTATAGTGAATACAATTATTCCCCCATATTTAGTAATTACCAAATCCTGTCCTCCTCCTGTCACATTAAAAATTATATTCTATTGGCCCCTTTTTTGAAGGACTCCAGGAACTGCAAACAAAGTTCTGGAGGCCTTGGACCTTCATGTCCATCCCTCTTTCATCATACAGGGTCATGCCCATGGCCCGGTGGGAAGCTGGAAATTGGTAGCCATTCCATGTGTTATGTACAGTTCCTCAATGAAGCAGTAAATTCAGGTGATAAGAAACATGATGGCCCTTAATGTTGTTTAACCTGGTTGGTTACCTGATTGGTAGAGCTAGTCTTTGATGAGCGCTGTTTGCTGCAGTTCAATATTCACTTTACTATTCTATTTCGGCATCTTTTCATTTTCCAGCAAGAATGGAAGATGGGAGCATTAGAGTGGATTTAGCAGTAGCCTACCCATCAAAATGGGGGGGGGGGGCTCTAGCTGGGCGTAAGCTAGAAGGAACAACCAACTTGGAACTGCCAGATTCCATAGTGGTTGGAGTACAAAGAACCGGAGATAAACCTAGGAATAAAAGACAGAAATAATTTTTAGCTGAACTCCCAAATGGACCTGGCCTGAGGAAAGAACACCATTAGCCTCCTAACTGAAGAGGGTAATCAGTAACAAGGCTGTTCCCTCAAGAATACAGAACTTGATCATCATGAGCAGCAGCTTGAGTTGGCTCTCGCATCTTGCTTAGCTACAACCAAAGGGGACATGGGAAAGCCTGAAAAAGAATAAGCAAGCACATATACAAGGTGACCAGCTTCAATAGGTGATTCATTACTGAACAAGGGAATATTAATGAGAAAGCTGGGAGCATGTATGAAGTTCTTAGGAAAGGCAGGATATAAATGTCAGTAGCCCCAATCCAACAAGAGAAATTGCAATATTCATTTGAGGTCAACTGAACCGTTGTATCTTTATTTTAATGTATATGAGAAATTTTATTTGTTACTAAAGCCAGTTTGGTCTACTGGTTAAGGTGCTGGGCTAGAAACCAGGAGCCTGTGAGTTCTAGTCCCGCCTGAGGCATGAAAGCCAGCTGGGTGACCTTGGGCCAGTCACTCTCTCTCGGCCCAACTCACCTCACAGGGTGGTTGTTGTGGGGAAAATAGGAGGAGGAAGGAGTATTTGGTATGTGTATGTTTGCCGCCTTGAGTTATTTATAAAAATAATAAAGGCGGGATAGAAAATAAATAAATAAATAAATAAAGGCCACTGGTGGCCTGTGACTAAAGCAAGATCAAGATCAGTGACTTCCAGATCTGCCTTCACTTTAGACTGTTTTGGCCCTAGAAACCAGGTGGTGTTAGGACCCAGCAACAAGCCGAAGGTGGCAGTAGCAGTTCATTTCAACTTTCTGTTCTATTTAAAGACTTCTCCTGAGTCAGGAGTGCTGCCAAGCTGTGGTGGGTGACAGTTTGCTTCTGGCAACCCTGGAGAATATCAAGTAGAAGGGAGAAAACAGGGCAGAGGAACTACCTGGGGAGAAATGGAGGCGGACGGCATCTCAGAATGTGATGAATCACTTGATATCTCTGTGGAAGATGAAGAGGAGGAAGAGGATGGGTCACAGGGTGAAGAATTTAACAACAGGTATTACTGTCCTTCAGAGAAAACAAAAATCATCGCTGCCAGATGGCTAACAAGAAGTTTTCAGAAACTCAGCCAAGGGTTTGCAGTGAGGCCTCAGTGGAAATAAAGTGTGAGGAATGAGGGGGACTTTCATGGTAAATGCGGATGCAGCTAGTCGTGTTTCTGTCTGCACCAAAGGCATTTTTCTATTTAAAGTCCTGACGTTGTGCCCCTTGGATTTGGCAACTCCTCCTTCCTAGCTGGGTTGTCATTGCATCTCAATCTCATGTACTCTAAGGCATACATGTGTACGAGAGAGAAATGTACAAGTGTAAATGACTGAGGCTAAAAGAGAGACTTTAATTTGTTCAGTTAAAATTATGAGGGGCCTCTGGGTGGGAAAAGTGGGAGAGAAATTTGAAGTCAAGGGATCAGTAACTTTTAGGAAACGTCTCCATTTGTGTTTGGAGTCTGTAAACCAATTGTTTTCTAGTATGTTGTGCATGGTTTGCTTAGTCCAGTAGTAACTGCTCCTAATCTCTTATCTGGGCACCACAACAGCTTAATGGAGGAGTTCGAAACAGACAGCAATTTTAGCATTTAGAGAAAGACAGTGTTTAGAACAGAGAAAATAATACTGAATAAATGGGCCTGAACCATAGATCCAGACTCTAACCAATGTCTAAAAGAGAGTTGCGCACCATGTTGATGTGCATGTTCTGCTTTTATACTCTGTGCAAGACACATAATTTGTGTCATAATTTGCGGCCGATGCCCTGTCTCAGTGCCTGGGGTCTGTGGGGGTCTGGATGGGGAACAACAGGCTTCAGCTGAACCCTGGTAAGACGGAGTGGCTGTGGACTGATGGCCTCTCGGCTTCCAGGAAGTTGTCATCTTTGGTTCTGGATGGGGTAGCACTGCCCCATTCGGAGCCGGTGCGGAACTTGGGGGTCCTCCTGGACTCACGTCTCCTGCTTGAAGAGCAGGTGGCAGCCGTGGCCAGGAGGGCCTTTGTGCAACTTCGGGTTCTGTGCCAGTTGTGCCCATTCCTGGATCGAGATGCCCTCCGAACAGTCACTCATGCCCTTGTCATCTCCCATATAGACTACTGCAATGCGCTCTACATGGGGCTACCCTTGAAGAGTATCCGGAAGCTTCAGCTGGTCCAGAATGCAGCCACGCGGACAGTGATGGGTGCTGTAAGATCGGCCCATGTAACACCTCTGCTGCGCGAGCTGCATTGGGTACCAGTGTGCTTCCGGGTCCAATTCAAGGTGTTGGTTATCACATTTAAAGCCCTACATGGCATGGGACCAGGTTACCTGAGGGACTGTCTCATCCCCGGAACATCAACCCGCCCCACTCGGTCATGCAGAGAGGGCATGCTACGGATCCCATCAGCAAAAGAATTTCATCTAGCAGGATCCAGGAGGCGTGCCTTCTCTGCAGTAGCACCCGCCCTTTGGAATACCTTGCCCCTGGAGCTGAGGTGGGTTTCCTTGCTCCCGACCTTCCGGAAAGATCTGAAAACCTGGTTCTGCCGCCTTGCTTGGGACGGGAATGCCAATAGTTCCTCTTGGGAGTGGCTGGTGCCATGAAACCCGCCTTATTATTAACATCTTTTTATTTGGATTTTATATGTAAGTTATTGTTCTAATTTTTATATTTTTAACTTGTTGTAAACCACCCAGAGTTCCCTGGTGTAGAGGAGATGGGCGGTGCTACAAATTTAAGTAATAAATAATGGCCAGAACTGTGATGGTGGGGGGACTGGTAATGTAGAATCATAAAGCTGGAAGTCTTTGAAGGTCATCTGTCCAAAATCCTGCTCAAATTAGGAATTGCAAAGGAAAGTACAACTACATAGCCTTCCTGGCAAATGACCAATCTCAGTTCAAATTTTTCTGTTGTGGCTCTGCCTTCTCTGCCTATTACTGTCAGGTAGATGAAATTAGCTGCCATCTACAAGAATTAGTTGTTATCCCTTTTTATCAGTGCATTAAGACATAGATTTCCAAGCATACCTGCAGATCTCTATTCAGGAAATAAAATCTTTTGGACCATGAACAACCTGGGGCATTTAGCTCAAATATATGCAGGAACCAGAAAGAAAACTGCTGATATGGCTTCCTAGGACACTTCCTAACCTCCCTGGCCAACCTTGTGAAACTGTAGTGTCAGAATTGCATCTGTCTCAAGAAAAGGCTTGAAGATGGTTTACTATATACATACAGACAAAAAGAGTATTGTAAACTAATCTGGAGTAGTATACTGATCTTGTAGAACTTTCAAAACTTTGAAGGATTGTATTTACTGAATAAAAAGTTATTTCAGCTGAATCCTGGCAGCTTTAGAGGTTTAACCTCAAGGTATGATAAATGTTATAAATAATCTGAATTATTATTTCCATCCGTGGAATTTTGTTGGAAGAAAGGATTGTATCTGTAAGCAGGTTATCTTAAGAATAGTTAGAGGAACAATTGTCTGTTTTCCTGGTTTGAGAATGAATTGCTCCCAAAAATGATTATGCAATGAAGAATTGTATTTAATGATTTAATTAATTTTATGAGAAATACTGAAATTAAAACAATAATTCCTTTTTTTAAAGATAACTACCAAATGAATAAGTTAAAGAAAACTACAGATTTTTTGATGAGAATGTAAACAGTGTAAGAAAAATGTAGGCTCCTCAATTATCATGGCTTAGCATATTTACTATTATCCTCATAAAAATAATTTATATTAACAATAAAATTATCTGCATTCTGTTAAGAAAATATATCCCAGTGAGCTCAATGGCACTTATTTTCAGGCAGGCATGTATAGATTGAAGTCCTAAAATAGCACGACCCTTTATGTATTTATTCAGAAAGCAATCCTATGAGTGCAATTCAGGCTCCTTCCAGGTAAGTGAATGTAAAACTGCAGCTCAAATTAGTTTTACATTTAATTTTATATTAATCAAATATTTCAGCTCAATTAAGAAAGCAAGATTAACATGGTGAGGGTTTTTCCCCCCCATTGTACTCACTAAACAGAAGTCAAACAGGATAAATTCTAAATTCTTTATGGCTCTGGGAATGGGAATTTTTTAATAAAAATTCTTTATAAAAGGGATTTCCCTTTCAATATCAATTTACTTTAATATTTATTATAGGTTATAGATCTACTAAACATCAAACTAAAAAAAACACATTAAAATGATGTGACTCCCTAATATCCCACTTAATATAACCAGTGATCAATCCCAAATAAATTTACTGTTAGCAAAGCATATATTCTATAAGATACAAAAGCAAATTTAGTGACAACTAGTATTGTTTTGTCTGCCAAGAGGAGCTTCACATAAAATTCAGCTGTTCATCTGGGAAATTTCCAAATGAGGAGTGTTAGCAGCTCACTACAATTTCTATCTGTATAGAAATTAAAATAGAGTAAAATGTGGGTCAGTGATTCAATATTCCAAACTGTCATGAGCAAATAATATCAATTTATAAATCAAAGTGATAAATATGATGGAGAAATTTGAACTCAGATTTAACCACACAAAGAACTGACTTATCAACTTAATTTCTACTGGTTTTAATTAGTCATGACATCGAATTTACTGTTGGATAATCTTTATTTCATTAATAGTAGCTGTACATTAGATTTTTTGGGAGAAAAGATAATTGCTCCAGTAACAAACACACATTACAAGCAGGGAATGAATCTGAATTTTACCATCATTGAAAGTGTGATTCCCTAACGAAAACAACTACAACCATTTTTAATTGTAGCCAATACATTCATAATATCTAATTGGTATTAGTCTACTAAGGATATTGGGCTCTGCACTATGGATACATGATTTAATTAGCAAAATGGATTCTCTGTGTATGTGTGTAGCTTCTGCAAATCAGTGCTTAATGGAAATTACTTGTGTGAGTTGCTAGAAATGTTGGATGTGTCTGAGAACTCGCCCAAGTCTGCTGTGTGCTTCTTCCTTATAGCAATAGTAACAAATGCTTTTTACAAAATCTATCTAGACATTTATCTGCAGACTGAGATAAAATTGAGTCAGAGGCATAAGAGCAGAAGACTCACCATAGTCTGCTATTAACTTGGGACTACTAAAGGATACTTAAAATCCTGTACTGTCAGCCCTTGTGTTGAATGCAGGATTACATTTTATGGGAAACAGGACGGAGGCTTTCAAAATCAGTATTTCCCCTGTACCTCCTCAATAAACATTAATACCTACTTGTTTTGTGATCATTCCTTAATGCCTTTTCCATCAATGGCTGTTTCTGGGGGGAACAGAGGAACTTGACTGCAGTAAGACACAACTCAATTTTTGTACAGATGTGGTAAGGGACAGAGCAGTAATTCAACACAGCTATACAATGTACCATTGACACCTCTCTGGGCACTCATCAAACGTCTTGCACAGATTCTTTTAATGTTCAAGCTGATCAGCTGCAAAGCAAAGGCAGAACTCCAGCATCATCTTCCTTTCCAAGAATGCCAATGGATGGTGTATGGATTCCATAGGCATTTTTAAAGAATAAAAATGGTGGCAGCTGTAGTTCCCTCATTTGTTTGCCCAGCTAATCAGAAGAGGGGGGAAAAAAAGACAGAGGCTAGAAGCAGTGGTGGGGAGTAACCTCACAGTGGTCTTTTATGCAGATTTTTATGAGAGATCATGGCCATCAAGGCAGAACTTACATAACATAGTCTAGAAATTCTTGCTGTGTCCATCAGCTGAAAAGTTGGGTATACTGCAATCAGTAAAGGACTTCTCTCTGTCAGAGGGAGAATATCTGTCATTCTCCCTCCGCAGGTATTATGCAATTGATTACATTTGTTATAGCCAATGATGGAAAAGGCATCCTTTGGTTTCCATGTAATCTGACTTCCATGCCTAGAAGTTTTGATTGCAAGGAACTCTATACCTGAAGATGTCCAGAGTCAGAATTTGCAAACTTGATCCTGCTGATGTTTTCTCCATATAGTGAAGCTTCAATTTGAGAAAGAAGGTTGCCTCTTAGAACATGATGGTGGAAACTGACAGGGCATTTGGCAAGTGGACACACTGGCCTCTTCGCATTCTTTGGCACTGTGGTTTCATTATCCTAACACGTAACTCAGTCATTGACTTGGATGCAATCCCAATTTTGAAGAAACTGCTTTATTCTTTTGCAGAAGTTTGTTTCACTCCTGAGTGTCTGCTAGAGTCAAGGCTAGCCAGTTCCATATCATTGTGCACTGGGAAGTTTGGTTCATTCAAAATGAAAAAGCAGGAGATGGGCCAGGATGGCCTGAGACTGATAGGCTGCAGAGCGTCTGGCCAATCTGTATGACAGGGAGCACCACATTAGAAAGTGTGAAGAATTGTTGCTATTATTGTAAAAAGGTAAAGGCTCCCCCCGCACATTTGTGCAGTCGTGTCCGACTCTAGGGGCCGGTGCTCATCTCCGTTTGTTAGCCGAAGAGCCAGCGTTGTCCGAAGACGCTTCCACGGTCATGTGGCCGCATGACACGCGCGGAACGCTGTTACCTACCCACCGAAGTGGTACCTATTAATCTACTTGCATTTGCATGCTTTCGAATTGCTAGGTTGGCAAGAGCTGGGGCGAGTGCGGGAGCTCACTCCATCACGCGGGACTAGGGATTCGAACCTCCGAACTTGCAATCTTCCGATCGACAAGCCTGGCGTCTTACCCGCTGAGCCACCATGCCCCTATTATTATTAATTACCTGGTCAATATTTCTTCTAACTGAGCCATTGTTCTTTCACTATTGTGCTGTGGAAGTAAAAGGCAGAGGTCCAGACGTGGCATCTTTCTGCATATATTATCATCAAAATATTAATATATTTGACTTTTATTCCCCATTAAAAATAACATTGAAACTCTAAAGCAGACCTCCAATATAATTCTAGAAGGCTCCAAACCAAGATGGGAAATTTGCCTGCTTTTTAGTGAGAATGAAGCTATAGAGGACAGAACAAAAAGCTGCTAGAATGGAGAGAATCACACATATTGTGTGTATTTGTAATAATCCATAAACACACCTTTACATTTTACTTTTTACTTCACTTTTTACTTGTTTATATGAACACAGGACTAGCCTCAGACATTTATTTATTTATTTGTTTGTTTGTTTGTTTATGTTTTATCCCACCTTTATTATTTTTATAAATAACTCAAGGCGGCGAACATACCTAGTACTCCTTCCTCCTCCTATTTTCTCCACAACAACAACCCTGTGAGGTGAGTTGGGCTGAGAGAGAGTGACTGGCCCAAGGTCACCCAGCTGGCTTTCATGCCTAAGGTGGGACTAGAACTCTCAGTCTCCTGGTTTGCTATTGGCTCCTTCCTAGGGCTGAGAGAGATTGACTGGCCCAAGGTCACCCAGCTGGCTTTCATGCCTAAGGCGGAACTAGAACTCTCAGTTTCCTGGTTTCTAGCCTGTTGCCTTAACCACTAGACCAAACTGGCTCTCTTAAACCAAAGGGGCAAACAGGAGGATTTCCAAGCAATTTGGTAAATTTCTTCAGTTGTTTTGTCTATGGTGACTTCCAGTTGGAGGTGCAGGTCCAACTGGTTATCAAGCAGAGCCTCCCACTGATCATGCTAAGCAGCTTCAGGGTTTCAGATAGTGAGCATTGCTGCTGAAGCACCAGCATTTTGCTACATCGTCTGTCATAAGGAGGTTAGTGTTGGTACTGGGGAGAAAGCCTGGCTGGTCCCACCTCTAGTTCCTGCTTTCCTGATGTGGTGGCTGGATGGTGTGATTATATAAAGCAGTGTTTCTCAGCCTTGGCAACTTTCAGATGTGTGGACTTCAAGTCCCAGAATTCCCCAGCCAGCATGGCTGCTGGGGAATTCTGGGAGTTCAAGTCCATACATCTGAAAGTTGCCAAGATTGAAAAACACTGATATAAAGGAACCACAGAAAGCATGAGAGCAAAAGTAGCTTGGAAGGCAAATCTCTATGACGAGAACAGGGTTGTAACGTGATCTCTTTTTCTGTTTTCACAGGAGGGGGAGGGACTTGTATTGCAGCCTGATTCGCAGGGGGCAGGAAGAGGCTTACGCTAATGGCTAGCAAGCAAGCAGTGGTTGGCTGAGAGTTCTCAGTGCTTTGCTATTGTTCAGGAAGCACAAGTGCTCATTGGCTGTTGATTCTCAGTGAATGTTATGGACTCACAAACAAGTAAATATGTGTGCTTTAATTGCATCATATTTTTTTTCAGATCTAGACATAGTCAAAACAACTGGTCTATCTCTGCTCTATTTTTCACTGTGGAATTATAGAAGACTAATGACAGAAATACTAGAATTTCCCTAAAATATAAAGTTCCAGGCATTTTCCCCACTTCCACTTTATATATGGTTTATACTTTAATTGTTAATTGTTAATTCAGACCATGTGGTTTGTAAATACCACTATAAAATGGAGGTGGTTGGCTCCATGATAGTGCCAACACTAAGATCTCGATTTGCCATCTGGTATTTATATATCATATTTGTATTTTTTTTAATGTATTTATTTATTGTAAGCCGCCCAGAGTCCCCCGTTGGGGGAGATGGGCGGTCATATAAATTTGAATAATAAATAAAAATAAATAAAAATATGTATTTTGTATTTTAATGATGTGTTATTTTTTATTGTTGTGAGCCGCCCAGAGTCGTCTTGTACAAGTTGGGTGGTTGAGAATAATAAATAAATAAATAATAAATAAATAAATAACACTGAAAAATAATTTGATATTTGTATCTTTTCCTTTTCATTATTATTTATTTATTTATTTTTATTTTATTTTATTAATTTCTCGGCCGCCCATCTCGTACATGACGACTCTGGGTGGCTTACAACCAATAAAATAACAATTATTAAAAACATTACAATAATATATACACACACACACACACACACACACACACACAAAACAAATACTAATCTAAAAATACAAAAATATAAAATATAAAAATTCAAGATGGGCATATTATTATGTTATCTGTTATTTTTGGCACAATCATGGTGTCAGCCACCCCCATGAATGGCTATCCACCCTCCCATCCCAGGCAAGGTGGCATAACCATGTCTTCACCCCCTTCCGGAAGGCCAGGAGAGTGGGGGCCTGTCTCACCTCTGGGGGTAACCTGTTCCAAAGGGCAGGTGCCACAGCAGAGAAGGCCCTCCTCCTGGACCCTGCCAATCGGCAATCCCTCATGGACAGGGTCCGTAACATGCCCTCTCTGCCTGACCGGGTGGGATGGGTCGATGTAACGGGGGTGAGGCGGTTCCTCAGGTAACCTGGACCCATGCCATGTAGGGCTTTAAAGGTGATAACCAACACCTTGAATTGGACCTGGAAGCAGTGTGGCACCCAATGCACTCTCGATCCAGGAAGGGGCAGAGCTGGTGAACAACACGAAGTTGTGCAAAGGCTCCCCTGGCGACGACTGCCACCTGCTCTTCGAGCAGGAGTCGTGAGTCCAGGAGAACCCCCAAGTTCCACACTGGGTCTGTCTGGGGCAGTGCCACCCCATCCAGAACCAGAGATGGCAGGTTGCCGGATACCCGGGAGCCCCTAATCCACAGCCACTCCGTCTTGCCAGAGTTCAGCTGAAGCCTGTTGTTCCCCATCCAGACCCCCACAGTCTCCAGGCACCGAGAGAGGGCGGTCACAGCCTCACTTACGTCGCCCGGGATGGAGATGTATAGTTGAGTATCATCAGCATATTGATGATACTTCATTTTTATTATATTTATTTATTAGACTTTTATCACCGCGCCATCTCCCCCACAGGGGACTCTGGGCGGTTTACAGACATAAAAATTAAAATTCTACTAAAAATATACAATCCAATATATAATTACTTATTATTATAAATTAAATAGAAAATCATCCTGTGGCGACGGATTATATTGAAGTGTATAGCTCTACATAAACTACAGGGTTTCAAACAAAGATTAGAAATGGAACACTAAACAGTATCCAATTGTGAAATGTGGGAGTCTCTTCTATCACTTGAATGAATTGCTGTCAGAATAAGAATACTAGCCTGGATTTAACTTTGATAAATATCAAGGGGAGAAATCTGCATATTAAAAGGGTTTTTTCCAATATCCTGTAGATAAATTTAAATAAGCTAATTGTGAGGGAAAAACAAGTATCTTATGGATTGGCTGATTGATATAATTGTAATCATATTGCAAGTTGTCAATTATGGTTCAATCTAGTTATAAATGTCTGCTGCAAAAAACTAGCACATGACTCATAGCGTGAGAAAGTATATAGTACTGAGATTCAGTTTTCCATTTGCAGTTAGAAATATAAGCTTTCAGAAACAACAGGCCTTGTAGATGCTGATTCCCAACAAAATAAACTTTACAATGCAACGTGACTGACTGAGTTGGTGGACCTCTATGCCTCATACCCATTTTGGAAATATGAGAAATGAGTTTTGATGTAGAATTATTTAAACTAGTCATCTTATTTTTCAAAGACAATGTTCAAATTCTATATAGTCTCGGTAAAAAAAACTTTGAAAATGTTTTTCTGGTTTTTCATAAATGTTATTCCTTCTATTAGGAATGCTCAGGATCACTGAGATTCAAGTGACATTGCTTGGTCCCATCTTATATCAGACCCATTAGTAATAGTAGCACACTCTTAACTTATTGAAGGCTAATGAAAATATGAGAAAGATACCAGGTACCAGGAAGAGGTTGTGGTGTTTCATATACCATTAAGATCTCTACTCTACTTTGAACTAAGCAAGCAGGATCAAAACTTACAGCATATTAGAGGCTGCAAAATATTTTGAATTCCAAGACTCTGAGTTCAAAATGCCCATTTTGAGCCCAAATTAGCCAGTTTGAGCTTGAAACAGCTATTCTTAGTTCATCGGAATGTTCAGCAAATTTCTGACCTTATTGACGGTATTAGCTCAAAATATTTCAAATTTGAAACTTTTTGCACATTTCTATAACAGACATTATTTAAAGCATGGCCTTTGTGAGTGGTAAGGCAAGAGCCAGCAGTTCTCGGGATAAAGTTATTAATTTTGTCAATAACCAGCAACCGCTCAGCTTCAAGGGTATGAAACACAAGGGAAAGGTTGGAAGAAGGACCAATAGGTTTAAACTGCTCTGGATATAAGAAAGGGACTGCACCCTCCCACTGACAGAGGGCAATCAGCTGCTCAGTGTGGTTTCTTCTAGTTTGGCATAAAGATTCTTATCTAGCCACACACCACATTATGTGTTTAAGAGATTTCTCCAAGTCTGAGCCTAGCAACCAAGTTAAGCTGTGTGAAGTCAAGAGACTGAAATTTACTGCTGAAACCTGGCCCAGGGAGCATAAAAATATCTCCCTCTCTCTCTCTTCTACATATACAAATTCAGCATAATCAGTTCTGGATTATAAGGAGAACTATTTTCCCTGTCTTAAATTTAGATTGCCCTGTAACAAGTAGTCCAATAAGCTGCATTCTTATGGCAGCTTATTATAAAACATAGGAGATTTTCAGCCCCAGTACTGTCTTATGAAACAGATTTAGGACATTAAAAAGTTATTGTTGTTATAGATTTTATTATTTAGTTATTCTTGTTTTTATTAAAGAATGTTATAGTTTCTTAATATTTATTTCTTTAGCAGTTTTAAGAAACATAACCAGAATGAAGAGATGAAATCCAAGTTGTCTGATGCTATGGAGGCTGTTCAAAGTGAAGAAAGTAGCTTGGCATGGGAGACCAATTCAAGTAGATGTTCCACATCCCATGCCTCAGAAACGAGCATTACATCTGGGGTATACAGTATGGAAAACTCATACACAGATTGTTCTCCAGGAAAAGTTACCTTTCTGATGGAAGAGAGAAAGACTACCCAGGAAAAACCAAGTAACTCAACACATCAGACACAAAATGGGAAGATAGGACCAGACAGCCAAGAATGTGATTTTTCTAGTAGGCCAGTGCTGGGAAAAGCTGAAGAAAGAGAATTCGATCCATCTGATCCACAATCATGGCCCTCTCAAGTACAACCTTCTAAGATTAAAAACTACTTGGTTCAAATCACACAGGAAGTAGTGACTCCAGTGTCGGAGGAGAAAGAAAATGCTTTGATGAAAAAAGGGGAGCTACCTCTCAAAGGAACAGTAAGAGCCAGGATTCTTCAAATCACTGCTGTATTGGAAGAAAGAAATAAAAAGATTTTCCGAAGGGTAAACAATAAAGATTTGCCTCCACCCTCAGAGATTATCAAGAAGCCAAGAGAACCACCCAAAGTATTCTCCAAACGAGGCATATCTGTATCTTTACGGCACGTTGAACAAAACTCCATACAGAAGAATAACAAGAAGGAAGTTCTGGGTTATAATCTCAGGCATGTAGAGACAAAAAGGCCAAAGTCTGCACTTTACAGCAAAGAGGAGAAGCAACCACAGCATAAGCCTTCAGAAAAGCTACCAAAAATTTCAAAATGCCTTGTTGACAAAGCAGAGAAGCCAGACACAAAACTGTATTCACCTGCAACTCCCACCTCACTTCCAGAACTGATTCAACCAGCTGAGTCTGACAAAATGGAAAAAAGGGGAAAACAGTCTCTTTCTCTCAGTACATCAAATACCACCCCGGAAAAATCATTCAACTTTGTTGGTGAAATAGAAAAAAAGGAAATTCAGGATTATTCAGCAACGGCCTTGGGGTTTTTTGATATATTAAAAGAAGTGAGGCCACTGTCAGAGAAGAAAGTAGCTCAGCCTTGTTCCCCTGTTCCTGCTGAGCCTCTTCCTTATGTTGCAAAAGAAATAGAAAATCAGTGTGACTCAACTAGAACAGTGTTATCAGAAGCTGCAATTCAACATGTGCAGTACCCTTGTAATATTGCAGCTCCTCACTGTGAACCTGAAAGGGCTAACGTAACTGAAATTAGAAATCAGTCTATGGACTCCACAACTCCTTCACAAATGGAAGTCAGTGGTACACCCCTGGAGCATTCTGCTGAAGAAGGAAAGAAGCAAGCGGTTCCTCTTTATTCAACTGAAACCACAGATGCCATCCCTGAGAAGGCAAGATTACCATCTGCTCTTAGAGAAGGAGAAAAGCAAGGAAAAGAACAGTTGTCAGAGGAGTATTCAGACAAAGAAAAGATGGAGGAGCAATTTACTGTGCTTTTCCAAACAAAGTCAGACCAGCTACCCTTGTTGCCTTTGGTTCAGGAATCAGAAGCTCAAGAAACCAAATCTGCATCTGATTTAGCAGTCATATATGGTGAACCTAAAGTGTCTGGTTTAGCTGAAATTAGAAATCAAGCTATAGACTCCACAACTCCTTCAGAAATGGAAGTCAGTGGTACACCCCTGGAGCATTCTGTTGGAGAAGCAGAGAAGCAAGCGGTTCCTCTTTCTCCAACTGAAACCAAAGATTCTGTCCCTGAAAAGGCAAGATTACCATCTTCTGTTAAAGAAGGAGAGAAGCAGGAAAAAGGACACTTGGCAGGGGAATATTCAGAAAAGGAAAGGACACAAGACAAATTAACTACACCTTTTGAAAAAAAGTCAGACCAGCTACCCTTGTTTGGGTGTCTAGACCACAAATCCAAAGCTCATGAAACTGAACCCGCATTTGATTTAGCAGCTATGCGTGGTGAACCTGAAGTGTCTGATTTAGCTGAAATTAGAAATCAAGCTATGGACTCCACAACTCCTTCAGAAATGGAAGTTAGTGGTACACCCCTGGAGCATCCTGTTGGAGAAGCAGAGAAGCAAGCGGTTCCTCTTCATTCAACCGAAACCAAAGATTCTGTCCCTGAAAAGCCAAGATTACCATCTGCTCTTAGAGAAGGAGAAAAGCAAGAAATAGAACAGTTGTCAGGGGACTATTCAGACAAAGAAGAGGTGGAGGATCAATTCACTGTGCTTTTCCAAACAAAGTCAGACCAGCTACCCTTGTTGCCTTTGGTTCAGGAATCAGAAACTCAAGAAACTGAATCTGCATCTGATTTAGCAGATATGCATGGTGAACCTGAAGTGTCTGATTTAGCTGAAATTAGAAATCAAGCTATGGACTCCACAACTCCTTCAGAAATGGAAGTCAGTGGTACACCCCTGGAGCATTCTGTTGGAGAAGCAGAGAAGCAAGCGGTTCCTCTTTATTCAACTGAAACCAAAGATTCTGTCCCTGAAAAGCCAAGATTACCATCTGCTCTTAGAGAAGGAGAAAAGCAAGAAATAGAACAGTTGTCAGGGGACTATTCAGAAAAGGAAAGGACACAAGACAAATTAACTACACCTTTTGAAACAAAGTCAGACCAGCTACCCTTGTTTGGGTGTCTAGACCATAAATCCAAAGCTCATGAAACTGAACCTGCATTTGATTTAGCAGCTATGCGTGGTGAACCTGAAGTGTCTGATTTAGCTGAAATTAGAAATCAAGCTACGGAATCAACAATTCCTTCACAAATGGAAGTCCATGCTTCATCCTTGGAGCATTCTTTTGGAGCAGAGGTTTCTTTTCATTCAACTGAAACCAAAGATGCCATCCTTGAAAGGGCAGGATTATCATCTTCTGTTAGAAAACCAGAAAATGAAGAAAAAGAGCATGTGGCAGGGGAATATTCAGAAAAGAAAATGGTACAGGACAAATTATCTACACCTTTTGAAACAAAGTCAGACCAGCTACCCTTGTTGCCTTTGGTTCAGGAATCAGAAGCTCAAGAAACCAAATCTGCATCTGATTTAGCAGTCATATATGGTGAACCTAAAGTGTCTGGTTTAGCTGAAATTAGAAATCAAGCTATAGACTCCACAACTCCTTCAGAAATGGAAGTCAGTGGTACACCCCTGGAGCATTCTGTTGGAGAAGCAGAGAAGCAAGCGGTTCCTCTTTATTCAACTGAAACCAAAGATTCTGTCCCTGAAAAGGCAAGATTACCATCTTCTGTTAAAGAAGGAGAGAAGCAGGAAAAAGGACACTTGGCAGGGGAATATTCAGAAAAGGAAAGGACACAAGACAAATTAACTACACCTTTTGAAAAAAAGTCAGACCAGCTACCCTTGTTTGGGTGTCTAGACCACAAATCCAAAGCTCATGAAACTGAACCCGCATTTGATTTAGCAGCTATGCGTGGTGAACCTGAAGTGTCTGATTTAGCTGAAATTAGAAATCAAGCTATGGACTCCACAACTCCTTCAGAAATGGAAGTTAGTGGTACACCCCTGGAGCATCCTGTTGGAGAAGCAGAGAAGCAAGCGGTTCCTCTTCATTCAACCGAAACCAAAGATTCTGTCCCTGAAAAGCCAAGATTACCATCTTCTGTTAAAGAAAGAGAAAAGCAAGAAATAGAACAGTTGTCAGGGGACTATTCAGACAAAGAAGAGGTGGAGGATCAATTCACTGTGCTTTTCCAAACAAAGTCAGGCCATCTTTCTTTGGTCCACAAATCAGAAGGTCAAGAAACTGAATCTGCACCTGATGTAGCTTCCATGAAACAGGAAATCTGTAAAACTATTGAAGAACTCCCTGGACCTTCAGAGTCATCCTATTTTATGGTTGAAGAAGAGGCCAAAAGAGAAGAAAAATTGAAATCAGACTTGGCAAGACAAGCTGTTCAGACTCAGCCATCTTTGACTACCTTTCTAGAAGTAAAACATCCTGTTGTATCTCACCTAAGAGACAATGCAGAGACTCAAGTTGCCTCAACAGAATCTTGGTATCCAGATTCCACACTCTCAATTCCAAGTGCACAGGAGGAAGAAACTCAACAACATTCTACAGCACCACCACAGTCAGAACCGGAACATCTTGTTATCTCTGAATCCATAAAAGCACCACATGGACCTAAAGAGATATTGCTTGTCAATGGGAAAGTTACTGAGCCACTCAGCTCATCAGAGCAGTTGTTATCTATTTCATCTTTTCTCACTGCCAGTGTGGAAAAGCATGGAACACAGCCACCCTCGCTAAAGACTGCTGCACCATTGTTTGAACAGCCAAACTCTGATATACCATGCTTGGCTCAACAAATGAAAAAACAAAGCAATCTGTCTGATTCTACAGAGGTGACTCCTGTGATAACAGAAGCATCATTTTCTACTGTGCCTTTCCAAAATGCTGAAATAACAAAAGAAGAAAAACAGTCCTTGTCATACACAGAAGTTCTATCAAAAAAATTAGTATCTGAATCAAGGGAGCCAGAAGTTGCCATAGATACAAAAACAGGGCAACTTTTTCCAACTTTGTCTGCACAACACCCAGGTGAAGCACCTGTTCAAATGCAAGAACTGAATTTAGAAAATCAGCTGCACCCAGCTATAAAAGCACAGTCAGATTTTGGGAAACAAGATAAATCCTCTTGTGCAATAAGTGAAGACCAACTGGAGCATTCATTGGAATCTGAATCAAGAAAGCATTTTACACAGCAGAATTCGACTGTTTTGTCCCAGTTGGAAGGAACACCTGCATTGCATTCTCTATATGAAATACATAAGAAAATTATGCAACCTGATAAACCTACCACCCAGCCGTTGCATCCTGATTCACTGTACCCTGGTTTTGAGCCATCACAGACAGACGCTATTCAGCAGCAAACTCTTCAGCATTTATCACAAACACTTCTACCCATGGAACTGGATACAGTGCAGTTAGGAGAAGAGAAGGAGATAAATGGGATCCAGCCTCATTTGCCTGCAACTGGGCAGGCTTTATCTCAGTTAGTTTATTCAATGGATATGCAAGAAAATCAAGGTATTTCAGGAACTGCAGCCCAAGATTCTGGATTTTTAAGCATGCAACTCAATAAGGCTGATGCAGAGGATTATGGTACTTCTGATCCAGAATCAAAGCACCTGGCAAAACAAGCTGTTGAACCCATAACTGCACAGCTGGAGACACGCTACACAAATAGGATGCACTTCATGTCTGAATCGGGAAAACACTTAGACGTATCCTTTCCAGCTCCAAGCACAGAAGGAGAAGGCCTTTCAACACCTATATTTGTGACTGCAGAATCAGAAGATGAACAGCCAATATCATCCAAAAAAGAGATGGAAGGATCTGAATGTTGTGCACCCATAATTCCAACATCCAAATTAAAAGGTTCTGCTTTAGAAACACAGGGAAATCAAAATGATTTTTCTAATGCATTAAATGAGGCATCTGGATCACCACCATTAATTTTATCATTTGTTCCTGATAAAATAAAGCCCCAGGCAATACTTACAGAGTCAGTAGTAAATTCAGTACTAGCCTCACAGCAATCAAATGTTCTTTCTTCAGAACTTACAGGCAAAATTGAGATAGGAAAAAATTATTTCCCTTTCCCTGAGTCTCAAGAAGTATTGTCAGATTTACCATTCTTTACAACTTCCTCTATAGGGGAGGTCAGGAAAGAACCGCTGCATTCACCCACAGCCACAAAGATTGTGTCAGAAGAATCCAGATCCATTCCAGATGATGCTACATCTGAAGAAATAAATGAACCATCTCCTTTTTCTTCAGCTTTGTCTGCAGAACAGCTTTCTGTTGAACCTATTTCATCTTATGGTGCTTCTGAAGAAGAGAAACAAGACCAGACTCATTCAATTTTCAATGAAGAACCAATGGATGTGGCTGCTGGGAAAGCAAATATGGAAGATACTCAGTCTCATTTGCTTGTTATTCCAAATTCTGAAAACAGGAGCCAGGATAGCAAGCTATATGGTCCTGTGGCATTGCAATCAGAGCTGGAAGGTTTCACTTTATTGAATTCCACTGAAGAAAAACCCAAGCAAGAAACTCTTCTATATTTACCTCCCACTGTACCTCAAGAAATATATCACCAGGAAGAAAAAGACGATCAAGAAGGAATAACTTCTGAGATTGAATGTTCAAAGGAGCAGGACACTCCATTAAAAGATGACAATTTCTTGCAACCAGTAAACGAATCACAACTAGAAGAAATTCAACTTTATTGTTCTGCAACTCTTCAAGATTCATCCCAGTTGGCTGATACAAGTCCCCAAGAACAAGAGGATTACTTGCCTAAAACTGGAGAAGTAGATTCTGGTGTTTCTGTATTATCACAGTTGATGGATGACACAGAGAAACAAGAAATCCAGACAACATGGTCTGAAGCTGCTCGAACAGAATGTAAACCATCTGTTTTGTCAGTAAATGAAATGAAAGCAGTCCAGCATCCATCATTCACTGCACCCCTGGATACAAGACATTTAGATTTATCTTATTCCAAAAAACCAGAACTCTATTCATTTGAGGAACAAAATCAGACTTCTGAACAAGAAACACTCATTTCATCTCTTCTCGCTAAGAAAGTGAAAGAGACAGAAGAGAATTCATATCCATCTTTAGTCTCAACATCTTTGTTGAGCCCATCCAGCCCTGTTACATTGGATCCAGTTTATGAAAAAAAGAAACAAGAAAATCAGCCTTGCACACCTATAATAGCAAAGGTGATGCCAGAAAAACCCATGTCCATTGCTGAGGCAAAGGAAAAAGATATGTTTTTCCCCCAGACCTCAGAAAAAAAGAATTTAGATACTCAAGCTCCTTTTGGGGAAGGTGACTCAGTAAAAGGTTCAACTGTCTTTCCTGAGAAAAATGCAATGATGGAGAGGGAAACTGAGTCTCCTCCAACACATTTTGAATCAGAACCCCAGGTAGACAGAGTCATTAGTACAGAACATCTTTCAAAAACAGAAAAAATAAAGCATTTGCCTAGCATGGAGGATACTTTGAAAGTGCCTGAAAACTATTTGTGCAAAGAAAAGGAATTCAAAGATCAAGAGAAATTGAGAGAAGAAGCTATATCAGCTCCTAATCATGATCAAGGAAAAGACACAGTTAATATTTCTGAAAGTTGTGAAGTTGTGAAAACTAATGCTTCTCTCATTTCCTCTGTTGATAGAAAGAAGCTTATAGTAGAGGCAGTAGAAACCATTTCATTGTTGGAAACAAAAGCATTTAACAATGCTAGAGATGTGGTTGTTGATAATGAACCTTCAGTCTACAAACCAAGTAGAAAATGTTCAGAGGACTTAAAGATAGATCACCATGAAAAGACAGAAAATGAATCAAAGGAATTTTACAAAGAAAAGGTTATCAAGGAAAGCACAGAAACTGAAAAGGAGGCTTCTGTTATTCCAGAAAACAAGGATGATAGTATTTTTAATAACACCAATATTGATTATGTTGAAAAGTATACTTTGATTGATAATACATCCTTCACCCAAACAGGAAAAGAACAGTCAATTCAGGAAGCTCAGAGACCATTTGATGACATACATAAACAATATGTGGAAGCTACATATCCAGCAGCAAAATCCAAGAATATTTTGGAGTTGTCTTTATTAGAAAGAGATTTGGACGAAGCCTTTAATGGAATGATAGGAAAAGAAAACACAACAGCTACCCATGAAGACATTTCAAAAACAGAAAATGAAAATGAAATGACTGATGCTGTTAGGGAAGATGATAAAAACACAGAGCATGAGTTTAACTTAGCAGATGCTAATGCAGTCTTATTTAATACTGAGAAAGATGAGTTGTCCCAGTCTCCAGCTGCTTCCTTGCCAATGTCTGCCGTAGACTCTGAGGTTCTAGAGCTGCCACCTGCCTTAGCATTTTTATGTAAAGATTTCTATGAAGAAGCAGCAGGAGATTCTAAAAAATATAGCAACAAAAGTAAAGGAGTGAAGGATACTGATCTGCCTTTTCATATTAGAGATCATGTTCCAGATGATAGGATTGGAATGCATCTGGAGAAGGACATTCCTAGAGATTACCCTCCAAATAATGTGGAAGAATCCAAGAAGGAAGACATTTTAAAAGGTCAGCCTATTAACGAGGAGACTTTAACCCAACCAAATGTCACAGAAGATGCCTATGAACCAAATGAGAAAAACTACGAGCCTGTAGATACTCAACCTGATATATCTGCCGAAGTGGAGGAATGTCTGAGGGATACACTTACAAACAGGGCAACTGAGATTGTGAGTGACATAAAAATTGCAATTTGTCAGCCAACACATGCAATTCCTTTTGGAAGGGGATTCTATAGCTCAGGTGCCAGCAATGATGATAGTGGTCAGAGAAGAGAAGAACAATCCTTGTCTGAAGAAACAGGCCAACTGGTACCAGAAGAAACAAGTGATGAGGAGTCTAATCCGATACTTAATTATGTAGTAACTGTATATCAGACTGAACCATCTGGGCAAGATGAATCAAAGAATGCTGCTGGATTTGCAATCACCCAAAATCAACAATCTGAAATAACAGAAGTTCATGGAATGGATGAAGGTGTAGTTGTAAAGCCTGCAGAAAAAAATGCACAGTCTCTTGAAGCGTTCAGTCATGCTGATAGGCAAAGTGAGAGACAACTAGAAGAGACGTACGTTTCAGTTGAGCCCACAGCACAAGATATGCAGGTTTTAGATCACAAGGATCTTCCATGTTGGGACACTGAAGTGCAAAAATTTGAGAACAGAATTGGAGAAAATAGTGCTCAGGATCTAATGCAGTATGACACTGAAACAGCAGATCAGTTAGCAACAGAAGCAAAATCCGATCATCCATTTGGGGAAGTTGACTATTCTCTTTTGTCGCATGATTTTGATACCTACCCATTATACTCAATAAAAGAGGAAGAGGACAGCGACATTGATGAAGATCTAGCTGAGCTCTTGAACTATGAAGTGGTTACCCATGATGATGTATTTCAGGAAGAAATCTCTTCAGAAACAGCTCATGAAGAACTGTTGTTTGATGATAAAGAATCCCTAGATTCCATTAGTGATACCTACGAATTTGTGAATGAAAGAGAGGCAAGTATGTATGCTGAAGAAAAGGGGGTTGAATCACTTGATATTGAAATGCTACGAAGAAATGTACCAGAATGTGAATTTCTACAGAAAGAAGTTGATCAAGCACATTTGGATACATATTGCTACCAGTGTAAATGTCCCATCTCCTCTGAGGATAAGCTTTTTGAGGAGCATAAAGACCACAATGTAGCCGATTTGGGTACAGCTGTGACTATGTTAAAGGTAAGACATTAAAATGTGCAGTTACACTGCTCTTTGTTCTTACTGACATATGTTAATGTTTCACTATAATAGACAAAAAGCAGCAATAAGTATCTAGTGCCCTCTAGAAGTTTTGGCCTTCAATGCCTATTGACTCCAGGCAACATGGCTATTGGCATGTATTGAGGTAAATGCAATCCAAAACATCTGAGGGCACCAACATGCTTATTCCTGAATTACAAGATGAAGAGAGCAAACACTCATCAGTAATATTAGATAGGATCTTATGGTTATATGATGCATAGTTGGCTTGGAGGAATAACAGTTCTACTTAAAATGGCTCAAAAGCAAGTGGTGTATTTCCACAATCACTATTTCCCCCCCAGAAATGTGAGGTTCTCTCTCTTTTTTTGTTGGGAAAAGAAGACAGATACTAATGGGAAACACTACATCTCCCAGAATTAGAACATCATTATGTTTTTTTTATAAAATCAGAAAATCTCAGAATCTGATCCCAAGTGTTCCATGTGATATCTGCTGTGATTCTTAGTTTGGAATGTTGATTTCCCACTTGTTTAACTGTTGACCAAAAACTTTCAACCCTTTGCTGAACCTTCTGAACATGGTTTATTTTGTATGGCCTACTATTGCACATATTTTACTTAGGTACCCCTTGGGAGAAACTGGAATTTGCATATCCCTTTTTAAAAACTAGATCCAAAGAACCTGCATAATGACAGCTTTTGACTCTCGAGAGTAATTCTTCAGAAGAGGAGATGGGTTGGGGAGATCTTCAAAATCAAGTACCCTGCCTTATGTAACTGCATGTGTTTTCTGTTAATGCAAATACACCATTTTACCAGATGGTAAAATGCTGACCACATTTATTTTCTAGAAAGGTGACAGCATAATTGCAGAGGGTTTCACCCAAAGGTTTGCTGTACCTGTATGATTCAGTCAAAAACAAGATGAAAGAGCAATCAAAAATCCTAGCAATTATTTCATATTAAGGGATTTTAAAAGAGCTTTAAGCAGTATAGCAAGGATTTTCATCACTGAAGATTGAGCAAAAAAAGTCTGTTTCTGCCTGTTGAAATAAATATTGGGAGCTCTTCTCTACATACTTCTCATAATAATATGAGAGGGAAATATATTTCTCTATAGGGATCCCCATCTGTAGAATGCAGACCTTAGGAAAATCTTCATGGCATCTTCACTTCATCAGTTCAGATGCCAGTATGATACCCCTCCCCACCTTTTTCTGTACAAAGCATTTCATATAAACATGTTTATTAATTTTCTGTTGGTGTTTTGGTATTTAGATGATTATGAAAGATATTGTATTATCCATCCATCCATCCATCCATCCATCCATCCATGGTTTTAATATCTGTAAACTACCCCAGGAGTATTTGCTACTTGGACATTAAATACCATAATATATTATAATACAGTACAGTACAGTATAATATAGCATAGTATAGTAAAATATGAAAAGTAGAGTGGTACCAAGAGAAGATTCTAGAAGCCGCAGTCCAATGAAAGAGGTAGGTACTAACTGCTTGCATACAATCTTGGATTTCAGTATACAGTATATTCTGATTTCATTGCAGAGATATAGTTGGAAAAAAAATAATCTGAGCCTTCTGCTTGAACGTTGTTAGGCAAGCCTGCCTTCCTAGCACTATTTTCAGCTTTATAGAATACAATGGACAAATTAAAGGTGCTGATTGGTTTTCACCAGTTGTGCCTATTGTGTAAAAAGGGTTATATGGGAGTAACTATTCAAAAAACACAAAAAATATGTTCCATCTACTCTGGCATGTTACCATGGAGCCATTTTACCAGATGCTTTAGGACAGTGTTTTTCACCCTGCATGCTGGCTGGGGAATTCTGGGAGTGAAGTCCACACATCTCAAAGTTACCAAGGTTGGGAAACACTGCTTTAGGGTACCTTGTTATGCCATCCCATCATATCACAAGCCTCAAACTATATTGGACTTTAAAGGCAAGCAGTAGTGATGGGGATATTTAAACTAGGAAATATATTCCTAAATGCTAGTCCCAGGTTATTTTTTGCTTAACTTATTTAATTCTGACATAAAGCCACCCAAGAAGATAACCTTTCTGATAATATGCCTTAAAACAATTAAAAGCATAACACAGCATAACACCAGCAGCAGAAGAACAAAACCCAAGTAAACATCAAAAGCTTGGACATTACTTACCTTAGTGCCCACACTTGGCTTAATGACTATTTTAAGAGCTTAGTTTAAGGGCTGAAATATGAATGGAGTTTCTTTAGCTGACACCATGGCTCTACACCCAGCTGTTTCACATCCCTTTCCATGCCCTTTTACTCCAGCAAACAACATGTTAATCAGATGGAACATGTTCATGTTCATTGCAAAATGCTCCTTGTTTTTGTTTTTTATTAGAGCAGTGTTCCTCAACCTCAGCAATTTTGAGATGTGTGGACTTCAACTCCCAGATTTCCCCCAGCCAGCATGTTCTGGGAGTTGAAGTCCACAGATGGTTGCTGAGGTTGAGAAACACTGTATTAGAGGCTGCTGCTGTCCTGGCTTATATAACAGTCTTCCAAATCTGTTGCCCCCAGCAGATATAATTCCAAACCATTGGATTATGTTGACTAGAAATATGGAAGTTGTACTCCAACTCATATGAAAGGATCCAGCTTGGGGCAAAGTAGCTTTTCCATACTACAGTGGTGGATGATAAGCAGTTGCTAAGAATATCAGCAGAATCATAGGCCTTGGAATTGTCCCTAGACTGGTTTCTTGAAAGTCAAAGGATCCAAGGACGTTCTGTGACATCACCCTTTGGCCCTGCCACTTAGAAGGAGAGCCAGAAATTAACTCTAGCTCTGTACTGTAATAAACTTTCCTCCATGAGCTTTGCTCCACCAGGCAGAAAGATCATTTTTATGGCATTTCTGCTTCATTTCTACTACTGTATTCACATGTGATCATATCCTTCTGTAAAAAATGTGCAGGTAGATGAGGCCAACCATTTCGGCTTTTGTCAGTTACAAAATATGCTCGGTGTAATAAGCTGCTAAGAGTGGATGTTCTTTAAAATCAAACGTTTCCACCTAAAACATATACAGTATTCATTGGAGTGTAATATTGCATTTTGCTGGATGCATTTCTATAATTCAGAGTTGTCACATATGCTAATTTCAAAGCCTCATCTTCCTTTTAGGTAGATAGTGATAACTGATTTCTGCCAAGGCCACCTGTCTGCAAACTATTTGTAGACAGATGGTCAAATATTCTGGAGGATGATCAAGGAGGGGACGCTGAAAAAAATAGCTGTACTTCATGAGCGTTGTCTCTGTTTTTTGAAGCGCAATTTTGTCACAGCAGCGTTAGTGGTGGAGGAAAAGCAAGTCAAACAACATTAGGGATCAGGGGAGCCTGCAGGGCAGGTTAAAAAAAAGTCAAGATGGCGGACAGGACTGCATGATCAAATCCCCACCCCTTTTTTATATGTGTCTCTTTGACAGACACCCTGTTAGAGATAAAGATAACAAAATAAATATCATCTATTTAATTAAACAGACTGCCTGAAATCTAAAGAAACCACATACAATGTTCTGCCCTTCTTTCCTTCCACAGCCTCCCCTGTTTCTATAATAGAGAGGATCTCCCAGGAAACTGTTAGATGAAACTAGAAAAGAAAACTGGTGGGGTCTTCTCACTTCCCCAAACTTGCAAATACATGAAGATCTTCCAGAAAAAGGCACAATCCGGGAAGTGTAGCAAGAAGAGTAGCCTGTTGATCACATGATATTGTAACTGGGAGCTTGCAACTGAGTGCCATCTGATCCATTCCCGTAGCAATAGTGTTGTACTGTGGATGAAGAAGGGCTGTTTCCAGGAAGTGAATACCATTTTAGAAACTGTAGACAAGTGCTTAAGAGGGCAGCCTGTATTCTCATTGGAGTGGGGTGGGGATCTCTGGCTCACCTGCTTCCCAGCTCTTGGGGTACTGTCACAACAGCCCTGTGGGCTTATCACAGGGTTTCTCAACCTTGGCAACTTGAAGATGTGTGGACTTCAACTCCCAGAATTCCCCAGCCAGCATGGCTCGCTGGGGAATTCTGGGAGTTGAAGTCCACACATCTTCAAGTTGCCAAGGTTGAGAAACACCAGCTTATCAGCATTAGGAGTCTGTGTCCATGGAGGTTTGCCACAACAGTGCACATAGAAACAGGAGATATACTAGCCCTATATTTCCATTTAATTTTGTGAAGACATTGTATACATTGACTACTTAATTGATTCTATATAATGAAATGTGCACATTATGAAACACTTCAGGGGGCTTTCTGAGGATATTCATTTATAAATTAATAAATTGTTTGAAAGAGAGCTAAGAGTACTATTTGGAGGCACTAGGCTGGGGAAAACAGGCTTAAGTAGATGAAAGGTTTTGAGCAAGATAAAGGATGGAAGGAAGGAAGCATGTAGAAAGCACAAGTTTTATTTCCATTTTAATGGAGCTTATTGCCGATCAGATACTTCATAATAATTTGCTTAAATCTCCTGATCTTGCATTGTGGCTCATGTGCTAGTAAAATATCACCCAGCAAGGAGGCTGAAAGATATACCCCATCCAATAGTAAGTTCTGTTGAAGGCAACGAGTCCTACTAATTTTAGCACCTAATCCTATGCATAAGAACATTACAAACTGATCTTTTTTAGGCAATTATGATTTTTAAAATATAAATATTATATTATCTCTTTCAGGATCAGTCGGATGTATTCTTAGATGTTTTGCAACAACGATCTTTGAATATTGAAGGATGTGTCAGTGAAATAGAGGCTTTGTTTAACACTCTAGAGGTAAGTCAGGCGAGGGGCCCTCCGAGTGGATGCCATCGTCAACTTAAGCATAGAGCTCACTGGATTGCTTTGCTATTCAGTGCCTTGCTTCAGACATTGTGCTAAACCATGGCTTGCTTTTACCATGCCTCACAATGCAGGGTTCACACAGCCCTTCAAGTCATACTAGGTAAAGGTAAAGGTTCCCCCTGCACATTTGTGCAGTCGTGTCCAACTCTAGGGGCCGGTGCTCATCTCCGTTTGTTAGCCGAAGAGCCAGTATTGTCCGAAGACGCTTCCACAGTCATGTGGCTGGCATGACGCGCACGGAACGCTGTTACCTACCCACCGAAGTGGTACCTATTCATCTACTTGCATTTGCATGCTTTCGAATTGCTAGGTTGGCAAGAGCTGGGGCGAGTGCGGGAGTTCACTCCGTCACGCGGGGCTAGGGATTTGAACCTCCGAACTTACGATCTTCCGATCGACAAGCCTGGCGTCTTACCCGCTGAGCCACCACGCCCCATACTATGTATATACAAGTATATACAATATATACAATGTATATACTATGTATATACAAGTCATACTATGGCTTACTTATTTGTGCCTTACCAGATTGTATGAATCTAGCCAAACTTTCTCCCGTATTTGGACACTATGTCTTCTTTATTGGTTGAGCATAGTGCTTGCTTTGGGCACCACAACTTAAAAAGGATTCAGACAACTTGGAAGGAGTTCAGAAAAAACAAAGTCTTATGAAGAGTTTACTGTATATTTAGCCCTGAGAAAAGATTGATTGGGGGCTGTGGGAAGAAATTGGGACTGTCTTTCCTGGGTTCATATAACACACTAAGTTATAATGTAGTATGTTTGGTTGGGGTCTAGAGTGTTGTGTTAACCAAGCTATTGTGATTTCCATACTTATTTATTAGATTTTTATATTATTGTAATCATATGTCTGGCAGTGATTTATTGTTTAGCACAGGGCTTTCCAAAGTGCCGCCGCTGGTGACACGCCAGCGGCGGCGGCGCGGGGGGGGCGTGCGGCGGCGCGCGCGCACGGTGGCGGCGCAGGGGGTGTGTGCAGCGGCGCACGCGCGCACTGTGGCGGTGCGTGTGGCATGTGGCGGTGCGGGGGTGCACGGGGGCGCGCGCGTGCATGGCGGCCGCCGTGCACGCACGCGCCGCCGCTTCCGGGTGGTGTGGCGACACACCACGCTGTGTGTGGCGACACACTTTTGTGTCGCGACACACAGTTTGGAAAGCTCTGGTTTAGCAAGACGTGTGAAGCCCTTCTTCACTGGATATGTATTTTTATTAAAATTTTTGATTACAACAGTAAAATCTAATACAAACAAAACTTTAAAAAGAGAATAGAAAGAAAGTACTGTATAAAAGGTGCAAGGAAAGAGAAAAAAGAGAGAGAAGAAAGAAAAAAAGTAAGAATATAACGAAGAAAGAGAAAAGAAATATATAAAGAAGTGACTTCCAGCCTTCATCACAACAAGCGATGAACAAATTTAGTGACTTTTCACCCCCTCTAATGTTATAAACAATTATCTCTTCATCCCGTATCCCATCCCTATCTATAGACAAATCCATAAAGCATCATCTTTTCAGTTCTGGTTTCAGCAGAAAGTCCGTAAAGGGTTGTCAGAAGTAATAACACATCTTGTTTTAACCTTGATCAAATAAACCAACTTTATATTCCTTCCTTTATTTCTAACAGTCTTACTCTTTAGTTCATTCAAATATTGTCATAGGATTTGATTTCTCTTCATTTCTTTTTTGTCCCATCGCAGAGTTCTTCAAGGCTTTAACAAGCCTCTTTTGTAAATCCAGTAGGAAAAAATTGTCCAGGTCACTCTCTTGGTTTATCATTTGTATTTCCCTTTTGAATTTTAAAACAGCCAATTTCTTTTGTAGATCCAGTGAAACATCCTTTTCCAAGTCATTGTCTTGGCCTGTCAGTTGTTCATCTACTTTCGACACCATCTCTATCTTGTCAGATAAAATTTGTTCTACATCTGTCATTTATTCAATAACATCTTTTGGACATAGTGTGAAGCCCTTCTTCAGATGCCTAAAGAGTTGTCATGTAGAAGAAAGCCATAATTTCTATCATGTGGAAGTGCAAGACACAGGCGTGTCCACAGACTATGGTCAAAAAAGGCAAGATGGTGGCTGTGATGGTGTGATCAAAGCACTGCCTGTTTTTTAGTGCAACACACATAAAAACTAAGCAGAGTTTTGACTGCACCATTATGGATGTTAACTTACATTTTTTTTACC
Organism: Charina bottae; assembly: GCA_023362775.1. NCBI lineage: Eukaryota > Metazoa > Chordata > Lepidosauria > Squamata > Charinaidae > Charina > Charina bottae. The sequence continues at coordinate 2,864,589 of JALMGJ010000012.1, forward strand.
ACAAAAAGGTAAGATAACTGTGGTTTCCCCTCACAAGATGCAATATAATGGTCTTCTTGACTGTAAGAACACATTGACAATGGAGGCCAATGCCTAAGTCACACTGTGAAGGCTTGCTTTTGTTGAAAATGCTCAATAGTGGCTTATTCTTTTGAAGGATTTTACCTGGCAAAGTAGCCTAGAAATCTCATCTCCTAAAGGGGAAACATTTACAAAGAAATTTCATTTAATGTTTCATGCATTTGTTTTCTTCTGGTCTCCATCCCTAGGAAAACTGTAACGAAAAGGAAAAGTTATTGGAAGAGCAAAATGAAAATGTTGTCAAGATGGTAATTGATCATCATGACAGAAAGGCACAGAATTTTGAAGAAGCAAAGAACACAAAAATGGAATATCTTTATGAACAGATGGTTAATTTTCAAGACTATATTGATACAGCAAAGGAGACACTAGAAGTGATAATAAAGGGAACTGAAGAAATGGATGATTTTGCTTTCCTAAAGGTAAGTAGTGCAAAACTATATTATGCTCACAAAGTTTAGGATCACAGAAAAAATAACTCTATGATTGATATTCTTTGTTACATAACTGTTCATGGAAGTAGATTGCCTTTTCAGCAGGCTTGTGTTTGGGATAGAACTTTGAGGCTTCAATTCTATACATTAATGAGGAATCAGTCCCACTGAAGTCATTGGTGCATATTTTTGAAATCATATTCATAGGATTTTGCCATGAGACAGCCTTTTCCAGCTTAGTCCTCTCCAGATGTGTGGGAGTGACAACACCTAGAATTCCCAGTCCTGCCGAAGGCATCAAATTAAAAAAAAGCTTGTAACATAATCTCCACTTCTATAGCCTTTTCCTGAGTTTCTTTTCTGTTGTTCTTGCAGACTTCCTAAAAGCACCTGGTGGGACCATCCTGGGCTCGATTTCGGAATCAGTTAAGGGCAGACACTTTCAAAGTGCTTATAGAGACTAAAAGCCCCTATTCTTATTTTCTTTGTAATCTCAGGCTGAAAAAATCCAGACAACCACTGGATGACAACAAAGTATTTTTCTGACTCATTGTTGCCGTCCAAGTTTATGCAGCGAGCTCATGGTAACCATACATTTATTATTCTGGTTACAGAACACTGTAGAACAATGTACCAGCATCCAAGGTTGGCGCCATGTTTAAAGAAGCTCTGTATAATATGCCTTTTTAGGACTATTGTATCTTAATTAGTAATTTCCTCCTTGCTCCTTTGTATAGAATCACCCCTATAATTTGTTTTTTCTATTTATTTTAGTAGCTGCACCATTCCTGACTGTATCCTTTTGGCAATTGTGACTGTAAAAAATAAACTGTCTTAAAGAGCAGTTGCTATACTTGTAAAGGAAAACCAGTTAATTCCCTTCCCTGTCCTAAAAAGCAGAAAGTATTGACCAATTAAGGGTCAGTTCAGAACTATCATAGCTCTTCCAGTGAGTAAAGAGTAAATAATTATAGTGGTGTAAATTTTTAGAAGAAAAAGCTTCAAATTAAAGGAAAGCTGAAAGGGAGAAATGAGATTTTTGCTGCAATTGGGCTTATGTCTGAGGAATCATATCTTGGTATATTACCCATCTGTATCAGCATAGTCAGATTATACACAACAAATACAGTATGATATCAGGCCAGATTGGATCAATGCCTCAGCAACTCAGAAACAAAACTCAATGAAAACAAAACAAAAACAAAACCATACAGTGGAAGCAACCATAAGACTCAGTGGGCTCTCCTCTAAAAATCTCATAATTGTTATGAATTTTCTTCCTCAGGAAGCCAAGCAAATTAATATTATGGATAAACCAAGAGCATTCTGTGACTCATCTCAGTAAAGTAGTCTTTTTATGAGCTCTAACTAATACAAAATCACTTTCTGCCCTCCAGAAATGGTTGCAGCTCCTTCTAGCAATAGGGCTACCAGGCAGTGGGGTTAAGACCCAAAAGATCAGCAGGTTTGTGATGTTAGATCTGTGTTTCTCAACCGTAGCAACTTTAAGATACGCATCTTAAGGTTGCCACAGTTGAGAAACAATGTTTTAGATATTTAAGTTTCTTGCTCTAAATTGTTACCACTCACTGAAAGCACATAGGCAACTTGGTCACAGCAACAGAAAAAATGTTCCAAAAACTCTGGGCAAGTTAAGATGCATGTTTCCCAGACAAAGAAGGATCTGTTTTCTCCAACTTAGCATCTGCTTAGCTACAACTCCCAGAATTCCCAGCCACCATTATAGTCCAACATAATTGGAGGTCATCAGGTTGGGAAGCATGATCTAGATCTATGTTCTTGTAATGTGTATAATTAAAAGTAAAATGAAATAGATTAAGGTTGAAGGCTGAAGGATGTGTGGGTGGAATCTTCTTAATATAGAATACTGTAACTTAAGCTTGCCAAGGCTCAACTGTTGCTGGTAGTGATGATTCAATTCAGATCCCCATATGAATTACCAGAATACTGTTTCTCCTTCAGTTTTGCAACTCTGGAGGTCAAGTACTGGTAGAAATATACAGAATTCCTAAAAGATTAGAAACCCTGCTCTGGTACAACATGTGGAGTGCATCAGTAAACAAAATCCTGCATGCTTTATATTCAGTATGTTGAATAATACAAATCAAATAATCTCTTTCTTCCCTGTTTTAGTCATCTGAAGAAATAAATAAAAGGTATCTGAAATGTAGCTTTGATGCACTGTGGTGAGAATTAGGATGAGCATGTTTTAATACTTTAATCCTGTCAAGGTCTGTTGGAGGCATGTTGCCAGTATAAATATCTCATTTTAGAAATGTCTGGATGAAACAAAGAAAATGGTATGCTTGGCAGTGAAGCTCAAGAGTTGGAAATATTCTGCATGGATTTTATAATTCATCTTTTAGACACTAATAAATAAGGCACGATGCAATTCCATTTCTTTTTCAATAGCATCTGCAGAGCATTTCAAAGCTGGTATTTATTGAGGTTATGTAGAATCTATTTTAAAATTCCAGTTGCATTTTGCAAATTGTCAATATTCGTGAGTATTCAGGTTTTGTTGATTTAATTTCCTTATTAGACGAAATGTTAATGAAAGTGATCCTGCATGCTAGTTTGGTAAAATAATTAAACTTAGACCAGTGAAAGCTCCATTCCCAATTAAGTTTGAATTTGTCCTGTTATTTATGCTTCCTGTATCAGAATAATTAGGAATAAGTTATATATAGTTTAAGGTTGTTTTTACAAGGACTCTCCCAACAATTAATGTTAATCCAAGGACTAATTTATTTGCCTTTCCAGAAGATCTGGGAACCCATAGATTTTCTAGAAAATTGAAAGGTGATCTGAAAATGCCAAAATTGTTCCTGATGTAGTTGTGTATTCTTTGGATGTATTGCTGCTTTTTAGCCAAGAAATCTTGCAGATTTTTAAAGTGCTAATAAACCTAAAAACAAACAAACAAACAAACAAACAAACAAACCAGGTATGATAGTGGGATGTGGAAAGGGGAGGGAGGGAGAGAGATGAAATATATCCCTCACAGATAGAAATCTAAAAGAATTGTGCCATGGATTCTGTTGGAAATGAATTTGGGTGTTCTCCTCACGCTAGATTTCATAGTTCAGCAAACTCTATCAGTATTCATCTTTCTCCTATAAAAGGTTTCTGGAAAAAAAGGTAACCTACTGAATACTGCATGCAACCATCAGACAATGTGTTTTTAAAAAGAAGTACTAAAATAGTGAAATTTGCATTTGAAAAGACAGCATCAAGGAGATTTAAATGGCAAAGAACACTTAACACTGAGCATTTAGAATAAGGTCCTTGGCCAACTTACATTAAGAATGACATAAATTAGGGGAATGCACTCTCTGTATGTTAGAAGATATTACCATTGTTATTAAGTTGCCTGTGATATTTTAAAAATATGTGGATGAATACAGAAATACTTTCCTATTAACATAGATAAAGGGGCCAGACTTTGTAGGAATCTGCCCATCCCTAATAGACAGCAAGGACCCTTTTGCACTTCAAAGGTTTCATTACACTTTCCCCAGCACTGAGGAAGGCTGTTGAGAAAATGGGGATGGGGAGCACATTGCTGGCTTCTGTCTCAACACATCAGCTTGTTTCCCATTTTGTGCTAAGCCATGGTAATAGTCTAGCTTTTTTTCATTTTTACATAATGTAGGAACATAAGGATTGTAATGTGTAAATTTTACTTTGCACCTTAGCATGAATTGTGATCCATACTGCAATGGCTGGTTTGATAAGTTATGATCAAAACAAATTATAACTTGGAGGGGCATGTGCAAATTTAGCCAACATGGTAACAGCTACAAAGGAGTGGCTTTGTATGCAGAGGTATAACCAACCATATATATATAGCGTAGTGGTTAGAACGCCACCCTTTGACATGGGAGGCTGGGGTTTGAATCCCAGCTGGTACTTACCTTACCAGTAGGGATCCTTGGGCAAAGACCCCCTTACGCTTCACCTGCCTACCTCAAATATGAGAGTGACACAAACTAAGAGAGTCATGCCAGCTTGGACGTCACCAGGATTAACAAGGTCTGAGATTTTGTCAGAACAATCTGACAATAAGTGGGCTACTGGAACAAACATACATGGACAAGACAAGAGAACCTGGAATTGATGGAATGCTACTACAACAGTAGACCTAATGAGAGGGGATATATGAAATGTATGAGGAAACTATGGATGGACAGAAGACCTGCATCCACACTAACTGAGAAACAGCTAGTTACCCAGTGTTTCAACATACTGAAGAGGAAGCTGCTCTCACAACTTGAGATAGACCAACTACACATTACATCCCAGACTCAAGAAGACTCAGAAGAACAACTGGAGGTGCAGTCAACACCTGAAGTTGGAACGTCACTGCCACCCCCTCCATTACAGAGCTGATATGAGGCAAACAATCATGGATAAACTAGCTACAGTCAACCCTTGAGACTGATTACCAAGGCTCAGTGGAGAAGTACCATCAGATAGTATGCTAGAAGATGTCAATGGAGCCCTCATGACAATCCCTACTACCACCACAACTCAAACCAATGAACTGGTATACACTATAGCCACTGTAATCCTGGAGATGCTTGGCTACACAATCAAGAAGAACAGCAGTACATACCCACCCCCACTCCCCACCCCCAGAAAATGAGGTTGGAGGATAGGATCAAGGCAACTCAGAGAGAAGTTAGTCAGCTGGTGGAACTACAGAAGGGTATGGAGATTAATGATAAGACTCGGCTACTGAAAAAATACAAGGGCCTGACTCCATCTGAAGCCCTAGAGCAGAGCTTTCCAAACTTTTCATGTTGGTGACACACTTTTTAGACATGCATCATTTTGCGACACACTCTTACAGCAGAGCATCATTTCATGACACACTCTTACAGCAGGGCACAAGGCAGGCACTAGGACCTGCGCAGAATCCTGGCAGGGCTCGGAGGCAGCAGCAGCCACAACACACCCATACACTGCAGCCGACACACTAACGTGTCACGACACACAGTTTGGAAAGCTCTGCCCTAGAGTCTTCTAAGCAAAGGCTCACTGCACTGGCTACCAGGCTAAGGAGATACACTAGAGAAGCTGAGGCCAAGAAGATAAATGCCTTGTTCACCAAAGAACCATCCAAGGTGTACTCCCAACTGAAGTGCAACAACACAGTAACAGCAGAGCCACCAACAGCAGAAACTGAACAGTACTGGAAGAACATATGGGAGAAAGAGAAGACACATAACACCAGTGCAAAGTGGTTGCAAGACCTGAGAGCAGACCACAGAAATCTCCAAGAACGGGAACTAGTCACCATCACAGTAGCAGACATCCAACAGCGGGTCAAGAACATGAAGAGCTGGACAGCACCTGGCCTGGACATGATCCACAATTACTGGCTAAAGAAACTAACAGCAGTGTATGAACGCCTAGCAGCACAGATGAACCAGCTGCCAGCATCAGGCTCCCACCCAGACTGGCTAACATAAAGAAGGACAGTGCTGATCATGAAAGACCCCCACAAGGGAACAACACCATCTAACTACCAGCCAATACCCTACCTCCCCACAACATGGAAAGTCCTATCAGGCATCATAGCCACCAGGCTACAGGACCATATGGGCCAGTACATGAGCACAGCTCAGAAGGGCATTGGGAACAACACCATAGGCTCAAAACACCAGTTGCTCATAGACAGAGCAGTTGCCCGAGGCTCAAGGTCTAGACAGGCCAATCTGTGCACAGCCTGGATTGACTACAGGAAAGCCTACGATTCAATGCCACACACATGGAACTGTGAATGCCTGGTGCTATACAAAGTCAACAGGACACTAAGGACCTTACTCAAGAACTCAATGAGATTGTGGAAGACAACACTGGAAGTCAACTCAAGGCAGCTCGCACAAGTGGCCATCAAGTGCGGCATATACCAAGGTGATACACTGTCCCTGCTGCTGTTCTGCATAGGCTTGAACCCCCTCAGCCAGATAATCACAAGGACTGGATACGGATAGAAGTTCAAGAGTGGAACTACCATCAGCCAACTCCTCTACATGGATGACATCAAGCTGTATGCTAAGAGTGAACAAGACATCAACTCACTGATCCACCTGACACGGATCCACAGTGAGGACATTGGGATGTCATTTGGACTGAGAAATGTGGCCGGATGGTAATAAAGAGAGGGAAGGTAGTTAAGACTGATGGGGTGGAACTACCAGGGGACACATAGCAGACATACAGACCAGCTACAGGTACCTTGGTATCCCACAGTCACATGGGAACCATGAGGAGGAGGCAAGGAAGATAGCAACATCCAAGTACCACCAAAGGATGAGACAGGTCCTGAAGAGCCAGCTCAATGGGAAGAACAAGATCCATGCCATCAACACGTACGCCCTGCCAGTCATCAGATACCCTGCCGGTATAGTGAGCTAGCCAAAGGAGGACATGGAGACTGCCGAGGTGAAGACCCAGAAGCTTCTCACAATGTATGGAGGCACTGGCCAATCAATCAGACATCTTGGAAGTAGACAAGGACCAGAAGACAGCAGTGGTGATAGATGTAGCGGTGCCAAGTGACAGCAACATCAGGAAGAAGGAGTATGAGAAGCTGGAGAAGTACCAGGGTCTGAAGGAGGAACTAGAGAGGGTGTAGAAAGTAAAGATCAAAGTGGTCCCAGTGGTAGTAGGAGCACTCAGGACTGTGACTCCTAAGCTGGGAGAGTGGCTCCAACAGATCCCAGGAACAACATCAGAGCTCTCTGTCCAGAAGAGTGCAGTGCTAGGAACAGCTAAGATACTGCACAGAACCCTCAAACTCCCAGGCCTCTGGTAGAGGACCCAAGGTTGAGGAAGACACATACCACCCATAGGGGTAAGAAGGGGTTTCTTTTTATGCACTGATGTGTTCAGAGTCACCTTCCTTGATATAAGGAAGACTCCTTACTGTATTGTGCCTGATTTTAATTTTTTGAGATTAATTTAAATGATGGGAAATTAGAATGATGGAGCGCAACAAAGCTTAGCAGAGAGATTCTTAGAGGGCTATGATATACTGTAGGTGTCTGCAGCTAGCCCCAATGACAAAACTTGCCTAATCACGTCACCATGCAAGCTGCACCCTTTTGTACCTATATTGTGACACTGCATGCAAGTATGTACGAGGTAGAGTTTGCAACATGATGCACATTTCGTCATCACTTGTCCCCCCTCCCCTCCAATTGATGCCTATGGATTGTGCGACACTGCTTTCTTTGGAAATGTGCCCACTTGCCCAGAAAAAAAAGCACAAAAAAAGATGAGGTACCGGAGAGCATTTTGGGAGACCACAGTTCATAATGGGGAGCAACCCTTCCAGTTGGCCTTTCAGGAAGTGGATGCTTGTAATTGACTACACTCATCATGGCAGCCACTGTGTGAGAATATGCACAGTATGCTCTCAAAATTCCAGTTGTGCTCATCAGCCTAAAATGGTTTGGGGGCGCCTGCAATAAGCTATAATCTACCTTCAGTTATACATTCCACATTGATAAAAGTACCCAAATCAGTTGTGCTGAAGTCCTTCTTCAGAACACCTTGAGGACCCAGTAGAGCTTAAGAGAACCATGTCTGCAGCACTGGGTTTGCCTCACGACCTATTGTCTGAAACGAAGGCCAGGTTGGCACTTGCGTTCCGGTCTATGTACAATGCCACCCGGTCTGGCAATTAATAGGATACTAATTGTCCCAGGTTTACTGTATCCTGAGTAAAGGCATGGCGGCAGAGAGGTATCTTTGGCCTCTCTCTCTGTGTGTGTGTGTGTGTGTGTGTGAAAGAACTTCACTGCAACTTCCCTCTTCAGCCTTTATTTATCTGTATAAAATGCAAATTCTTTAGTGTTTATGGTTGACCTATTTCAAGAGTAATTCTTTGCTTTTAAATGATGACACACCACTATTTTGCATAAACAGGCCCTCTGATACTTGTCTGTCTTAGAGTTAAAAATATTTTCTTTTTTTCTCTCCATAAATAAGAGCTAATAGCAATTCTCTGTTTGCTTTTGTTTCTACCTCCTTTTTTGATGCTGTCGGCTGCTTTATATGGTAACTGTGGCATCAGTCAAACTTCCTGCTTCCAGTTTTCATCCTATTAGTCTCTGTACTTTTCATTATGTGTGTGTTGACCTTAACATCCTTGTGCTTCAGAACTGGGCAGTTAGGTCTGATCACTAGCCCTTCCCTTTCAAAGAGGGTTTTGAGAATATATCAGCTGTTTCTTCATTTCTGCCATTCGCCTGCAGATGAGGTAGGTGAGTGGTGTAACTAAGGCCATAAATGCTGTGGAAAGAGGCAAAAGAGGAAGGTAAAAAGTACAGCCATGAGGAGATGAATGTTACATGTCCTCTTTCGCTACCTGAAAATGTCTAAGGCATTCTCTGGATGTGCTTCGACCTCACCTCCCAGAATGCCCCAGATAATATAATATAGCTGTATTTGCATAACAAGTTAACTGTGGTTTACTTAAATGTAGTTACTGAATTAACCAAGTTGGTTGGATTGAAACCATCCACATTTTAGCCTAGTGTATTATAGGAACACAGAAACATTGATGGGAATGAAGGAGAGAGGTGATTCCTGAAGGTAAAAAGGTAAAGGTAAAGGTTCCCCCCGCACATTTGTGCAGTCGTGTCCGACTCTAGGGGCCGGTGCTCATCTCCGTTTGTTAGCCGAAGAGCCAGCGTTGTCCGAAGACGCTTCCATGGTCATGTGGCTGGCATGACACACACGGAACGCTGTTACCTACCCACCGAAGTGGTACCTATTAATCTACTTGCATTTGCATGCTTTCGGATTGCTAGGTTGGCAAGAGCTGGAGCTAGTGTGGGAGCTCACTCCGCACGCAGGGCTAGGGATTCAAACCTCCCAACTTGCGATCTTCCGATCGACAAGCCTGGTGTCTTACCCGCTGAGCCACCACGCCCCTTGTTTAATCTGACTCATTTTCTTCAAAAGCATATTCAAAATTGTTTTAGCTACACATGGTTGAAATATACTGTGTAAAGCCAAATCATCATTTGTTAGACAAACCAGCAACTTCTGACAAGTTATGGTTTGCTAGGGACCTCTAAACCAAGATCTCGAATGTTATTTTGGGCAAAGTGAATATTGGAGCAAGTAAGGAATCTGGTTATCCTAAGCCATAATATGGTTTGTTTGTTTGTTTTTTGGCTTGGTGTGGTGTGTGAACTAAGCCATTTTTGTTGGTTAAAAAGATGGTTCAAAAATCCTATAACACATATCACACCCAGCATGCTGGCTGGGGAATTCTGGGAGTTGAAGTCCACACATCTTAAAGTTTCTAACGTTGAGAAACATTGTTTTAGAGCAGGGCTTTCCAAACTTTTGCCGTTGGCGACACACCAACGGCTGGCATGCAAAACACCAGAAGCGCCGGCAGCGGCACTTCCAGGTTGCTGCCGCCACCACGCTTTCGGGTTTTTGCACGCCGTGGCACCAGCGGCAGCGGTGGCATCCTGGTGTGTCACGCGACAACCTGGAAGTGCTGATGGCCTGCTGCCGCCACTGCTGCGCGCGCTGCCGCGGTGCCATCAGCGCTTCCGGGTTGTCACGTGACGCACTTGGGGGCCCCAGGTGACACAGTACTGTGTTGCGACACACAGTTTGGAAAGCCCTGTTCTAGAGGAAAAAGGAACAAGGAACAGAAGTCTTTTTTTTTTTAAATCTAAACTGTGATTAGTATAAACCTAGTTTGATGTTGCATGTGATGCACATTAAAGCTCAGGGCCTCTTTGAGATCTCATCCCTCCTTTGTTGCTGGGCTGGTGATTTCTCTTCTTTCCTGCTCTGCCATGTGCTGTTCTTAGAGTGCCAGCACCATGTAATAAATGGAGTGCTATTTACTAGTGAGCTGCTATAAATGGCTAATTAAGCTGTGTTTGGACTGATGACTCACCGCTTGCACAGGCCTGATCTAGGAAATTGCAGGTCTTGTTAACTGGATATTCTTAGAATGCTTCTAAATAGGTGTATATATTTTCATTTGTATAGGTTACTTTCTGCTGTGGAAAATATTGTGACTTTGGAAAAGATGCCTGCGGCTTTCTCACAGTTTGAACCTTGTGCAGGTAGCTTTACAAATAGGGACAGGACTTTACAACACACGCCTGGTAAGAAGCCCTTCAAACCATTCAATGAGAGTGTTGAGAATGTATCAAAGCCTAAAAAAGGAACGTGTTGGGAAAGGAAATTCGGAGTTGCAAGCTTGTGCATGTAATTAGTAATCAGCTGAGTTTGAAGCAAAGGCTGATTGTGCCTAAGTGTTTAGATTATGGTGGGGAAGAAAGCTGGAGAAGGAACAGCGCGCTCTTTATATTTATATTAAGAAGGGAAGCTGGATCACTCATTGTATCATGGACGCTGCAAAGACTCCATGTGAATAAAGATACATTATATGAAAAGACCAAATTCGCTTCTACTTCTTTTGGTGCTTCCAGAATCATAAGGACATGAGGAGGAAGGCAATTTCAAGGTGGGAAGGTCATTGCCAGGGAGGAACAGGCTAAACCTTCCCCCTCTGATGGCTACTGCCCCTCTCTCAATAGAACCATTTCCACTCCATTTGATATTTCATTTAACAAAACTTAATTTTTACTACCCGAGACTTAAAAAAGAAAAGAAAGCTTAATTGACATGCAAAGGACATTTTCAGAAAGCTGAGAACTATATTTGTAAGTGAGTGTGTAGTGCAAGAATAGGCAACCAGCGGTCTTTCAGATCTTACTAAACTAGAACTCCCAATATCCCTGATGTTTCTTAGGGATGCTGACAGGAGGGACATCCACAAGGGGATAAAAAACGTTGAGATGGCAGCTGTGTCTGTACCATCAAAGCTCCACCACTTTTTAACGTGCATCATGACAGACATAAAAAGGCAAGGCTTCAACTGTAGGCCATGGCTGCCATCCTGATTTTTTTTTTTAATTTCCCTGCCCCACCCAAGGGATCCCCCTCCTGAAAGTTCTAGTTTGGTACATCTTGAGAACCATCTATCATCCCCCCCCCCCCCGGGGTAATATATCTAGTGAAGGTGTATGGTGTATGCATCGCTTTAAGTTACAGATGTGGCTACAAAAAAAAAAAGGCGGGGTTACAGTGGCACCCAGTTGGGTGATGGTCCCTTCAGGTGCTGGTGAGCATCCCAAATGTACTTGCCCCTTGAGACAAACAACGTTCCTCATCTCTTGGCTCATTGATAGTAATTCATGACCGAGTGAGATTCACTGCTGTGGAGGAATTAAACAGGGGGTTATCCTGTCCAGCATTTCAGCCATTACAGTATAATAGTTCCTTTCTGATTCTGTTGATGTGGCTCCTCCATATATGAAGCTAGAAGCAATTGTCCCCTCTTTTAAAAACAACAAGAAATGCTTGTAGTCAATAGTATAAGAGCTGTAGGACAATGCAAGGAGGAAAAATTTGAGCAGTTTCCACCTAAATATTACATAGAGCAGGGCTTTCCAAAGCACGGCGGCGGCGTGGGGGGGGGGGGCGTGCAGCGGTGCGGGGTGTGTGGCGACACACCACGCTGTGTGTGGCAACACACTTTTGTGTTGCCACACACAGTTTGGAAAGCTCTGACATAGAGAGTTGTACAAAGGAAGTGAATGCAAAAGTATAGCTGCCTGGGTGTAGATTTTCACGGGTGTGTTCCTGCTTGAATGTAAAAGTCACCAGTGCTCCACAGACCTGAGGTGAAGATAAAAATAAATTTGCAATCCTGACATAGGATGCTCTGTTGTGATTCAGTCTGGTTGTGCTAGTGAGGGGAAAGCTATTGATTATTGACTAGAGACATGTGCATGCATGAAAAAGATTACTCAATAGAGCCTCTAGCCAGTCTCGAACAATACACTTTTTTGGATCTATGGTGTTGTGTAACTCAGTCAACAGTGAGCAGGGCAGCATTAGTTTTAATCAATCCCAAATTTGTTTTGGATTACATGACTCTCATCCATATTGTGCGAACATCAACCCATTGAAAAGTCTTTACATTTTCCAAACCCACCTAATCAGTCCACCAAAAAACAAAACAAAAAGTTAGAGATAGTTGAAAAATCAAGGCTCTCCGTTGTGGAAGTGGCGCGGCAGAGGCTTTGCTATATCGTACACGTTTCTTTTGCTTTGCTGATGTGTAGATTTTTTTAAAAAAGCTCTTCGGTTCAAACGACAGTGGAATTGGCAACTAGATGCAACAACTGGAGATCTGTGACTTGCAGTTTACGGTTTTTAAAAGTTTAGCAGCAGAAGGGCTCGGTGGGTAAAGGAATCTCATTGAGCATAATATCATTGGATGGGGAGTACTGGCTTTTATTTTACTATTATACAATACCTCCTGCTTCCAAATTATTGGCCTAGTAGACTTGGAGGGGCTTTCATTGGAGAAATGGCATTAGGACTAACCCTCTTTTCCCAGTCCTGGGACCTTGACTGGTTTACTTCCTTCCTGTAACTGCCATTGAACAGGTAAACAGTGGGAGATCCAATCAGGAATGCTTTCTACCTTGCATCTAATTGTGTTCCCATTCTCTTGGCTCTTAGAAGTGACTTGGAAGTACCGGTTGCATTTCCAGTAAATAAATATCCTAGTTTGCATTCAGCAATGGGAAGGAAGCGTATTGTGAATGTCAGGGAGCTCTTTGCTTTAATCACAGGGAATCTGCTAGTGTCAGCATTTGCTCTGTGCCAAAGAAATTCATGATTCTGTCAGAAAGGAACTGAAAAAGTGGGTGAGTGAGGAAAATCTTCACCCATCCAGTAGAAATCTACCAAGAGAGGGAAAAGATGTTGTATGAAGAAGTTCGATGTTGAGGTGTGACATTTTTAGACTACTCTTTGAAAAGTTCCATTTCTCATACATTTAGCTTCCTTCAGAAGCCCAGACTTTTACATGGTTAGCTGGAATGCTAGCAAGTTATACTGATTTAGTCATTTCCCCATGAATAGCTATCTCTCTGGGTGAGATATCTCTGTTTCCAAGACATATTGCGCATCAATATTTGAACAGCATTTTTCTATCCAAGAATTCTTAGTATAATCACTAAGCTACGTCTTTAGGAAATGCCATGGCAGGCAGGCAGTTTTTTCAGCTATAAACCTGGTTGTGTATTGGTAGCTTAAATATTTTCTGAAGGCCAAGCAAGAAATCACTGCACATATCCTTTTTTTCTTTTCCCCAAAGGCATTTTTACTACATTACGGTACTGTGCAGCTTGATCTCTAGTGAAGATGTACAGAATCGGGTCATTTGATTTTATTCATTCTGAGCCAGCCTGTTTATTTGGCAGAGGGTGCAAAGGTCCCAGGCTGCAGGTGCCAGCAAAGGCAAGCTTTCCCTTCATTTAATCCCTAGACTAAGTCTCCTAAACTAGGGTGTTGCTTCAGGTATCATAAAGAGCACTACCCCACTGGAGAAATACACTTCAACCATTTATCCCGCTGACTTCTAAATGTGGGATGAAAAGGAGGTGCTGTCTCTGCCTCCAGTTTGGTCTAGTGGTTAAGGCAATGGTCTAGAAGCCAGGAGTCTGTGAGTTCTAGTCCCGCCTTAGGCATGAAAGCCAGCTGGGTGACCTTGGGCCAGTCACTCTCTCTCTCAGCCCTAGGAAGGAGCCAATAGCAAACCAGGAGACAGAGTTCTAGTCCCGCCTTAGGCATGAAAGCCAGCTGGGTGACCTTGGGCCAGTCACTCTCTCTCTCAGCCCTAGGAAGGAGCCAATAGCAAACCAGGAGCCTGAGAGTTCTAGTCCCGCCTTAGGCATGAAAGCCAGCTGGGTGACCTTGGGCCAGTCACTCTCTCTCTCAGCCCTAGGAAGGAGCCAATAGCAAACCAGGAGACAGAGTTCTAGTCCCGCCTTAGGCATGAAAGCCAGCTGGGTGACCTTGGGCCAGTCACTCTCTCTCTCAGCCCTAGGAAGGAGCCAATAGCAAACCAGGAGACAGAGTTCTAGTCCCGCCTTAGGCATGAAAGCCAGCTGGATGACCTTGGGCCAGTCACTCTCTCTCTCAGCCCTAGGAAGGAGCCAATAGCAAACCAGGAGACAGAGTTCTAGTCCCGCCTTAGGCATGAAAGCCAGCTGTGTGACCTTGGGCCAGTCACTGTCTCTCTCAGCCCTAGGAAGGAGCCAATAGCAAACCAGGAGCCTGAGAGTTCTAGTCCCGCCTTAGGCATGAAAGCCAGCTGGGTGACCTTGGGCCAGTCACTCTCTCTCTCAGCCCTAGGAAGGAGCCAATAGCAAACTAGGAGACAGAGTTCTAGTCCCGCCTTAGGCATGAAAGCCAGCTGGGTGACCTTGGGCCAGTCACTCTCTCTCTCAGCCCTAGGAAGGAGCCAATAGCAAACCAGGAGACAGAGTTCTAGTCCCGCCTTAGGCATGAAAGCCAGCTGGGTGACCTTGGGCCAGTCACTCTCTCTCTCAGCCCTAGGAAGGAGCCAATAGCAAACCAGGAGCCTGAGAGTTCTAGTCCCGCCTTAGGCATGAAAGCCGGCTGGGTGACCTTGGGCCAGTCTCTCTCTCTCAGCCCAACTCACCTCACAAGGTTGTTGTTGTGGAGAAAATAGGAGGCGGAAGGAGTACTAGGTGTGTTCACCGCCTTGAGTTATTTATAAAAATAATAAAGGCGGGATAAAACATAAACAAACAAACAAACAAACAAATAAATGTCTGAGGCTAGTCCTGTGTTCATATAAACAAGTAAAAAGGAACAATATAGTGACCTTAATGAACAGCTCCAAAAAGCTTGCTAGTTCAGATAGACAGACTGACCTTGGGAACGGAACTCATTCTTAAACTGGGGACTACCTGTATGTTCTATGCTCAATTCTAGAAAAATGGAAAAAGCAGGGAAGTGGAAGAAATGTGTTTGATTTGCATTTAATGTGAACTTACTTAATTTGCACTGCCCAAAGTTATATTTGAGTTGGGAAGCAGAGTTTGAGGTTCAAGTGCACCCCCCCCCTTGACTATGAAGCAAAGAATGTGCTAAAATGTATGTGAAATGTCATGCAGACTTTTAAAAAAGATGAAAAATGGTTCAGAATGAACGCAAGATTATAAAAACAGAATGAAATGATACTTGATAGAACCATACATCATTATAATAACTGATTACTTTTTTTTCAGTCCCACATACCCCAAAATTACAGCCTCAGGATCCAAACTCAGCTACCAGCACATCGATTGCCGTGTATTGGACTGTGCATGAAGATGATCTCATTGATTTCTTCCAGGTTTATTGTATGGAGGAATACCCAGGAAGCAAAGAACAAAGTGGTGTGTGAGTGTTTCTGAATGGGGACGGGGGGACAGGGAGAATTCACAGAAGCAAAATAATAATAATAATAATAATAATAATAATAATAATAATAATAATAATATCATTAAGTGTAATAAAACCATCTTGAATATTCTTACACATTATGAGAAGAAATTATGTTGTTTTACAACAGGGACTCAGCCTGTTGGTAATCTCAGGCTGGGAGGAGTTCAGATTGTTGCTTAGCAGAATTTCTACTGCTACTAGATTCAGGGAGGGGTTGTTTTGTCATATAGCCTGCTTTAGATAAGTTCAGTTAGTCTCTGTTACTATCAATAAGTATTTGTTCATAGTAATTGCACTTTCCTGCTATCGTGTATACCAGAGCTTTCCAAACTGTGTGTCGCGACACAAAAGTGTGTCGCCACACACAGTCTGGTGTGTCGCCACACAACCCGGAAGCGCTGATCATCATCAGCGCTTCCGGGTTTTTGCGCGCTGCCGCAAGGACGGCACTTCCGGGTTTTCCCAGAAGGGAAAAACTTTGGAAAGCCCTGGTGTATACAGACTACAAAGGAAATACAATAAAAATAAATAAATTTAGCAAATATATGGTGGTTCAGAGAGAGATTATGTCAAAGTCATGGGATTCTTTGGTTCCCTCCCTACTAGTCTTTATGGCTTGTGGGATCCTGACCTTGGAAAGCCCCCCAAAGGGGGCTTGCCATCAATTCCCACACTGATCTCAGTCCAGTGGAGAATTTAAATCAGTCCAAATATAGGTGAGTCTAAATTATTTTCTTTGTGTTGTTTCCAATAGAAGGGGAACATTAAAAAAAATCAAGTGGATGGAGAGACACATTATAATATGACCCATGTTCATTTCTTCCCTTTCCAACTGCTATGTAGAGTTTTTCTGCCAATCTGCTATTGTTTGGGTCAAATGTCTCACTTGCTGTTTTATGAAGCAAAAGGGCATTTTCCATGACTTCTTGTGTGTGTGTATGTTGCTTTTACTTGTTGTAGGCTTCATTGAAGAATATCGTGTCATTGTGAAAGAGAGTAACTGCATTTTGGAGGATTTGGAACCTGGTCACTGCTACAGTGTATGGGTCATGGCTATCAATTATGCAGGATGTAGTTTTCCCAGTGACAAATCCATATTTAGAACTGGTAAGCTGTTTGGTCTTCTAGAGACTTTTTCCCTTCGATATTTGTAGTGTGTCCAAAAAAAGTACAGAGGACATATCATAAAATGACTAAAACCAGAGGAGGCTGTGTTCTGTATTTAGAATTGCATGGGTGTGATCTTTTATATAGATCAGTCTTCCTTAGTTTTATGTTTTACTCACATGGGACTGTCTCATCTGCTAGACCAAGGGGTGGGCAACGTCAGGCCCATGGGCCGTATAAGGCCTGCGGGGCTCCTGTCTAAGGCCCGCAGGGCTTCCGCCCGCAAACCCCGCCCCTTCCACGTGATTGGCTCCCGCCCGCAAACCCCACCCCCCAGTGCTTGTGATTGGTTCCCGCCCTCAAACTCCGGCCCCCGGTCTGTGGAAATCCCAGAAACCCCGCCCCCACCCCCCGGTCCCCAGTTATAAATATCCAAATGGCCCTTGGCAGAAAAAAGGTTCCCCACCCCTGTGCTAGGGTTTGTAACATGAAAGTCTCCTCTTATCTCCTTACACTAAACTGGTATAGAACTGGGAACATAGCCAGCCTTAAAGGTGGTAATTAGAACTACTGGAAGTGTTAAGATGCTACAGGTAACAGCTTATGCGTTTTAATCGGTAACTGTTAACTCTGTTATTATTTTAGTTAACTACTGTGTAAAAAAATGGCTATTTTTATATCCTTAAGAACAAAAAGAATAATATAGAGAAGCAGAAAGAACAAAAAATATGTAAAATTACCTTCATCTGAGGAAGTGGGGTGTTCAAAAATATTTTGTGCACTTTACACTCTATTCATTTGCTCGTATTTTTATTTAGGATGAGATTTTTTTGAAAAGACAAATATAGTATCTTGAACTTGGGTCAACAACAACAAACCTGTATTATGGTCATAAGAGCAGACTCAATAAAATTACAGACTAAGAGAAATATTTTATCATCTTAATGTATACCCAAATAAGTATCAATATATCCAAATTAGTCATCCTGTGATATAACAGTGACCAAATTTAGGTCATAATCTACACAGTTTCAGAATTCTCTTCCAAGGGCATACTTTGAAGAGTTAAGAAGACAAACCATTCATGTTCGTTGAGATATACTTTCTCTCCAACCATTCACTCAAAATTCTCCCTGATTGTTGACTTCCGGAGGAAGAAATGGTGGACTGAAGACGGCTCCACAAAAATCAGAGATGACAACCGTGGTGGAATGAAGAGCCAGCAAGTAGACCAGCTCTTCGAAACCTCTCTGGACAAGGGCCCACAAGTGCTCCAGACAGCTGCTCCTCATGAGGAGACTGCAAGATAGTGGTCTCTGGTGGGTTTAGAGCTCTGGGAGACAAGGGAATAGTCATCTTGCCCAAACCACAGCTGGCGCCCTAGAAAGGACACTAAGTTCACATACTTCCTTTTCTAATCACTTTTGGAAATTGCTTGCTAACTGCTTTTCAGCTATTAGAAACCTTCGGATTAACAAGTTTGACAGCACCTGGTGAGTTTCCTTCAATCCTTAGTGAAAGAACATTTTAACTACAAGTTTAAGAACTTTAAAAAAATATATTTTTTGGAATAAACAGCAAAAGGGTGATTAAAACTTTCATTTATAAAGTTACAAATGGACTAAGGGTCCAGATGAATTTGAAATAAGATTTTAGAATTAATTATAAAGAATCCTTCTGCTGGGAAAATGCTTTTGTTCTGAATTTTTTAAAAAAAAATAAGGTAAGTTTTTAAAAATTGGATACTAGAGGGAACTAAAGATTACAATTAAAGGAGAAGAAAACAACTTACAATTAGAGAATGAAGCAAAATATTCTAACTGGACATATTGAAGGATATTTTTGAAAAATGTACTCAGAAATTAATTTTAATAGTGTCAACAGAGACATCTGACTCTATGGAGAGACTATGTCTAAAAGATGCTATGGAAGAGGAACAGGTTTCACCTGACAAGATTGAGACTGAGATGAAAGTGGATTTAGAAATGACAGGCTACAAGAATGACGTGGAAAAGATGCTACACTGGACATACAAAAGAAACTGGCTGATGTTTTAATAATTAAAAGGAATATACAAAAAATTAACCAAGAAAGTGACCTGGATAATTTTCCTATATTGGATTTACAAAAGAGGCTTGTTAAAATTTTGAAGAATCTCATGAGACGGGACAAAGAAAGATGAAAAGAAATCAAGTTCAAGGACATTATTTGAATGGACTAATGATTAAGATTGTTAGAAGTAAAAGGAAGGAATATAAAGTTGGTTTATTTGATCAAGGTTAAAATAGATATGTTGTTATTCCTGGTAACCCTTAATGGACTTTTGCTGACACCAGGACTGAAATGACGATGCTTTATGGAGTGGTTTATAGATAAGAGATGGGATATGGGAAGAAGAGATCATTTGTTGTATTTTAACAGGAGGTGATAAGTTACTAAAATTGTTTATATTTGTTGTGATGTTCTTTTTCTTTATTATATTTTTACTTTTCTGTCTTCTTTCTTCTTCTTTCTTCTTTCTTCTTTCTTTCTTCTCTCTTTTCCTTTTTTCTTTCTTTTCTGCACTTTCTACTTTCTTTTTATTCTATCTTTTTTCAGTTTGTATTTGTTTTTGCTGTTGTAATTATAATCTTTAATAAACTTACTATTAAAAAAATTATCTCTGATGGTTCACTCAGAATAGAAAAAGAATGAAAGCTGATAACTTCACTTTAATATACCTCACTACTATTTGATCACTGTTCCTTAAAACAGAATGGACATTAACCCAGCAAACAAGGGGAGGAGAGAAACATCATACAGGTAGTCCTCACTTAATGATGGCAATTGGGACCAGAATTTCCATTGCCAAGCCATGTGGTTGTAAAGCGCAACATCACATGACTGCGCCACTTAGCAACAGCAGTTCCAACAGTACCAGTTGCCGTCATTAAGCAAATCCAGTGCTGTCATTAAGCGCAATGTCACATGGTCGCCGTTGACTTTGCTTGTCAGAAGCTGGCATTGAAGGTCACAAATGGTGATCAGTGACTACGGCATAGCTTTCCAAACTGTGTCGCAACACAACCCAGAAGCGGCGGCGGGGGCGTGCACAGCGGTGGCGCGGGGGCACGCATGGTGGTGGTGGTGTGCATGGCGGCGGCAGCAACGATGGCAGCAGTGCACCATCAGCGCTTCCGCGTTTTAATGGAAAACACGCTGCCGCCACCGCCGCCGTGCACGCCACCGCCAACGTGCTCCCCCCGCGCCACCGCCATGCATGCCACCGCCGCCACGTGCGCCGCCACCGCTGCTGCCGTTGGTGTGTCGCCAACGGCGGCAGTTTGGAAAGCATTGGACTACGGGATGCTGCGACCATTGTAAGTACGAGGGCAGGTTGTAAGCACCAATCGTTCAGTGCCGTCGTAAGTTTGAACGGTTGCTGAATGAGTGATCATTAAGCGAAGACCACCTGTAATGAGAAGAAAAAGTAAACAATGAAGTATAGATGGCTAAGTTTTAATAGGTTGGGAGAAAAATGTCTAGATTTCATTTCTGAGGGACTATTACCATGAGGGAAAAGAAATGGAGGAAAACTATATTTTAACAAAATAATTATTTAGAAGAATAGAATAGAATAGAATAGAATAGAATAGAATAGAATAGAATAGAATAGAATAATAACTTTATTGTCATCCCACTATACACTATACAAGTACACAATAGAATGAAATTTCGTTGCAGTTGGCTCACAATTTCACTCAAGCAATAAAATACTAATGATAATAATAAAAAACATAATTACTATAAAATACCCATTCTTATAAAATATACATTCTTATAAAATATACATTCTTTAACTCACAATTTCAGTCAAACATTAAAATACTAATAAAAATCCATAATTACTATAAAATATACATTCTTTACCTATCCAACATATTTCACCTAAAAGAACCTATTTGGCATTCAAGAATCCAATAGCCTGGGGAACAAAGCTGTTTCCCATACTGGCTGTTCTACATCTATTGTGGTTGCCCTGATACATCATAACCAGACTCTCAGTGTGTACAAACTGTAGCAGTTGTAGTCTTTCTTGTGGTTCAGCAACTATGCCCCTGTATTCACAGCTCCTCCGACTCCTGAAATAAAATCCGAAGACTGCACCATCTGCTGGGACACTGCCACCATTCGATGGAGCACCAGCAACCTAGGAGCAACAGAGTCTTTCACACTTGAGTACTGCAGACAATATTCCCCTGAAGGAGAAGGCCTCAGGTCAGTCTCTTGTGCTTTGAAGCACAGATAAAATAGAATGGGAGCTAAAGACCTTTCCCCAGATTGTGATCATGTCAAAGCAAGAGCATTTTCATTTCTTAATTTTCCTACAGAAAATAAGAAATCCATTTTTGCCGAGTTGTTAACATTCTGCCAGATGCTAATGTTAATGATTATACTCCAGAAATCAGAAATACCTTTATTTTGTGCTAGTAATGAACAAAACTAGTTAGAAGCTAACCCCTTCCCTCCTCCCCCTTATTTGGATCCAATCCAAGCTATTTGGAGAGGAGTGAAAAAGACAGGGGCCCAAATTGATGGGATTAAGGCTAGGGTGACCATACGTCCCATTTTGAACGGGACAGTCCCGTTATTTTAGCATTTTTCAACCGTCCCGTCGTTTTGAACAAAATCTCAATTTTGTCCCTTTTTTAAACCCGGCGGGAAGGAGGACAGGAAGACAGGAAGGAGGACTGGAGCCGGACTTGCCATTGGAGGCAGCCCGGAAGAGGCCCTATCAGCGCGGCAACTGGAAGCCCAGTTGCCACGTGCAAGCCCAGCAGCAGAAGCAGCACCACAGTCCAGGTTCCTGCCTCCTTACCTGATCCTGAGATTGTCTGCCCAGCAGTGTTGAGGCCAGGGAAAGCAGGCACGGGAAGGTTGTGGAAAGAGGGTGCGTGTATGTGTGTGTGTGTGCACGCGTGCGCGCAGATTACTTGCTCATAGTAATCGAGCACACACACACACACACACACGCACCCCACACCCTCTTTCTCCAGCCTCCCCATGACCAAATGCACCCGCACCTGTTGCAGGGAGGCTGGAGAAAGAGGGTGTGGGTGCGTGCGTGTGTGTGCGCGCACGCGGATTACTTGCTCAGCATAATTGCGCACGCGCACACACACACACACACGCACCCCACACCCTCTTTCTCCAGCCTCCCCATGACCAAATGCACCTGCACCTGTTGCAGGGAGGCTGGAGAAAGAGGGTGTGGGGTGCGTGTGCGTGCGTGTGTGTGCGTGCGTGCGCGCAGATTACTTGCTCAGCGTAATCACGCACACACACACACGTACACACCCCACACCCTCTTTCTCCAGCCTCCCTGCAACAGGTGCGGGTGCATTTGGTCATGGGGAGGCTGGAGAAAGAGGGTGTCGGGTGTGTGGGTGTGTGTGGGTGTGCGTGTGTGCGTGTGTGCGTGTGCATCTGATTGGGCTTGGCCAAGGGAGGAGAGTTGTCGGGCCACCGAGCAGTGAAGCAGGAGCCGGCCACCCTGGGGAGCTTCTGCGGGCAGCAAGGGGCGGAGTGGTGTGGCTGAAGCCCCCCAGCGCGGCCGGCTCCTGCTTCTCCTGCTCGGCAGTGGCGGCGGCGGCGACAACTCTCCTCCCTTGGCCAAGCCCAATCAGATTCACACACACACACTCACACACTCACAGGACAGACTGCCCTCGGCAGGACCCGGCCACGCTGGAGGGCTTCAGCGGGCGGCGAGGGGCGGAGTGGTCGACAACTCTCCTCCCTCGGCCAAGCCCAATCAGATGCACACACATACACAGTCACAGGACAGACTGCCCTCAGCAGGACCCGGCCGCGCTGGAGGGCTTCAGCGGGCGGCGAGGGGCGGAGTGGTGTGGCTGAAGCCTCCCAGCGTGGCCGGCTCCTGCCGAGGGCAGTCTGTCCTGTGAGTGTGTGAGTGTGTGTATGTGCATCTGATCGGGCTTGGCCAAGGGAGGAGAGTTGTCGGGCCGCCGAGCAGGAGAAGCAGGAGCCGGCCACCCTGGGGAGCTTCAGCGGGCAGCAAGGGGCAGAGTGGTGTGGCTGAAGCCTCCCAGCGTGGCCGGCTCCTGCCGAGGGCAGTCTGTCCTGTGAGTGTGTGAGTATGTGTATGTGTATCTGATCGGGCTTGGCCAAGGGAGGAGAGTTGTCGGGCCGCCGAGCAGGAGAAGCAGGAGCCGGCCACCCTGGGGAGCTTCAGCGGGCAGCAAGGGGCAGAGTGGTGTGGCTGAAGCAGCCGAGCGCAGCCGGCTCCTCCTGCTTCTCCTGTTCTGTGGCGGTGGCAGCAGCAGCGACTCTCCTCCCTCCCTCGGCCAAGCCCGAGGGGGATGGGGCAGTGGTGGGCCTCCATACCCTCCATCCCCGCCCCTTGTTCCCCGGACGATGACGGTGCTGTGTGCACAGTGTGTGTACTCCGGCCTCCCCCAAACACACCAGCTCTGCCGCACCATTTACTGCTAGAAGAAAAAAAAAACCTTTAAAAATCGGGAAAAAAAATTAAAATCCGAGCCAATCACGCTGATGGGGGTGGGGTTTGCAGGCGGGAGCCAATCGTGTGGGGTGGGGGCGGGGTTTGCAGGTGGGAGCCAATTGCATGGACTGGGGGGCGGGGTTTGGAGGCCGGCATGGTGGCATATGACCCTGTCCCGTTTTGCCATCCCAAAAGTCCCGTTTTTGTCTGAAGGAAATATGGTCAGCCTAATTAAGGCTCCTTTGTTGCTTTCTCATGTACTTAAAAAAATCCAGTGTTTCCCTAGTAAGCCAAGATCCTTCAAAGGCTGGGAGTCTCCATTGGTATCTCATTTCCTGAGGACTGTCCTTCTGTTATGTGAGATACAACGAGTTGATGCTTTTCATAGCTTTCCAACTTCCTCCATAGCTTTGCAAGTCCTTAGTTTTCTTTTTGTCCTCCAAGAATTAATTTGTCATGCCATTAAAGTGGTAAAAGACCAAATCATCTTATGTTTCCCCAACCCCTCCCACTCATTCTGAAAAAGCAAAGCAAGATTCAGCTCAGGATGTTAATGACCCCAAAGACAGATTGTCCCCACTTCTTCTTTTTGTAACTCTGCTCCAGAAAGGGCCTGGTTGTGGTTGGAGACGTTTATGTAGAAAAGGGTAAAAGAGGAGGTGGGTTATTTCTAGTTACCAATAAACCACAGAGTTATATTCTTTCTGTTTTTTTCATTCTTATGCTTGCTGCATTCTTTCAAAAATTCTTGCAGCAAATTGTTTCATAAAAGCTAAAGGAAGCATCCTGAAAAACTGCCAGAATTTGTCATGCTTTCATAGTACAATGGAGCTATTCTCTGCCCGCAGTATTGAAAGTGTGTAGCAATATTTTATAGAATTTTCTACGCAGATAATCTGTAACACTTCAAATGTTTTTAAAAATTGATTTTCTAATTTCTCCTGCAGGATAGGAATATCAGGATTTAACAGTTTGTGATAGTTTAAAATACATTAAATATTTGTGATCAGAAGAACTAAGTCAACCATTTGTTCTTTTTGCCACCAGCAATTTCTTATGCTATATTATCTAATCTAGCCTTCCCCAACCTGGTGGCTTCACAATGGGTTGGAATGTAGCTCACAGATTGGTCAGTCAACGTGGTCAACAGCCATGATAACTAGGAATTTGGTAATAGTAGTCCACATGTGAAGGGCGTGAGATCAAGGAAAGTTGATCTGATCTAGAGGGTTCTTAGCCTGTGACCCTGCAGATTTTGGAATACAGTTCTCATCATTCCTGATCACTGACCAAGCTGCACCCTCTTTT
This sequence comes from Charina bottae, assembly GCA_023362775.1. NCBI lineage: Eukaryota > Metazoa > Chordata > Lepidosauria > Squamata > Charinaidae > Charina > Charina bottae. The sequence continues at coordinate 2,889,414 of JALMGJ010000012.1, forward strand.
GCCCTCTATCTTACTATGATATGATGTCTACTCCAGAAAGTAAGGGCTGATCTGCTTTTCAAAAATCTGGTTCTGTCCATTGTTCATTGACTTGACTGATTATGTGCCATCCAGACAGTGTCAGCTCTTAGTGACCACATAGATAGATTTTCTCCATGACGATCTGTCCCTAACCTGGTCCTTTAAGTCTTCCAATGGTGCACCCATTGCCACTGTAACTGAGTCCATCCACCTTGCTGCTGGTCATCATCTTCTTCTTTTTCTTTCCACCTTTCCCAGCCTTCTCTAGAGAGCTAGGTCTTTGCCTAATGTAGGATAATTTGAGCCTGGTCACTTGTGCCTCGAGTGAGAACTCTGGGTTGATTTGTTTAATGATCCATTTGTTTGTTTTCTTGGCTGTCCACAATATTCTCAGGAGTCTTCTCCAACACCAAAGTTCAAAAGCGTCAGTACTCTTCCTATCCTGCTTCTTCAAAGTCCAACTTTTGCTTCCATTCAGTGTTACAGGGAAACCCATTGCCTGTACAAATCTGATCTTTGTAAGGTTGTAACCCTTGCAGATGGTGTCCATTCCATTATGAGGAAGAAAAGGAAAAGGCGAGTTTAAGGTATTTTTCCACTTGAGACAACACATAAAATTGCACCTAGCCCCACCCACAACTGATATGTGTAGCACTCAAAACCTAGTTGCGTTATTTTGGTCTATAAAACGTTTCCCCTCCCTTGTCAGGTGCCACGCTTCAATTGCCCCAATGCACGGTTCTCTTACACCAATTGACAGACAAAATTTGGCTCAGCAGTAACCGGTTTATTGGAGAGTAAAAGGTTAACACACAAAGAAAGACGCGAATGAGTTTAAGCAGTTCTATGCTGTACATTTAAACCTTTCTAATCCCATAGAGTTTTCCCACCCCCATTGTCCTTGGTTTTCCCCCTCATTCTGCTGGGCTCGTTCCGGGTGCTCAGACAGTCATTAGCGCTGCTATCTCCTGGATCGTTCGGGGTTGATGCGAGTTCGTTCTTTTCGCTAAGCGCTCATCTGCTTCCGTGTCAGTTTCTTTTCCCCCTTAATCCACACGCTCGTCTGTCAGAATGGCAGGACTCTGCCAGAGTTCTGACATGTCACCGGCCCAAGATTTTCCTCCCTCTTCCCAAGATTAGTCCCCAATCTACTTATCAGGTTCAGTGTCTTATCTGAAACGAGAGAAAGCAGTGTTAGTTTATATATACAATGTGTTTTAAAGAGGTTTCTGCGGGAAGTCTCGGTGGAATTTTTTCGTTAACTCCGGTGCCTGCGTGTGTTCTGCGGCCACCCATTCTTTGAAGCCGGCAGGGAGGTGTTGCCACTTTATTAAGTATTGTAATTTGCCTCTGTGCCATCGCGAGTCCAGGATGGTTTCAACTTTGAAGTGCGGTTCCCCATTGACTAACATCGGGGCTGGTGTGGGGGTCTCGGGATGCCATTGTGTTGACGGAAAATATTGCTTGAGTAAAGTGATGTGGTCATTGACTACGCTAAAGCCTTTGATTGTGTGGATCACAACAAACTGTGGCAAATTCTTAAAGAGATGGGAGTACCAGACCACCTTACCTGTCTCCTGAGAAACCTGTATGCGGGTCAAGAGGCAACAGTTAGAACCGGACATGGAACAACCGATTGGTTCAAAATTGGGAAAGGAGTACGACAAGGCTGTATATTATCACCCTGCTTATTTAACTTATATGCAGAGTACATCATGAGAAATGCCAGGCTGGATGAATCACAAGCCGGAGTTAAGATTGCCGGGAGAAATATCAACAACCTTAGATATGCAGACGATACCACCCTAATGGCAGAAAGTGAAGAGGAACTAAAGAGCCTCTTGATGAGGGTGAAAGAGGAGAGTGCAAAAGATGGCTTGAAACTCAACATTAAAAAAACCCAGATCATGGCATTTGGTCCCATCACCTCCTGGCAAATAGAAGGGGAAGAAATGGAAGCAGTGACAGATTTTATTTTCTTGGGCTCCAAGATCACCGTAGACGGTGACTGCAGCCATGAAATTAAAAGACGCTTGCTCCTTGGGAGGAAAGCTATGGCAAACCTAGACAGCATATTAAAAAGCAGAGACATCACCTTGCCGACAAAGGTCCGTATAGTTAAAGCTTTGGTTTTTCCAGTAGTAATGTATGGCTGTGAGAGTTGGGACCATAAGGAAGGCTGAGCGCCGAAGAATTGATGCTTTTGAACTGTGGTGCTGGAGAAGACTCTTAAGAGTCCCTTGGACTGCAAGTAGGTCAAATCAGTCAATCCTGCACTGCTCTGAACTCTACATTGGAGAAACCAAACAACTTTTGTACAGGAGGATGGCCCAACACAGGAGAAGTAACACCACAGGACCAGAGTCAGCAGTTTATCTTCATCTAAAGGAAAAAGGACACTCATTTGAGGACATTAATGTTCACATTTTAGACAGAGAAGATAGGTGGTTTGAGAGAGGGGTCAAGGAATCCATTTATGCCAACTTGGAAAATCCTTCCTTGAATAGAGGTGGGGGCCTCAGGCACAATCTTTCCCCCATCTTCCTCCCTGCTTTGTCTTCTGTGCCTAGGAAGATTAAGACCATTTCACAAGCTCAACAGCAGCATGGTGATCTTAACGATCCTCCTTTAGATGATAAAAGGACTTAAAATAACATCTCAATATAACCATGACCTAGCCCCAGGTGTAAGGTCACACAGCTACCTAGAAACATATTTAGGATTCCCTTACCAACTTTGCTCAGACTGAAGAAGCTCCTTGGATAAGGAGCGAAACGTTTCCACTGAGAAAATAGAAATCCAGTTGACATGATTCAAGCTTCAGACAATTCCACCTGGATGACTGAGAACCTTCATAGACATCTTCCTTCCCTTTGTTTTTTGTTTTTAACAAATCCGTCAGGGGCAGTGCAATCTGCGTAAAATTGTGAATAAATTGTCTGTAGAAATTTGTGAACCCGATGAAAGCTTGTAATTGTCTACGGGTTCGCGGGGGTTCCCACCCCAGTATGGCTTGCACCTTGGCTGGGTCCATTTCGATCCCATTGTGTGAGATGCGGAACCCCAGGAAGTCAAGCTTCTCCTTGTGAAATTCACATTTCGAGAGCTTGACATATAGTTTGGCTTCCAGTAATTTCTCAAGCACCCCTCGTACCAGTTTGATGTGGTCTACGTTTTCAGAGAAAATGAGTATATCATCTAAATATACAATGACTCCCCGGTATAGGAAATCAAATAGGACTTCGTTAATTAATTTCATAAAAATTCCCGGCCCTCCAGCAATCCCAAACGGGAGGACGCGGTACTGAAACGAGCCCAGGGGACAATTGAATGCTGTTTTCCATTCATCCCCTTCCCTTATTCTGACTCGGTAATAGGCTTCTCTCAAGTCCAATTTAGTGAATATTTTGCCCTTTGATAATTGTGCCAGCATGTCTTTTAGCAATGGTAGCGGGTACTGATTTGTTACCGAGATGGCATTTAGCCCCCTGTAATCTGTGCACAGTCTTAGCGACCCGTCTTTTTTCTTCCGGAATAGGACTGGGGCTGCTAGGGGGGAGTTAGCTGGTTCGATGAACCCACGTGCTAAATTTTTGTCAATAAATTTTCGTAATTCTTGCAACTCTCTTTGTGTCATGGCATACATTTTGGGTTTCGGGAATGTGGCTCCCGGGATTAATTCAATGGCGCAGTCTGTTTTTCTATGGGGGGGGGTAGTTGTTCGCATTCATTTTCATTGAATATGTCTTCAACGGGAACGTAGCTGCCCGGGATGGTTATTCCCTCCCCATTGTCTTTTGCCCCCTCTAGTTCTACCCCTGCTGCCCCTGGTTCTGCGCAGTCTGTGGCTTTGGAGTTGTGATCCCCCATGTATGTCCCATCGACGAATTCCATCTCTCTGAACACCCAGTCGATCTGGGGGTTCCTTTCCCTTAACCATTTTAATCCTAAAACGATGGGTTGTGTTGCGATAGGGGCCACGATGAAGCGTATTGTCTCTGTGTGTGTGCCCACTGACATTTTTACAGCTTCCATGAAATGACCCACAGGCCCGCCTTTCATGTCCGACCCATCCAGTTGGCAAAATGTGATTGGTGTTTTAAGTTTAAACAAGTTTAGTCTTAGTTTCATTGCGACCGATGGGTGCATTAAGCATCTGGAGCAACCAGAGTCTATCATTGCAGCCCCCACGAATTGTTCCCTCCCATCCAAAGTTTCAAGGTTTACCTTTACTTGCATGGTGGGGCAGTCTCCGGTTGTCATTAGGTCGCTGTGCCCTGTGTTGAAGGCCTGTCCCATGGCGCACTTTAGGACAGACCGCTGTCGTTTCCCGCTGGCACGAACTCTTCATCTGTAGAGTCCTCCATGGATGACTCCCTGGCAGAGTATTTCTTCCTTTCTGTAGCGGCTTTTGCTGTCGACTGCTTGTACGTTGATGGTTTGTGGGGTTTTTCCTTCGCTCTTGGGTTTTCTGGTTGCTGTGTACATTCATGGATTCTGTGTCCTTCTCTTCCACATTTGAAGCACAATCAGTTTTTAGTTCTCCTATCTTTTTCCTCCGCCCAAGCTTTTCTGTCAAAGTCTCTCTTTTGTTGATGCTGGCTAGCGTATTGGTTTCTCCCTATGTTTTGATACTGACAATAGGAGTGCACCCGCATTTTCGCGCTTTCCACTTTCCCCGCCAGCTGAATCCACTCATCTAATGTCTCAGGGTCTCCCCTTCCTAATGCCATGTCCAGTAGTTCTGGCTGTAGCCCCATATGGAAGTATTCCACCCAGAAAGACTCCGGCCAATTCGGTACCCTGCTCACCAATTTTTTAAATTCCAAAGCGTACTCTGCTACGGTGCGGTGCCCTTGCCTTAGTCTCTGGATTTCTGCTTTGGCTGACATTCGGGACAGTGTGTCCTCGAATCTTTTCCGCAACGCTTTCATGAATAAGTGAAAATTACACAGTTCTTTAGCTCGGGTCTCGTGCAGGGTAGCCAGCCACTTTGTTGCCTCCCCCACGAGAAGATTTGAGACATATCGTACTTTTGCCTCTTCGTTGAGGAAGAATCTTTCGGACTCTTCCATGAAGCCTCGCATGTGGTTTAGGAAACATGCCAGCTTCTCTGGATCGCCATCAAATTTAGTTTTTAGTTTAGTTATGATTACTGGCCTATTCACCGGGTGGAAGGGCATGTTACTTACAGTGGTCAGTAGTGCAGGTGGCTCTCTTGGTTCCTCGTTTTCCTCTTCTTCCTCCTGGTCACTTTCCTCTGTGCTTTCGACTTCCGAGGAAATAGTGGACGAACTATCTTCATTCGCTGCCCCCCGATTGTTCCTTCGGTGTTGGGGCTTTTGTAGTAGTTTCTCCAGTGCGGCTTGGATTGCCGTTAGCTTTGAGTCCATATTATCCAAACCCATCTCTACACGGGATGCTCTGTCCTCCAGCGCTGCAATTCTTTGAGCCTGAGAGATCCGGGATTTGTCTGCTTGCTTTCCTGGGCCGGGATTCATGCCACCCCCAGCTCCTATTGACCACTCCACCGATCGGTTGTAGGTGTTCTGTGCTGGGGTTCGGAGGGATTCCGGGGCCTCTTTTCCCTTGGCTCTCTTTCCTTTCCCTTTTCCCGTTACCTCGGTTGGGACCTCCATCACTGGGTGTGCATCTCTCGTCACCTGCTCCGCGGAGGTGCTGGGTACGAGGTCTTCCGGGGTTACGGTTGATGCTCCGGCTTTTTCCATTTCCTGGTTTAAAGAGTTGGAGTCCAACCACCCGACGTGTTGAGGCTGATCGTCGACCGTGGGACCCTCTGGCATGCGCCGGTGTGTTCCCGGGAAAATCAGCTTTTGGATGATTCGCGTCTTTATGTCAGGTGCCACGCTTCAATTGCCCCAATGCACGGTTCTCTTACACCAATTGACAAACACAATTTGGCTCAGCAGTAACCGGTTTATTGGAGAGTAAAAGGTTAACACGCAAAGAAAGACGCGAATGAGTTTAAGCAGTTCTATGCTGTACATTTAAACCTTTCTAATCCCATAGAGTTTTCCCACCCCCATTGTCCTTGGTTTCCCCCCTCATTCCGCTGGGCTCGTTCCAGGTGCTCAGACAGTCATTAGCGCTGCTATCTCCTGGATCGTTCGGGGTTGATGCGAGTTCGTTCTTTTCGCTAAGCGCTCGTCTGCTTCCGTGTCAGTTTCTTTTCCCCCTTAATCCACACGCTCGTCTGTCAGAATGGCAGGACTCTGCCAGAGTTCTGACATCCCTGCAATAGAAGAAATAGCTAACAATGTATTGCTTTCTCATTACACCCCAAATCTGCTGCCCAAGGCAGCGGCTTCAGGCTATCTGGTGGTCTGGTCAGCCCTGTCTTAAGGGTGTGCTGTAATTGGGTTGAAAACTTAACCTGCTCCCTGCTGCTTTTGCTTATATCACCCATTAAGAATTGAGTCTGTCTCCTTGTGCATAACCCTACCCTAGATTAGTTTTCGTGTCCAATGGAATCATAACATATTGTTGTTTATAAAAATTTGTGATCAGAGTTATGGAAAATATTAAGAGACAAGCTTGCAGTAAAAACGTTGCTCTTATTTAAAACAAAAGAACACAGGAACCTTGCCTTCTTCAGCCGAAGAGAAGCAGAAAGCTTAAGTACTCACATTTTAGAACACAATGAATGAAGATAACAGAAAGCAGAAAAGCAAAGCAGATTTACACTTTTAAAGCTTTACAATTGCAACTTGGCCATATCTGAGTGGACAGGGTTTGACATGTGACCAATCACCTAGGCAACTTATCACTTTATTTGGGTACTGCCAGACTTTGAGACTCCAAGCACCAACATTCCTGAGAGCGGGTGAAACACGTGAACTCCCAGAGCCCAGGAAAAAAAAACTTCAAGGCTTGGCTTTTTAAAAATTCAGCTTCATATTCTTCAAGACATAAAAATATATGCAACATATCATGCTATATCTTGTCATTGGCAGTGGCTAGCAATCTGATTCTGAGCCCAATTTGCTGCTGGTTTTAATAATTAAAGCCCTACACCATTTCACACTAATTACCTGAAGAAGAATCTCCCATGCTGTTCCTTCTCCTGGTGCCCCAGCAATGAGATGAGGTTGGTCGCTACAAAAAAAAGGTCTTTTCGTTACCCATCACCTTTTTAGCCCAGCTGAAGAGCTTTTTATTCTCCTGATCAATTTAAAGAATTAAAGTCCCACACTTTGTATGTGCACATGCCTTCAACACATGCATGAAAGGGGCAAGGCTTCGATCATGCCCTGTGATTGCCACCTTGACTTTTGTTTTACCTTCCTTCCAATGACCTGCTATCTCTTTCCTGGTGGGTGTGATGTGTATATGCCAACGCCATCTTTCCCCCTCCCTCATCCCATTTGGAGCTTGGATTTCAAACAGACCAGTAATCCTTTTTTTGGGGGGGTCCCTCACCTGCTATAGTCAGCAGGTGCTGTATGTAAAGCTAGTCTGGTGTGGTGTTATCCAGGTTCCACCCCTTCATGCTTCTGTGAAGGGAGGATCTTTTAGAGTGATGTCAAGCAAGCTCTACCTCTTATGTGCTTTGGTGAGTGATGGGCATGATGTTACTTAGTCCCCTTAGGGCAGAGCTTTCCAAACTGTGTCGCGACATGTTAGTGTGTCAGCTGCAGTGTCTGGGTGTGTCGTGGCTGCTGCTGCTGCCTCCAAGCCCTGCCAGGATTCCGTGAAGGTCCTAGTGCCTGCCTTGTGCCCTGCTGCCTCCAAACCTTCTGTGATTCCACGCAGGTCCTAGTGCCTGCCTTGTGCCCTGCTGTAAGAGTGTGTCGCAAAATGATGCATGTCTAAAAAGTGTGTCACCAACATGAAACGTGTGGAAAGCTCTGCCTTAGGGTGTGTACCTGTGTGTGCTCCTTTAAATCATTTTGCCCCTTGAATCCAGATTAGATACTGAATGAAATCTTGCCTGTTTGTCTTTAAAACAAAACAAAACAAAACAAAAACTCCACGGTGGTTAACAGTCTGTGAAGTTGTTTGCTATGTTGAAATGTGCCATTCAGTTATCCCTATGTGGGGGAGAGAGCTGCAGTAAATTGCTTGCCTCCGTTCACAGAAAGCCCAGGTTTGTTTTCTGTGCTTGCTCCATATGTTGGCACTTCCTCAGAGATCTGGAAGAACAGATTTGTTATGTGAAAATATTGTGGATGTGTGGATGGTGTGTAGGAGGCTACTGATATCAAAGTGCCAAGCCCTGTACATGTTACTGCTCTAATCTTAATTAAGGCTGTGCTGAATATTCAAGTAATTTCTGTCAGAAGGGAATTCAGAAATTGTACCTTGGGATTTTTAAAATACCTGATAATAAACCCCAGAAATTTCCTTTGGCTCTGATAAAATCCTAGTCAGAAGAGAATGCAGTTTTGACACACTTGGAAGGTATCAAGTTGGCAAAGAGTAACGTACGGTTTGGACAGACTTCTAATGAAAGTGTAGAGTACAGATATGTTGGTGTGTTATTCTCTGAGGAGTAAGTCACAGCAATAAATCCTTATTAGGGAAGCACCTGCGAACTTTAAAAGGTCAGGCAGCACGTGATCCAGGCTAAAGAGTAGAAAAGAACCTGCCTGCCTTGCTCACTTCTCTCTGCTTACTGCTTGCTTCTACTACTGATCTTTTCTGGTGAGTGATGAAAGAATTGTAATACTTCCAGAGATCTGGAAGAGAACTGTAAATAGTATCTGTTTGTCTGAGTAACTAATACAACTGCAACTAAGTTACTACAATGACTGGTATCATTTATTGGTCTCTGAAGCTAATCGCTTTCTGATACTGTGCGTGTGCAAGAAAACACACACTCCAACAAGATACAGAACCTCTACTGTGATCCTTCTCACCCACAATGTGTTCTGTATCTTCTCTTCATTCACATGCTGGGTGATGCAGGTACTCCTTTGTTGCTGTTCAGTCGTTTAGTCGTGTCCAACTCTTCGTGACCTCATGGACCATAGCACGCCAGGCCTTCCTGTCCTCCACTGTCTCCTGGAGTTTACTCAAATTCATCTTCGTTACATCGGTGATGCTATCTAACCATCTCATCCTCTGCCGTCCCCTTCTCCTTTTGCCTTCAGTCTTTCCCAGCATCAGGGTCTTTTCCAGGGAGTCCTCTCTTCGCATTAGGTGGCCAAAGTATTTGAGCTTCAGCTTCAGTATCTGTCCTTCCAATGAGCAGTCAGGGTTGATTTCCTTTAGGATTGACTGGTTTGACCTCTTTGCACTCCAAGGGACTCTTAAGAGTCTTCTCCAGCACCACAGTTCGAAAGCATCAATTCTTCGGCGCTCAGCCTTCCTTATGGTCCAACTCTCACAGCCATACATTACTACTGGGAAAACCATAGCTTTAACTATACGGACCTTTGTCGGCAAGGTGATGTCTCTGCTTTTTAATATGCTGTCTAGGTTTGCCATAGCTTTCCTCCCAAGGAGCAAGCGTCTTTTAATTTCATGGCTGCAGTCACCGTCTGCGGTGATCTTGGAGCCCAAGAAAATAAAATCTGTCACTGCTTCCATTTCTTCCCCTTCTATTTGCCAGGAAGTGATGGGACCAGATGCCATGATCTGAGTTTTTTTAATGTTGAGTTTCAAGCCAGCTTTTGTACTCTCCTCTTTCACCCTCATCAAGAGGCTCTTTAGGTCCTCTTCACTTTCTGCCATTAGGGTGGTATCGTCTGCATATCTGAGGTTGTTGATATTTCTCCCGGCAATCTTAACTCCGGCTTGTGATTCATCCAGCCCGGCATTTCTCATGATGTACTCTGCATATAAGTTAAATAAGCAGGGTGATAATATACAGCCTTGTCGTACCCCTTTCCCAATTTTGAACCAATCGGTTGTTCCATGTCCGGTTCTAACTGTTGCCTCTTGACCCGCATACAGGTTTCTCAGGAGACAGGTAAGGTACTCCTCCTGCAACATTAAAAAAAACATTAAAAAAGGCTAAAATCTCACTAGATTGTCAAATCTCATCCCTAGTTCTCATGCAACATTAAAATCTGATCTGATTCTCACCAGCAATACTCATGCAAGAATGTCAGAATCCTCAAGAGGTGATCTTGCAAGATTTCAGCCATTTTTTTTAGTTGAGGGTCTACCAATACATCTAGAGGTGTTGCAAATAGTCTGGTGGCTCCCCCCAGTGGTAATGGTCTCCTTCTTGCACATTCTTTCTGTTCTACCAAGCCAAGTTAGAAAATAATGTATTTACCCTGCAGAACTGATTTTATGATAAGAGTAGTCAAGCCTATTATGAAGAGCTTTAGCTCAGTTCAAATCATAAAAGAATCTGGGAGTCTTTGAAATCCACTCTGGCTAAAACCCATTCCTTTTGAAGCTAGTTTATATTTCAACATTTAAAAAAAATAGAGGGAGAAGATAATAAACAATAGTTTGAGTAAATGCATTCTAGTTGCATAGCGACCAATCCTTTATAAGGCATGTAGGAGAAGTAAGGGGATTTGTGGACTACTTACAAACAATATGTAATGCTTCCAAAAAAAAAAAAAGCTATAAAGAAAATAACAGATGAAGCCCTCCAGATTCTTCAGTTTCTACTGCTTTCTGGTGGAACATGGGGTGGTGGTGGTGTTGGAATCATCAGGGGTCAACTCAGCATTGTCTCATAAGCATAAGGGGGGTCTTTTCTAGTAAAACACATCTCTATTGTGCTTGTGGGATGTCGCATGGGTCACCTGATTTCCACTTCCTCCTCCTTGAGTTTTTTTTTTGGATTAACAACCTCCATTACTTTTTGGGCATACCTGCAAGCAGGAGGCACTGCACAATGCAGCTCTCATCCATTACATCTCGCTTGCACGCAGATCTACAATGAATCTACTTGTATCCAGATCTATTGAATAAATGTAAGCTATCTCTATTTTTCTTCATCTAACTAATATGTGAAGACTGAATTTATTTCTGAACGTAATTAAGCTTAAAGTGCAATTTCCCTGCTGGTTCACGCTTCTACTCTGCAAGATTGTTGTTAGCTGCTTGGAGTTCTTTTATTAACCTTCAAAACTTCATCAGGGGGAACCAGAGCTTTCAAAATGGGGGTCAGACAGTGGTTTTTAACAGAGCTAAAGGGGGTGGAAGGAAGGTTGTATTAGCCTTGGTGTGGGCACTCATTTATTTTCTGTCACTGCTGCTTCTACTCCAGTAGGATGCAGCAATACAGAAATTTATGCAATCTGTTTATCTAAAGTAAGCGTCTATACATGCTTTAAAAAGCAATCCCTGTTTGATATGGTATATTTTTTAATTACTAAGCTTGGGAAAAATAACAAAAGAACAAGTATCAGTTTCAATACATGTCTAATAATACTAAACCATTGCTATAAACTGAAAAATAGTAACTCCAGAACAAGATATAAATGTTTTAAAAAACTAAAAATAGATTTATTGTAAATACTGTACATATGGGAGAAACAAATGAAAATGGACTAACTTGCATGAGAAGATTCTTCTTTGTTTCTTTATTGATAGGGAATCAGTTCGATAAAGATCATATCCACAATCCCATGCTACAAACCAAGTGTAGATTTTGTAATCTACTGTAATGCTGCATAATGGTTCCTTTATCTACTCCATGCCCAAGATCGAGCTCTGATCTTGATAAATTCCATACACTTCAGATATACATACCTAGAAGGGTATGTTCCTCTTGGACAAGGTTATTTATATTCTATTAGTTTCAGAATCTCGTGGCATAAGAAAGAAACATTAAAAGTTCTATTTTGGAATCTGATTTGAAGTTTATATAATCTAAAATGGGATTTGGAAACTATTTCTGTTGTAACTAATAATTCATCTCATGCTTTTGCTGCATTCTTATATTAACTTTAGCTCCTTTATCTTATGTTGGTAAAAGTATAAAGCAATTTACATTTCAGCTTTAGCTTCAAAAGGTGTAGCCTTGGCATCTTGCCAAATCCCACTAATTCTTGACACTACTAGCCAGCTGATCAGCATCATCAGCTGATTAATGAGATGCTAGTGAAATATCACAATAATTTATTATTTATTTATTATTTAAATTTATATGCCCGCCCATCTCCCCCAACTGGGGGACTCTGGGCGGCTTACAATAAAAATTGCAATTAAAATACAAGTATAAAATTACGATAATCAATATGATATAATAAATAAGTATAAGATCCAATCTAGGTGAATCGATCTTAAACAGTGGGGAGGGCATTATGGTACTAGCCGCCCCCAGGAGGAGCTATTACCTTTCCCATTCCAAGCTAGGCGGCAGAACCAGGTTTTCAAATTTTTCCGGAAGGCCGGCAGCAAGGAAACCCGCCTCAGCTCTGGGGGCAAGATATTCCAAAGGGTGGGCGCCACTGCAGAGAAGGCCTGCCTCCTGGACCCCGCTAGATGAAATTATTTTATTGATGGGGTCCGTAGCATGCCCTTTCTGCATGACCGGGTGGGGCGGGTCGATGTTATGGGGATAAGACAGTCCATCAGGTATCCTGGCCCCATGCCATGTAGGGCTTTAAAAGTGATAACCAACACCTTGAATTGGACCCAGAAGCAAACCGGCACCCAGTGCAGCTCGCGGAGCAAAGGTGTTATATGTGCTGATCTTGGTGCACCTAAAATTGCCCACGTGGCTGCGTTCTGTACCAGCTGTAGCTTCCGGATATTCTTCAAGGGTAGCCCCATGTAGAGCGCATTGCAATAGTCTATATGGGAGATGACAAGGGCATAATTGACCGTTCGGAGGGCATCGTGGTCCAGGAATGGGCGTAACTGGTGCACAAGCCGAAGCTGCGCAAAGGCCCTCCTGGCCACAACTGCCACCTGCTCTTCGATCAGGAGTCGTGAGTCCAGGAGGACCCCCAAATTCTGCACTGGTTCCGAATGGGGCAGTGCCACCCCATCCAGAACCAAAGATGACAACTTCCCGGATACCGAGGGGCCATCGATCCATAGCCACTCGGTCTTGCCAGGGTTCAGTTGAAGCCTGTTGTTCCCCATCCATGCCCCCACAGCCCCCAGGCACTGAGATAGGGCATCGACCGCAACACTTACTTCACCTGGGATGGAGATATACAATTGGGTATCATCAGCATATTGATATACCTCATCCCATGGTGATGGATGATCTCACCCAGTGGTTTCATGTAGATGTTAAATAGGAGAGGAGAGAGAACCGAACCCTGCGGCACCCCACAAAGGAGGGGTCGCAGTTCGGATCTCTCCTGTCCTATCACCACCGACTGAGAATGGCCCTGGAGGAAGGAGGTGAACCAGCGCAGGACTATGCCACCTACCCCCAACTCCCTAAGCCACCCCAAAAGGATACCATGGTTGATGGTATCGAAAGCCGCTGAGAGGTCCAAGAGAGCCAGGATGGATGCATTGCCTCCATCCCGCTCCCGCCAGAGATCATCCATAAGTGCGACCAATGCAGTCTCCGTCCCATATCCTGGCCTGAAACCTGACTGAAAGGGGTCTAGATAATACGCTTCATCCAGAATCCTCTGGAGTTGCAATGCCACCACTTTCTCAACCACCTTTCCCAAAAAGGGAAGGTGGGAGACAGGACGGAAATTGTCCAGGATGGTAGGGTCCAGGGATGGCTTCTTGAGGGGGTGTACCAGTGCCTCCTTAAAGGTAGCCAGGAACACCCCCTCCCCCAAGGATGTATTAACCATCACCTGGACCCAACCACATGTCACCTCCCGGGCTGCCTGTACCAGCCAGGAAGGGCACGGGTCTAGATGGCATGTGGTGGCATTTACAGTCCAGAGGATCCTGTCCACTTCCTCAGGCCGAACAGGATCAAACCATTCCCAGATAACAAGGCAAGACCGTTCCCCTGGCATCTCCCCCTGTGCTTCATGCTTAGAGTCCAACTTAGAACGAATCTGAGCGACTTTATCCTGCAGATGCTCAGAGAACTCCTCTGCACGGCCCTGCAGGTGGGTCACTGACTCCACCTTACCCAAGAGATATCAAGTAATCTTGAACAGGGCTATCGGGCAGTATTCTGCGGATGCAATAAGAGCGGAGAAATATTCACGTTTTGCCGCTCTTACCGCCACAAGGTAGGCCTTAATAGCGGCTCTACATTGTGTTCGGTCAGATTCAGTCTTTGTCTTTCTCCAGCGGCACTCCAGACGTCTCTTAACCCTCTTCAAAACCCTCAACTCCTCCGTGAATCACAGGGAGTGATGGTTCGAATGGGGCTGGAGTGGTCGCACCGGCGTGATCCTGTCCAAGGCCCTGGCCACCTCCCTATTCCAGGCTGCGGCCAGGGCCTCCGCTGGACCATGCAGCAGGTCCTCGGGTATTACCCCCAGCTCCCTCTGAAACCTCATTGGGTCCATAAGTCCTCGGGGGCGGACCAATTGAATGGGTCCTGCCTCTCTGTGGAGTGGGGCAGCATAAGAGAATCTCAGGGCCACCAGGGCATGATCTAACCATGACAGCGGGGATAGATCTAACTTTCCCCTCAGGTCACATTGCCACTGCTCCGACAAGAAAACCAAGTCCGGAGTAAGTCCATTGTCTCGAGTCGAGTCGTGAATAATCTGGGAGAGGCCCGTGGCTGCCATGGTAGCCATGAACTCCCGAGCCGCCTCCGAGGAATGCCCCAGGGACGGCAAGTTGAAGTTCCCCAGGACCATAAGCCTGGGGAACTCCACCGCCAACCCCGAGACAGCCTCCAGCAGCTCAGGCAGGGAGGTTGCTACGCAGCAGGGAGGCTGGTACAGTAGCAACACTCCCAGCTGTTCTCGGGAACCTAACTTGAAAAACGGTCTCACATCAATAATGATCTTGCCTGATAGTAAACCTTTCTGGAATCGTTCTGAATATTGCATCATGGAGCTCCCACAAATTCCATCTAATATAGACTTCACAGTCATTCCACATAAAAATCCAATCCCAATTATTGCAGACTTTCTTTGTTTCAGTAATATGGCCAGACAGAATACTCGTGTGTGTGTGTTTGTGTGTGTGTGTGTGTGTGTGTGATGCTGTAGAACTGTTAAATAATTGGGAATCATCTATTGGGAATCATTTGGAGGGCAAGTATTTGGTCCCAATTTTGTTCTTCCTGTTTATGAAAGTACTCACCAATTCACTCCTCTAAGTTTTTGGTATGCTCAGCCAGTATTGTAATATCAACATCATATTTATATTAAAAAACCAGACTTCTGCCTCCTTCCTTATCTTTTCCATAGGAAAAAGGATCCAGCTTCTGTCATTTGTTGCTCTGTTTTGAAGGGCGGGGATAATTTTGAAGGGAAAAAATAGAGGGTTTCTTTATATAAGATTCAGCATATGTTGACCATACATATTACTGCTTTTTCAGATCTCTAGCTGGAATTCGACAGCCTGAAACCAAGGTTCACCTAGAATCAAACGTAAACTATTTCTTCTATGTGAGAGCAGTTAATACCTTTGGAACAAGTGAACAGAGTGAAGCTGCTCTGATTTCAACAAAAGGTAGATAAACCAGGGAAAACTTTAAAGAAATAGAGAAAATGTACAAACATTAGTATGATTTATTGCATATAGTATATTTTACAGGGTTTGGTTTCCAGAAGAAGCTCAGTATATTCAGATCCATTGGAGGCCCAAGAGCCATATGATTGAAACTGATTAAAATGAAATGAAGTTCTCTTCGATTGAAATGAAATTGAAATGATTCTCTTCGATTGAAATGAAGTGTAATTCAGATATTTCTGGGAATACATCTGATGGAATAATGAAGCCATTTGCTCTAAAATCAGGCTAGCTGAAGTTGAATCATGTCAACTGGATTTCTATTTTCTCAGTGGAAACGTTTCGCTCCTTATCCAAGGAGCTTCTTCAGTCTGAGCAAAGTTGGTAAGGGAATCCTAAATATGTTTCTAGGTAGCTGTGTGACTCTGGTCCTGTGGTGTTAGAGTCAGCAGTTTATCTTCATTTAAAGGGAAAAGGACACTCATTTGAGGACATTAATGTTCACATTTTAGACAGAGAAGATAGGTGGTTTGAGAGAGGGGTCAAGGAATCCATTTATGCCAACTTGGAAAATCCTTCCTTGAATAGAGGTGGGCGCCTCAGGCACAATCTTTCTCCCATCTTTCTCCCGGCTTTGTCTTCTGTGCCTAGGAAGATTAAGACCATTTCACAAGCTCAACAGCAGCATGGTGATCTTAACGATCCTCCTTTAGATAATAAAAGGACTTAAAATAACATCTCAATATAACCATGACCCCAGGTGTAAGGTCACACAGCTACCTAGAAACATATTTAGGATTCCCTTACCAACTTTGCTCAGACTGAAGAAGATCCTTGGATAAGGAGCGAAACGTTTCCACTGAGAAAATAGAAATCCAGTTGACATGATTCAAGCTACAGACAATTCCACCTGGATGACTGAGAACCTTCATAGACAGGCTAGCTGAACTTTGGAATTATCATACCAGATCTCTCTCTCTCTCTCTCTCTCTCTCGCTAAGTGTAGATAGAGATACAAACATGTAGAATTGGCTCATGGCAGCCAGTACCCTCCACTTGATGGAATCTTTGATGCATAGACTGTCAGGAAGTTTGCATTTAGTAAGGATGTGTAGAAATACAAATAAATAATAAAAAAGGCTGTTTCATATGTTGTATTTACTAGCAAATTGCTTCCTCAAAATGTAATGTTAGAATGCTTCTAACATTAGAAGTATGCTACCTTGAAGGAAGGTGTATATTGTGCACAGGGATGCAAAAAATAAAGTGCTATATTTATGTCACAGTAAAAAATTATGACTAGAAATTTGGAGAACGATTGAAGGGGGAAAAAGTACACAAGGCAGCATTGGTTTTGATGTTTTAAGCTTGACTGTTTGGCTTAGTTGCATTGTACACAATAGCTAAATGAGAGGTAAGAGGTTTATGACAGGTCATTTCATTGTTTTAGGAGCATAAATAGTATTTATTTAATTAATTTTTATGCTACCTTTATTATTTTTATAAATAACTCAAGGCGGCGAACATACCTAATACTCCTTCCTCCTCTTATTTTCCCCACAACAACAACCTTGTGAGGTGAGTTGGGCTGAGAGAGAGTGAATGGCCCAAGGTCACCCAGCCGGCTTTCATGCCTAAGGCAGGACTAGAACTCTCAGTCTCCTGGTTTCTAGCCCAGCATCTTAACCACTAGACCAAACGGGCCCTCAAATAGTATTTGAAGGTTATGAATCTGCAGAAGGGTGGATGAATTGTTTTCCGGATGTTGTTAATCCAGACATTTATCAGAAGAAAATCAAACATACAAATATATATTCTATATGAGTTGGGAGGGAATACTATATTGGTTTCTTTTGAGATACTTTACTTTTCAGATGTAAATTGGTTAATGTCACTGATTCAATTGGCTGTACTTTCAGAGACTGTGAGAATGTTTCACAGTGATGCAAGAAAAAAAATTGGTAGATTTGGATTCATGAGCTTTTACCTAACATTCCCAAATCAATCCTGGTTTTCTTTCCTTTATTATCCACAAACTATGGCCCAGTCTGGTTTTCCTCTACTTATTCCTGCAGCATTAAAAAGGTAAAGGTTCCCCCCGCACATTTGTACAGTCGTGTCCAACTCTAGAGGCCGGTGCTCATCTCCGTTTGTTAGCCAAAGAGCCAGCGTTGTCCGAAGACGCTTCATGTGGCCGGCATGATGCACGCGGAACACTGTTACCTACCCACCAAAGGTGGTACCTATTCATCTACTTGCATTTGCATGCTTTCGAATTGCTAGGTTGGCAAGAGCTGGGGTGAGTGCGGGAGCTCACTCCGGCACGTGGGGCTAGGGATTCGAACCTCCGAACTTGCGATCTTCCGATCGACAAGCCTGGCGTCTTACCCGCTGAGCCACCACGCCCCTTCCTGCAGCATTAGGATTCTTTAAATGCAGGCTATTTGTCTTAGGAAAAGGTCTTGTATCCAGAGATAGGCGTGCAAAAGAAATCCTCACAAATTGGTGTGGGAGATGTTTTGCGAGATTCTGACTGAAAATGTAGGACCGCCCCTAGTGGAGATCCCTGCTGTCCATCTTTCTCGGGTCCAAAATCAGTATGTAATGAATAAGTGTGTCTGAAGGGGAGTGTCTGTTTCTGATGTATATGAAGAAACAAGTCTATAATAAGGATGTTTGTGTATAGAAAGGAAGAATATAAGGGGGGAAAAGGTAACATCTCCTTTGAGGTGAACTCCTGGTGAATTCATGGAAATGCTGGAGGAATTTGCCATTGACCTTCTTTTGGGGTGCTTTTTTAACTTCCCAGGCTTAGTATTTACATTTAAAAAAAGAGTTTACTTTGTGTAATTTTACATGTAAAAAGCCTTAATTGGGAAACTTATATAAAAATAATATTACATCTAAATGGTATTGTGCAAATTCACATTTTTTTAAAAACTGGGGAAAAATGGGCACACAACCTCTGCATATTAGGGTAAGGTACAAATGAAAAAGAAAGCACTTTTCTTGTGAATCATTGTTTTATACTGCCTTTCTCATCTACAAAGAAAAATAGACCAGATTTATGTTGATCCTTTTCCCTTGCTCTTCAGTGCTGAAGGAGCATGCTCTGCCTTTGAGCATAGTCTTCTAAGCGTGGATTTGAGGGTTAGCAGAATGAATCCAAGTTTCTAAGTTCAGATCAAACCCTCAGTCTGGGAAAATGTGATGACTTTTCCATTGACTTGGATAAGAACAGCAGCAACATCGTGCTTGTGGGTTAGAGTTGGCTTTTAAACCCCTTATTTCTGAACACTTAATTGAAAAAAAAATGGGGAGGCCTACCAATCTTACAAAATACTGTTTCAGTGATAAGATTGCTACAGCTTTTAAGTTTTTACAATATACTGTGAATAGCCATTTCCCTCGTCCATGAAATGGTGTTTATTTTTTGCCTATGAATTACAATAGGAACAAGATTTCAGATATTGAGAGAAATTGTTCACCCTCTACTGCAAGTATCACCCAATGGAACCATGATATGCCTTCTGGATGATACTAACCTCACTGGGTAAGTGCTACTGATTCATGCTCTTTCTTTCTATTGGATGTTATTTTCAACAGGATGTGTGGATTAGAGACCATAAAAAAGAACACAGACCTCCTTAATAGAAGGAAAAGAACCTTCCTTCCTTCCTTCCTTCCTTCCTTCCTTCCTTCCTTCCTTCCTTCCTTCCTTCCTTCCTTCCTCTCACTTTCTGTGTGTTGTTGCACTTCGGGTTATTAAAAAAGAGCACATGTTGTCATATTTTAAAAGCCTTACTAAACTGATGAATGGTCTTTTTCTTTGCTAAATTGTCTGGATTTAAGAAAGGCACAATAAAGGACAATAGAAAAACTTTCACTTCAATGCATGTAAATTCATCAAAATATCCAAATGATTTCTGGATGTTTTTTCTTTTCTTTTGAGAGGAGTGCCTTGGTGCATCATCCGGGGTCCCTCTCCAGCCAGTCAGCAGCACCAACTGCCCCTCAGGACCTCAGTTTTACACAAGTTATTTTTGTCCTTTAAATAGCACCTGTGGCTGCTTGTGGTCTTGAGCAAGATCATGTTTATGACACATGACAGAACCATCTAACTCTTTCTCCGTGTATCACAGCTAGTAAACAAGATAGAGAAAGAATGCAGGGCACGCCTTCTGGGATTCTTCCCAGAATTCTTCCCAATCCCTTTACCAAGTGGAGGATGTTTCTATTTTGTCCGTGTAATGAAATAACATGTTGCATCTGATGTGCATTTTTGCTGTCCCCCTATGACGCACTCATGTATGTGCATGTCTCCTGGGAATCACATGGAGGGCTACACACACTCTACTCTGGGTCGTGTGATGAGGAGGGAGGGGGGCTTTCCTTCTAATAGCAGTGTTCCAAATCATTGCCCAATTGCCTCTCCCAGAGAGATGAATTGGAGGAATCTGAGGGGGATTTTCAAACCCAACCTTTCTTCTGCCAGCGTCTCCCCCCATACCAAATGTGTTCTTGGAGAGTTGTCCTGTTGACAGAGTCCTGAGCCCCTTCGTATAGCTTCTTTCTCACTTTCTGTTGGCTTGGAAAAAATGACACGTTAGGGGAAGCCTGTGGCATTCTTTTCTACCCCCTCACCAGCAGTGGCCATAGGAAGTGCCTGTATTTTTCTTTGGTGTAATGAAGTAACATATTGCATCTGTGTAAACTTTCTCTCCAGAGATGACTCAGGGTGGGTGAATATGTGCTGCCTCTCTGTGTTAGTGTGTATCTGTGTCTGGGGGGTTTGATCTGGGTGCACGCAGATGTGTTGCGTATGTGTAAGAGAGCGGCTAATCAGAATGGAGATATACTTGTTGCCTCTGTGTCTGTGTGTGCGAGGTGTCTAATTAAGTTGGGTGCATATGTGTTGTGGCTCAGCGTGGTGGCTCAGCGGGTAAGACGCCAGGCTTGTTGATCGGAAGATCGCAAGTTCGGAGGTTCGAATCCCTAGCCCTGCGTGCGGAGTGAGCTCCCGCACTAGCTCCAGCTCTTGCCAACCTAGCAATTCGAAAGCATGCAAATGCAAGTAGATTAATAGGTACCACTTCGGTGGGAAGGTAACAGCGTTCCGCGGCGTCATGCGGCCACATGACCGTGGAAGTGTCTTCGGACAACGCTGGCTCTTCGGCTAACAAACGGAGATGAGCACCGGCCCCTAGAGTCGGACACGACTGCACAAATGTGCGGGGGGTACCTTTACCTTTTTTATATGTGTTGTGCCTGAATTTTTCTACTCTCCACTCATGGGCATCTGTTTCTGTTTGTGTGCACGCATGGGCACTAAGCGGCCAGGGTGGACTTCTCCACTCTGAGCCACATGACCGGGGGTGGGGGGGGAGGGAGGTTTAGGAATGGAACAAACCACATTCTAAGCTATACTGCCCACCTGCATTTGGGGAATTTTATCTGGATTTTTTCCTCTGGATCGGGCCCATTATTGAACTCAATCTGTCTTTTGCTGACCTCTCCACGCACCAGGTTTGGTCTTGTTCCATTCTGTTTTCATAAAGTTATCCTGCTGACAGACATCAAAGTACTTTTACATCATTTATTCCTATCCTTCCATTGGTTTAGAAAGGAGAAAAGCGTTCTCTCTCACCCCAGACCCTGCTAGGATTATGGTGAAAATCTAGGACCCTGGAGACCTCTTTGATGTTGGAGCTAGAATGGTGGTTTTGGAATGCAGGGTCACTCCTCTTTGTCTTCTCTCTGTGCAGAAGCCCCCCAGTGCTGGGTGAGCTCTTGCCTGCCCACGGATGGCATTACTGGGAAATCACCGTCAGCGATTGTGGAGCTTACAAGGTTGGGATCTGCTCTTCCATGCTCCCAGAAAGCAGTGACCTGGGACAGAAAAACCATTCATGGTGCTTACATTGCTCCAGCAAAACAAGGTAATAAAAAGTAGTTCTTTCTAGAAACATCTCTTAATGTCTTTTAATGCTTTTCTTTGGTGGTGGGCACAGATGGCCTTTTGAAATGAATGCCCAAATTGGAGGCAGAAAATTGGATTTCTCCAAATTTCCCCCAGTCAGAGACATCTCTGTGTGTGTGGGGGGGGGGTGTTGGGGTTCAAAAAAGTCAAGATGGCAGACACGACTGAGTGTAAAAAGTGGCACAGCTACTGTCGCAGCTCCCATCTTCACTTTTTTGACCTCCTCTGATGGACACCCTGCTCCCACTGAGTGGGAGGGTGCTCCACAGAAAGCATGAAAGTTTATTAAGAGAGAAAATTGACAGTAAAATAACAAGTTAGAATTAATAGTCATTGAATATCGGTGCAAATGAGAATAAAAATAATATCTGCCAGAAGCAGTGAAGATGACTTATTTAGAAATTGATTGAATGACTGATTTTGAGCCATCTGGTCAGTGTTGATGCCATCAGGTCAGTGTTGATTCTTAACAACCACAAAGATTTTCTCCATGACAATCTCTCCATAGCCTGGTCCTTTAAGTCTTCCAGCAGTGCACCTTATTGCCACTGTAGCTGAGTCCATCCACCTTACAGCTGGTCGTCCTCTTCTTCTCTTTCCTTCCACCTTTCCCAGTACTGAGGCCTTCTCCAGGGAGCTAGGTCTTCACATACTATGTCCAAAGTAGGATACTTTGAGCTTGGTCATTTATGCCTCTAGTAAGAATTCTGGGTTGATTATTCATTTGTTGGTTTTCTTGAGTGTCCATGGCATTCTCAGGAGTTTTCTCCAACAAAAATTTCAAAAGCATCAATATTCCTCCTATCCTTCGAAGTCCAACCTCCACATTTAGAAATTTAAGGAGTCAGGGAAAAAATGAAGGAATACAAAAACAAAAACAAATTATAATGTCAGACTTGTTTTCCAATCTAGTGCTCTGCAGAAGCGTTGGGGCTGCAATGCCCAGAATCCCCAGCCAGCCAATGGTTTGAATTCTGGGTATTGTGGTTCCAACACATCTGGAAAGGTTGATGCAGTAATTATCTAAGTCAGAGCTTTCCAAACTGTGTGTCGGGACACATTAGTGTGTTGGCTGCAGTATCTGGGTGTGTTGCGGCTGCTGCTGCCTCCGAGCCCTGCCAGGATTCCGCGCAGGTCCTAGTGCCTGCCTTGTGCCCTGCTGTAATAGTGTGTCGCGAAATGATGCCCTGCTGTAAGAGTGTGTCGCGAAATGATGCATGTCTAAAAAGTGTGTCACCAACATGAAAAGTTTGGAAAGCTCTGCTCTAAGTTTTTAAAATGAGCTCTCCTGAAATCCAGTGTGCATGGACAGCTATGCTGTAAGCTGATTTGATCACTTCCTCCCAAAGTTTCCACTGATTCTACCTCCTCAACCAGCACTTCTCCACTGGTTTTGATCAGCTGTAAGAGAGCTAAACTTCTTGCCTCTTCTTCACCCTTCTGGAAGATGAAATAGTAAGACCCCAAGGATCCTGCAGTTTTTGGCTGAGTTGTTTTTCCAAGAGATGTCTATGTTTTCCATTATTCGGGGTATGAGATTGAGATGGCAGTGATCTCACCAATCTCTGTACCCTGAAAATTCTGTAGTCCAGTCCAGGAAGGCATTATCCAGATTTTCTACCTGATTTAGTGGTCTGTAGTACTATATCTTTGTTCTTTCTCCTTCCTTGTATTCTTACCCAAATACTCTTGGGTAGAGCCTCATTCCCAAATTCCTTGATCTCAATGCATGTATGCACTTCTTTCACATACCCATCAATCTTCGCATTCCACTGATGAGTTTCAGAGAATCATAGAACCAAAGGGTTTGAAGGGAGTACGGAGGTCTTCTTACTTCAACACCCTGCCTAGGGCAGGAATCTCAGACCATCCTGGACCAATGGCAGTCCAACTTTTTTTAAAAAAACCTCCATTGACAAAGCACTCACAACTCTAGGAGGCAGGCTGTTCCACTGCATAATAGCTCTCATAGCCAGAAAATGACTCCTTATTTTGAGTTTGGATCTCTCTTTGAAACGCTTCCACCCATTGGTTTTTGTCTTACCCCCAGAGAATAAAAGTACACCCGCTTCCCGGTGACAGCCTTTCAAGTATTGGAAGGCTGCTATCATGCTTCCCCTTAGCCTTCTCTCCTTTAGGCTAAGCATATTCAGTTCTTAACCAAGTTTCATAAGATTTAGCCTCCAAGTGCCTCGCCATCTTTGCTGCTCTTCTCTGCACAATTTCCAGTTCCTCAGCATTGTTCTTGTATTGTGGTGACCAAAAGTGGACATAGTATACCAGGTACAGTCTGACCAGCCCAGCACAGAGTGGAACTATCTTGACATTATACCACTATTGATGCAGCCCAAGTTTCATCCCATTGGTTTCAGTTATTCCTACTAAATCATATTCCCCTTCCTGCATTAAGACTTCTTGTTTTTGCCTGTGTCCATACTTTTATCAGCAGTTTTGCAGCATCGCTGCAAAGTAGCCATTGCCGTTTCATTTATAACTGAAGTTGAATAATACCTAAACAAATCTGAACGCAAGCTTCCATCTCTCTAAACAAGAATGGGCCGGACAAAATTTCACTATAAGGTTCTCTTCCTGATTTTCCGGTTGTATAATTTTCATTAACTGAAATAGGAGCAGAGCTTTGAACCCCTGCAATTTGTTGTTGTAATGAATCCTCCAACCATGGGATCCATCTGTCCTATCCTGGGGCAGTTTGCTGTATAGTTAATACATTGCTCCCATAGCTGCTTCGCTCGAGGTCGTCCTGATGATACAACTGGTATTGGGAGTGAAAGAGAGACCAGTTTTCTTGGAGTGAATCCAGAACTCTGCAATTCTGGGTGATCGTTAGCTGGGTGTAGCGCTCTAGTGATGTACTCTGTCTCCTCTTCCTGGCAGATAAGGTCACATTGTGGTGGTTTTTAGCCTTCTCTTTTCCATAATCTGATCAGTACTTTTAGTGTAACACTCATAATCAACCATTGAAGAGGGTGATTAGTATCTGTAATACTGCATTTCAAAATGAGTGCTTGATAAAACAAAGTGCAGCCTATATCTTTCCTTAGTAATCATTTCAGCAGCCCTGTAAGAATGGCCGCCATGATTAATCCTATGGAGATGCTTATTTCTGTGTAGAAATGCATGTGTGAAGGAATATGGGGATGGGCAGGTCAGAACTCTGCTTCCTCAGGTCCCATTGTCAGATTCCATACAGAAAAAATGCTGGAATCCATACAGTCCATTTGTCACCATAGACTATCTAGGTTAATTTCCCCAACCTGGGGCTGGCCCTACCATTAGCCAAAACAAGCCAATGGGCTTAGGGAGCAAATGTTACAACACGTCAACAGATGTGCCTTGGCTGTTTTCCTGAGCTTTGTGCTTCTGTTTGGAGGATAGAGTCCAGACAGACATAGCTTGTTCTTATCCACCTACTGCTCTTGGATAAGTAAACAATCAGTTTTGTATCTAGAAGGAAGAGAGGTATATCGTCTTGCCTATGGGCAACAAACTGTCTAAGGCTGTCCCTATCTCGATCTGGTGCCCTTTTAATATTTAATACCGCCCAGGGTCCCCTTCGGGGGAGATGGAGCGGTAATAGAAATTGAAGGAATAAATAAATGTTGGACTGCAACTCTCCAAATTCCCAGTTAGAATAGAAATTCCCAGGCAGCATGCTGGTTGAGAATGCAGACCAATGCATTTGGAGGGCATTAGGCAAATATATTACATACAATATTAAAAACGGTATGCAACAACTCCAGAAAATAGGCATTGCTTTTCTTGCCCAAAATAAACCAAGGCAAATGCTTGTCTTTTTCAATGATCCTATGTATATATGCTAATTAAGTTATGATCTTACCCAGTGCTTTTCTCAATACAAAAGCCTGTTGGGATGCATTGATAAGGGCTGGGATTCCACATCCTTATTCTAAAGGTCTAAGAATAAAGCCACCTTTTGAGATCACTTTCTAAACAGGTGTGGGAGTTCTGCGCAGTACTTTTCAGGTCTCAGAAACTTTTTTGCGGATCCAAGGAGCAGGCTTCAAGTTTTCAGTCAAGTTAGCATTAGATGAGGAGGCGACAGACTCAACCATGGGGGAGCTGGGGATGGTGACGGCCGACAGGAAGCTCTGGCGTGGGCTGGTCCATGAAGTCACGAAGAGTCGGAAGCGACTGAACAAATAAACAACAAAGATAGTGCTGGGCTAAACAAATTCTGTGATGGACCCTTGTGATGGATTTGTGTTGATTTTATATTTTTTGCTCTTTGCAGTCCTGTATATGAAGTTCTCCACAATGGTGAGATGAGCAAAATTATTGTGACTGAACTGCCTGCCCGGATTGGCATCCTGCTAGACTACAGTACTGGAAGACTCCTATTCCTCAATGCAGAAATTGGGCAGGTGCTGTCTGCTATCAAGTACAAATTCACTGAAGCAGCTTATCCTGCTTTTGCACTGGAACAAGCGGGGTGTCTCAACCTGCATACAGGCATGGAACTACCAGAATTTGTAAAGCAAAGCTGAACATTCTCGTCTAAATCACCTACAAGACAAAAAAGAAAAGTAATTTGGTAAAAAGGCTTGAGATGGACTTTTTCTTTATATTCAATGGCCATGAGTCAGAGAAATGCTCAGAGAATTCAGTGGCCTCTGTAAGTTTTTCCTTCTTTTCAGAAACACACAGAGATACACACATGCACACAGAAATTTAGCAACAGATCAAAAAATTTCAGTTACCAGAGTCACTGGTTTGAGATGGGTGGCTACAGTATATAAATTGAATTGAATAAATAAATAAATATACTATGGGGAAGTTTCAAAAGCAGATCAAAGAAGCTCCCCTTAGGAGAAAAACTGAGAAGTTCACGGAGGACATGTCATCCATCCACTGGCCTCCAAGGTATTTGGATGGTGCCCAAATACTTTCCCCCAGCTATTTCTATTCACTGGAATCATGTGCTCAAAGCTCACATAGAAATCCTAAATAGAATCTCACCACTTACAATTTTTCATGCACTTTGTTGTACATATCAAATTACTTTCTGCAGGAAAAAGTTTATATTACTAAGTTAATATTAATGGTATATTTAATTAATATTAATTAATATTTAATCAAATTATTTTGTGTCCAAAGACATGATATGCTCATGCAACACCTATTGGCCCAAGGGCTCCAGGAGTTTCTTTTGCATTAGTCCCTTGGTTTCAAACTCAACACAACTGGCAAGACCAAGCAAGTAAGAGCCACACAGATTTCAGGAAGGTATCTTTAATGCAGAATACAGAATCTTGGAAATGCAAATAAGAATTTCCCACCTTCATTTACAGTGCATTAATTAAAATCAAGTTTCACTGAGAAATTTGAAATGTGCCTTCTCAGATTTCTCTCCACTTGGGCTAAGTTTGCCATTTATGTGATTAGCTATCAACTGACCCATCCACTGTCTCTTGATTGTTTATGTCTTGGACAGATCATCATGGAGAAAATCTATCTATGTGGTTGCTAAGTGTCAACAGTGACTTGATGGCACGGTCATCCTCATCTCATCCATTCCTTTCCCAGCCTCCCCACAGTCCCTCACAGTTGAAAATGAGTAGCATCCTTAACAAGAACAGCAGGGTTGCCTCTACTTTGGAGCAGAGTAGGCAGCAGGAGCAGCTCCTCAGCCCCTCCTTCTGGGCATCCGGGAGAGCACAGTTGTGGGGGCCATGCAGCCCACCCTGGGCTTCCTAAACTACTTTCCAGGCATGTTTATTGGAGTGTAGCAGCTGATCTGCTGTACATCTGTGCTTTCTTTTCATTCTTAACATATACAATTAATAAAACAATCTTTAAAGTTAAAAAAAAAATTAGAAACCAAAAGAAAAGGAGAAAAAAAACCCCTACCCTAGATTTCAGGTAAGCCTAAATTTAAACCCTTTGGGGAGAAGTCAAACATTTCCTAGGTATGTATCCTCCTTAATCCTTAGAGCCTGAGCTGGAAAAAATAATGACTGTCTATCAAAGATAAACACTAATTTCCACTGTCAAGTAAGATCAGAACCAGAATTCTAGTACTTTAAATGGTACTGATGTCCAAATTGCGTGTACTGTTTTTTGTCCCAGGAAAAAAGAGTTTGGTTCAATGCCAGCTACACACCCTGGGGTATGAATGATGTCCTTGCAAGTGTACAGACAAGAGCTTTTCATTTTCTTTACAGCAACCTTCCTTGACTCTTGTAATTCCTGACAGGCCCCTGCAGCTGCTATTTGAAACAGAAACAAAAAACGGGCATGTTAAATATACCCATGCTTTTTACATAACACCATTTGGCCCTGCTCAGAACTTTGGGACTGTTAAACTTCAGTTCCTGAGTGAGGCTCTAAGACGTAACAAGTCACCTTTCCCATCATTTCTGCATCTTTATGCCTGCAATTATTGCACTTTTTTTTTTTAAACTGTGAAATGAAGCCGTGTCACGTAGCTGTGCAAAGGCCCTCCTAGCCACGGCTGCCACTTGCTGTTTGAGCAGGAGCTGCAAGTCCAGGAGGCCCCCACAAATTGCGCACAGGTTCTCTCTGGGGTAGTGCAATCCCATCCAGAACTGAAGATGAAAATGTCCCCAGAACCAGGGGCACCTAAAACCAAGAGTCACTCAGTCTTGCTAAGTTGAAGCCTGTTGTTCCCCATCCAGATCCCCACTGCCTCCAGACACCAAGACAGGACCTCCACAGCATCACGTGGATGATACTGATTATAAGGTAAGGGTAAAGGTACCCCCCTCACATTTGTGCAGTTGTGTCTGACTCTAGGGGCCGGTGCTCATCTCCGTTTGTTAGCCAAAGAGCCAGCGTTGTCCGAAGACACTTCCGCGGTCACGTGGCTGCATGACACACGCGGAACGCTGTTACCTACCCACCGGAGTGGTACCTATTCTTCTACTTGCATTTGCATGCTTTCAAATTGCTAGGTTGGCAAGAGCTGGGGCGAGTGCGGGAGCTCATTCCACACGCGGGGCTAGGGATTCGAACCTCCGAACTTGCAATCTTCCGATTGACAAGCCTGGCGTCTTACCCACTGAGCCACCACGCCCCTGATACTGATTATACCTCGCCCCAAACTGTCAGATGACCCACCCATCAGCTTCATGTACATGTTAAACAGGCAATGAGAGAGTACCAAGCCCTGCAGCACCCCACAAAGCAGGGGCACTGGCTGGACTCTCCCCCTCTATCAACATCGGCTGGAGAAAGGAAGAGAACCAGCACAACACAGTGCCACCCATCCCAACCCCCAAAGCCAGTCCAGAAGGATACCATGATCTATGGTATTGTCAGGCCCAGCCCAAGAACAACAAAGAGTCAGTGCCTTCAAACTCCAGTTCTTTATTTGCTCACACCGTACAGACAGAATCTTGCCAGACTAAAGCTACTCTAACTAACCTAAGGGGAAATAACCTGGGGGACTCTAGGGCAGGGCTATCCTGAACCTCTTCGTTTTCCCACCATTGCTCCCTGGACTGTGCGTCTGCTTATCTCCTCCATGCCCTCCTTGGAATGTGCTCCCTCCTCCCTGAGAACCAGCGGCACCGCCGAAATCCACCACAGGTATTGAAAGCTGCTGAAAAGTCAAGCAGAGGAAGGACTGATGCACCATCCCCATCCCGCTCCTACCAGAGGCGATCCAAGAGTGAGATCACTGCCATCTCAATCACATACCCAGGCCTGAATTCTGACTGAAAGGGGTCCAGATAATCTGCTTCTTCCCGAGTTCTTAGGAGCTGCTGCTCAATCACCTTCTCCATAACCTTTCCCAAAAAGGTTAGAGACTGGATGAAAATTGTCAGGTCCAGGGATTCTTTAAGAGATGATAGAACCACCTCCTCTCTCAAACAGGAATTCACCACTGCCCAGACCCAACCGCCCGTCACAACCCGGGAAGGCTTAGCCAACCAGAAGGGACATGAATCTAAAGCAGAGCTAACCACAAGAACCACAAGAACCCTGTCTGCTTCATCAGGATCAACAGGATCAAACTTCCCAGAAAATCAAGCCAGACAAGCCCCCGTCACCCCCAGATCTAATCATGGCACAGATCTAATCCAGCAATCTCCCGTTTCTATCATGTCCCCATCTTGTTTCCAGCCCATACGAGAGGCAGGTTAGAGTCATCCGTAGCTGTTCTAATGTATTTTCCCCTTTAAGCGGCCCACGAGCCATAGCAGTTTTACTGTGGGTACAACCTGACGTGCTTCACCAAAAATGTTGTGTGTTGAGGGTGGAATCAGCCTGGCACCTCTTGGCCAGGCTAGTGGAGGCATGGGGCCTCCCCTCTGGCCCTGGACACTGTTCTCCCGGGTCATTCTGGTGTGGGCATTGGGAGGGGCTGGTGCTTCAAACTGAGCTTTACCTCTGGATCTTCCAGCTCAGAAACCAGGATCAGCCCCAACAGTACCTGGCTAGTAATGGTAAAAGGGAGCTGCACTGCACTCAGGCTTGCCTATCCCTTTGCTGCTATGCTGTGTGTGTGCGTGTGTGGGCGCACACACACACACACACACAGAGTCAGCCATTGCCTGGGCTGCTTTTCAGCACTGATGTAGTGCTGTCTTCTGTGTTTCTGTGTTCAAAATCTCATTTTCAAAAGCTGCCCAAACAACAGCTGACAGGTAGGGGTGTCCACAGGTCAGGACGGTGGTGCACGTGAAAAAGAACAGGCAGAGCTTCAACTGGACAACCATGGCCACCATCCTGAACTTTTTGACTACACCCTGTGGACACCCCTGTTTGAATATTTTTACCCTCCTTCTCCATCTAGCCTTTGCAGAATGTTCAGGAGCCAAATAAGACAAATGCAGATAACGGTGGTTTCAGGGAAACTCTTTGCAATTAATTGGGGAAATCCTACAAAGTAGTACTCCATTTCTTTAATGACTAGTGTATTGATTTTATGTTAAATAGGCTGAGATTATCTTTGGCAGTTTAAAAGTAAGTCTGTCCCTCAGCAACTGAGCTAAGAATTTATTGCAAATTTTCTAAAAGAAGGAAAGAAAATAAAGTAGGGTGATGTGATTCAGCTGTTACATATACTTCAAAGCCTCCTACCAGCAGTGCCAGTTTGGTGTTGGGCCTTCCAATATGAAGCCCATAGTACCAATGGTTCTGCAGATACTTCCTTTGCAGCCTGCAAGGCTCCCTATACAGGTAGTCCTCGTTTAGCGACCACAATTGGGACCAGTAACTTGGCCATTAAGCAAAGCGGTCGCTAAGTGAAACCACAATTGTGCTTATGATCTAACTTCAGATTTCCTTTGCTTTACTGACCTGCAAAGGTCGTAAATGAGAGGATTGGTCGTAAAGTTACTTTTTTAATCACTGTTGTAACTGTGAACAGTCACTAAATGAGACAGTCACTAAATGAGGACTACCTGAAATGTAGGAAGCTAGCATGCAGCAAAGCAAAGAACTTCCTTCAAGCATCATTTTACATTAGTGTTTCTCAAACTTTCTGCCGTTGTGTGCCTCAGCCAGTTTGGTGTAGTGATTAAAGCACCAGGCTAGAAACCAGGAGACTGTGAGTTCTAGTTCCTTTTAGGCACAAAGCCAGCTGGATGACCTTGGGTCACTCTCTCTCAGCCTGAGGAAGAAGGCAATGGCAACCCACTTCTGAAATCTTGCCAAGAAAACTGCAGGGACTAGTCCAAACAGTTGCCAGGAGTCAACACTAACTTGAAGACACACACACACACACACACACACACACACAAAAGTTCAGAAACTGCATCACACTTCCCTACAATTTCATTTTTAAGAGCATGGGAATTTATGTTTTTCAACAAATAAGACATGCTTTCTTATCTCCTCCCTTTTTAAAGTTCTCTCTGAAACTAAACTTTAGGCCAACCCCTCTGCCCCAACATTAAATATTTATTTACCACTTAAATTGTTTTATGTAATCTATGCCATGTAATAACAACAACCCTTAGCACAAACTTATTGGTGAAAGGAGCTGGAAAGGTGGGAACAAATGGTTCTCAGGCTAGACAGAACCGTTATGTGAACACTGAGCAGATGTCTCCCAATCTTAAGGCTGGGAAGAGGATGGCCCAATTTCCATGATCTTGAAAATTCCAACCCTAGAATTTAAATCCAGAGGTAGGGAGGGAGAGAGAGAGAGAGATGATGGGGATCGTCTGTGTCATAGGGCTTCTACCTTGTCTGCAATAAAGCAGCATTTAGCTGGGTTGTGTCTCTGCATTTCAGCTGTAAGCAAATTCCTGAATATGAGGTTAAGTATTTGAAGACATGAGATTTATTGTAGTGCCTGGAATGATATCTGTCTACAAGAACTGCCTATTCCTACCCAAAATCCAAAGTTAAACAACAGCTACAGCAAATCTTGCCAACTTGTAATAATCAAGTCACCAACGGCTTACTCCAATATCAGAAGTTGCGACCCATGATAATCAGCTAAGTGAGAGTGGGGCAGAATCAGACACAATGGTGGTGTTCCTAGTAATCTCAGCCCAAGCTCTGGAAGCCACTGCTTGAACACTTGCAGCAGGTACAGCCCTCCGAGGACACACCCTTGCCCGCCAAATACAGTGGGAATCCAGCAAAGTTATTACCTTCCTCACACAATGTTAATCATACAGACGCCTCAGATGTAAATGTTTTCCTATGGTCTGAACTTGAATGGGATTTATAAATGGTACAAAACGGGCACCCCACCTTCTGATGCAGAATAGCTCAGACAATTCCGTGACACTCCTGGGGGCGATCTTCCAATGATCCAATTAGGCTGGAGATCAAAAGGATGCAAAATCAGAGGCCACTGACAGGGTAAGCCAGGGTCTCTCAACCTTGGCAACTTTAAGATGTGTGGACTTCAATTCCCTTGGGCAGCCATGCTGGCTGGGGAATTCTGGGAGTTGAAGTCCAGATCTTAAAGTTCCCAAGGTTGAGAAACCATTTCTGGGAATTGAAGTGCACACAGCTGAAAGTTGCCAAGGTTGAGAACCACTGATCTAGCATCTGCTAGCACCTGCTAGCTGGCAGAACTTTTGCAGAGATTTCTGGTTCTTAATGCTTTTAAACAAAAATGCATGCCAAGTATGATTTAACACATTATTAAGCTATGTCCTTATAATCCAGATAGGCTGAAGTTGCAGCATCTTTTTTGGTCACACAGTTGGTGGGAAGCAAAATTTTTAAGAGTAAAGAGTAAAGCATGTAAATTCCAACCAGCCAATCAACTTTTTATAGATTTCTATAAAGTATTGGCTCCATCTGCTGACAATTAATGAAATGACCATGCAATAAATTGGTAATTATTTGAAAGCAGTAGAAAGCTAGCAACCAGGAATGAAAATAAACACTCATTTCACACAGCTAACCTTGGTCTTTTTTAAAAGGAAAGACAACCAAATAGAGGATCCACAATACTGTAGCTTTAAATAAAAGATCTCTCAATTCTGCATTCTGATAATATGAAAACAGACATTTTATCTTTCTGGACTCAAGATTAGGTAAAAATGGACAATGTGCTGGAGAAGTAAAAAGGAGATGAATTCTAGGGGGGAATTTATCAAGAAATCCATGTTAGTCTGGTAGCACCTTTTCAGAGAAACAATTTTTATTAAAAGGCATCAGCTTTTGTGAGCTACAGCTCACAGTATATCAGATGCATGGAGTGGCTAAACTGATCTAGGATTTAAATTGGGATGGGGGAAGGGAGGGGAAAGGCAGGTTGATTAAGCAGGAGCAGGTTGTGTGAGACACATTGTAAGTACCTTATCAATTAACGATTGTAACGTATTGAAAATCCATTGTGTTTGTTGGGGCCTTTTGATATGGCCTGAAACCTTTTGATATAGGTGAGTTCGGCCATCTCTTGCTCAGTTGTGTTATTAAAGTTTATCTTTTCCAAAATGGTTAATGAGATCTGTGATAGAGTGTCTTGGGAGGTTTAAATGTTTTGATATTACTTTGTCCTTCTTTTGAGTCCTGATGTTACACTTGGATCCATTAATTCTTTTGTGCAGAGTTTGGTCTGTTTGTCCTACGTAGAATCCAGAAGGGCGTTGCTATAGTTCATGAAAGCTTATGCTTTTTAATAAAAACTGTTACTCTGAAAGGTGCTGTGAGACTCTTTCTGACCTACAAGGGAAGGCAATGACAAACACGAGTAAGATGAGAATGGGCAAAAATGTTTCATTAACAGCAAAGATCCAGACAGTTACAGGATTGACCTTTTTAGAAATAATGTACTACTCTGAAGTTGAACATTGACAGCCTTTTCTTACTTGCACCTGGCTATTGCAGGAATGTGCTCTGGCAACATTTGTCTTCTGCTATATCCTCATTCATCTTGTCCCCACTCTATGTGTGACACCAGTTTAAGTTGTCCTTAATTTACCAATATTAAAATAACATTTCCCCATTATTCTAATACCGTCCTAGGGCAGCCTCAAGGTGCATAAAACTTATTAGGCTTAACCATTCATTACCTTGAAGGTAAGTCAAGTGGCTGTAATGATTGAGAACAGAGACAATGGAGGCAGGATAGGGTTGGGCAATAGGGACAGCCTTCACATGGTATGGGTTTTGTTAGTGTGATGAAAACATTTTGGTTCTATGTGCATAGGCTACATGTGGTAAAGTTGATGAGCATATGGAAATTTGGGCTGTCTTCTGTCGCAGTTTCACTTTTCCACACCTCATACTTTCAGTGCATTTTGGTATTTATGTGTAGAATCCTAGTGCATGTCACAGGACATGAAGTTTCTGTGGCCAGCAAAAACGAATCTTTTCATTACTCAGGTCAGAAAGCTGCTGCTATTATTATTATTATTATTATTATTATTATTATTATTATTATTATACTTGTATGCTGCCTGACTCTTGATGATTCTGGGTGGCTCACAACAATCAAAGGCATTACAATAAAATCAATAAAACAGAAAAAATAAAGATAAAGACATGCTCTGGAAGACTCTGGGAACATCAAATGAATAGGTTGTGCCCATTAGTACCCGTAGATACCTTTGATGGATGGATGTAACTAGTCTACCTGTAGTTTCTCTCTTTGGCCAGAGCTGAAAGTGATACGTAGAATAAATCTGACCCTGACATCCCTCTAGTCCAGAGCTTTCCAAACTTTTCATGTTGGTGACACACTTTTTAGACATGCATCATTTCGCAACACACTCTTACAGCAGGGCACAAGGCAGGCACTAGGACCTGCGCAGAATCCTGGCAGGGCTCGGAGGCAGCAGCAGCAGCCACGACACACCCAGGCACTGCAGCCAACACACTAATGTGTTGCGACACACAGTTTGGAAAGCTCTGCTCTAGTCATTGATTCAAGTCCTAGTGCAAATATAGGTTAATGATTAACATCTAACTGTCATAAATCCTGAGAAGAATAAAAGGATCATAACTTGGTATAAGATCTCCACCGTCTTCAATAATATACTACTAGGAGCCTTCTCCAGGTGGTTGCTCTTCAGATACACCAAATTTATGGAATATGAAGCCCAGCACTTCTAGAAGGCACTAGGTTGGGAAGCCTCCACTAACAAACATATAAAAGTATATTCAGGATTGCTGTATCAAGGAAAGGTAAGCTTCCACATTGCATTAGTACCACATCTCCCCATTCTTCTGCCTGCACCATCATTTCAAAGGAAGAGTTCTGTTTGTTCAGCTCTGCTTTAAGAAATCAACTTCAGTAGTGCATCAGTCAGGTGGTTGCTTTAATTATTTCCACCCCCAAAGCAGTCACTGTGTGGTCTTTTCAGGTTGGGACGTCAGTAAAAATGCTACAGTGTCTTATGAGTCACCCTGAAGGTCCTACTCATCCCCACACAGTCACAAGCATCCAAATCAGTGGGTTAGAGTGAGTGTCCAGATTTCTTCCAGATCCTTCACTTTGGGGGAGAAACAGGGATTGTTTATTTCTCAGAGAGTCAATCTGCTCAGTTTCCAAACATATATGAATTCTTCTGCTTATAAACATTTTTCTCAATCCATGGTGAGCAAAGAAAACATCCAGTTGAATAATAACAAAAAATGTGCTGCAGTGTTTTGGCTAAACCAAGTAAGGAATTGTGCAGGTCTCTTGCTCACATAGTTACTTAGCAACCATAAGCTACTTCCGGAAACATGAAAAACCTCCATTTTCCATTGCTTGCCATCATCCAAGAAAAAAGTATATAGCTACCATTATTTCTAATAGCAACCCAGGTGTGGGGGAGGTGTGTCTACAAAGAAGTCTAATCCCAAGATGCAGATTTTTCAGTCTGAATACTTCTAATTTTGTGATGAAAAGAAAAGGTGTTGTCTTGGAACAGAGATTCTGCAGACCCTCACTGAGACCTGTGCTCTGAATTGTAAATCCATGCCCTAAAGAAGGAAAAAGTGGCTCCCTGAAGACCATGTATAATAAAGGCTATGCCAATATATTTTCTCTGTCTATATGGGGTATCTAGATCCTGTGAGATTTGCTACAGCCAAGCAGAAGCAGCTCAGCTCCTCCAGAAAAAGAGGGCAAATCTGCATGTTTGAAGGATGGAGGCATGTCCACAACATTCCAACTTAAGCTTGGCAATGTCTCACTAATCATTGTGTAAGGTCACATCTTCCTGACACAGCTTTCCTCTCATCCCCAGCCCTGAAATTTTCTGATCTGGAGTGAAAGTGGTGTTTTCCATCTTCTGCCAACACAAGCCCTGCTATATATACAAAGTATGGTTCTTCAGGGTGATGATGTGGGAGGGGATGGAATCTGCCCAGTTCCTATTGGATGCTTTTAGCAGGTTGGGCAGCCTCAAGTAACCTCAAGCTTTTCAGATAGAGCATTTTTTCCATACAGGTTGACAGATGTAGAGAAAAACACCCCAACTACCAGACAAGTCACTCATGAGGTGCTTTTGCTGGCAACGATTGGTGTTCTGCCATGGGAGTTGTTGGCGGCAAAAGTGCATGACTGAGTAATCCGCCGGTCAGCCCTCCAGCGCCTGATAATGGGCATAAGGTGGCTCAGGTGATGCAGGTGATCCACAGAGGAGTGGGATGACAGAGGTTGCAGGTGATTCAGGGGGGTTCCTGCTAAAGGAGGAGGAGACAGTCCTCACCCACCCCATGGATCAGCTTCTGACAGATGGCCAAAATCACCACTCTGCTATCTGTCAACACTTGCTTCCTTGCCCTGCCCAGCCCAGCTCAGCCCTACGCCACTTTAGAAACATCAACTGGTGGTGGTTTTTCCCACTGGCATGAATGAATCACCGAACCTAACAGTAAACTGTTAGGACAGCACCTTTCACCAGCCTTGTTAAGGAGGCAGAATGAAGTTCTGATATGTAGATAGAAAAAATGTATGGTAGCATAATTTGTACCTCACCGATGTGGATGTATACTGCTCCCTGGGACATCCAACCCCAGATTCCTTACTAGATAGTTTCTATATGTTCTAGAGGCCGTAAATCCCATTGTTCATGTTGACATTCCTGGGAGCTCTAGTTCAGCAACACCTAGTGTGCCACAAGTTGTCTCCTATTATTTAGAAGACATTGCTAATCTTAGGTCAATTTATGAGGAGACACTTAAAATGCACTTTCCTTGCCTTGTTATTACATGACCGGCTCGCTTTGGTGCATACAAGGCATCTGCAAGGGCAAAGCACTTTTACAAAGCCCAGGCCACCTGGAGCCCTGAATACATGGAGAATGTCATCCAATGAAAGCTATAAAAACCATTTTTATGTGTTTGTTACCTCCCTGAAGGCAGTGGAACTGTGCATGTGTGTGGACACTAGGAGGCAGGGTGTCAGTATATAGCATCCCCAACCCCTGGAGATACATTCACCTAGACACAGGTAATCGGTTCTGTGATTAGTTAGTTTTTTTCAGTTCCTGTAGGTCAGTTAGGTGGCAATATTAACTGACCTTGGGTGATTTTAAAAAATTAGACGTGGTGGGATCTGATTAGTACTTAAATGGAAGACCACCAGGGCTTTGGTCTTGACAGGTAAGTAAAAATAAAAATAAAAAGCATCCTGGAAAATGCAACAGCAAACCACATCCATATTGTTGCGAAGAAAGCTATCTGGACATCCATGGATGTGACCAGGAGTCAAGCTGGAGAGAAATTTTACTTTTTAATCTATGAAAGAAACATCAGAGAAACATATAATGGTATATGCCCAGTATAGGGAAAAGAAGCTGAATTATTATTCTCGCATGAGTATGTGGTGCTGATTCACTCATAAACTCATCCCACACATCTCTATCTGAGTCAACCTCTAAGGACCAACAGGAAACATCTTAGTCAAGACAGAAGAGGATTCGAAGAGGATAATGATTCTGCAAAGACTGTTCCTGCCCAGTGATTCAGGAAAAATGATGCTTATGGTAAGGATATAAAAATAGATGCAACTGGAGCATAAACTTCTTTGAAAGAATAGAAAGCAATCCGGTATTCAGATATGTATAAAGGAAAATATCATTCCAGTGGAAAGCTCAACATTCTTAAATGGCATTCGCATTCAGATAAAAGTGCCAAGAGTGCAGGAAAGAACTAGGATAGGAAGTAAAGGGGTCCTTACAAGGATGAGTCTTTCTCTCAGCTAAGGAAAGTCAAAGAAGAGAAGGGCCCGTCTTTCCATTTTGGGGGAGAGAAGTTTAAACCATGAAATAACGTGAAAATCAGTCTATTTTTTAAAGAAAATATACTAAGAAAGCAAAATATTAGACTATTGATAGCTAATATACATTGATTGTCATTGATGATATTTACAAAGCTAATCAATACTACTACCAATTTGCAAAGTTACTGAACCTGGATCAAAATGCACATGCCTTTGTTCTACTACAATAAAATTTGCTTCTTTGTATCAGATTGATATAGTATATCACATGAATATAAGAAAACAATGTAATAGCAAATGTACAAAATGTAATGTATTAAGGCAACATCACTCTTCTTAGTGTTATCTGTTACTTTTGTGAATTTCAATAAGATCTGTATTCTTCCATGGTCAGGTGGGGGTGCCAGAAACAAAGGTTTAATTGGCCATTTTAATTATGAGGAACCTTCTTCCAGACTTCAGAATGGCATACCTTTGGTTTATTGTCTATCTTTTGATGAAATTGCTTGTGTGTCAACCTGTATTTATTCTCATGCTCTGCATCTTCTAGTTTAATGTATATATATACAGAAAAGCCCAACATGGGTTCTTGGAAGCATTCTTTAATTCAGACCATGGCTCTAAGCAATCTTTTCTAGATCTGAGCTAACTTGGTTTTATCTGCTTATGGAATCCATCATCCATTGATTCAGGTTATGCCTTCCCACAGATCAAACTCCTTGTATCCTTAAAGCATATGTTTGGTTCAGCTTTCACGTAATGCAGACCTCAATAAATTACAACATCAGAAAGTGACTGGACTAAAACGGTGATGGGCACTTTTCTTCAATGAAGTGAGGTCAGTAAGACTTACTTGCAGGCAGGCAGATATAAGATTGCTCTCTTAGGCCAGAACCCTAAATACATACACCTAAGAGTAAATCTCTTCTAAGTAACTAAGTTGAAGAGTAACTGATAATTTATAGTTCCCAGTCAACCCACTGAGAATGTAGTGAGAAAGAATTAATTGTTTCTGAGATGTCTGGCCTTTTCATATGAATATGCAATTTTCTTCTGCTTTTCTTCAAACTTTTTATATAAATAGATAAAATTATCTATTGCATCCTAAGTGTGCCAGTATATGCATATACCTCCTAATTTGTGGAATGCAAATAATGGCATGTTGATTTGTAAGGTAAGGTCTACATTAGAGATCCTAGATTGCATAGAAGAGAATGAATGTGCTTGGGGTAAAAATGGACTTTGGTTGCACTTGTGGCATATAAGCAAAAAGGTACTAAAACTGACTAATATTGAACTCACAGTTATTGGGTAATGCTGCATGTAAGATGGTATGATTAAAGTTGATAACCTAGCCTAGGCTTTCTTACTAAAGTTGTTACTAAGAAACTATGTGAAAGTCTTAGCTAACAACAGCCATGATGGCTTGTGGAGATCAGTTTCTATGGGCCCAGTTGGTGACAACCATAGCATATGGAGCGCTGCAATTTGGAATGCAAGAGGAGTAAAGAACATGACTTAATAATGAAAATTAAAGCCATAAAAGCAGTGTGTTATGTATCTATGGAACTAGAAGGAAGCAGAGGGTGGCAATAAATCTAAATAAAAGTGGTCTGGTCTTGTGGAATGGAATGGGAAGTGAAGGTGTAGGTTTAATTGTGAATGAAAGAGTTAAAATATATGTTAGAATAAATTTGTATTATCTAGGTTGTTGTGGATGAGCATGAAAAAGGAACCTATAAGCTGGTGACAACTGCATTTTATGCTCCAGTGAATGGTGATAATGGAAGAATCAGATATGACTTTGGGGGAAAAAGTGTGCAACATTCCGAATGAATGTGAGCCAGCAATAAAATTATTCCAGTAGGTGACATGAATGTATGGATGGGAATGAGATGAGAGAATACAGGAAAAGTGATTGAGCCATTCAGAGACCCAAGAATGAATGAATGACTGATGAGTTCCTGTTTAGAAAAAGATCTGTTTATTCCAAAATAGAGTTTAGGAGTAAGTGTATTCATGTATACTGTACACACAGCAAACGTGGTTTGTTAGAATTCAATTTCAACTTGTTTCATCCTGTCTAGTCCCTTATTGCCACTAGATATTGGGTAAGAAATTCTATTGGATCTTCTGTTTGTCCCAGACAGAAATGATACTTAATTCATGAAGTCCCCAGTCAAATAATTCCAATAGCTACTTTTGAGTTGCCTGAACCAAAAACGTACAGTTTGTCACTGTTGAGTCTCTGTTCAATATGGTTCCATATTTGATACAGCCTGATCGGTTACCTATGTTTTCCTTCATCTGCAAAATAGCTTTGGGGAATGGGACAGAACTGAAACTGGGTATATGGCTAAGGGAGAAAAGATAAAACCTTTTCTTCATCATGGCCAGTTTTGGGGGGTTGCAGCATGGGGCCCAGGGAAATGTAGAGCTCTGTGAGCAGAGTGGTAGTAATAAAGCAGGCTAAAAGGTAAAGGTAAAGGTTCCCCCCACACATTTGTGCAGTCGTATCCGACTCTAGGGGGCGGTGCTCATCTCTTGGCAGCATGACGCACGCGGAACGCTGTTACCTTCCCACCGAAGTGGTACCTATTCATCTACTTGCATTTGCATGCTTTCGAATTGCTAGGTTGGCAAGAGCTGGGGCTAGTGCGGGAGCTCACTCCGTCACGTGGGGCTAGGGATTCGAACCTCCGAACTTGCAATCTTCCAATCGACAAACCCGGCGTCTTACCCGCTGAGCCACCACGCCCCTAAAGCAGACTACAGGTAAGCAATAATGTGAAAGGAAAGAGGCTATGGTTACTACCTCCATTGCCCCACCCCTGAGAAAGTGCCTTCATCTGCTTTGAGCTGATAGGATTTTCAGGTCAGCAGCTCCCCCCACCCCCATTTGCTAATGTGTTGGCCAACAGGCCATTTTTCTGACCAGGATTTTACTATATGGCAACTTTTGAATCCAATATATTCCTTCTAAATACATCTTTAATTTTTAGTTCAGAATTCCTGTGAGTGTTCCTCATTTTGCAGTGCTACTCTAGGCTATATGTAGGGGTGGGCTCTAAACCTGTGTTGAATTGGTCTCCAAATGTCATAAATCAATCCTGATCTTCACAGATGCAATCTGGATCAAATCTGCTTACCGCAACATCATATGGTTTGCTCTTTAGCCTATGCAAATAGTAAGAACAATTCAAGCAGCTTTCCCAGCTTGATGGCCTCCAGATCAAAGGAGCTGAAGCCAACATTTCTAGTTGGGGATTATGGAACTCAGATTCAAATGTCTCAAGAGCATAAGGATGGGGAGAACATATAAATTATCCTTAAGGAGTACTGTGTGAAGAGTTGTCATTTTCACAGCTATCATAAGGATATTAACAGACAAGTGAAAGTTTTATAAAGTCAACACAGATATATTGTTTCTGCATTTCTTACATTCTCGAAACCAAACTGGAAATAAAGACAGGCATGAATCTG
Source organism: Charina bottae (assembly GCA_023362775.1). Classification (NCBI taxonomy): domain Eukaryota; kingdom Metazoa; phylum Chordata; class Lepidosauria; order Squamata; family Charinaidae; genus Charina; species Charina bottae. Next base: position 2,931,032 of record JALMGJ010000012.1, read on the forward strand.
AGGACTTGCTCAAAAGGAACATGCCGTAATTCTCTCTTGTTTTCAATTCTGCTTTTCCCATTTGTAATAGACATATCGAGGGCAGGGAAAATGAATTTTATTATATGCCTTCCTCCAATTTCATCATGGCATAATGACAGAAATAAAATGTGTCCTGAAGAAACCTGAGGGCCACGCTGTGCCAATGAGAATTCCAGATATGTTGCCTGGGGTTAGCGTGTCATCCACCTCACTGGATGATGGAGGCTGTTTCTGAGGAAGGAAACTTAACTAAGCCACAGTTGTAACCCATGAAAGCTTGTTCAATAATATGCTTGTTAGTTCTTAAGATGCTAGAGGACTCTTGGTTGTTAGAGATAGTTATGCCTCTCATTATTCATAGACAATCCTTCTCTCTCCATTCATTGTACCCCCATTTCTCTCTCTGTCCCCTAAAATAGTTCTGGGTGTGTGCATGTCTTGGTGTGTGCGCACATGTATATGTACATACAGTATCTGAAGCTGAAGAAATGAAGTTTGATTCACTTGACCTTATAGGTTAAAAAAATAGTTTAGCCTTTTAAGGAAAAACCAATGAGAATATTGTAGCCTAACACAGCTATACTCATAGAAACTAGTGCTATTTGAAGAGGATTTTCAGAGCTGCCCCAAGCATGCTAGCCTACATGTGTCTACACTACAGGATGCCTCCAAAATAAGTCAATGTGCCACTCTAAAATTACAAACACAATGAAGTATGGCACATTAAAGACAAACAATTTATTATCACATAAGTTTTAAGGACTATGGTCTACTTAATTAAATACTAATTCAACATCAGTCAGTCAGTTTATTGCAGTCTTAGACTAGTGCAAGAAGGATGTCCATGAGGGAACTGTGAACACTTATAAATCTATCTTAAGAAACCAGTAAATAAAATTTGAGACTAGAACCCATGAATCAAATCTCAAAGGAACAATGTAGGTCTAGGGTATAAATAAGAGCGCATCTAAAATTACAAAAATGTGATGATATCTAAAATTTACATAGAGTGTGATAATACCTGAAATTACGTAAATTTTGACAATGTCTAAGATTATATAAAATACATCTGTGTAGCAGAAACTTGGTTTGTCAAGGTCCAGCAGTTCTTACATAATTCAACATAACATTTCATGCAGCCGACAAAGTAGACAGGGGCATCCATGGGGTGGTGGTAGTAAAAAAAAAGTTAAGATGGCAGTTTCTGCCACGTGAGTGAAGCCCCTGCCCCCTTTTTACATACTTCGATACACATTAAAAGGGGGTGGGTCTTGCATTGCACCTGCTGCCTTTCTTCTTTGATCCCCCCCAAAGCCCCTGGAGGCATGTGATAATGCCCTGTCTCCCCATCCAGACATCCGGGAGTAAGGGTAAAAGAGCTCTGAGGAAGTAGCAAGGGAACAAGGTGTTCCATACTGAACTTCAGAAAGTAAAATCAAGAGCCAGAAGTTCTCCTCTACAATAGAAGAAGTGCAGGACAAAACAATGTTTTTTTTCTTTTGTCTAATAAATTCTATTTTTAGCTTCATACATATTAGCATATACTTCTAGGATATTAAACTAAAAACATTTCAGTCTGTTACTTTTTGTGTTGGTGGAAAAACATGATACAGTTTTACTTAACCCAGTATCACTTTTCTAAAGAACCATGGGAAAACATAATTCACTGAAGTCTGAAAATGTGTGAGTGCACTTACTGCTAGTCTCAGGTGCATTAATCTCCCCCCACCACTCATTTTTAAGCAGAAATGTATCTAAAAATAAACTTTGAAACTAATACTTGCTCTTGTTTACCCAATCCATTTTTCTACTTATACCAACTACATGAAGCTTACTAAATCTGCATTCTCTTATTCTCAGTAGATTCAGAATTTTTATCTCAAGATACCAGTAATTTTTTTCATGAAAAGACTGCTCTTGCAGTTACTTATCAGACATTTCCCTCTGACTTGTGAAGGTGGGAACAATATGGAGGGAAGGAGGAGAGAATAGTTTTGATGTACTTTCCCACTTGGATAAGACTTTGCTTGCATTGTGGAGAGTAGCATTTCCTTTCTGAAGCAAATGTTGATGGCCAGGGGAAAGTAAAGCTTCCAATCTCTGATACTAAAATAAAAGTAAGGATTTTATCAGTGTCTTGGATGGGCTATAGATCAATAAGGATATGTTTGAGTTATTTTATCTGAGACCTTTAGACCACAACAAAGGGTATCCTGTTGTTTTGTCTTCTGGTCATCTTGTAGATTATTCCTAGGAACCAGTATGGCCCTGTTGATCTGTTTTATTTTATTTTGACTAAATAAGCAATTTGGTTTATCCGAAATATTATCTGTGAAAATGACCCACAACTTAATCACGAGCAATTAAAATGGATTAAAAAGCTTCTAACCACATAGCTATAACATAGTTTAAACTTTTTTAGAAGACAAAATATTATCTTTGTAAAAAAAAAAAAGCAAGTGTAGTGGCAACATGCAGAAGACCTTTGTATCTCGAGGAGTTAAGTGACATGTTTTGATTTTCTCCCTCACACCTAGGAGACTAGAGTTTATTTTGAGTTATACTGATGTTTAACTGGCTTGTTTTTATTGCTGTTTGGCATGGGGGGGAGAAGAATACGCCCACTCCTCCAACAGCCCTCCAGAACATATCTTTGTTGGAAGTGGGGGGAGAGATAAGAGGAAAACCCCAGCTTGTTAGTTTGAGCATAAGTTTACCCCTCCAGCGGCTTGGAGTCAGGGGGGGGAGATAAGAAAATTGTTTATGCTTAGGCGCTGGCTTATCTGATAGCTTCCCAGGCTCTGGGAATGATGTCATAGACAGGTGCAAGGACCCAGGAAGAATCCCAGTCAAGGTCAGGCTATGCAGCTTCAGTACCATGGAAACATGGTCACGGGGTTTGGGGGCCAGATTTGATAAAAACCTTAGGATTGTCTTTTGAGTTTGGGAACTTTGATACAGGCTCAGGATGCTGGGTGCTGTGGGACTCAAAAGCCATTCCTTTTGGGGTGATTCTCTGCTATCTTAGCCAAGTTCCTGGTAGCAACAAGGGAATAAATGTATCACCTTGCTTGGTATGTATGAATTAATAATATGTATGAATAAGCTGGATGGGCTAGATACAACTCCATTAGAGAAGTCTTACAAAATGAGAAGATCGACAAAAAACTGTGCTAATCTTTTTAATTCGACTGTCTTACCGGCAGTGCTATATGGAAGTGAAACATGGTTGCTAACAAGGGCAGAAGAGGAAGAGCTTTCAAGAGCAGTAAGGGCTATGGAAAGATCCATGCTGAAAGTTTCTCTCCGAAACCACATCCCAAATAGTCAGATTAGAGCACAAAGTGGAATAAATTATGTCGTTGAATATCACAAACGGAAGCTACGCTGGGCAGGCCACGTTGCACGCATGTCGGATAGCCGTTGGACAACAGCACTTGCCGAATGGTATCCAAGAGAAGTAAAAAGACCCCTTAGCCGACCTCCAAAGAGATGGGAAGACCCAATAGTCAAGGACGTTGGCCGAACTTGGAGAAGAAAAGCCAGGAATCGAGACAAATGGAAAGCGAGTTGCGACCAGCAGGATTCTGTCCGGCGACAGTCTGGTCAATCGAGGTGATCGAGGTGACATCATAAATTGGTGTATAATAGGAAGATGGAAATAAGCATTACATTTGGCTTTTGATTTTGATTTTTTTAAAAAACAAAACTTGGGTTATTTCCAGGTATTAATTGGCAAATTCAAAGTTCTGTTTAACTTGTGATTAACCTATTGTAGATTGGGGTGTGAGTCTCCTTTTACTATCTCAAAATTTTATTTTGTTATTTTATTAAGCAATAGATGTTATTTAGGGTTAAATAAGTCACTTAACTTCTCTTTTGCTTTTTCACAATTTAATTAGCAAATCTCCTTTACCAACATCCACCCAGTTTGGTGGAGATAAATAAATTGTCTAGCAATAGGAAGGCTTTTTTCCCCTGCCTGAATTCTGCTCTCAAGTGCCCCTTCGGAAAGGCAGTTTGCACAGGAGGAACTATTGACATGATACATCAGTGTTTCTCAACCTTAGCAACTTTAAGATGTGTGGACTTCAACTCCCAGAATTCCCCAGCCAGTATAGACAATATAGAATAGACGGTAGATTTGTCTATTTCACTGTTAACCAGGTCCAATCTTTTTGAACTAACTGGGATATCTGGAATTACTGAGAGCTTGGCAAGGTCACTCTGACAAAATGGCTCCTGTGGCAAGCAGAGCCAGCTACAACATCCATTTGACAGAAGGCAAACTGGGAGGCTGCCCCTTCCCACTCCCTAGTCCTCCGGGATGCTCTCTTCAAAGTTTACCTTTGCGTTTGGGGGGGCAATGGACATACTTCCAAATTTCCACGGACTGGGAGGCAGGGTTTCTGGGATTTCCGCGGCCCAGGGGGGGGCGGGGTTTGTGGGCGGGAGCCAATCGCATGCACTGGGGGCGGGGTTTGCGGACGGGAGCCAATCGCACAGAAGGGGGCGGGGTTTGCGGCCGGGAGCCCCATGGCCCAGTTCCTAACAGGCCGTGGCCCACTAGTGGGTCATGGCCCACAGGTTGTGGACCCCTGCTATATAGGAATGCCCTCTTATATTTTGTTGTTGTTCAGTCGTTTAGTCGTGTCCGACTCTTCGTGACCTCATGGACCATAGCACGCCCGGGGGCCTTCCTGTCCTCCACTGTCTCCCGGAGTTTACTCAAATTCATGTTCATTACATCGGTGATGCTATCTAACCATCTCATCCTCTGCCGTCCCCTTCTCCTTTTGCCTTCAGTCTTTCCCAGCATCAGGGTCTTTTCCAGTGAGTCCTCTCTTCACATTAGGTGGCCAAAGTATTTGAGCCCTCTTATATAACATTAGGGGAAAAAATCTATTTTGTACATTATTTCTTTCTTCCTTTCTCTCCATTCATTCTTTTTCAGAACAATAAACCAGATTTAAATGCCAACCACAATTTGTACTTTACAGACATCTGGTCATGATCAGAAGGCTCTACATCACATAATCCAACTCACAGCTGGACTAATGCTTACAAAAACACACTCCCTTCCTCCCCTTAGCTACTGCTGTACTGAATACTCAAGGAATCTTAGCAAAAAATAGCAACACTCTTGTTAAATTACTTGGCCTGATGAGGAGGAAGAATGCTGTGGTATTCACATGAGTTAGTGGATCAGCTAATGGATATTCAATTGCAACCAGGGAATATAGCTCCAGAAAAAAACACATTAAAGCACACGTTAAAAGCTAAATATTATATGCATCAACAACGTGGCACTCTTAGGCCAGTACTGGAGTCCAGCAGCCCTGTTAGAGCCCTCTTGAAGAGCCCTTGCCATTGTTGCCGTGGTTGCCATTGCAACTTACTACTATTGTGTGCAGAATTAAAATGCAGATAGTTAAGGCCCAGTTTTACTTAACTGACCTTAATACTCTTTCCAGGCCAGAGTGATCAATCCTGCAATGCAGGATCATTAGTGCAGAGACATCACACTGACAAGAAAAGTACATTTTTTTCAAGGCTATGATTTTTTCCAGTTGTAACGTATGGCTGTAAAAAGCACCAGGAAGGCTGAATGAAGAAAAATTATTCCTTTGAATTGTGTTGCTAGAGAAAATTGTTGAGAATACATTGGATTTCAAGAAGAACAAATCATCTGACACTAAGTAGGTGCTAGTAGGTGTTGCAAGGATGATTCACCTCTCTCCTGTGGGTTGAGTTCCCACTTGCCATCCGCCTTCCCACCCAAGGGCCAGCAACAGCACTGATTGGAATTCACAGCAGAGGAGAAGAAAAACGAGACTCTCTCTGAAGACCAAATGTTCCCATGTACTTAAAATAAACCCAATCCCAGATATATTTTATGCAAACTGTATTAAAATCAGAGAAATTTGCATCTATTGGAGAGGTTAACTTGCAATGTAGGATGCTCCTTCATGTAAGTGTATCTATTTCCTTATATATCTGGGTCTATCACATAGGAATTCCTCATCTATCCTTTCTTCAAACTTTGTTTGCCTTGTTATCATGTCCAAGCCCACTAGTTAATTCCTTCTGCTCTTGAGAATGTAACTTTATATATTTGTTTGGGTTACTGTTCTGTTTTTAATGGATTGGTGTAGTCTAAAAGGTGTAGGGAAAGCCACTTTGGTGTAGTGGTTAAGGCACCAGGCTAGAACCTGGGAGACCGAGAGTTCTAGTCCCACTTTAGGCACAAAGCCAGCTGGGTGACTCTGGGCCAGTCACTCCCTCTCAGCCCTAGGAAGGAGGCAATGGCAAACCACTTCTGAAAAACCTTGCCAAGAAAGCTGCAGAGACTTGGTCAGGCAGTCACCAGGAGTAAAAACTGATTCAAAGGCACCAAAAATATTTTTTTTTAAAGGCGTAGTAAAAATATGTAATATAAAAAAACAGAATTTATTTTATGATCCCAAATTTATATTGCTATATGCACACAGCACAGTTCAGACATAATTCTAACATATGGTTTAGCATTCTGCGCTGGAGTAATCCACTTCCCCTCCTAATTCTTTATAGAGTAAGATCTTGATAAACTACAGTTTATTCTGTGGGTACATCATACAAACCAGGATCAAACTGTGGCTTCAAATCCATGCTTGTATGAACAAGCCACAGGTTTTGACAGCTTGGAATATGTTCAGAGGAGGGGAACAAAGATGATACAGGGACTTGAGGACATAACTTATAAAGATGGGCTGAAGGAACTCAAGATGTTCAGTCTCAAGAAAAGAAGACTGAAGGGACATATGTATCAATATTCAGGTATACAAAAGGGTACCATAGGGAAGATGGTCAGTAAGTATTTTCTATTGCCATAGAAACTAGGAGCAAAAATAATGGGTACAAGTTGCATCTACCTAGATTTTGTTTAAATATAAGGAAAATTTCCTGGAGGTAAGATCTGTACAACAGTAGAACTGTATGCCTCTGGATATGGGTTCTCAATTACTGGAATGGAGGTTTTTAAGAAGAGGCTGGACTTCTCTCCCCTTGAGAATATTTTAATTGGTTTTCCTGCACAATAAAGAGAGTTAGATTAGATGATCCTTCTGATTCCTTCCAACTCCACAATTCTATGATCCTGTGAATTTGCAGCTATCTAAGTTGGTATATTTATAGGAAACTAGGGTTAATCTAAAAGTTCCAGTATGAAGTGGGCAGTGTACAAACCCAAGCTTCACCTCAGCTAATTCTCCTATTAAACCATAGAGTGTCTTTATAGGTAAACTGGCAAAAATCCAGTTGCACAATAACCATACTATGTATGTGTGACACACAGATAACACTCACATGCAGACAACAACAGTACCTGACTACATTCAACTGACACTCTCCTTTTGGGGACTGACTGTACTGCTGACCTCATAGCTTAAACATCTGCTAGGTTTTGGACTTCTCTGCTTTTCCCCCATCCCATTTCTCTTTAGTACTTTACCAGATGGAGAGTTTTTCAAGAATTCAAAATCTTGTACATCCTTTTGTGTTCCTTTTGCTGGGTCCAATAAAACAATTATGAATTATTTTCTCCCATGGATCAATACACCTATAATTGCTTGCAGTTATCTGCCTGACTAATCTTCATTCCTAGGTCTAGAAATCTGGGAGGGCCTAGCCCTGTTGAGATAAATGTTCTGGCTCTCAATGAATCTGCTCTTGGAAACTGTGGGGAAAAACATGGGTCACTATGGCTTTTTCTTTATACTACTTTCCAAAATGTTGATCATAAATGTCATTTAATCTATTAAGTATCCATTTTAGAGATGTCCTTAACAGATACAGAATTATGTAACTTATTTATTTATTTATTTATTTATTTATTTATTTATTTATTTATTTATTTATAATTCAAATTTATCACCGCCCATCTCCCCTGATGGGGGACTCTGGGCAGTTTACAAAATATCAACAATTAAAACCTATAAACATAAGTTACACCTACATAGATAAAAATCCAAGAATGGTAACATTGTATATAAAAGGAGGACATTATGCATATACATATATACATATATACATATACATATACATATACATATATCATATACTGTACATGTTAGATCAGAGGTTTTAGATGTCAGTTGAAGTCAAAATGCTCTGGCTTAATTTATGCATATATAGCCACACTTGTCTGGTTAGGGTTTAATAATAATCCTTGTGAAACTGGCTATTTTACAGTGTAACCTTAATTTTTATAAGCATCATCAAAGCTTCCTATCCAAAAACTAACCTAAGGTGCAGCTACTTGTTTTTCTTCTTGACAGGACATTGAGGCAAGTGGGGTGTGTGTGTGTTGGGGGTATATGAGAAAAGAAAGTGAGGGTTATGTCTTTTCCACATGCCCACTTGCTTCATCCTGCAAACTCTCAGCAGCATTTTTGCATCACTCTAGTGCTCCACAGTTTAGTCAATGGAGAATAGCCATCCATGCCTTTATCTTCCCTCACTGTGTTTTTGTGGGAAGGAAAACATTGTGTGGGGGCATGGCAAAGCCAGAGTGGTGAAAAAAAACAGTGAAGGAATGTTGGCATGTTAATTTCAAGACAGGAAACAACTATTCAGGAGCTGGAAAGGAGGACAAGACAGGAGTTCCTGCCAATGGAGAAAAATCTGCCTGCAGCTTGAGGAAATGCAGCACATCTATCTTTGTTGTGTTTTCTCTGTAGCAGCAGCTGAACTAATTAACTTAATCAACGCAAAACACCGAAGAAGACCACCGAAAATCCATGACACCATGGGGAGAGCAAAGTTATACGGTGTTTTTTGAACAAACATAAGGAACAAGTTTTTGAGGAACATAAGGGGATATGTAGATATAGATACACACACACACACACACACCCCGCTGTTGTAGATGTTTTTCTTCTGTTTTAATCATTCATTACTGTCTGTCACCTAGAGTTGCTTTGGTATTGAGGCAGCTATCATACAGATTCAATAAATAAATGGTAGTTCCAAACTTGGATAGACATAGGCCTTATAGCGTGGAAAGGTCCTCCATGAGTTCATCACTACTTTGAGGTGTTTGTAGTTTCTCTGTATTTCCATTGCCTCTCCTGTGTTTTTGAGATAAGAAACATAAAAACATAAAACCTAATAGAAAGAACAAAAGGTCTAGGTATACCTACTGTAGACCCTAAGAGAAGTTCTGTCATTTTTAAAAGCAAATTACCCCAAAACTCCCCAAACTCAAAAACAAAGAAACAAAAGGAATCCTACTCCCTCCCTCATGTGTGATATGACACAGACACTTTGATCCCTGCCTCACCCGTTAGAGCTCTTGGTCTTCCAAAAATCATTCAATGCTGACTCCTCCTGCAAACTGTGACGTTAATCCTATTATGGAATGTCTCTCTGAAGGGGGGGGGGATGTGGTGGATTTTGGCAGTGCCGCTGGTTCTCAGGAAGGAGGGAGCACATTCCAAGGAGATAAGCAGACGCACAGTCCAGGGAGTGAGGGTGGGAAAACGAAGAGGTTCAGGATAGTGAACCTAGTGTCAGGAGCCCTAGTGTCTCCCAGGTTATTTCCCCTTAGGTTAGTTAGAGTAGCTTTAGTCTGGCAAGATTCTGTCTGTACGGTGTGAGCAAATAAAGAACTGGAGTTTGAAGGTACTGACTCTTTGTTGTTCTTGGGTTGGGCCTGACGAATCCTTGCTGTAAGGAGCAATAAGGGATAAAGTGTATTTCCTCCAAAATATTTATTCTTCTCTATTTCACTTCTGCATCCACCTGGAAGTTTATAGTAAGTATCCGACAACACAGTCATATGCAAATTACTTGTTAAGGAACTTGTCTATCTCGGATATTTTAAAAACTTGACAAGACTTCTTGATTTGAAGAAAGCTGTAGACAGACTTGCTTCCTGGAACAAGAGCAGTATTCAACTTCATCCATTATGGTAAATAAAGTAATAATACTTGTAAGCATATTTGCGTAAGTATTTAACAGACACCCAAATCCTTGCTGTCTTAATAACATGGCGAACTGCCCCTTTGCTCCTCCAAACAAGTTGCTCTGGAATTGTTGCTAGAAGCAGGAGTTACTCCTTTCCTTCTGCGCTACAGTCTGGGCTAGCTTTCTTCCTTGAAATTACTCTATGGCCCAGTTAGGAAAGCGCCAAAGATACCATTTCTAATTCTACACAACAGACCTGACAATTTCTGGTCTTTATTTATTGAATATCATAAAATGGTTGCATTAATTATTTTGCAGCTTACAGAGCAAGGAAGAGCTGATCAAATTTTCAGCATCCCAAAAGCTTCTTTGTGCAATCATTTGGTATTAGTCACTGTGGGAAGAAATGCTGAAAAGCTGGCTTGTCAGGGCCCCCATTCTCTAAGAAGCTCAGCATACACTTGTGACAAGAGGCACAGATACAGTTTTCAGTATGAATCAGCTTACTAGCTAAGGTTCCCTGCCATCCACCTATGTTTCCAGGACATAAATATGTTTTTTTTCCCCTCCAGCTGTTGTAGCACAAGGGAACTTGGTCTGGAAAAATGGAAGAGAAATAGAAAATTAATAGGTACATAACCACAGCAAAATAAAATACGTCTGGCATCAAATGTACAATTTACAGGAAAACTGTAAATTAGATTCTGATAATCACTTGTGTTGCTTTTTACAAACTGTGTCATTTAGAATAATTATAAAAAGCTCTGAATTCTAAAACAGTTTGCCCAAGAGCATGACAATATACTTTTTTTTTAACGTGGAAATTCAATGTGTATAAAAAAAATAGCAAACATTGCTCTAAAAAAAACCTCTTTTCAGATGCCACACGTTTTTTTTCTCGAGAGTGCAGTTGTTTTCTCTGGCAAGAGAGCAGTTGTAAAAACTGCAATTTATTTTCACAAATGTTCAGCATTTAGAGTCCAAAACCTGACCATAAAACCTGACGTCTGTTAGGATGGAATTCTAACTCTGTAAGAGTTAAGTACCACTGGAATCCATGGAATTTATTTTTGAGCAGATGTACAGGCTTATCTTGTTAATGATATAACTAATCTTTGATTTTAGGATTTAACTCTTAATTTATCAACCACTCAGTAGCAAGTAAGATATGGAAGAATATAGAGTGAAAATTGCTTATAGAACCAAAATTACATTACTGAATGTTGGTGTTACCAATCATGATTTTACATTCTGATTCCAAAATACATCCTATAGAATTATCTCTAAGAATGAGAAAAAGATAAAAGATACAGTAAATACATTGGTTCACATATCCTACTAAATTATAGTTGGTGTAATCATGATTTTGTAATAAGCCACAATTGGTTGGGTTCATACCAAATGCTTTTGCCATGCAAACTACAATAGCTAGGTTCATATATCATCCAAGCCATAATGTTTGAGTTTGATTATGATGTGAATTGAACAATTTTATTTAAAAGACCAGAGAAAGCTCAGATAAACTGTGAAAAATGTAGTTGTAGCTGCTATCATCATCATCATCATCATCATCATCATCATCATCATCATCATCACACTACTAGACCATATTAGTCTATGAAGCAAAATGTACCAGTTTATTTGATTCTGGGGCTTGCTTGCTTATTTATGGCAATAGAGCAAAAAAGTTAAATCACAAAACATCCAACATAAAAACCTTACTCATAACAGAAATGAAAAATAACTGGATTTTGCTCAGATCCAGAGAATTCTAAAATCAATTGCTGTAGCACATTTGGCTACTTTTCTGGAAACTTCAGATACTGATCATTTAATAAGAAATTCAGTGGCCTATTTAGACCAACTAGTAGCATTTTCTCCTTCCTTTTTTCCTAGATGAATTTACCACTATTTTGTAAACCTTAACCTGTTTGAATATAGCAGAGATGCATAACCTGGGGCCCCAGAGCCACATGCAACCTGAAAGACCTCAGGGATCTTCAAATGTTATATAAAGAGAACTTTATTAAATTCATTATGATGAGTAATCATAGCAAATCTATTATTTTTAGCAGAAGAAACAAAATCAAATTGAGTGGAACGACTGGCATGTCACTCAAAGGGCCTTTCTATTTGTCTCAATATGGATTTTGGGATTTCTCATAGTCAACCTGATTGCTTTTGTCAAGTTGCATTATGAACGTTTGAGGGGGGAAAAGAAGTCCTACCTTATTTGTAACACCTTGTCAAGAAAAGAAGTTAACAGTTTTCCTTTCACAGATATCTCTTGCAATTATAATTATCTGTGAGGCATCTGCAGAGTCAGACAACAAATGAAACACCTACAGAAGTAACATGAAACTTTAATTTTATTCTGGTTAGACATCCAAAAGTATTGTTATAAATACAAGATACATGAAGAGATTGCTACGTTCTTTATTTTATAAAGTAATATTCTGTAAGTACATTTATATACACAATTTACAAACTTGTTTAGACAGCTATGTCTCTACATTCACTAAATACTCCAAGTAATTTAGAGAAAAGTATCAGGTTTGTTTGATTTGGCAAAATAAAGTCAAACGAAAAGGAAGCTGTTGTTTGTTTACATATGAAAAGTATGGAATTAAGATACACACAAAAAATCAGTTGATTAAAGGAAGATGCCATTTTGGTTAAGTCCTTTTCCAAAAATATTGTGACGACTGAAATTCAGAAATAAATTTTAGTGAGAGTCAATGAAAGCCCTTGCCTAGACCACATCCCGATTTTGTGCAACCTTCCACATTCCATTCCATCGGTGTTTTATAGGTTTCCACACTAGTGTGCCCTGATATTTTGTAGGTTAGAAATAGGGGCCCAGGGAGCTACTTCAAGCAGGTACAAAAAGATTGACAATACATCCCTGCAAAATGTACCCTCAAAAGTCCCTACTATTCAAAGATCTCAAGACTTAAATATTTCAATATCCTACTTCTTATGCAACTTACTGTATTCCTTCCTCCTGCAAACCAATCCCTAAGCATCTGACTTCTAAACCATCCATTCCATCCTACTAACAGTTGTCCAGCCTTGATTTGGAATATTAGAATTATTATATTAATTGTGGCAAAACTACTGCTAAGCTGAAATGTTTCTCAGTGCCATTATAGACAGATGTTACCAAATGAGCCTGATTTAGAGGCTTTCGGTAAATGCTGAGCTCTAAGTCTATACTGAGAAGTTTTATGTGCCCTGCTTCCGCATTTTATTTCTCTCTGGTGCTGTTTTTATTATATTGTCATTTGTGCTTTAGACTTTTAGCACAAATAAGGTATGTAAGCTGCTCAGAATCAGTTTTGATTAGAGTGGCATATACGCCCTGTGAAATAAACAAACTGTAACAAAAAAATGTCAGGGACAGAGCTCTATGTACCGACTGGTGCGTCACCATTGTTAGTTCAAGTACTAGGGGAAGCCCATGCCCTCCAGGAACTCTATGTGCATAGATCAACATACTGCACAAGCTCAATATCCTGTTTTAATTCATTAACTAAAACATTATAATCCAGGGAAAAGGCTAGGTCATTCAGGTTGGTGTTGATGAGTTGCATAAAAGCAAAAACCGATGCACCTCGAGCACAAAGCAGGTTAAAAAGAAGTAATGCCAATTGTATGGACCCTAGACTTGCTATGTTTGAAGTTCCCTCACGTTGGAAATGGGGTGTGAAGGACATTCTTTCCACTTCACCCTGCGTCACCCTGTTCCAGAGAACTGGAAACTGCTGGAGAAGCATGAAAAAGGTGTCATGAGCAAGAGAGCGCAAAGCAGGAAAAAAAGGAGTCAGTAAAAATGGCTACAATTGTGTATGTAATATGCTTTCAGGAAGCTGATCAGGCTTGTCCAGTCCAGTTCTTGATAAAACCAGATTTGAATAAACATTTAAATATGAAATGAAATGCCAATGGCAGTAAGACTAATTTTTAAAAATCTGTATTCTTTTAAAAATAGCATACATTGCATATATTCACCATTGCTTGCACAACATGTTCCAAAATGGCAAATACCATTCACTATTGTTCTGTGTTATATGCTGATACTTTAATTTCAGTATCTGAGCTATTTTAGAAAACTATAAAAATGCTAAAAGTGGTGATCAAGTGCCTTTTCCAAAATACAACAAGTTGAGGTGTAACATGATTGCAGTCAAAACTGAAAACTTAATCTAGCAGAAGCAGCTGATGTGTTAGTCTATTCCAAAAAGTGGAATCCTAGCTTTTGGTCAAGAGACATATTAACCTGAAAAGGCAAGCATTATGCAGCATTAAAGGTGACATTACACAGTATAGTTTACAATTAGTCAGTGATGTTGCCTGTGTTAACTTAGGTGTAGTATTTTTAACATGACCATCAAATGAATTGGTTAATTGGTTAAATGAATGGACCTGCACCCATGTCAACTTATCTTTTGTCACAGATTCATATACACATAGATTTTGTGTAAGAATTGATTATATATGTGTTCTGAGAAACTGTTAATCTATAAATATGACATTAAAAACTATCAGGGTGACAAGCGATTCAGTGAATTATTTCCTTCCTCGGCTGTAGAAAGTTTGACAGTTGTCAGCTTACGAGGAGGATGCTGAGGGCTCTTGCGAAGATTATCATCCATCTGCAAAAGCAACATAAAGGCCAGTTCAGATATCTGAATAAAATAACTTTAACAACATTGTTTACATTGTAATGTTCAATTACTTATTTTACAAGGTAATTCCCAAGATATACTCAGTAGGGCAATTTTTCTGAGTTCAAGGACAACAGACCAGTTAATGAGTTCAATGAATCACCTTATTAATGCCATGTATAATTTTGCAATTGGCAAGCATGTTATTTCTTGTTTATCCATTAAAAGAAACAAATATGTGGCCCTTTAAAGGTTACCTTGTCTATGTATGAGGTACGTTTTTATGAATTTCCCATCCAGCTGTCTATAATGTATCCCTCTTTTCACCACAGTTCTGATTTTGTGGGCATGATTCATTAAGCTGACCTGACTAAACACCATTTCAGTTACATTCAAGCTGTTTGTGGTAAACTAGCTTTTACGCTTGTATCTGATGCCTTGAGGCACCTAGCAAGATCATTGTGACCCCTGTTATATATGGCTGTGTGTATATATACTTATTCATTCATCCTGAAGGCATATCAGAAATAAAACTGATGAAAGAGGTAAATTCCCAATAGGCTAGGATTGGCAGAAATATACAACAAAATAATGTACATCAAACTGATAAATGACTGCAGATAATATTGCAGTCCTACTGATGTCTACTGAGAAGTAAGCCTTTTTGAAGTCTACTGGTATATGTGTATATGGCTTTGTGTGTTAAATTTCTTGGGATAAGTGACAGAATTATTTCAAGTTATATCATTTTGTCTAACATTACTTGAAGTCACACCCAAAATCATAAATCAATGAAATGTCAACCTCTGTAATGTGATGCGTGTCAATGATAATGACTTGATATCCAAAGTTTATTCCTGATATTTCTACTGAAAGGGGGAGAAGGGAGAGATTGTGACATGCTGACAACATTATCTGGTTGGTCTCTCCCATTTTATGGTTTATTTCCCTTCCCAGAGAGGCAAGTAAGTGGGGCTCTGGTGATGACTTAGTGTTTAAATGAGAAATAAAACTAACAAAACAATAAAAGCTTCAAAAGCAAAGAAATGGGTGCAAAATAAATTTGGGTAAACAAATGACTTCTAAGGAATCAAAGCAGCAGAAATGTAGATGATCTGATTTGCTAACTTCCAAGCACCCATTTAATGAGGTAAACTTCTCTTATAGCTCTGTTTATTTATTGAAAAACTGAAGGCAGCTAAATAATGAAGATGACAATCAAAAAACTTTAAAGAATTTTAATGTTAATTTAGGGAATGGATAGTCCAGATTATATTTTAAATCATCCTTTCTTCAAGAGGATTCTGCCTGACAGTCTAATTTAGACTGAGTGGTTAAACAGTAGTCTCAATTAATGGTCAACTTTTACCAGCTATTAAAAAAATTAATGAGTTTAATTCTTTAATAGAGATTTTAATCCAGAACAGAAAATAAACTGTTAGAAAAGCAAGAAAAGGAGGAACAAATACGTGTAAATGGAACTTGGGAGCAGCAGAAAATATCCTTGAGCGAAAAAGAGGTTGAAAAATCATATGCAAAATGATTAGCCTCTTCTAAGCTCAGGCAAGTGTCTGATAAAGTTAATGATAATGGAAACCAAAGATACCATTGCTCCCTTCAAAAAAAAGAGTGCTGTTGCAAATAGTGAAGAATACTGTCACTAAATGGAAATGTCATAGTAGAATAGCAATAGAATAGCAATGATTAATTATTAAATATTTATCTCAATTGATGCAGTCCCATAGTTTATGTGATGATCTAGAAGAAGTGATTTGGATTCCTCCCTGTAATTGATATAAGAGGATACAAAGAAACCTTGACTTACTAGACTTTGATGCAATGGACTTCATGTGCAGTGGGTCAAATTTTTGTTGTGATTCATGTGATTTGCATAATGAAGTCATGATGCAAATTATGTCATCATGTACACATGATGTAAGCCCATTTATCATTTGCATAATGGCATCACACATCATAAAATTATGCCAATAACATAATTTGCATCAGTTTATAATGTCATCACATGAATGACAACATACTCTCCAATTTATCTGCACAAATTTCTTTTCTCCTCTCACAGGGAGTTAAGTGTAAAAACCATGCAGCTTCCCAAGTCAGATAAGAAAGCAGTTTATAAGTAGGTGGAAAAATGAGAGATAACACTCTCTTGACCACTCAGAGTTAATACTACTTTTTCCCTGAGATCAAACAATGGAGAGCAAAAAGCACCACTAATAAAGTTAGAATATCTACCAATAACAAAACAGGAAATGAGCTTGTTAAGTGTTTATTTAACTACAGAGGGAAATTAGAATCTACATAGACAGTAATTCTGAGCACTGCCCAATCATTTAAAAAGTTTGTTCCCTCCACTGATTCTGACAAACAGCCGAATATCTACTGTTCTATAAAGCAAACCAAGTTCTGCCTTCTGCCAGACAGGAAGCTACAAATCTTCTGCCTACAATCATGCTTAAAAAGAATTTGTGTCTGCAGAGAGAAACGAATACTCAAAAGTTGACTGCTCTATCTTAGTTGTCAACTTCCCTCCCCCCAAACCAAGCTACAGATGATTAACTGCATCTAAATGAAAAGGTGGAGGGGTATTGACATCAAATGGCTAGATAATTTAATTCTGCCTTTGGTTATTCTTTTTGATTATCCCTTTCAACCTGTTCTAATAAAAGACTCTTTAGGGAAAATACATCACTTGATCTGGATAAATAACCAGAATGAAAGTAAGGAGGAGAAAGCATCTGTAGTGTGTCTCCCTCTATTAACACTTCAATTTAGATTATAATCTGACAACTTCTGTTAGGAGATAACTGCTTCTAACCATCTTGATTGATAGTTACTGTATTTATGGAACCTCCTTTATCTCATGGAATTACTTCTGATCTTTCTTTTATTATTTACCTAAATTTGATGTTTTATTTCTGCAAGAAACCTGGGCACTGGGAAAGTTGAGAACAGGTAGTTGGCAGTCATATTTGAATCATACCTCCCCTAATGAGACCCAGGGGTGGTTTAGGGCTGTTAATTTCAAGTGGATGTTATTAAAACACCCTTTCATGCTCACTGAATGCCCACAATGCTGCTGAAGCTTAAACACTTCATTAAAAACTCATTAATTTATATATGCATTCACAGATCAAACATTGTGGAGATATACATTGCTAATTTCCTAGTATTAAATTATACCCTTCTGTGTATGTAATTATATGGGGTGATCTGAATGCCAAAAAGGAAATTTAACCCTATAAGCTAATCACCTGAGCTCTAGAGAAATCATTGTTCCTATTG
The DNA here is from genome assembly GCA_023362775.1 of Charina bottae. Classification (NCBI taxonomy): domain Eukaryota; kingdom Metazoa; phylum Chordata; class Lepidosauria; order Squamata; family Charinaidae; genus Charina; species Charina bottae. The sequence goes on from JALMGJ010000012.1 coordinate 2,948,968, forward strand.
CACCTAGAACACTGTGTTGAGTTCTTTCTGGGCACTACATTTTAGGAAGGGTATTGATAAACTTGAGGATGTCCAGAGGAGTGCAACCAAGATGATAAGGGGTCTGGAAGGAAAAACCTAGGAGGAATAATTATAGGATTTCTATATGTTTTGCCTGGAGAAGGCTGAAGAAAACATGGTAGCTATCTTCAAGTATCTGAAGGGCTTTCATGTACTGTAGAAGATGGGGCAAAAATGTTCAGTTGTTTGGAAAACAGGACAAGAAACAATGAATTTAAATTACAAGGAAGTAGATCTCAGGTGGACATCATCAAGGTGGAAAGAAAAAATCTCAGTTGACCTGATTGAGGGTTTTCTATCTAATCTGAGCTGCTCCTAGGTTGAGAGAGAGCTAAAGCCAAAATCTGTCAAAGAGTCTTTGACATCACATGGCAGACAGATGGATGCTATAGCCAACTTTCAGCTGTGAGTTTCGAATTGAAACCTTTTATATCTACAAACTACTTATTCAACCTTGTTTGCCTAGCACAGTGTAGAGCCTTATCTTTGGCTCATTTCAACACGTTACCACCTTACCCCAGGAGTACTAGATGGGAGGTACAGTAGGACCCCATTCATTGAAAGATACCATCCTTGTGGTTCAAATGAATCTGAAACCTTATTATTATTATTATTTGATCCCACCTTTTTAATTATATACAGTATGTACAGGTGGCCCTCAGGTTACTACCACTTGTTCAGCAGCTATTCAAACTTGTGATGGCACTCAGTGAGGATGACTTACGATGGGTCCTTGGAATTCTGGCCATCACAGCATCTCCATGGTCACGCGATTGCGATCCGGGTGTTTGGTGCCTACTCGCCATTATGTTGCAACAAGCTGCGGTCATGTGATTTCCAATGTTCCCTGCTGGCTTGCCATAAGCAAGTCAATGGGGAAGCTGGCAGGAAATCGGAAGTGAGGTCCTCGCTTAAGGACCTGTGCTGTCCTCACTTAACGATGGCAGCCTGGACTGCCAGAACTGCCGTCGCTAAGCGATGCAGTCACATGATGTCACGCTTTATAACCGCATTGCTTAGTGTGGCAATTCCAGTCCCAATTGCTGTCGTAACCTGAGGACCAGCTGTATAACTCAAGGTGGCAAACATACCTAATACTCCTGCCTCCTATTTTCTCCACAACAACATCCCTGTGAGATGAGTTGGACTGACAGTGACTGGCTTGAAGTCACCCAGCTGGCTTTCATGCCTAAGGGAGTCCTAGAACTCACATTTTTCAGGCCAGCACCTTAACTACTATACCAAACTGGCTCTCTATTGCGAGTATTTTTTCACTACACTACACTACACACTACACTACACTACACTATGTGCAGACATACCTTCACCACCCCTTAACAAAAACACAATCTTTTATGAGGGAGAGGTGATCCATTTCCTATTTACAGATTGGAACCCTACCATCACCAATATGGTGGCTAAGTTTCTATTTTCAGTGATTCCCATAAGAAGGCATAAGATGTCCTAATCTTGGAGTGACGATATTATGAAGTCTTTTATTTTATTGCATTTCTCTTTTATGTTTTATATTGTTTTATTATAATTTATTCGATTTCTCCCTTTTCTTGTTTTTAAGTCTTATTTTTTTAGGTTTTACATGATGGTTACATTGTCTTTGATATATCTGGTCATTGCTTCTGGTTTTTTTCCTTACCTTGCTGGTCAGTGACTTTAGTCAAATAAATTTGGCTTCTCTGGAGTGAAGGGATACAGCCAAGTTTTGATGAATTACTGCAGGTGAGCTTGGCCTTGTTAGGCCCTAAGCAGCCTGCCATAGCCCCTGAGCCTGGGAAGCCAATGTTTAGCCACTATGTCATAAGCATGGCAGTTACTGTTGTTGATTCATGACCTGATTAGCTGGCAGTCTCAGTCTTTGATATAAAAAAAAAACATAAAGCAGCTGAAAGGGGACAAAGCTTGTATATTAGCACAATAACTTTAATTTTTCATATTAATACATTAATTAGTTGCCTGAAAAGAGATGGACCTTCATGCCCTAAAACTATCTAGAATATTTTTATTCTGAGCCATCTAGAGTCACTAGGTGATGGCTATATACGTAAATGTGTATAAATAAATATATAAATCTATATTGAAAGTGATATTGCTGAGGGTTGAAGACAGAGTTTGTGTACCCATGTTTAATTACTGATTAAAGTTAAAATTTATCCTAGTTGAGCTGGTTCCTTTAGTATTTACTGCTAATTTTTAGTTGAGTTGGATGAAGATCTCTTTAGGGAATCTGTTTTCATATATCTTTTGCCAGAATTCCTACTATATATTGTCTATGAAAAGGCTAATGAGACCTTTGTAGAACATCAAAAGAGTTTAAACATACCCAAATGTTTCAAACATTGAAGGCTGAATCACAGCCAGAAACCAACCTTCTGTATTTTTACAATTTTAACTATCCCCAAATACTGAAAAGCATTTTCCAGGGCATGTTCTAATGCCTGGCCATCTGCTTTGTTAGATGTTAGATTTAGTAATACTCCTTTTAAACACATTTGTCCTTCTGGCTCTGGAACTGCTTAAATTGTTGGTTACATTTTCCCATATTGCATTTTTATAGAAATATACAGGACAATGTTATATCTCCCTGAATGTTCAGATGACTTTTTTCTTGTCCTTTATCAAATACACAGAAGTTACTTGTTAGGTACTAGATTCTAAGTGCTAGTTAATAAAACCCACCTAAAGATTATAGTGGATCTGCCTACACCTGTAAGTGGCTTATATATTTTATATATATTCAAGAACTTTATGTTGGTATTATGTAGTTTGTCCGGACTGTACCCACGTTATGTATTTACTTACTATGGAAGAAAATACAGTCAACTCAAGTACTGCCTACTCCCTCATTTTTAAATCAAGCGCAGATGCTGAATTTTTAAACTTACATAATCTAATACTGAATACTATCAGTCACCTCAGAACCTAAATTATTGATAAACAAATTAACAAATTATTGATAAACAATAATTTAGCGTTCTGTTATCCAGGACAATGGCAGTTTCATGTATCTGTGCAACAGAACTGCCTCAGTAAGGCAGAGAGAATGAGGTAAAGTTCCTGTATTAAAAGAAAAAGCAACACAAAGGTGACGCATGCAAACCATCCTTCTCTTGTTTCTTCCCTCCCACGGCCTGCTTTTCTCATACGTTTTTCTGCAGGGAAGGTCACTTCAGGCATCAGAGATCGATTAACATAAAAGCAGCTGAAACCAGATGCTTTGGAAGCATCCCAGCATCTGGGATGGGTTCTGCTGTCCTCATTTGGGTGCCCCTTCCTAGTTCTGGTTCTGATTATCTTTCTAGCTGATTAAAGACAAAATTACTATCATCAGGGCTAATTTGATCCCTATCTATCGATTAGAAAATCAGAATGAACAAGAACCTTTTCAATCAAATTAGATTCCTTGTTCACGAGCTGTGTGAGTTTCTGGAGATTCGCATCAACTGTATCTTGACCCTCTGGAGAGGTGCCTAAATAGGCAAGACACACAGGAAGAGAAAGAAAGTTAGGAGCAACCAAAAATCCTTTTACAAAACTTTTCAAGAATTTTCACAGGGAAAAGGTGGCACATACTATATGCTAATAGAGTCCTAAGCCTTTACCATATTAAAAGCTCTTAAAAATTTGTAAGGCAGATTCCAAGATTTCTGGTGAAGAATTTATTTCCAGTATAGACTTAGTGCAAACAAGCATTTGTGGATTTCAAAACACACAAACGTGTATGGACAAGTGTATCATTTACCTGAGAAGTTTCGTCTAAAGTAGCAACTCAGAATATCATCACAGAAGCGACATAAATTGGGAAGCTGCTTCAGATGCTCTTGTAACTGGACTTTACGGAATGGTACTTTATAAAGAGGAGCAAGAAAGCCAAACACGAAGGCATCAAGTGTTGTGGGTCTAGATATAATAAATACATGAAACTATTATCACAAATCCCTTTAAAAACTTTTAGAAATAGAAAAGTGAAATGTTATGTTTGAAAATTCTCACAGCCTGAATTCATAAAAACATAACATGCTTGACTATAAAAATATATAGTGTCATTAATTCATTAACAGTCTAGCAAGACTGTATTTTGTGATAATGACTACAGATTATCTTCATCAAATGGGCTTAAACCAATTAGTTACAACATTCAACTAAGCAGTTTGCAATTGGCTACAGGCTACACATATAAAGCAGCAGTTGTTCTGAGGTGTAAAGACTGTTTACAGCAAGTAATATCAGCTGTCAAAGTGTCAGATGGTCCTAATATAAAGGAATTGATAATTGAATAGCTCTAAGCCAGATTTTGATGGTTATAATGTAATCTACATTTCATCAACAGGTCATCAAACTCAAGTCTGACCCTTATATAAACAGATGAAAGCTGCTTCAGTGTAAATCTTTACCATGCTGCTCCAGGAAACCTAGATCAGAAACCACACGACTTAGACAAGTTACATAAATCTCTACTGATATGGCAGTATCATTGATTCAGATACGCTAGATTGTTTTTCTGCACATCAATGTAATTATGGAAAAGATGCCTGATGAAATAAAACAGCATCTTGAATGCTGTACAAAAATCAACATCATTTCAGCATGCAGTGCAATGAAAATGGAAACACACTGAAGGCGAGGCCCTTCTGCAGAGCAGGATCTGTGCAGATATACAGTGGGTTTTGCATTTGGGGTTTTATTTTTGTAAGCCGCCCGGAGTCATCATGAGTGAGATGGGCAGCCATATAAATCTCTTTAATAAATAAATAATAAAATAAATATATCCTTAGAAAGAACTGGACAGTCACTGCCTGGATTTAATAATCTAAAGCATTCACCAATAGCAGCATGAGAAAGTAGCCTAGAAGGAAAGCAGATTTAACATGCATAGGAATAGACTACTGCTATCTACAATTTAGTTCTAAAAAAATTCCGCAAACTGGAGAGGGATCTAGAAATTTAGTATTATTTTTAAATGGTAATCAATTAGTCCATTGCCTGCTTGAAAGAGGGAGGAAATGGCTAGATTAGGCGTAAGTAACCTGTTGATGATCAAAGGCCATACTTTATACATGGTGTGTAGGTGACTACACATATGGATCCTCGTGATTAATTTGGCTTTTTAGAATCATTGTTAAGCCTCTTTTAGAGTTTATGTTGTAGCTTTCTTGTTTTTTTGACTCAAAATGGTAGAAAACTATGCCACTGATATTCGGTGTACAAGATGTCATTTCATATAGAATCTGGAGGAAGGCAACCTCACCTATTCTTGAGTTCTTTTTAAAATTATTTTTTATTAGTCATCATTTAGTTTATGGTGATCACTAGTTGAACAAGAATTGATATTAAAAGCTGGCAAGTCAGACAAATTCTTCCTAATGTACAAAGTAAAATAAAAACATATTTTTAAACACAAAATGTAACACCATTAAAAAAAATGCCTTGCAAGCAGTATAAATATTCTGTACTCACTTATTTCCAAAGAAAAATGGAGATGAACCCAGTCTATTTGACAGAAGATTCAGACACTCCTTTGCATCTCTGTAGATCTAAAATGGAGAAAAGCTCATCCGCACAAAATTTTTCCAGATACTTATTTCAAATCAATGCAGTGTCTGCATAACAGGCAGTGAAATATTAATATTTACATTATCCATCCTGTATCATAATGTTAAAGAATATACAGCTTGTTGAACTAAATATGTGCCATTACAGGCACTGGCATCTGCAGCCAAACATAATGATGCCAAAATGACATGCACATGATGATGTCACCAAGCAAATGCCACCATCACACTCTTGTGTCCCGATGTTTAACACAACTAGGTAAGTTCCAACATTTGCATGATAACACCATCACCCACATGCTGTCATTTGCTCCCTCATGCAACACTTACAGAATATCTTTATTAATCTTAAAGCAGTTCTGGGAACTTGTCTCTCATTTGTGGAAACATGCAAAACACCACAGTTGTACTTACTCCATTATATACTATCTTATTTTCTATGTTTTTACAGGATTTTTCTCTTGCTGATTCATTTTATTACTATATTATTCCTACATACCAAGAGTAGGGATCCTGCATTTCATTTTGAGACAGGAAATATATTAAAACTGGAGTGAATGTCATACCATAGGCCTACCATAGTTTACAAAACTAAGAATCCTCCCAAAACTAATGGAAAAAAAAATAAGCTCCATGCTGCAACTCTGTTCCATCTACTATGTTCCTTGAGCTCCCCAAAAATGTTGTGCAACTCTCAGCCACCAAAAAGTTGCTCATCCTTGATAACCTAATTTATCTACCATAATTTTCAAGCTACCACTGGATTTTGTAATGTTTCAGTTGATACAAAATGCAGCAAAATATATATATATATATCTTGAATGTATTTTTTCCACCTGAACAAGTTGTCAAACGTATTAGCAGATTTCAAAGCAGTGGTGCTAAAATTAGAGTGCCATTTTATGAACCTGCCAATTTTGACTAAACAACCAAGTTCTTCAAAAGAAATCATACTGAAAATCATTAAGCATAGATCAACTATGCCTTATTAGTAAGAGACTCTGCACATATCATACTGGAGGGTAGGCGCTGGGGCACATACCACTCATTTTGTGCCCAGCAAGCCGCAGCATGTAGTCAGTGATGCAGTAATATCAGCAGAGTGGGTAGGGCCAAAGCATTCATTTTGTCCTTTTCAGGATGTTCTGGGGTGAAATTGCCCATATTGCCTCTTAAACCCTTCCATCCACCAAAAAAAAAAATTCCAAAATGTTGCTCTGGGGCCCACAGATGTACTAGGGTTTGTGTCTGGCTCATGGGCTGCCCATCCCTGCACTATTGCTTTGTGTATCGTGTTGGTGGGCTGTAGGGGTTAATTTTTTTTAAAAAAAGGCATAGAATAGAAAAACAAAACCCCACAGATAACTAAAGTCAGGCCATCTCTTACTTAAAGGGACACTCTTAATTCATATTAGCTTCCAATACATGAAGAGTATCAGAGGATATACTGCTCAGAGGTCTCACGAAAGCAGTAGGAATGATAGCAACACAGATAAAACAAGTCTGTGAAGTGGTTTCACAACTGTGGACACTTATTTAGCACTATTGTTGTGGTGAGAATTCTCTCATACTGATGCTGAACAGCTTGCAAAGAATGTTATGTAGAAACTCTGGAAAATTTTCCTGTACGGCAAACAATTATTCTCACTTATTGTTTTAATTTCTATTTTGAAAAACGCCTGTGCAGTGCTTTAGATTTGATTCCAAAATAATGCTTTGGAGTACACAGAGGTATAAACAAAGCACATGTCTGCAACTCCTTAAAGCAGTTGCATTTTTTTCTCAGTTTGTAAAGCACCATATTTGATTAATCTTTTTCTAATGTTAATAATAAACTACTGGGGAAAGTGCAGGGGGGGAAATTAAAAAACCAGTTTTAGAAGGCAAACGGGCTGATCTTCCTATATAGCTCTGCCAAAAATCAAGGTGCCCTCCCACAAAATTAGGCCCCTCCCTTCTCAAAACAATATACTGTATGTGGACATAAGAAAAGGCTGTATATTCTGTCCCGATAGAAAGGTAAACATTCTGTAAATAATGTAAAACAAAACAAGACGCCACTACATTCTGAAGATTAAGCATCTACCACTATATAAAGTAGAAAAATAAACAATATTTCATTTATCATGCAGTTCTGGTACATCTGCATCAGTTTTAATTGACTCAGAAAATTTACCTGAACTTCTACTTCAGTGATGCTATAGAGTGGAGGCCCTCCCTTTGTCAGCAAGATCCTATTAAGAGCTTCCCTGGACATCTTTCTAGGCAGGTACCAACTCAAGGGAAATGGAATCCTTGAAGCAAACCATGGTTTTGTCACATTATAGTAATTATCAGCTTCAATCCAAAAAGTATACAGCTGCACCGTGAAGACAAAGAATGTTAATATTCAAGAATGAAGGCACTTTCTATAAAGAACCACAACATTCTTTTAATTTTTAGAAACTAAACGCAGCCTCCATTGTTGAAGCTTTTATCTCTGGACTCGAAATCTAACCATTTATAAATACATACAATTCAGTAGATAGCCCAGATTTACGACTAGTAAAATTGAGCACATTTATTATAATTAAATGGTTAGAAATACCATTTTTCTTCCTCTAAGGGCATATTCTTCCTGAATTATCATTTGTGTAATTAGGTAGTAAAAGTAAAAGTTTGAAGAACATACATGGTAACGATAGTTGAGCACATATCACACCAACACGTGAATTGTTTTGATCATGGTTGCTGAACAAGCCATAGCAGTTTCGGTTTAAACAGAGTAAGCCATAATGGCAGGATTCATGAATCATGCTAACCAAAATAAAAATAAAAAGCATTATGGTTTAGTATGATGTGTGAATGCAGCTTTGAAATTCCAAACAATCTTGTAATTAGCTAAATGATTGTGACGTCACAGGCCTCGTTTTTACAAATTGCAGACAGAAACCCACACAATGAAAATGTCAAGAACATTAGTAGTTGTTCTTGCTTTGTGCCATTTCACAGGCAATATAAAATCCACGTATTTTGAAAACAATGTAACTAATAAACTACTGCTTATTGCTGCTGCGTGATTAATTTGTTTTTCTACATTTGCAGTTCTGTTTTGTATGACCCATCTAGAGAAAGCATATAAATATTTTAATAAAATAAATGATAGCACCCTTTCCACCTTCTGGTTTTCCTTTTGAAATATTTTTAATCAAATCCACAGTATGAAGTAGCACAGTCCAGACTTAGGTTGAGCCATTGTTTTTAAGAAGTAGGCCATACAAATGTAGCGTACGAAGCTGACTGAGCTTCTATTTCAGTTGACTAAATTAACCTCATTTTCAATTATAAATTTAAATGTTGATTTTAAACAGACAATTTGTTAAGCATTTCATAGTGAATACACACAAATTTGTTTATTCGTTCAGTCGCTTCCAACTCTTTGTGACTTCATGGACCAGCCCACGCCAGAGCTTCCTGTCAGCCGTCACCATCCCCAGCTCCCCCATGGTTGAGTCCATCACCTCCAGAATATCATCCATCCATCTTGCCCTTGGCCGGCCCCTCTTCCTTTTGCCTTCCACTTTCCCTAGCATCAGCTTCTTCTCCAGGGTATCCTGTCTTCTCATTATGTGGCCAAAGTACTTCAGTTTTGCCTTTAATATCATTCCCTCAAGTGAGCAGTCTGGCTTTATTTCCTGGAGTATGGACTGGTTTGATCTTCTTGCAGTCCAAGGCACTCTCAGAATTTTCCTCCAACACCACAGCTCAAGAGCATCTATCTTCCTTCGCTCAGCCTTCCTTATGGTCCAGCTCTCACCAATCCTATATTAAGCCCCATTAATTTCAGTGATAGAAAAGAGGAGGTGGTTGCTAAATTTGTGTTATTCACATCAAGCTGTGGGAATGTGCTTAGAAAAATGGGGATCCCAGAATATCCCGTTGTCCTAATGTGAAACTTACGTACAGGTCAAGAAGCCACAGTACCGACAAAACATGGCGAAACAGACTGGCTCCAGATTGGCAAGGGAGTGAGACAAGGATGTATCCTCTTATTTATTCAACCTATATGCTGAATATATATTAAGGGGAGTTGGATTGGAAGAGATAAGTGTGGTTTTAAAATTGGAGGAAAAAACATAAATAACCTGCACTATAGTGATGACACTACTCTTGATAGATAAAAATGAAAAGGATCTGCAAACTCTAATATTAAAGGTCAAAGAGTACAGTGAAAAATAAAATTAAAACTAAAATTAAATATAAACAAGACCAAACTAATGACAGCAGGTACAACGACCAGCCTTAGACTTGACAATGAATATATCGAAGTGATAGATAGCTTCTGCTTTTTAGGATCAACCATCCATAGTAAAGGAACAAGTAGTCAAGAAATACACTGCAGATTAGCATTTTGTAGAGCAGCTAAGGCGGCCTTGGAAAAGATGTTCAGATGCCATGATGTGTCTATACCTACAAAGATTGGAATAGTGCTAGTAATAGTATTCTCCGTGGCACTGTGCCATTCTGTGGAAGCGAAAGTTGGACTTTGAAGAAGCAGGATAGGAACGGTATTGACAATTTTGAACTCTGGTATTGGAGAAGACTCCTGAGAATATCATGGACAGCCAAGAAAACAAACAAATGGATCATTAACAAATCAACTCAAAGTTCTCACTTGAGGCCTAAATGACCAGGCTCAAATTATGCTACTTCAGATACATTGTGTGAAGACCTAGCTCTCTGGAGAAGGCTCTAATGCTGGGAAATGTGGAAGGAAAGAGAAGAGGAGGATTACAAGCCATAAGATGGATGGACCAGTTACAGTGGCAATGGATTCACCACTGGAAGACTTGAAGGACCAGGTTATGGACAGATTGTCATGGAGAAAATCTATCTATGTAGTCACTACAAGTTGACTCTGACTTGATGGCACATAATCCATTAATCAATTTCAATGAGAAAACTCCAAAATATTAACTTTGGCACATGCAGTAGCTCTGTGTGCCTACTCTTAAGAGTACTATCCACTCATCCTTAACTTGGTGCAAACCTATACAGACATGAAATTTACTGCCCCATTGCTGAACTTTATCCTGTCTTTTCTGAGTCACTAGTGAATTCAGTATTGTTTGTTCATGCTGGACAAAATATTGGCTCAGTACTACCACTCTGCTGTCTTCATTTTTCAACATGTTGCCAAAGTCAGGAGAAACATCTGCCAATCACGCTTCTGCAGCAGAAATGGAAAGAGTGCAACACTGCACCTCTGTTTGGTGGCTTTAGGTCAGTTTGTGTGCTGTTGCTCCAACAAACCATTCTGGCATAACAGGTTTGTAAAGTGTTAACTCATTCCCTTGCCGTTTTTCCTGAAAACGGTTCATGGTCCTTCATTTCACCATCATGTTACTGCAGCCTTGCAGAAACCAGTAAGGACAGTAGAAAAAGCATTCACAACAATATGAGCCGAACCTTTTAGTGCCATAGTGCAAATCCATCCAACTTCTGACACAGCTGCAGGTCCCTTGTGTTGCTCCAGGTATACATCCAATGAAACACAGAGTTTCCTTTAGGCTGAGTTTGATCACAAGCACCCACCCTTATAGATGTATTTACACCAACACAGAAGTCAGGAAGTGATTAAAATAACTCTCTCAAGCTCATTAGGAAATGAATAGTAGAATGGTGACAGAAGAGGCTTACTAGGAACCGAAGGGGAGAGATGTGCCTGCATCACCTGGAACATCCAATAGGCCCACTGCTAATCACCTGATTTCACCTCCAATATCAAGGATGCTGAAACATAACAACCTTGCTGGGTCACAGTAAGAGGGAAAACTTTGCTTTAACTATAATACAGCTATGTACAATTTAAGTCTGTCAGTCACACTTGTGGACCAGGGACAAGATGAAGGCAATAATGTGGGGACAGGGGAGGAAATGACTGAGCTGTGTTAAGTGCAAGTTGAGAGACTATCAGTCTCTTACCATAGCAGGATGTAGTTTTTCTTCAAGCAGTGCAATATATGCCAGTGTGTCAGCTCCTTCCTTTGAAGACAATTCATAATCAGCATTATATTTCTGCCAATAAAAAAGGTAGCAAAGAGTCATATGAAACTTTCTAAAAAGAAACTAGATGTAACAATTGAAGTTAGTTATATAGTACATTTTGTATTTCACTAAACACATGGAATAATAAATAAAAATAGCATTTCTATCTTTATTTTTCCTTGAAATTGATTACAGTATTTCAAAATATAATGATCTAATGATACAAGCTTGAAATGCCTGTTTGAAATGTTCTGAATGTGGAACATTCTGTTTTCAGTTTTTGCTTTGAGACTGGAACCAATGGGGCTTTTTGAGCATTCTGATGTTTACAACTGGTTTGTGTCTGTCATTTTTAAAAATTTCTTTAAGCGAAGGAGACCTGGAGAATGCATTAGCCCATAAAACAACAGGCAAAGGTTTCATCCCTATTGCCACTGGATAGAGCTAGCTGAGGGGAGAGGTGGTGGTGGGATGAGGGAGAATCAGTTAAACATGAATTGCTGTCTGCTGGTAGGTAAGTTAACTGCTGTTTTTAACTGTTTTGCTTTGAGGAAGTTAAACTACATGGGTTGCAATATAATACTGTTGTTTCTATGGGTTCTGTATATGTTTTATTTTTCAGGCAGGTTACCAAATACCAAAGCGCATACTGTGCATATGCATTCTAGATTATGTTGCTATGCTGCTCTCCTTTCAGACTATTAAATACAAAACCAATGTTGCATTGTCTGTTTGCTGAATTATAAAGGCAGGTTGTCAGGCCCAAGCAACTAACAGAACCACCTACTCTCATTCAGTCCTTCCTACTTCTTAAAACATCAGTGAGGCATTCTCAGCAAGTCTTATTATGGATACATTTGACATCAAGAATCAATTCAGTTCTCTCTGGTGGTGGACTCCATATTATGAAATAAATTGTTACCGGGGCTGAAACAAGCTCTCTTCGAACTACAGTTAAGGAAACAGGTCAAACTATATTTTCTCAACTGTTTTAATGACATTAATTTAACTTTCATATTTTGTATCAATTAATTGCTTGATTGTTTTCAAAATGGATGCTAATTATGTTTTTACTGTTTTACCTATAGATTGTCCAGAATTCTTAATGGCACTGATTTGGTACACATTTTCTCAACCAGTAATGAATATAAAATGTTCCTTCTGTGCCTATATATTACCAGGAAGCCTCAAGGTCATAAGCAGAAAAACCTATTTTTGCTGTTGTATTATTTGTGAACTATGCTGAAGTGACTCTATTCTTTTTATTTTTTGCTGGCTCAGTTCTAGGACTGTCTAGGTAGCCTGCAAAAGGTATGTATAAGTGTTGCTTACATTGATTCATTGGGAATCTCAAAAATATATTTTACAAAATTATCCTCTTGGCTGACCTTTCTGAAGGTTGGGTAGTACATAAGAGCATGAACTACTACTTGTATGGGTCCATAACAAGAAAAAGGAGAAAGCAGCTCATTTCTAGTTTCTATTGTTCTATGATGGATCATTCAAAACATTCAAAATTGTATTCCATCAGAAAGTTCTGATTAAATTATGGATTTAGGAGACACAATTGAGCTCTCCAGTAAATATGCATACCAAGATCAAGTTTCAGAGTGGTTCCCCATGGGAGCAAAATATAATTCTCTCTGCTAACCAGATGCTATACTACAAATCAAGCTGCAGCCAATCCTAACTGCTACACCATCCAGGAATTTTACTTTAAGCAGAAGCCTGTGATTTGAACAAGACAACCTGCTTTCCCCTGGCTCTTTTGTATGCTAGTTTCTGTTAGCCAAAGAGTTAAACAAAAAAGAGGAGGAGGAATTCCAAGTGCCAATAAAACATGGCTTTTATTTGGCTCTAGATGTTTCAGAAAATGTGTTCTTTTTCAAGGACACTTCTGGAATGTCCATGAACTGACTCTGTCAATTTGTTCATGGACATTCCAGAAGTGCCCTTGAAAAAGAACACATTTTCTGAAACATCTTGAGCCAAATAAAAAAAAACTTTTTTTTACTGGCACCTGGTATTCCTCCCTCTCTTTTTTGTTTACTTTACTGCCTGCCTTCTCTTTAATGGTTTGGAATTCTACAAAGCCTGACATAAAAGCAACCAGGAAAGGGGGAAAGCATATCTCAGTATTAGAACATAGGCTTTACATGCTGAAGGTCTTATGTATCTCCAGGAGCATTAGAAAAAAATTCTGCCTGAAAATCTGCCAGTCAGTGTCCATAATACTTGCATAAATATGTCTCAGTGATAATGCAGTTTTCTAGGTTTCTAATTTCTGCTTGACTCCTTTAGGGACTGATTATCTAGCCTGATTCTATTCACTCATATATGCTAGAAGAGAAGACTACAATTTCAGACTTTAAATAGTATTCAACCTTTCTTTCCACATGGACATTTCAGGCTGTTAGGCACAACAAAATATTTGCACATACCCTGTTTCTATTACATTCTATTATATCATGGGGCTGTGAAGCAATTGTGATTCGAAGAGATGAAGCTGATTTAGAACATGCATGGGCATGCAGATAATTCCTATCAGCATTTCTTAAATCAAACACATATTTCAGGGCATCATGAAGGAGCCCAGGAAAAGATGCAACTTCTTTGATGAGTTACTGACAGGTGTGATATACATGCATATGCAACACTTCAAATCACCTCTTCCCCTTCAAATCTGGATTACTGCACAACTTTATATCATACAGTAAGTCAATAATGTGAAGGAAGAATAAAAGAAATATAATTTTCCCCTTCCTTCCTTCCTTCCTTCCTTCCTTCCTTCCTTCCTTCCTTCCTTCCTTCCTTCCTTCCTTTTTTTGCTTTGTGTTTCTGAGATTGTAAACCTGATAATAGGGACTCTTTTGTTTTTATTGATCTTTTATAAGCCACCCTTTTTAGTTGAAAAATAGATTTAAAATGCTTTGAATAAACCTGCCAATTTGCTTGGAAGCAAGAATGTATATTACAGCATATGTCAATTTGCAGTCACTTCATGAAATAGTGTTATACATTACTGCCACTAACTAATGGATGTGATATAACTGGAGAATCTTCAGTTCCAAAAATTCCACTTCTCTATTACACCCCTAATAGAGCTATTGTTTGTAGTAGTCCAAACTTCATATAACTATGTCAGAAAAATTATGAATAGTTTACTACTGATACTGCCCATTTAATGTAGAAGATTAAATGAACTGGAACCAGTTCCTCTAGTATTCCTGTGATAATAACTATATACTTACAAATATAAAACAAGCCAAGAGCATAGCCTCCTTAATCTTTAAACATACTGAAATAAGTAATATTATTTATGAAAACCCACCTGTTTTCTTAAAAAGTTTAATATTTTTGCTGGCTGAGAAATAAGAGTGTCATCTGATATCAATAATGGTATACTCCCTAAAAAAGATTAAATCAGACAAGATCATATAAACAGAAGAACTGTATTAATGGTTAACTTAAAAGACCCTAAAGTTTGATTGTGTCAGATACTGATCAGTTCAGTATCTAGTCTGGGCTACATCAGATTGTTATCTCACCTTATTTGTCATTTAATGTTTATATTCAATTCATGCTTTTGTAATAATGCTTATATTTTGTAGTTATGATACTGTATCAATGTACCAGATGAGTTTGGATAGGTCTTGATTCTGTTGCTAAATAGATATAACAACTCTAAATGTTGACAATCTACTATCCTACCATAATTCCTCACATTTGATTCATAAATAGCCTTGCATAGTGCAATTACATTTTAAACAACAGAACTGCATCAAAGCAATTTGTTCAATATTTTGCTGCACTTGCCTTGCAACATGGTGCTGGTAAAAAACAGATTTTCCTTTGATTCCATCCGCTGTTTGCTTTGTATAACAGATAACAAGACTGGGCTATAAGCCAAGTCAAATCATTTTCTTATTTAGACAGTTCTAAGTATATATGTAATCATTACTTAAAATGTCTTGTAAAAAGCTAATACACACTTTTAAAATACTAAAGCAATACCTCTTGGTGCTTTCCATGCATTATCTATTACGCTGACTTTCAGTGGTGCACCTGAAAACCTGGCATAAGTCTGTAATAAAAGTTAAAAAAAACACAACTCAATAAAGTACCCTTCAGAATTTTTTTAAATGTGAAAATGACTAGTCAGCTTGGAAAAACAGCAACTACATATTTCTTAAGATTCATGGTACCTGCTTACATTATGCTGTTGCCATAGTAAGCATCAAGGCTGCAATAATCAATAGGAAATTATCCATTAATTCTGTGGATTTCAATGAGATATCAATTGGCCACCAGAAGACAGCTAGGTTAAAAGAGCTGTTTTTAAAATACATTGACCAACATTTAGCAAGGCAAATCCACTTCACACCCAAAGATGTTGAGTCTACTTCATGAGACTGTAAATACACACATATGGAAATGGAAAATATCCATTTGTAATTTCTTCACAATATAAGGCTAGTTTATCTTAAGACAAACCATACAGCAGTCACAAATGCTGACACTCACTTTTTCAAGTCATTATTTCAGCATTCTAAAGCCTCAGAATCAGTCCTGAAAGAAGTCCAGACTTCTAAATGAAATTACGACTTTCCCCAATCCAATGCCATTGAATGTATTACATTTGCAAGTCTTATCAATCTCAGTAAGAATGCTCACAGTGCTATAGGATATTAGGATTTGTAGTACAAGCATTTGAAGGGCACAAGTTTGGGAAAGGCAGTTTTAGCCAGTAATATTATTTCCTGTGGAGCTTCTGTGATGTGCACAGAGGCATATCTTATTTCAGAGACCAGACAGGTAACTTTTTCAGTTTGGCCCCATGTGTATTTGCTCAGAAGCCAGACCGATCATGAATTTTGTTTTTAACACACACACACACACACACACACACACACACACACACACACACACAGTGTACTTCAGACACATAAATTATTGTGACATCTGCCAAAGAATGGATTTATTGTGGCATGGCCAGTTTGGTCTAGTGGTTAAGGCAACGAGCTAGAAACCAGGAGACAGAGAGTTCTAGTTCTGCCTTAGGCATGAAGGCCAGCTGGGTGGCCTTGGGCCAGTCACTCTCTCTCAGCCCAACTCACCTCACAGGGTTGTTGTTGTTGTGGGGAAAATAGGAGGAGGAAGGAGTATTTGGTATGTTCTCCACCTTGAGTTATTTATAAAAATAATAAAGGCGGGATAGAAAATAAATAAAATAAATAAGCCATCACAGAATTAGCATCTAAGGGAAAAAGCCATGTTGGTCCCTGAAGAAAAAAAAATGCAAATTACAGGGTACCATCATCCCATTTAAAAAAGGAAACAATAAAACAAAATAGTCCAGAAATTAGGTCAGAGGAAATTTGCAGCCTGAAGATGGAAAGTGCAGATCTAATTATTTGTTCAGTAAATAGATGCTGCAGGTATCAGATTACCCCAGCTTTCCCAACATGATGCTTTCCAAATGTGTTAGATTATAGCATCCAACATCACTGTCAAGCACGGTTGTTGGATTAAATTAAGGCCGGCATTAAAAGCAATTCCTAATTATTCAGTCTGGGAGATATCACGTCCCTGTGATGCACGAAGCTACAGACCCCGAAAGGTTACGCCGCAATACTTAATCGGTTTTTATTTCCCTCCTGAACTGATGCCCCACTTATGTGACTCGTTTCAAAACTTTCCGGGGAAGCCAGCCCAAGAACGGCCGTGGAAACGCTGAAGTTCCGTTTCCCCAGTTCCACTCCAGGGACGGCGACCGTGCCCGCCGGGCCGGTTCTTACACCGGGTACACAGCGGGCAGAGCCGTACATCGCTCCGCTCCCGTAGCACGTCGCCTTCTGGCAGTAGCTCCTCGTTTCCCCTCCCCAAAAGTCTCTTGGCTTTGCTCGTGCGACCTGGCCAGTCCCCCGTTACCATGACAACGAGGCTCTCGGCGTGCACCGACGGCAACCCCCAGTCGCCGCCCCAGCAACTCAGCTCCATTGAAGACGCCATGTTGACACCGTTCACCTTTCCCCTCGCGAAGCCCCGCCCCGCGAGTTGTCCTCGCCTCCCCGTAGGCTGGGCGCTGAAGGCTATCGCTTGCGCCTACGACCGTCGGTCTCGCGGACGAGTGAAGCGCGTGCCCGTGTTAAGAGCGCGCGCGCGCGGCCTCTCTGACAGGCACGCTAGAAAAGCAGGCGCCTTCCCCACGCTGATGCTTCTCATTAAGTTCTGGGGTGCAAAAGATGGGCGGCCACAGATGGGAGCAGAGAGTTCGTGTTTTGAATCTCTTTGCTGCCATCTAGTTGTCGCCTGATTCTTAGTGGTAGTGCTCAAATACGCTGGACTTCATCTTCCCTTCTCCTCAGCCAGCTTCCCCAATACAATTCAACAAGACTCAGCTCAATCATTAGGAATGTTTTCTCAAAAAAAAAAAGAAAAAATCCCACTGAATTCATTTATTCACTGACCATTTATATCTTCTCCGCAAGAAACAGCACTGCAATCATCAGATGTTTCTTTTTTCTTTTTCTTTTTAGAAATTTTATTAAATTTTAAATATACAAAGTTAAAAGTTAAGAATGAAACAGAAATACAAATACAAATTAAAAAGGAAAGAAAAAAAAAGTTCAGAAAAGTAAGAAAAAGAAAGAAAAGACAAACATAGAAATTAGATAACTTCCGATCCGTCTATGGTCATAAGAATAAAATAGATATCTTGTTCTTACATACTGGCTATTCATATAACATTCATATATTTTTCTTGTCTATTATATACTATTCATATATAGTCTAGTCATCAAAACCCCATGCAAGCTTTACTCCTGCTTTTTGCAAATAGTCCATCAAAGGTTTCCACTCTTTAAGAAAATAATAATTTGAATTTTCTTTTAGTAAACAAGTCAGTTTGTCATTTTCTGCCATTTCTAATAGTTTCAACATCCATTCCTGTATTGTTGGTACACTTTGATTTTTCCAATACTGTGCATATAAAAGTCTTGCTGCCGTAATCATATATTGTATTATTCTAAAAAAATATTTTTCTATTTGTACATCCCAAATTCCAAGTAGAAAAAATTCTGGTTTGAATGGTATTCGTATCTGTAATATATTTTGCATTAAAGAATGTATCTCAATCCAATATTCCTTTGCATTTTTACATGCCCACCACATATGGTAAAATGACCCTTCTTGTTTTTTACATTTCCAACATAAGTTGGAAATATGTCTATGAAGGTTCTCAGTCATCCAGGTGGAATTGTCTGTAGCTTGAATCATGTCAACTGGATTTCTATTTTCTCAGTGGAAACGTTTCGCTCCTTATCCAAGGAGCTTCTTCAGTCTGAGCAAAGTTGGTAAGGGAATCCTAAATATGTTTCTAGGTAGCTGTGTGACCTTACACCTGGGGTCATGGTTATATTGAGATGTTATTTTAAGTCCTTTTGTTATCTAAAGGAGGATCGTTAAGATCACCATGCTGCTGAATCTTTCTCCCATCTTTCTCCCGGCTCTGTCTTCTGTGCCTAGGAAGATTAAGACCATTTCACAAGCTCAACAGCAGCATGGTGATCTTAACGATCCTCCTTTAGATAACAAAAGGACTTAAAATAACATCTCAATATAACCATGACCTAGCCCCAGGTGTAAGGTCACACAGCTACCTAGAAACATATTTAGGATTCCCTTACCAACTTTGCTCAGACTGAAGAAGCTCCTTGGATAAGGAGCGAAACGTTTCCACTGAGAAAATAGAAATCCAGTTGACATGATTCAAGCTACAGATAAGTTGGAAATATTCCCATACATTTTTGAAAGTTTTTGTGGGGTCATATACCATCGATACATCATCTTGTAGAAATTTTCTTTTAAGTTATAACACAAAGTAAATTTTAATCCTTTAGTCCACATGTCTTCCCATTGTTGGAGTTGTATATTGTGGCCAATATTTTTTGCCCATTGAATCATGCAATCTTTAACTTGTTCCTCTACCATTTCTCCTTTTAGCAATAATTTATACATTTTAGCGATTAAATGTTCATCAGTATCACATAATAATATTTCAAATTCTGATTTTTGTTGTTTATTCGTTCAGTCGTTTCCGACTCTTCGTGACTTCATGGACCAGCCCACGCCAGAGCCCTCTGTCGGCCGTCATCATCCCCAGCTCCCCAATGGTTGAGTCTGTCGCCTCCAGAATACCATCCATCCATCTTGCCCTTGGTCGGCCCCTCTTCCTTTTGCCTTCCACTTTCCCTAGCATCAGCTTCTTCTCCAGGGTATCCTGTCTTCTCATGATGTGGCCAAAGTACTTCAGTTTTGCCTTTAATATCATTCCCTCAAGTGAGCAGTCTGGCTTGATTTCCTGGAGTATGGACTGGTTTGATCTTCTTGCAGTCCAAGGCACCCTCAGAATTTTCCTCCAACACCACAGTTCAAAAGCATCTATCTTCCTTCGCTCAGCCTTCCTTATGGTCCAGCTCTCGCAGCCATAGGTTACTACAGGGAATACCATTGCTTTAACTATGCGGACCTTTGTTGTCAGTGTGATGTCTCTGCTCTTAACTATTTTATCAAGATTTGCCATTGCTCTCCTCCCAAGAAGTAGACGTCTTCTGATTTCCTGGCTGCAGTCAGCGTCTGCAGTAATCTTTGCGCCTAGAAATACAAAGTCTGTCACTGCCTCCACTTTTTCTCCCTCTATTTGCCAGTCATCAATCAAGCTCGTTGCCATAATCTTGGTTTTTTTGAGGTTTAACTGCAACCCAGCTTTTGCACTTTCTTCTTTCACCTTCGTCATAAGGCTCCTCAACTCCTCCTCGCTTTCAGCCATCAAAGTGGTATCATCTGCATATCTGAGATTGTTAATGTTTCTTCCAGCAATTTTAACTCCAGCCTTGGATTCCTCAAGCCCAGCATGTCGCATGATGTGTTCTGCGTACAGGTTGAATAGGTAGGGTGAGAGTATACAACCCTGCCGTACTCCTTTTCCAATCTTAAACCAGTCCGTTGTTCCGTGCTCTGTTCTTACCGTTGCTACTTGGTCGTTATACAGATTCCTCAGGAGGCAGACAAGATGACTTGGTATCCCCATACCACCAAGAACTTGCCACAATTTGTTATGATCTACACAGTCAAAGGCTTTAGAATAGTCAATAAAACAGAAATAGATGTTTTTCTGAAATTCCCTGGCTTTCTCCATTATCCAGCGGATATTGGCAATTTGGTCTCTAGTTCCTCTGCCTTTTCTAAACCCAGCTTGTACATCTGGCAATTCTCGCTCCATGAATTGCTGGAGTCTACCTTGCAAGATCTTGAGCATTACCTTACTGGCATGTGAAATAAGTGCCACTGTTCGATAGTTTGAACATTCTTTAGTGCTTCCCTTTTTTGGTATGGGGATATAAGTTGATTTTTTCCAATCTGATGGCCATTCTTGTGTTTTCCAAATTTGCTGGCATATGGCATGCATCACCTTGACAGCATCATCTTGCATGATTTTAAACAGTTCAGCTGGGATACCGTCGTCTCCTGCTGCCTTGTTATTAGCAATGCTTCTTAAGGCCCATTCAACCTCACTCTTCAGGATGTCTGGCTCTAACTCACTGACCACACCGTCAAAGCTATCTCCAATATTATTATCCTTCCTATACAGATCTTCCGTATATTCTTGCCACCTTTTCTTGATCTCTTCTGCTTCTGTTAGGTCCTTACCATCTTTGTTTTTGATCATACCCATTTTTGCCTGGAATTTACCTCCGATGTTTCTAATTTTCTGGAAGAGGTCTCTTGTCCTTCCTATTCTATTGTCTTCTTCCACTTCCGCACATTGCTTGTTTAAAAATAATTCCTTATCTCTTCTGGCTAACCTCTGGAATTTTGCATTTAATTGGGCATATCTCCCCCTATCACTGTTGCCTTTTGCTTTCCTTCTTTCTTGGGCTACTTCCAGTGTTTCAGCAGACAGCCATCTTGCCTTCTTGGTTTTTTTTTTCTTTGGGACGTTTTTTGTTGCCGCCTCCTGAACAATGTTGCGAACTTCTGTCCATAGTTCTTCTGGGACCCTATCTACTAAATCTAGTCCCTTAAATCTATTCTTCACCTCCACTGCATATTCCTTAGGAATATTAGTGAGCTCATATCTAACTGATCTGTGGGTCTTCCCTATTCTCTTTAGTCTGATTCTAAATTTTGCAATAAGAAGTTCATGATCTGAACTACAGTCAGCTCCAGGTCTTGTTTTTACCGACTGTATAGATGTCCGCCACCTTTGGCTGCAAAGGATGTAGTCAATCTGATTTCGGTGTCGACCATCTGGTGAAGTCCATGTATAAAGTCGTCTTTTAGGTTGCTGGAAGAGAGTGTTTGTTATGCACAGTGAGTTGTCTTGGCAAAATTCTATCAGCCTATGTCCTGCTTCATTTTGTTCTCCCAGACCATGTTTACCTGTAATTCCAGGTGTCGTCTGACTACCCACCTTAGCAAATTCTGATTTAGTTCGTTCAAATTCCAATTTTTTTTAATCTAATTTAAATTTCTCTATCAATTGCATATAGGAAAGCCATTGAAAAGTATATCCTTCTTGAGCAAGTTCTTCTTTTGATCTTGTCACATAATGTCCTTGTTCTTTTTTTAGAAAGTCCTTATATGTCAACCACTTATCTTTATTTCTTGTTTCTGTTCTATAGAAAGCTTCTTGCGTAGAAGTCCATAAAGGTCTCTTATAACATAAAGTTGGTTTATATTTATTCCAAATTCTCAACAGAGATCTTCTGATATAGTGATTTTTAAAATCCACATTAATTTTAGCCTTATCATACCACAAATATCCATGCCATCCAAATCTCAATTCATGTCCTTCCAGATTTAATAATTTTTCATTTCTCAAAACAATCCATTCCTTAAGCCATACCAAACCACAAGCTGCATGATATAGTTTCAGGTTCGGGAGTCCTAGACCACCTCTTTCTTTTGAGTCTTGCAAGACTTTATATTTTATTCTTGGTTTTTTCCCTTGCCAAATGAACTTAGAAATATCCTTCTGCCACTGTTTAAATGGTTCCTCTGATGTCAATATAGGTATTGTTTGAAATAGATATAAAATTCTTGGTAATATATTCATTTTGATCGCTGATATTCTCCCCAATAATGATAGTTGTAATTTTCCCCAACGATCCAAATCTTTTTTAATGTCAATCCAAAGTGGAGTATAGTTATTTTGAAATAATTTGACATTCTTCGATGTTAGATAAACTCCCAAATGTTTTACTTTTTTCTCCAAGGAGTATCCTGTAATTTCTCTCAATTTCTCTTGTTGGTGATAGTTCATATTTTTGGTCAAAACTTTTGTTTTCTGTAAGTTAACTTTGAACCCTGCTAACGACCCAAAGTCTTTCAGTTTCTGCATTAATAATTCAATTCCATCCAATGGATTCTCTAAGGTAATGACTAGGTCATCAGCAAAGGCTCTTAATTTATAAACTTCCTTTTTAACTCTAATGCCATGAATACCATCATCTTGTCTAATATCTCTAAGTAAGACTTCTAAAACCAATATGAACAAGAGCGGAGATAAAGGACAGCTTTGTCTTGTACCTTTTTGTATTTCACAAGGTTTACTAAATTCTCCATTAACAATTATTTTTGCAAATTGAGGTGTGTATATTGATTTAATCCACTTAATGAAATTCCCACCAAAATTCATACTCTCCAATACTTTAAACATAAAGGACCAATTTAAATTATCAAATGCTTTTTCGGCGTCTATGAATATCAGAGCGGCTTGTTTTTCATTATGTTGCTCTAAGTACTCCAGGACATCCAAAACATTTCTAATATTATCTCTAATTTGTCTTTTAGGTAGAAAACCTGCTTGATCTTGGTGAATAAAATTTCCAAGAATATTTTTCAATCTTTCCGCCAATATTGTTGTAAATATCTTATAATCATTATTCAATAATGATATTGGTCTATAATTCTTTGTTGAGTTCGAATTTAACTGTTTTAGATGTTTCTTGATACTGTAAAAAAGATGTTGACTTTACGGTATATGTCACTGAAGCAGAATCTTGTGGTTTTACTGCAAGTGTCATTATCTGGGTTTAAAGAATGTCACTTTTTATTATTAATTTATGCCCCCCCAAGAAGGCTAAGACAACAAATAAATGGCTATTTGTTAAGTTTATATCAGTACTCCAGTAGTGAAGTCAATACATACCATTTCCTCTTCCAGTTTTATCCTCCGATAGGTTAGACTGTGAGATAATGGCTGGTCCATTGAGTTTTCTTGGCTGAAGATGGACATGACCCTCGGTCTTTCCTATGTCAGTGTAATGCTTAAACATACAACATATCAGCTCTCCTTTCTCTTCCTCTCTCCCAATTTTATCTCTACCAGAAGTCTGTGGAATTCTTTACACAGAGAGATCATCACAAGGCCTATGGCTTTGCGGCTAAAGGGGAAATGAACTTGGATTTTCAAAATTTGCAGATCATATCTCAACCTTTAAGCCACTATTTGTTTTAAATTTTCATTATTTAAACATGGTTTGTTGATAAAAACCACAATTTGGTTCACACACTATAAACTATAATGGCCTGGATTGTACAACTAAGCCAAAACTACACAAGCACATTAGGTAAAGGTAAAGGTTCCCTCCGCACATTTGTGCAGTCGTGTCCGACTAGGGGCCGGTGCTCATCTCCGTTTGTTAGCCGAAGAGCCAGCGTTGTCCGAAGACGCTTCCACGGTCATGTGGCCGCATGACGCGCGTGGAACGCTGTTACCTACCCACCGAAGTGGTACCTATTGATCTACTTGCATTTGCATGCTTTCGAATTGCTAGGTTAGCAAGAGCTGGAGCTAGTGCGGGAGCTCACTCCATCACACGGGACTAGGGATTCGAACCTCTGAACTTGCGATCTTCCGATCGGCAAGCCTGGCGTCTTACCCACTGAGCCACCACGTCCCTACACAAGCACATTATGAACCCCAAATTTTTTAATACCATTCCACAATCAAAAGTTCTGTATGAACATGAAAAGTTTTCAAGACCCATTGTTTCAAAAAAGCAGTCCCTCAGAGAAAATGTTCTGCAACTTCAAAAGCGAAGTTTTGGGAGAAAATATCTGGTACCCCTGGGGATAGAAGAAAAATAACGATTCTGAGGCACACATACAGCATTATTTGCAACATATTGTATTGATACCAATCGAACAGAATATTTGTAGCTCAGGGTTGAAGTGTGGAGTCCTTGGTGCTCTCTGAGCCTTCTTGTTTTCTTGCAGACGTTTCATTGCCAGGCTAGGCAACATCTTCAGTGCAAAAAGGGAGTGGGACTTGCTCTCTGTTTATATACCCTGGCTTGTCCTGCCTGTGTTGGTGGGGGTGTTGTACTCTCCTTGGTAGTTCCTTGATTGGGTTGTTGTTTGCTGCTTGGTTGATTGACTGAGTTAATAGTTCCTTGATTAGGGTCTATTGTGTTGTTTGATTGCTCCTCTGGTGGTAATCTTGATGTTAATCTTTGCCTATCTGGTTGTTGATTGCTGGCAAGGAGGTGTTCTGGTCTTCTGGCTTTTCTATTGTCTCTTATGAATGGTATGTAAATGTTGTTTACCTCTATGTGTCTGTTGATGGCTGCTTTGTCTGAGTGCCAAGCTTCCAGGAATTCTCTACCATTTTTGGATTTGGCTTGGTTTAAGATGCTCACAGTTTCCCAGTTGAAAGTATGGTTATGTCTGTCGATGTGTTGTGAGATTAAGTAGCTTTCATCGTGTCTTCTGACTGCTAGTTGGTGTTAGTGGATGCGTTCTGCTAGTCTTCTGCCAGTCTGTCCTACATAGTGGCTGTTACAGTCCTTATACTGTATATTGTAGATAACTCCTGTTTTTTCCTCTTGGGCTACTGGGTCTTTTGGTTTACTTTTTTTTTTTTTTTGGTTGCATAGCCTGGCAATGAAACGTCTGCAAGAAAACAACAAGGCTCAGAGAGCACCAAGGACTCCACATATTGTATTGAGTCAGTGTTACTAACTGTTAGAAGTTTTATGGAGAGTTTAAGTCATTTTGCAAAATGACTTAAAATATTTTGTGGTTTCAGTAAACCCCCTTTCCCAGAGCTATTTTTCAGTTTACTCCTTCTCTACCATGGATACAGAAATTCACAACCTCAACAGTGAAGCAAGTAAAGAATACACAAAACCATTTGGCTGTTTTTCACATTTCTGATGAATTAAGTATGCACATGTTTAAGAATTAAAAGTTAACCTTTGCATGTGTTTTTGTGGATCATTTTTTCACTGCACATCTGAAGATGTAAGTGAGAAACTTCTAGTAAAGGGAATTAAATGAAGTGAAAGAATTATATGTCCATTAAAGCCACTGGACAGTGAAGTAATTATTTGGTAAGGCAATAAAAGATATCTTATATCATAAGCAGATCAGTTAACACGATATCAGTGGTAACATGTGTCTGTGTGTTGTGTATCTGGTTAAGCAAATGGGTAAATAAGTAAAGTTTTATATAAGCACAGTTCTCAGTTATATAATAACCTTTATTTCAAGTAAACATATGAATTATACAAAGACATGAACAAGGCGACAGAATACCTTTGGGAAGACTGTTTTACAGAAAAGATTTCCCTCTGATAGCTCCAGCATTATTGCCAAAGTAGAGCACCTAGACCAGAGCTTTCCAAACTGTGTGTCGGGACACGTTAGTGTGTTGGCTGCAGTGTCTGGGTGTGTCGCGGCTGCTGCTGCCTCCTGGCTTCCACACAGGTCCTAGTGCCTGCCTTGTGCCTTGCTGCCTCCAAACCAGCTGTGATTCCACGCAGCTCCTAGTGCCTGCCTTGTGCCCTGCTGTAAGAGTGTGTCACGAAATGATGCATGTCAAAAAAGTGTGTCATGAACATGAAAAGTTTGGAAAGCTCTGACCTAGACAGAAGACTGATTTTTGGAGTTTCTCCAGAGACATTGCATCCTCCTGATATTCTCAGGGTGTTAATTTCTGCTTTCAATATTCATGTTCTCTGCATTACATTCTAATAACTAACAACTAACTTGAAATTACAGTTTTACATGTAATGGCCTATGGGAAGGGGATTTCCAAGGTACATATGCAAAGTCTGAAAAGGGATGATTTATTCCTAATGCTCATTGAAAGTTCCACATTTCCATACAAATAAAGATCTGTTTTTAAAATGTATTGATTGACAATTCAGAGATGCTTTCCTCCAAACCTGCTTTTCCCCCCTCAATATTAATATTCATATTGGATAAAAGCTATGTGGAAACTCCTCAATAATTTGAGGAGTGCTAATTTAGCTAAGCAGTAAGGAATACCTCTGCTAAAATCATCTTCACTTTCTTCCTAATGTCACCTTTCTATTTAACACTTTTTGACTTACCTCCTTGGTACTTCAGATTCAAATTCTACATTGTACATTTAGGAGGTACACCTACACTCCTTTATTCAGGAATAAATCCTTTTAAACTCAGTTGGGTGTGTTAGATTGCCCTCTTATTTACATGTTTATTCTTTTTATGCCTGCCTAAGACTCTACTTTCCCTTTGTTCTCCCATCTGCTGTTCTCCTTTTCATCAAACATCTATTAATAATTTGAAATAATTGGTCATCACTAGTGTCCAAGAAGCCATCAGCCTCTATTTTTTTCTTTTTCCCCAAAGAAAGCCTTTTTTAATGTTTGACTTTAACAACAACAGTTTGATGTAAGGATTGACTGACTGATTCATTAGATGTGTAATTTATCTTTTGTCTAGGAGTCAAAGGAACACACAGAGCACTCTTTCCTCCACTCTTTGCCCACAACGACGAATGGATCAATGGAGCCGAGAAGCAGCATTTGGCTCAAAGGCATCCAATGAGCTTCCATGGCTGAGGAACGGAATCTGGGCTTGAATCTGGGTTATTCCTGGTCCTAGGCCAGCACCTTAACCAGGTTGCTAGACCAGCTCTTCAGAAAAATCACCTATAGCACACTTTCTGCTATTACCGTATCTCTCAGAAATCAAATAGATGCTTGCATACACATTTGTTAGTATTACTAGAAGAAATAGAGTGTGAGATAAGTTATAGATCTGGCACTCCATATATGGCTGACGTAACATCTGTCACTGTTGGTCTGGGTGGCTGGGACTACTGGAAGTTGTACTTTAGCCACATCTGGAGGTTGCAAGCTCCTCACTTGTGCTAGGGATCAACAGTGGGGAATGTTTTTATGGCCAGAGGCTGCATTCAAGATTTTTGAAGGCTGAGAAATGCAGATGACAAATGAATAGGTAGGGATGAAAACTAGGATTTTCCATCTTCAGGGAAAATTTATTTAGTTTAGTTTTAAATTATCTATTTTATGGCTTGCACTACTGTTTTCTTATTTTCTTACCTCAAAGGTAAATTTAGGCAACTCTAATGAAATTTCGTAGCATGGTCAGTAGAACACTCTTGGGCACAAGGATTTTCAGGTTGCCATAATGGTAACGCTATAACTATAATGGCATAGGAACTCTATTACTTCTGTATTTGGTGTAACACCTAGCTCCTAAGTGACTATTTGCGCTAAACAGTTGCAAGTGATATCATTTAAGAATAAAAGCCAAAGCAATAATACTACTCTTGCAGATTCAAAAAATTAGAGCTTATTTATGTGACTATCAAGCACACAGTAGTTAGAAAAAAGTAGTAGAGTTTATGTATGTTGGCTCCCAGACCATAGGTTTTGGCACACTTCTGCACATACTGAAAAAGAATAAGCAAAAGTTAACATGTAATGCAGAAATTGAATCCTGAAGATGGTGGAGGCACACAACCAGCTCACCACAGTCTAGCAGCTCACATACAGGCTTTTTCCCACAGTCCCTACCTATCCAGACAGGAGCTTCTAGGACCTGAAAAGATGCTGGCACTTGTAATAGTTGATTCCAGACTAGCTAAACCAGGGATAGGCAAAACTTTTTTCTGTTAAGGACCATAAATGCGTAATGATCTTCTATTTTGGGACACAGTCTGGGTGCTCCTACAGCAAGCAGTGAGTAGAGTCAAAATCCAAAGTATCTTGCGTCTGATGCTCACCTTTTTGCTCTTTGTGACATCCTGTTCCCTCTGTCCAGGAAACAGGCAAGTAGCTCTTACCAGAGGTCTAAACTTGGCATGGGGGAATTGAAATTAGGCCAAGGACTGCATGAAATTAACTGGGGAGCCCCAAATTGCCCACACCTGTCCTGGGCTGAAGCGATGGTCTGACTCAGCAGGAAGCAGCTTCATATGCCATGACTTCAACAATTCTACGTAAACGTGAAGTCACTGTGATCTGTATCTCCTTACATTTATACAGATTAACTTAAGCTCCTCGGGATATGATCCAGAATGAGCAATTTGAGAATAACACGCCTGCTTTTCTCAGAACCATTTTTAAAAAAAGATAAAGGGCCTTTTGTTCTATTCTAGGAATCAATTGTAGAACTTGTCTTAATCAATTTATTTATCAAATTTTGCCACCGCCCATCTCCCCCCGAAAGAGCACTGAGATTTTCTTAAATAAAGCCAACATAATCAGACCAATTTTCTGTGTGCCTAAGATGCAAATAAAAATGTGTGATTATATAAAAGGAATGGAAACAAACATTGTAAGGGTTGAGTTAAAACTCATACCTTAGCTCACAGGCAGAGGCTAAAGATTTAAAATACAATAAACTTTTCCTTGTGCAAAGTAACTAGTTAAAGGTGTTTGTCTAGTGCAGGGTTTTCAGACTTTTTTTAGCTGTGGAACCTATTAGTTTAAAAAAACACCTTGACCTCCTAATCAAGAGGTAAAGCTCTAGTTCGGTGTTTCTCAACCTTAGCAACTTTAAGATGGGTGGAGTTATTTATTTATTTAGTTTATACACTGCCCATCTCACTATAAAAGCAACTCTGGGCGGTATGCTGGCTGGGGAATTCTTGAAGTTACAGTCCACCCATCTTAAAATTGCCAAGGTTGAGAAACACTGCTCTAGTGATAGAAAATCGGCTGTGTTTCAGTGATATATTTGTTTTTTTGTCCTTAGTCTCTTGCGAATCTCCATCAAGTTCTGAGACACACAGTTTGAAAAACTCTGTTCTAATGTCCAGCCATGAAATCTCTGAAAGCAGCTCATTCCTCTTTTAGCCTTAAACACCATTTGGAATCTTATACATAACCTAACCCTACTACTGACCACCAATGCAGTACATGTTAACACAAATCAGTTCAATGGCAACAATCCAGTTATATGGAACAAAGCAACAATGAGGATTTAAGAACAGCAAAAACATAAATAATACCTGAAACAAAGACTAGCAGTGCTAGCCAACTTCAACCAAAGTATTTTTGGAATGTTCATTGAGATAATGGAACTTCTACAAATGTGCATGGATTTAAAGATGTTCCTCCCGCTAATAACTACAGTAATAGCAATCTATTTTCAGTCTTGGCAGTTTCATAAGTTAGGGGATTAAAGTCTCAAGAATTTACCTTTATAAAATAAAATACTAGACATTAGGGCTCTGCACGCTTCCAAAACCAGTTGAAAGAAGTACTTCAGACTTCACATAACCACAGCACCTCTGCCGTAAATTAAAGTAGCCCAACTTTTTACAGACTTCTGTGCTTTAAGAAACCCACTCTTTAAAGTTGATGTGACTCTTAAAGTAGGGGTGCTGTTTTTTTTCAGGCTCAATCAAAACCCTGAAAAATAGTCAAGATAGGTAAATGAACTGGAAATAGATGCTATGCTTGCACTTGTCCAAGATACAAAGCACTTTTTCCAAATCATTCTGAAACAGACAAATGAGTCTTCATGCTGACTGCATATGGCTGCACTCTAATTAGTATACATAAAAGGAATACCTAAAAGTTACAAAATGACATAGAAGTACACTGAGATAAAAAGTTCTTCATAACCCATCTATGAATTGAGATATTTGCTTTGTTTCCTATTTTTTACCATAATTATGTAACAGCATAAATATAAATTTATAAGTAGATCTTATTCTCACACCAGTCTCAAAGTACTAACAGTTCTTGCCTTCCTGGTGGTGTTGTCCAATCAATGAAATCAGAGATATTCATTCCATATAAGTCATTACTTATAACTAAGTCTAAGCAGGCCTGCTATACTCCTTCAAAATGTTTAATTCTTTTTTTCCCCTTTTTAAACAAGCTACAAAAAACGTAACAGTCATAGCAACTTAAAGAAGGAAACAAACATGTACAATTAGCAAATTAATCTTTTAGTGTTACATAACTATTAATAAACAGGGTGTTTTGTTGTTAGGGTTTTTTTGGGAGGAGTGTGCTTTCGAGTCAGTCTTGACTGCTAGCGACTGCCTGGACAAGTCCCTGCAGTTTTATTGGCAAGGTTTTTCAGAAGTGGTTTGCCATTGCCTCCTTCCTAGGGCTAAGAGAGAGTGTCTGGCCCAAGGTCACCCAGCTGGCTTCATGCTTAAAGCAGGACTAGAACTCAGAGTCTCCCAGTTTCTAGCCTGGTGCCTTAACTGCCATACCAATCCATGCAATCTAATAAATACTGTATGAACAGTCCACTAAGTGATAAGATTAGAGTTGGGCCAATTAGAATAATGTGAAGTTTTCACTCTAATTTTCTACTTATTTCCTTCCATACAAAGTTAATAAGGTAAAGGTTCTCCCCGCACATTTGTGCAGTCGTATCCGACTCTAGGGGCCGGTGCTCATCTCTGTTTGTTAGCCAAAGAGCCAGCGTTGTCCGAAGATGCTTCCACGGTCATGTGGCCGGCATGACGCACGCAGAATGCTGTTACCTTCCCACCGAAGTGGTACCTATTTATCTACTTGCATTTGCATGCTTTCGAATTGCTAGGTTGGCAAGAGCTGGGGCTAGTGTGGGAGCTCACTCCGTCATGCGGGGCTGAGACCAAAAAGATTCATATAAAATATTCACCCCAGGCAAATAGCCACAGCACACTCCAACAAAAGCATTAGAGTAGATAGAAAAGTAATACAGCCTCCTCATAGGCTTTTTGCTCAACAGAGTGTTTTGATTTTGCCAACCACCCTCATTCTCTTAATCTACATGGAATAGCAGCACCAACTTAGCAACAATATAGAAGTGATTTGCCATTGCCTTCCTCTGAGGTTTTTTTTTTAATTTCTCAGTCTACCTTGGATTTCCTGGTTGTCTCCTATCCAAATCCTAACTACCTTAGTGGATTTGAGATCAGCCAAATGGGCAAAGGAAATTGGCGGGGGTGCTCCTCGGCCCGCCTCCACCCTTCTTTGAGGCACGCTGATAGGTGGAGGTGTTTCCCCTTCCGGGCCCCCACCAATCAGCTGCTCTGGCTCACCCTGCGGCCCACTTCCTAACAGCCCGCGGACCACCAGTGGGCCGCGGACCACAGGCTGTCGACCCCTGACCTACAGCATTTTCTAGCAGGTTGCACTTGCATATCTGTCTGTTAAACTCAATTAGAAACCTTCCTTAAAACTTAGATTGTTGCTCTGATAATGTGGCTAATGATCCCACTAAAAAGAGGAAATAGCATCTCATAGCTGTGGGCCACACAATTTAATTAATTCTGAACTCCAAAAAGCTCTTACAAAGCCATAATTATTGGATAATGTTTGAATTCTGCTGCTTATCATATGCATCCTGCCCTCAGTCCCACTATAAAACATTAAACAGGGAATGATTCGTGAACGAAAATTCAAGCCTGTTAGCATTTTATGAAAACTACATGGATGGTTTCTGTAAATGCTGGATGTTATTGTCATGTGAGAAAAGACAGTGATGGATTTCTAGTTGTATTTTCAAAGAGAAATAACAGACCTCAATCCGCACACACACATCACCCAAAGGTGCAGAGCAGACTATTTAATAATAAACACACACTTATAAACACACAAAATAAACCCCAGCGGGAATTAAAAACTAATAAACCCAATGCCACAATCCTCTGCATATTTAAGAAATAATCCTGCTGAATTCAATGGGACTTACTCCAAGATATGTTTGCACCATAAAGAATTCCATCTCACCAGATTGAATTCCAGTCCAACCAGATTGTTCAAAATCTGGCACCGAACATCCTGCCCATAGATTGCAAATTATAAAAGACATGGCACTGCTTTAGAACAAAACAGGAATGAAAGAAAAAAGAAACCTTTAATGCAGTCTGATCTAATCCAAACACAGGTCGATTTCGACTACTGCACGTTGTTTATGATATCTATCCATCCGTCTGTCCCCGTCCTGCCACCCTCCAGATGTGCATGCCTTCCAGAAATGGGAATCAAAGCCATCACATGTGGAGAGCACCAAGTTGGGGCAACGGCTGATACACATCATGTTTTAATGGAGTTTTAAAACCAGCAACAACATCAAGGTAAAATCATCATCCCTTCTCTGTCAGCTTTGTAAGATTCATGGTAAGATTGGGGGCAGTTTTCATCCCTCATTTGACTCGCACATCTTGATGATCCAGAGGTCGATCTTCCAGATCCCGCCTGGAGATTCTTCCAGTTTCTGGCGGCGGAAGCGCACGATCTGGCCACTGGAGCCCAGCCTCGGTCCCCTTCGGCCGCCCCTTTTGCTAAATCTATTCTCCAGCTCTTGCCGGGGGGCGGGGGGGGGCTGCTGCCGGTCGAGGAGGGAGGGGCCTGGCATCAGGTGGCTCCCCCCCTCCGCCCCTCTCTTAAGGGGGGAACCGGCGGCTTCGTCTCCCCATCCCGCGCACGTGCAGGCAGAGGCAAGCGGAGCGTCAAGGGGACCGGAGCAGCTGCGCCGGCAAGCGGGCTCTCGGCGGGCCTGGAGGCGGGCGGGATGAGGAGCCAGCGGGCGGGTTCTTTCCTTCTCCTGCTGCAGACTCTGCTGCACTTTTCTCCGGCTCTTCGTGCTCAGCTCGTCCCTCAAGGTATGGCGGTCCCTCTGGGAGACTTGAGGGACGGGGGAGAGAGGCGGGAAAAAAAGTTTTCTTCTTCTTTTCCCTCGTTGCTGAAGCTGCATTTTGGAAGAGGGAAGGGTGAGGCGGAGGGGCTGCCCGGCCATGGAGTTGCGCCCAGGTGGACTCCTGAGTGCCTGCTGCCTGTCCAGAGTAGGCAGCTGGATGGGAAATACATGGCAGCTACAAGATCCTCAAAAAAAGGGGCTAAATGACTTTCCCATTCCTTCCTTCCTTCCTTCCTTCCTTCCTTCCTTCCTTCCTTCCTTCCTTCCTTCCTTCCTCTCTGGTCTGCCCTGCAGTGGAAATGTGGAAGAATTCTAATTTAGAGATCGCGGTGCCAAAGATACTGTTTTTTAAGAAGTACACCTTGGGAAAGGGGGATTCAAATTGCGATGTTACAGAAATTTCATTTTCGAATTCAGACTTGGATACCTTCTTAGCTTTTCTCTTACAGCATTTTTTAAAAGAATACTCCTAAAATAAATACTGTAAATAATCCTTTCAACAGGCTTTTTGATTTCTGGTCTTTGGGTATGGGGAACAAATTTCATTGCTTCTTGTCTATGAAGGTTCTCAGTCATCCAGGTGGAATTGTCTGTAGCTTGAATCATGTCAACTGGATTTCTATTTTCTCAGTGGAAACGTTTCGTTCCTTATCCAAGGATCTTCTTCAGTCTGAGCAAAGTTGGTAAGGGAATCCTAAATATGTTTCTAGGTAGCTGTGTGACCTTACACCTGGGGCTAGGTCATGGTTATATTGAGATGTTATTTTAAGTCCTTTTATCATCTAAAGGAGGATCGTTAAGATCACCATGCTGCTGTTGAGCTTGTGAAATGGTCTTAATCTTCCTAGGCACAGAAGACAAAGCAGGGAGGAAGATGGGGGAAAGATTGTGCCTGAGGCCCCCACCTCTATTCAAGGAAGGATTTTCCAAGTTGGCATAAATGGATTCCTTGACCCCTCTCTCAAACCACCTATCTTCTCTGTCTAAAATGTGAACATTAATGTCCTCAAATGAGTGTCCTTTTTCCTTTAGATGAAGATAAACTGCTGACTCTGGTCCTGTGGCGTTACTTCTCCTGTGTTGGGCCATCCTCCTCCTTATTTTCACTTCACTCAGTTTCCACTGAGAAAATAGAAATCCAGTTGACATGATTCAAGCTACAGTTCATTGCTTCTTGTGAACAGTCTGGCACTTTGAGATAGACATGCACACTTGTTTGTCTTTTGGCAATCCCTGCTTCTTCCTCTCTCTTTTTGTTAATGGCTGACAACTTTAACAATATTACATTTTAAAGAGCTCTAGCTCATACAAAGATGTCCTATTTGAACACCATTGGCATAAATAATGTGTTTCTCTGATTCCAAGCAGTGTGTTTAGGTTATTGCTAAAAAAAATTAAAAGATTTATGTTATTACACAGTCCTGTGCAAGGGTACATCCTATGTAGAAACTGACTTAATGGGACTTAATCCCATATAATTATGCTGTGCAAAGCAGTGCTAGAAAAAAATAATTATTAATCAATGAAAACCCTTACTAATCACAATGTGATGCTCTCCCGGATAAATGTAAAGAGGATTGCTTATCCCAAATTGATCTGTTTATTCAAAATCATACCCTGCCATCTGTTGTGAAAAAACACAAAGCAAGTAACAATACCTCACTTAGCTAGAACTACAAAGCAATAAAAAAGTCAAATAGAATAATGTGGCAAAAACCCAACAAAACCCAACATGCCAAACAATGAACAAAATTTAAGAGTAGAAATAAAAACAGGGACAAAACCATATAGGGTTCAACGAAACCGATTTCGCGTTTTCTGAAAGGCTACTTAAGAAAATCAGTATTTCCAGTGCCAGAAATTATATAGAATCTTGAGCCTGATGGAAAAGTTCTCACTGCTTCTTCCAGACATCACCTAAAAGGAAGAAAGCAAAAGAGAGAGAAAAGAATGGCAAAAATGGATAGAGATTTGCCTGTACTAATGTATAGGCAGAGCTCTAAAGTACTATAACATAACTTGAAATCTAATATATTTCCCATTAGTGGGCAAGACTGTGACCAAATGATTTATGGGTCTGCTTAGTCTGCGGCTGATGAAGTGGAAGGGCAATTTCAAGTCCTCATTTCTCTTCATCTTTAATTGGGTATTCCTTCAAATAGAAGGTGCCTTTTGGAGGACTGTATTCTGTAAAGGTGGACAAATGGTCAGCAAGTGGAGGAACTGAAAAAGTTCAAGTCAACTGAAAAAGTTCAGCTTTGGGTGAAATCTGATGATCCTCATTGAGAGTCCTCTATTAGTGATGAGGAGTTTTTGAAATATATTTATTAAATTGTTGAAATGTTCTCATGTTGCTTCTTAATAAAAGCCAGTGGAATTTATTTTTGGAGAAAGAACAGTCTGAAATAAACTTGGGCATGATCCAGTGAAATTTCTTATGTGCATTAAAAATAAAAGTACAAATCTTTCTCCAAATTATGCTTAATGGGAGAGAAGGGGAAATGATTAAATATATAACTAGAGCAGGGCTTTCCAAAGTTTTTCCCGCGGCGACACACCAACCGGCGTTGGTGTGTCGCCGCGGGAAAACCCGGAAGTGCGGCAGCGCGCAAAACCCCGGAAGCGCTGCTGCTGCTTTTGGGTTTTGCGCGCTGCAGTTGGTGTGTCGCCGCGGGAAAACCCGGAAGCACTGATGATGATCAGCGCTTCTGGGTTGTGTGGCGACACACCAGACTGTGTGTGGCGACACACTTTTGTGTCGCGACACACAGTTTGGAAAGCTCTGAACTAGGGGGTAGGCATCTTTAACTATATTTTATTTTATTTAAATGTAAATGTAAATGAAATCTAATAAAATTTAGGTTTTTCTTGGCCGCAGTCATTTGTTTTTGGAGATCAGTTGCCAGGATGCCATTAAGTGTTAAGTGTGGCTTTGAGGTCAGAAAAGTTTAGTTGCAAATCCGGGGTGGCCATATGTGTCTGTGTGTCTGTGAAATAAGTCAATATGACACCTGCAATTGGAGGATTTAAGCCCTTTTTTGATGCATCGCATGCAGGCTCTCCTTGGAAATTGTAATCACCAACTTCTTAAACTCCTTTTTCTCTCTTTACAGTATTGGATCTCCTCTCTACACCCAACCAGAAACTAGTAAAGACCTACTTACAGCAGACATTGGCTGATCCTACTCTCAATGAAATATATGTGCTCTCAACATTCAAACTGCAACCAAAAAGTACAGCCCTTATATTTGGGCTATACTCCTCCAATGAAAACAAAAAATATTTTGAGTTCATAGTAATGGGGCGAGTAAATAAAGGTAAGTTGTATGCAATGAAAACACTATGTACCTTACATCTGCTAACTGATTTGAGACACATTCTACAAATGTAGGATACAGCCTAGCAAGAAGGTTTTCGGCAAGAAGACTCATACGGTTACCCTGTATTTCTGGGTGGCTCTTGTTGAATCAGAAGGGGCGTGGTGGCTCAGCGGATAAGACACCAGGCTTGTCGATCGGAAGATCGCAAGTTTGGAGGTTCGAATCCCTAGCCCCGTGTGACGGAGTGAGCTCCCGCACTCGCCCCAGCTCTTGCCAACTTAGCAATTCGAAAGCATGCAAATGCAAGTAGATGAATAGGTACCACTTTGGTGGGTAGGTAACAGCGTTCCGCGTGCGTCATGCCGGCCACATGACCGTGGAAGCGTCTTCGGACAACGCTGGCTCTTCAGCTAACAAACGGAGATGAGCACCGGCCCCTAGAGTCGGACATGACTGCACAAATGTGCGGGGGGAACCTTTACCTTTACCTTGTTGAATCAATTAATGCAATTCATTTAAACTCAAATGTTCTGTGGTGGGGCTATGTGCAAGGTTTTCTATTCTTCTCAGTCTTATACTTACATTAACGCTGCAAGCCTGCTTGTTTAAACTAAGATTGAAATAGTAATTAGCCCAACATCACTTCTGAGATTGTTTTTTTCATTATTCGTATATAAGTGTCCTAGACCTGGGAAAATGGGGAGGAAAAAAAGTGTTTTATTCCCAAAGTAGTCTGAGGAAAGTGAAAGAAAATAATTTTGCTATCTGAGGTCTGGTTCATTTTGTTAGCTTCTGAGAGCTTCCCTTAATTCTTTCAGATTTGTTGACGTTCTTCTTGAATTGTGATAACAGTAGGGGTTACTGCAATACTGCTGAAGAAATGTTAACAGGACTAAGATTAGGAAACAAGGCATGTGAACACAGTTCTTTTTCATATTTTTTTTAAATTGTTCACTGTGGTACTTGTTGCTTTTCACTTTCCAGGAAATGTGAGCATTAGCTTATGGCAAAATCTTGTTTCTGTATTTTACACAATCTTCATCAGCATTCATTCCTTCAGTAAGGAGATGGGTATTATCCTTTCTTTGCCAGCCAAGATATCTCAAACAGTACAGTATATAAGTGAAAAGCTTTTTTCTACTTTCTTTTTTTCCCCTTGGAAAATCCTGTTTCTAATTCTTGATAGATACACACACGTGCTGAATTCTGCGTATGAAAGAAGGGAAATTGATTTAGTTGACTGAAGCTAAACATTCCAATTGCAGATGCCTTATAAAATCAGACACTTGAGCAAGAAGGTGCTTGCTTGAGCCGAATGTAGGTTAGAGCTACAGCAGAGATCTGAAACATAAGAACAGCTCTACTGGATCAGACAAGGCCCATCTTAGTCTAGCTGTTTGTTGTCAACCTGATGCTCCCAGATTGCTTACAAGCAGGAGATAGAGACACGCCCCTCTATCACCACTGTTCCCTGTAACTGGTATTTGAAGGCACACTACCACCAGATGTCACACTGAGTCATCAAGATTAATAGCCCTCGATAGACTCGATCTCCTCCCCGTTTAAAGCCATCCAAGTCAGTAGCCATCACCACATCCTATGGTAATCTAATTCCACAGTTAATTGTGTGCTTTGTGAATAAGTAATTTCTTGTATGAGTCTATGTCACGATATGGTAAATTCTTGAATGTACAGCATGAAAAAAGCGCAAAGTTGATATCAAGAGGAAAAGTGAATGGGGAATGTGCATGAACTTTCTAATTAATATTGCAATCAAGCTGACTACTCCATTTGATTGCAGTTAAATCCATCCCACAACATTTAATAGATTAGTTAATTTTTAAAAAATGATTGGTGAGAAGATGTATTTACAGTGCTGCCTTACATAGCCACATATTCAGAAGCCTCACTGAAGTAAATAGGCCTTGATGAGAGTTACGAGTACGTAAATTGCAATCTTCACTGGGAATTAGATGCAACTAACTTAGTCTGTAGGGGCGTGATGGCTCAGTGGTTAAGATGCCAGGCTTGTCGATCAGAAGGTCGGCAGTTCGAGACCCCAGCTCTTGCCAACCTAGCAATTTGAAAGTATGCAAATGCAAGTAGATAAATAGGTACCACTTAGGTGGGATGGTAACAGCATTCCGCGCGTGTCATGCCGGCCACATGACCGCAGAAGCATCTTCAGACAGCGCTGCCTCTTCGGCTAAGAAACGGAGATGAGCACCCCCCCTAGAGTCGGACACGACTGCAGGGGAAAACCTTTACCTTTACCTAACTTAGTCTGTATCTATCCTATTCTTTTTAATGCAAAGTAGTAAAAAATGAACGTGTGAAGCACCCTTTTTAAAGAGGCCTTTTCTCTCAACCAGAGGGAATGCCACTACTAGGATGATGCTTGCTTTGATGAGTTGGAGATATATCATATAAAACTAAAGAATGGATATTTTTTTTGCTTGAGCTTTGTAACCAGCCCCTGAAATTTTGGCATATGAGGAAGAGTAAATTTGAAGGAGAAAAAAAAACATCTTTGGATTAACAATTTTGTGTATTAAATGGGTATATGCAGGTGTTTTGGTATGAAACAAAATTGTAGGCATGTCTATGATGGAATAAAGAATATGTGTGTGAATTGTGTAGATCACTAGTGTGCTGTTTCTTCAAAATACGAACATATGACTCAAAAACTGGAATTTTAGAGTGGTATGGAGGGTGTATTTTAAATGTCTTGAATTAGTCCTGTTCTGACTTTTGCTAAAAAAAAGTGTGATAAGAAAATGTTTAATCCATCTGAGCCAAATTAAAATAAGCATACAATATATAAAATAAACTTCAGAACAACTATATGGATCTATTTCATTCAATTGTGATAATGAAAAAAATAACTATTTCAGAGAAAATGAGAAGATGTTGCAACTCAGGTGACCTACTCAGTTTTTGAAAGATGCGAGAACAGATTTAAAGCTACTAATTGAAGGTATTAAAGTAAAAAGGCCAGGCTAACATTTAAATTTTGTAGCCATCATAGCTGTCTTGACAATTGCATGTAGACTCATTTCATTCAGGCACCAGGCTGCTTTTGGAACTTAAATGTCCCTTACCACTTTAGTTGCTGGAATTTAGGTATAGAACAACATCTTTAGGTTTGGCTGGATTTTTTAGTGGTTGATACTATGGTATCCTTTCAGTTTACTTCATAAGGATGTGATTGGAGGAACACGTTTCCAATCCTCCTCTGTCTTTTTTTGGTTGTGTCTGAGGCTTTTCAATAGACTGTTTTCTATAGTCCAGGTTTCTCTTCCAGGGAAAGGTTTGGCAGTATAACTTGCTTTCTATGCTTATTTTCCTTCAGCCTTGAATTTGCCTCCTGCTTCTCCATATATATCCTGAAAGCATTTCTAGAGTCCTTTGATCTACAGCTTGCCTGGCTGACTTCCTTGTCTCTTTCGCTATGAATTTCCTTTTCTATTATCTCCTTCGAGATTTTTCTTCTTTCTGGTTCTTTTTCTAGCTTGAACTACACCCAATTCATTTTCCTACTTGTATCTTCCTGTCCACTTCACTCTTTATTTCCTCATGGCTTCTTTCTCTTCTGGCCTCTGTCCTTTAGTCTTTTCCCCTCCTCTTTCATTCCCTCTTCTATTTCACATCTTCTAATTTGTCTCTGTCCACCTACCCCCCCTCAATATATTTCCCACATCATTTATGTCTTGATACTTTCCAGTTTCCTGGCTTTAGTCACAGATATGATGTGGTCTGGCTTCAGAGAGTGGTGACAATGCAGCACCTGCTTCTAAAGTCTGTGAAAACATTTATAGGATCCCTTGGGAAGTCATGATCTCTTAATCACAGAACAAAGAAGAACCAAAAACCTTCTACCTTGATGCATTTTCTTTGCAAAAAAAAAAAAAGGAGGAGGAGGAGGAGGAGGAAGAAGTGGTGGGAATATACAAAAAGTTATAGATGGCAGATGCCAACCTTTATGTCCCATAAAGTTTATGAGATAAGGTAATTGTGCAATAAAGCTTTGTCTAGAATTTCTTTTGGAGTTTGTCAGCCCTTTTTTAAATTAAAGTTTAATTTAATTTACGCCATAGGTTCTGAATAAGCAGTCTGTACCTGGAAAAGTAACAGTCTACATGAACACAACTACAAAATAGTTCCAGGAGAGGTTTTTTGTTTCTCTTATTCTGGCCAGTCTGGAAAATTTCCTTTCCTTTTTATGTATGAACTGGATGTTTTATGAATGTAAATAAATGTAAATAAGGGACGTGGTGGCTCAGCGGGTAAGACGCCAGGCTTGTCGATCAGAAGATTGCAAGTTCGGAGGTTCGAATCCCTAGCCCTGAGTGCGGAGTGAGCTCCCACACTAGCTCCAGCTCTTGCCAACCTAGCAATTCGAAAGTATGCAAATGCAAGTAGATGAATAGGTACCACTTCGGTGGGAAGGTAACAGCATTCCACGCGCGTCATGCGGCCACATGACCATGGAAGCGTCTTTGGACAACGCTGGCTCTTCGGCTAACAAACGGAGATGAGCACCGGCCCCTAGAGTCGGACACGACTGCACAAATGTGTGGGGGGAACCTTTACCTTTAAAGCAGAACTTGCCTATAATCTGATCTGCTTGACCTTGATACAGCATTCTTCTGTAAGAAGATGTTGATTTCTCTCTTTTAAAAGAATGCTTGAGAAGGCAGAAAGCTGTTAGTGATTTATTTCATTGCTCATTTGACTAATAAAGGAAAACAGTGGTTGGGGAATGCATTGTTGTTATACCCGCATAGAGTTATGAACTAATGAAGCTGAATGTGGATAATGCTCTCATACTGATAACGAATTTACCCACATAACCCTAAGAGTAGGGTGTGTTACCTACTATAGTCATTAAGGGTAACATCACTGGACTGTATCTTTGTTGTCATAGTGAAATCTGTAGATGTGTTACATTCAAAATACAGCAGATTTTGTACATTGTTAAAAATACATTGATCTAAGTCAGGGGTGGGGAACCTTTTTTCTGCCAAGGGCCATTTGGATATTTATAACCAGGGACCGGTGGGGTTTCTGGGATTTCCGCGGACTGGGGGCCGGAGTTTGCGGGTGGGAGCCAATCACAAGCACTGGTGGGTGGGGTTTGTGGGCGGGAGCCGATTGCGTGGAAGGGGTGGGGTTTGCGGGCGGGAGCCCCGCAGGCCTTAGGCGGGAGCCCCGCGGGCCTGATGTTGCCCACCCCTGGTCTAAGTGAAGCAGTTTAAACATGTAATTGATTGAGAAATGCAATTTGTCTTAAGGTTCTCATTTCATTTTCTTCAGATCATAAAGGGTGACTGGGTTAAAAAAAATGAAAGCATATTATCAGTGTTCTCCTGAAATGAACCAAATAATCACAGAAGCATCTGTGGATCTAAAGACCCCCTTCTGGGGTAGGCAGTAATCTCGGCAGATGTTTCTACATCTGTTCTCCCCTATCACCACCTGCAGTTCTCTCTGAGACAAAACAACTCACCTGTAAAAACTGTCTCCTATAAATGGTGTGACTTCACTTAACCACAGTGCTTTGAAACCCATTCAACTATCTGATGGGATCTCTGGTATCTTCCATTTTGTACAAATGACACTGTTTTCCAGAAACAGAACAGGGACATTTGGGTTCCCCACAATGAAAACAACTTCACTGTCTATTGGCCCCAGTAATTCAAACTTTTTTTTTTTGTAGCACA
The DNA here is from genome assembly GCA_023362775.1 of Charina bottae. Classification (NCBI taxonomy): domain Eukaryota; kingdom Metazoa; phylum Chordata; class Lepidosauria; order Squamata; family Charinaidae; genus Charina; species Charina bottae. Next base: position 2,991,622 of record JALMGJ010000012.1, read on the forward strand.
AGGGGACAGAAACACAGATGTTTTAAATATAGTTATGCCTTTGGTCCTAGAGAGCATTTCCCTCCAGCTCTCTCCAAACCCAAGATTCCTCCCACTCAGATGAGCCTTGATCTTCCATCCAAGCTTGCTGCCTTCGGGCTATCCAGTCTCCTGGTCCCTCGCCAACTCTGGGCTCTTCTACCCTTTTCCGTTTTTTCTTACTCACTGATTCTCTGCATTTATTCAGTCCTGTTCCAGATCTTACATATGCAGGAGACCAGCCAGATTCAAAGGCCAGTGTTTGTTCATCTATCTAAGTTCCCAATGCAGTGAGAGGGAAAACAGCTTCTTCTGTTCATTTGTTCCCACCCAGACTCTCAGCCCCATCTTACCCCAAATGGCTGTAAAGAATCTAAACTCCAAGCAAGCTAAAGAGCAGTTTTGCCCAAAATTCCATCTCTGCTTAACACAGTTCTGAAGTCATTTCCCCCTGCCCCCTGCCTGTTTTGATAGTTTAAAAAATAAAAATAAGAGAAGTTCAATGTATTTAATTTATCTTCTTCGGCTCAAAATTACATGGGTACTTTGAATTTTCAGAATTAACCTTAGTTTTGAGGAATAAAGTGCAGGTTAGACGTACTGACTCTCATATCATATCTAGTTTGGTCCTAAGGAGCTAGATTTGGAGTAACATGAAAAGGAGAAAACGGATTAATACAGTATTATGTATTTAGAATGGCCAAGAGACAAGGTTATCTGAATGTTCTTCCCCAGGCACTAAAATATATTAAGCAAATCATTACCTCTATTTCTATTTCTATAGAGCTAATTAGGAAATAGAAATTAGATTTGGGAAATTAGCCCAAGGCTATCCACTGACTCTTTGACTTCAGATTCAAGTCCAATACTTTGGTTACAAGGTCACACTATTGTTTCCTTATCGATATCTAAGAGAATTCTGATTTCTGGATTCACTCATGCTAAGACAAAAGGTGGTTTCTTTGGTGTTGCACAAACTCATTCTGGTTTATTAAATAAAATGTACAAGTCATAGTTTACTACAGTGTGTGGAGCAGACCTGGGTCAGCCTTTCCGACGTTAGATCCTCTAGATATGTTGGATTATTTTATAGGAGGGCTTTAGGTTGGAAGAAAGCTGTATTGTATGCTGTATTTAGGTTATATATTTATCCATCCATCCATCCATCTGGACAATATACAAAGGAATATCTATCATCTATCTATCTATATCTATCTATCTATCTATCTATCTATCTATCTATCTATCTATCATCATATTTATATGGCCGCCCATCTCACGTGACATGACTCTGGGCAGCATACAAACAGACCATAAAAAACAATTTTAAAAACATACAAAAAGTACAAAAATTAATATTATTATGAAAAGGCTAAGAGAGAGTGTCAGATTTTGAACAATGGAGCCACCTCATCAGATCACCATTCCCTTGTGACCCCCAGGCCTGTTGACACAATCAGGTTTTAAGGGACTTCCTGAAGGTCAGCAAAGATGGGGCCAATCTCACCTCGGGGGGGATGATGTTCCACAGGTGGGTGCCATGGCACAAAAGGCTTGACTCTTTGGTCCCATCAAATGTAACTCCTTAGCAGACAGGACCTGCAACATACCTCTTCTACCGGACCTGAAGATGTAATCGGGAAGAGGCGGTCCCTCAAATAACCCGGCCCCATGCCATGAAGGGCTTTCAAGGTCAGAACCAGCACCTTGAATTGGAACCGGAAGCAAACTGGCAACCAGTGCAGTTCACGGAGCAGAGGTGTAACGTGTGCCACTCTAGGAGCACTCATAACGGCCCGTGCCCCACATTCTGTACCAGCTGAAGCTTCTGGATACTCTTCAAGGGCAGCACATTACAGTAGTCCACCTGGGAGGTGACCAGGGCATGATATAAATGGAGATAGAGACATGGAGATTGAGATAGATGAGTTGTAAAGTCAGGTAGAGGACTGTATTGTTACAACAGAGGAGTTTCACCTAAGAACAGCTGAGTAGGCAAAGAATTGCTATAATATTCTTCTCAAATGGACTGAGATTTCTGCCATATATTGTGAATGTTATTGTATTCTCATTTTCCAATGATGTTATTTTCTGTTAGTTTCTCTCCGATATTTGAGGAATGATGGGAAATTAAATGCTGTGATCTTCACCAACGTGCCTTTGGCTGATGGAAAGCCCCATACAGTCCTTCTCCAGTTAAGTGGAGTGCAACATGGCAACACTAAAGCTGAATTGTATGTGGACTGCGTGCAGGTGGATTCTGTTCAACTTTTGCCTAAAATCTTTTCTGGACTGCCGCAAAGCTCAGAGTCCATAGAATTACGAACACTCCAGAAGAAATCACAGGTGAGCACTGAAGGAGAAAAAACAAAATCTTCATGTAGACTAGGGAAGGGCTTGTGGCCCATGGGCTGATGTACTCCCTGACCCATATTTGCATGCCTGGAATCTCCCAACATTCATCCCTAAAGTATGGTAGCAAGATTGGTAGTGTGATTTTCAGAGTTTTTATTTTAATAAAGCAAAGACTAACACAGATGTGTGAAGCCTCCTCTATTTTAGCATGCTTATTTTGCTTTAAAAGAGACTTTATCAATCCCTCCCAAACATTAAAAATGGAATAGAATTTCAGCCTGGTCCTCCAGTGAAGTCACTGCATTGCTGCCATGTCCTCTGCAGCACACAGTGCCCTTCCATCCCAACTAAGGGAGAACAGTTCAGATCCTAACCCCAAACCTTGGCCTATGCTTTGTGCAGATACGCTGCTCTTCTTCTGCCCCAACTATTGTGGGACAGCATGTGTTCCAACCATGCTCACAACACATGTGGTAGGATGGGCAGAGTGTCCAGGCAAGAAGATGGAATCCACCAAAAGGTCAACTCCCTTGGCATAATTCTTGAGTGAGGTCTTTACTTTGTAAGACTTTATAGTGAGGATCATTTCCTCTCATAACTGGAGAGCTCTGTTGCACTGCCTGCTTCTTCCCTGTTTCGTTTCCACAGGAGAACAATAATCATAACATGTATGCACACAACATGCAGAATGGTGCATTTGATCTTGTTGCCTTGTTTTCCCATGGCAAGTACCTATATAGACCGACATATGCTGTCTGCATGAGAGGCAAAAACAACAGCTGTATGGTTTTCCCATACTGTATAGAGATTATGTGAAAGAATTTTACCTGTTCTTGAAGTTACTGAACTTCTAGGCTGGAAGTTTTCCCCTGGCATGGAAATATCTGCTGAGAGCCAGTCTGGTCTAGTGGTTAAGGTGCTGGGCTAGAAACCAGGGGTCTGTGAGTTCTAGTCCCGCCTTAGGCATGAAAGCCGGCTGGGTGACCTTGGGCCAGTCCCTGTCTCTCAGCCCTAGGAAGGAGCCAATAGCAAACCAGGAGACTGAGAGTTCCAGTCCCGCCTTAGGCATGAAAGCCAGCTGGGTGACCTTGGGCCAGTCACTCTCTCTCAGCCCAACTCACCTCACAGGGTTGTTGTTGTGGGGAAAATAGGAGGAGGAAGGAGTATTAGGTATGTTCGCCGCCTTGAGTTATTAATAAAAATAATAAAGGCGAGATAGAAATTAAATAAAATAAATGAATATACCATTGCTGAAACTATCAGTGTAGACCTAACCTGTACCTTCAGGGAGAAGCAGTGGTTTCTAAAGGAAAAGTTTGGCTGGTTCATATGTTCAGTGCCCGTATTCATTGCGTATACTGTACTGCATGTCAATAGGCAGAAAGGCAAGGTATAAATCAAACAATAAAATCAAGGCAATAAAACCATCCTTCCATCGCCCCCTCCCCACCTATCTTTATTGTCCAGGAGACTTTGGATGACTTGAAGCTGATCGTGAGGGGGTCCTTGTCCCAAGTGGCAAGTTTACAAGATTGTTTTCTCCCACAGATCGAACCACCAGTTCAGTATTCAGGTAACTTTGACATATCCACTGTGGGTAAATTAAATAACCCTGCATGAAACTGTTATTTAAAGCCTAATGCAGAAAAATATTCTTGACATTTTTTAATAGACTACTAAGTGGGAACCACAGGCTGACTCACTCTTAAGAGAATATTCTATAACCGGCCAGTAGAATTTCCATGCAGAGTTTGCCCTTTAATTCTCCTGCTGGCCCTATAGTTTCCTTTCCCTTCTTGGTCTTAGACTGTATTGCTGTATTTTTTTCCCCATTCTACTTATATACAGTACACTACCCTACCTACCTTTCTACTTACCTCTATAGAGTCTATATGGGGCCCAGAGGCACTCTTGGAAATAAAGATGTTGCTAAGGTTAATGCTAGCTTCCCACTTAATGGAACAGAAAATTCAGATGGTTTGGACTGGACAGTCTGTGGAACAGCAAGGGAGAGCTCTTGGTCTACCTTTGCTCTAAGGTCTGTTGCTGTTCCAGGGGCATCTACAGGAGGGTTCAAAATCTGCAAGATGATGGGGATGATGCACTCCTTGTGGATGTGCATGTACAAGAGGGGAGGATCTTGAACGGTATTGCTGTCCCCTCCAGCTTGCAGATTTTGATATGCCCTGCAGACACCTCTTTCTAGCCTTGGTTAGTTGTCATATATTTGTCATAATGATTTATCATTGTATCTTTGATCATTGTATCACTCTTTAGACAAAACCTGGCTTCCAGAGTAGCTTACAAATATACATGACGAGACATTCCTCGTCCTGAGGTTTACAATCTTAAGACATGATACAAGTGTAGACACCAGTTTTAAAGTTGTAGTTCTTGTCATGATCAAGTGGGATTAAAAGATTTTACTCCATCTGATTTGTAGCTATTGGCTGGATGAGAGTTGGGGTGTCCCAAAGCAAGTATGCTTTCAGCAGGGTTTATTTGATTTATTTCTCTTTTGAGTCTGTTGGATGGTGTCCCTACAGTAGGTGACAGTTGAGGAACAGCTAGAGGCAATTGTTATCTCAACAAGGACAATGGAACAAGTGGACGGGTGGAAAAAGCAGCACTTAGCAGTTGCTGGTTTTTCTGGCACCTATCGGATGTTTATTTGTTGACATTTAGCCAAGAGAAGGCACTCCCACCAACCTCATCATTGGTGGATCATTTTTAAGAAGGTAGCTGCATCAAAGAATGTCCTCAGAAACAACAAGGGAGGGAGGGGTGCTTCATACAGCTGTATTTTTATCTGGCACTCCAATCCGTCTTCTCACCATATGTTGACTGCTCTTCCACAGCAGCAGGATCACTCAAGGAGTGTGTGGTTCTTGGGCCCCTTTTTCTCCTTTTGCCCTCCTTTTTCAGGAATAATGGATGATGGAAGCATTCCTTTGATGCAACCATGTAGTATCTGTTATAGGGAATGATGGGAAATACTTCAGCAGAAAGCATCAACATCTTGTTCTTTTCTTATTTTTTGCAAGCAGGCACACAAGGAAGCTAGCTAGCTATTTATTTATTTATTTATTTATTTATTTATCACATTTATATCCCACCCATCTCCCTCACAAGGAGATTAAGAAGGAGCTATTCCTTCTTTAACAATAGATGTGCATATTCTTAGAAATTTATTTGCTTGGTGGGCATGTTTCTTGGTATTTCTTTTCTTAGCAAGCCTTAACAACCCAAAATAATTTTAATGGAATTTCTCTAGCAAGTAAAACCTAAAAAAAAATGGATGCATAAGATTTGTATATTTTGTGTATTAATTGAAGTTAATGATGGTTGACACTAAGTGATTTGATGCATAGGTGTGCCATAATGCCATAATTCTCTATAAACAGAGGTTTCTGGGATAAATTGCTGTATGGAAATACGATATGTAAAACATGCCTCGTATGTGGATAATGTAAAATATAAAAAATAAACCTACTGTATTTTCTATTAGTTGCCTGATTATCTTATGTGTCTCTACAGGTGACTTTAACAGGCAATTATTAAGTCACATGTTGCAAATGAACCAAATACTAGGTGAAGTGAAAGATCTCCTCAGACAGCAGGTACATGTGGGCTTTCTGTAACAGCTTCTTTGTTTTGCACTACGAAATAGATATGATAAATAGTTTTAGGAAAGGAATTGATTGCATTCAAATGTACACAAGGTGGTTTAGTCTTCCCCAACTTGATGCTCTTCTTTCATGTGCTGGATTTCCATTCACATAATTGAAAATGAACATGAAGATGTGCCTAATTTTATGAAATTATTTATCCTTCAAACACTTTTAGACCTGCCAAAATTATGGAGAACCTTAGAGATATTTAGGGTGATATAAAAAAAGAAAGAAAACGAGGCAAGAAATGTCATGGTTTAGTTCAGACTCTAAAGGTATTGAACTGCCTGATCACCACTGCTTAGTAAGAATCTAGATCCCCACATGCCAATTTAGATGCTGGAGTGGAACTCTACTTCAACAATCAAGCTGAACACACAATAAAGGTGATATTCATAAAAAATGATAAGGTGTAAATTTTAAATTAATACTTTGGCTTGAGAGAGGTAGGCTTCTAAGCTCAGACTTAAGTATTAGCTACTCTATGTACTTCGGCTAAATTCAACAGAGCGCTAAAATATGAAACTGTGGCTGTTTACTTGGAATAGACTTGTCATAAGTTCAGTATGAATAAGTATGCCAGTATCAATCTCATACTGAGCATTTACAAACCTAAGCTTTTGTTGTTCAGTCGTTTAGTCATGTCCGACACTTCGTGACCTCATGGACCATAGCACGCCAGGCCTTCCTGTCCTCCACTGTCTCCCGGAGTTTACTCAAATTCATGTTCATTACATCGGTGATGCTATCTAACCATCTCATCCTTTGCCGTCCCCTTCTCCTTTTGCCTTCAGTCTTTCCGAGCATCAGGGTCTTTTCCAGTGAGTCCTCTCTTCGCATTAGGTGGCCAAAGTATTTGAGCTTCAGCTTCAGTATCTGTCCTTCCAATGAGCAGTCAGGGTTGATTTCCTTTAAGATTGACTGATTGACCTAAGCTATGCTATAGCATTAATTGTATAAATGTGCCTTTTCTGGACAATAAGCAATGATGACAGAATCATTTGAGATAGATGGCTCTGTTTAATACATTTTATTTATCCAACTAAGGTTAAGGAAACAGCATTTCTGAGGAATACTATAGCTGAATGCCAGGCATGTGGTAAGTCCTTTTGACCTCCTGGATTAAAATATTATTTTTATAAACTTTACAATTAAACCACAAGAAACCTGTTGTTATGCTTAGCTGTTAGCTATGTAGTTAGGTGGCATGAGATGACTGATTTTTATGGGGCTTCCTTCCATTTAAGTAATTGTGGAATTATGCACATAGCCTTAAGTGATTACTACAGCAATTAATTTAATAGCCCCAACCTATGCATGCTAACTCAGAAGTGACAATTGTGTTATGCATGCTGCTGTTCACATAGAAATTGCAGAAGTGAACTGTCTGATTCAGTAGGAGAAATGATCTGCTGGTTTGCTGAGTGATGTTCTCATTAGCTGCCTCAAGATTTACTTGATTTAAAATGCTGTACTTTATAATCATAGGATTGGGAACTGGAAGCTTCCCCACTCCTTCCCCACATCCCCCCAAACCCAAATGTGAAGCCGGGACTTGTTTCCAAGGGGTGCACTGCACAGACACGACAGATGGGTATCAGTGTGGCCCTTGTCCCGAAGGCTTCACTGGAAATGGAATTTTTTGCACAGATATTGATGAGGTAAGCTATTCTTTGTGTGTTTTTAAAGAGAAGCCCCAGGGCTAGCCTGCGGTATTTTGCTACCTGAGACACAGGTGGTGTCCCTGGCTATGCTGTCTACGGAAGCTAACTTAGAAGATAATCATGTTTTCTACCACATCCAAAGGCAGCAGGCAAGTTTAAAAGTTGCAGGCATCTGGGCACAAGTAGCTTTTGTTGTATTTTTTAATTTTGTGATCTGGAAGAATCTGGGTTACAAGCCTCAGTTTGAAAAGGACAAGCTGAGCTAATTTTTTTTTCTCTTACCTTTGGTGCCAGAAAGACTCCAAAGCATTAACATTCCATTTACCACATAAGGCTTATCTTTGTGTTTGTTACCATGTGAGGCAGAGCTTTCCAAACTGTGTGTCGTGACACAAAAGTGTGTCGCCACACACAGTCTGGTGTGTCGCTACACAACCCGTAAGCGCTGATCATCATCAGCGCTTCCGGGTTTTCCCGCGGCGACACACCAACGGCGGTTGGTGTGTCGCCGCGGGAAAAGTTTGGAAAGCCCTGATGTGAGGTATGCTTGCTTCAGCTTGGCTGAGCTGGGGCCGTCACATGCTGCTGGGTTGCTATGGTAAATGATTGTTTATGTTCAAGAAGTTAAGTTGTGTAAAAAGGTGATCCATTGTTAAGCCTAAAGACTGCTTATATGTATCTATTCAAATGTAACTTGTTTTACGCTTGTTCCTCTCTGGAGGTGAAAGAGATTGTAAATATGTTCTTTGGTTTTGAATAAATGCAACTATATTTTTACTGCAAAATAATAGTTTCTTGATCTCTCTTTGCTAGCTTCTAAAACTTTGGATTTAAAAATAAATATTAAACAGCTTTGTCCTCCAAGGGAGGGGAACAGAGGAGAATTACTACATTTGCCTCTTTGCATTTGTTCCCTATGAGAGGTGCCTCACTCTGCCTTAGGGTAGGGCTAGCCCTGCAGAGTCAGGAACATGCAGTGGAATCCAAGCTGTCTCATTCTCTAGCTAAGGATAATTTCTCGATGTCTAGAGCACCATTATTTTAAAGAGGAAAATTGTGGGGCTCCCTTTTAAAGTCTTGTTAACATTAGTATTAGGGATTCAGAAATGTGAGCCAACTGGGGCACCTAACATATTCTGCGTGTTTAACTCGGTTGGCTGGATGCCTTGTAATTAGTATGTAGTATAAATTGGATGTTTGTCTTTCAGTGCCAATATAATCCATGCTTCCCAGGAGTGCAATGTGTGAACATGGCTCCAGGTTTCAGATGTGAGGCCTGCCCACTGGGATATATTGGGCAGATCATCCAAGGAATGGGAGTAAACTCTGCCAAAAATAACAAACAGGTTTGTCATCTCATTGCTGTTCTTCCCAACCAAATGCAGTCTGGTTCCTATAAATATTTTGCTTTATGTAGCTGAAGTAATCTTTCTCCAAGATCTAATCAGTAATTTCTGTACAAATGCCTGCATTGTTTCTGTATATACAGCAAAATGTGGATTTATTTTATTAATAGGCACAGTATTTATTTCAAGTGATGGCCCACTCATTCCAAAGCCTCCAAGGGCCTTGTAACATTTTAAAAGTATTTTCTCATTGTTTGGGGCTGGTCCAACACATGTATCCTTAGGCTATTCCTAGTTGGCTTTGTTTTTTTGTCTTTTATCTTGTGCACCATCTAAAATGGTGCTTTGCTCCCAAAAAAACTGATTTGCTTGCTCTGCTTCTGTTTTTTCATGGACTGACAAACCTGGCTATTTCTCCTAAGGAGATGGGCAGTTTCAAGTAACTCCATTTCTAAAAATGGAGGAGACAGAAGATGTGGCTTGTTTCTCTATTCCACCTCAGCACCTGATAAAACAGGGGCAGGCAATCAGCCCCTGATAAAGAAAGGTGGAAAGCACAAAGGAGAAAGGTCCATAGGCATCTGGAACTATGTAACTGTGATCATGCGAAAATGATGAAACATGTGTCATGACATCCCATGCAAACCCCGGTCTCTTGTGTTTGCATGGTGGCATCTCATACAAGTCATGTATTTTGTTAGTTGCCTCTCCCTGCCCCCTCCTCCCCAGGCTCCTATGGCCACATCATACATGGGATTGAGAGACAGAGTTTTAGAAAAAACGAAGGGAAGGTTCTTGGATTTCCTTTTAAAGTATCATGTCTATTTTAATAATTTAACTGTTGTTTTCATCTGCTTCTTACCTCAAAGGCTTGCATTCATGACCATTCAGCATTTATGACCAGAAAAGGCTGTGAGAGTTGCAAAAAGGAGATTTGAGGGCTGCTGGTGTCCTTGAGATTTCAAGTTGCCCCTTCCTCTTTCTAGACCAGGGCTTTCTAAAGTTTTCCCGCGGCGACACACCAACCGCCGTTGGTGTGTCGCCGCGGGAAAACCCGGAAGTGCCGCCGTTGCGGCAGCGCGCAAAAACCCAGAAGTGCTGCTGCCGCTTTCAGTTTTTGCGCGCCGCCGTGGCTGCGGCGCTTTCGGATTTTCGCACGCCGCCGTTGGTGTGTCGCTGCGGGAAAACCCAGAAGCGCTGATGGCGTTTGACGCGACACATCTGGGCCCCGCAGGTGACACACTTTTGTGTCACGACACACAGTTTGGAAAGCTCTGTTCTAGACCCTAATCCAATGTTTCTCAACCTTGGCAGCTTGAAGATGTGTGGACTTTAATTCCCAGAATTCTGGGAGTTGAAGTTTATACATCTTCAAGTTGCCAAGGTTGAGAAACACTGCCCTAATCCGAAGGCCTGCAGCCTTCTCCGATGTTCTGTGATCAGATTATAACAAAAAGGAAACCTTGTGGCTTAAACTTCATTTTCTCTTGTCTGTTTTTTGCTTTGTTTATCATCCTGCCTCATGAAGAGTTCTGGAAACCTCAAAAGTTCACCCATTATCTTGGGAGCTTAAGTTGATTTCAGAAAGATGATTGTTTGAAAATGGATTTTATATTTTAAAAAAATAAAGAAATGTCTATAGTCTTTACCCACAAGGACCTGCAACTCAAAATAAAGACATCTCCACAAAGAGCTAATGTAGAATTATTGTGAGTTCTGTGTGAAATGTTTTGCTCATTTGCAATAACTGTTTTCATTTGTTCCCCAATTAATTTAGTAGCTGAGTCCCTTCTCCTGTATCTCCAATCCAATATCATCTAGTCTTTGAAATATATACATTTATATTGTATGGACTGAATACAGCTGCTGCAGTAGAATTATTTGATTTTTTATTATACTTTTTCTTTATATCTCAATTATTATTTAATACTATAATTCTTTAAAGAATATTCTTTTTTATATATTTTAAATATTCCTTGCTATAACCACTTTGTTCTTAAATAGTGGGTTTGTTGGAGTTAACTTGCTTTTTTTATTATATTAGGTTTGCTTGGACATAGATGAATGTCAGCGCATAGGAAATGGAGGTTGTGTCCCAAATTCCCAGTGTATAAACACTATGGTAAGCATGACTTACAATTGTCTGAATTCATTCTTCATGTTTGAAAAATAACAGTAAAGTTGTCTTGCTGACAACTTTTTCTTTGGTGAATAGAGGAAGGCACAAGAGGATTACTTATCCTTGACTTAATACTAATCAATAGTAAAAGCAGATAAGGACATGGAAGTAGTAGAAATGTGAGGGGAAAGTAATTGAGTATTGCTGGAGTTCTTGATTTTAAGGGAACTAAAGCTGAGTGCAATCAAATGCATTTTTCAAGAAAGTAGAAACTCATAAACTCAGAACAATGACTAATTCCTCTCATTAGCAGGAGAAACTAATGGGAAAATGAACTCAAGATGGGGGTTAATTCTGAAAAAATGAGACATTAAAAATGCATGTGAAAACAATTCCAATGAGGGGGAAAATGCAAGACATCAGAAACCAATTTGGTTACACCTAAAGCTTTGTGAAGATCTCAAAAAAGATATTTGTAAGAAACAGAAAGCAGGCTGGATCACAAAAGAAGAATATAGAAAGACATGGCAGAATTTTGGAGCTGGTCTCAGGAAGCTGAAAGTTCAGAATGATCTGAGGTTAGTGGAGGGTGCTAAGAATAACATTAAAATGTCGTCTTCTTCAATTTGATCAAAATGAAAGGAAAAGCTATTCAATGGATGGTGATATGCTAAATACAAAGAAAAGGTAGACAAACCTAGGTCCTATTTTGACTCAATCTTCTCCAAGTAGAGGGTATTTCTTCCATTCAGTAATTAGGAAAAGCAGGATGAAGGGGCAAGGCTAAAGCTTGAGATTGATAGAAGCTTGACCATGAAGTAACTCCTTACTTTGAATAGGTTTGATCTCCAAGGCTAGATGAATTGCATCCAAGACATGAACCTCTGTTTGTGAGGCGGGAGGGGTGTCAAGTGATGAAATGTACATCATAATGAAAATGCCATGACTTCCATATTTGCATCAGATGTTGGGACACATGTACAGTATGTAAGGGTAGGATTTGCATCATGACACAAGCATGTGTGTATAATCATTATACTTCATAATGGATTGTTGCAGCTGCTGCTGATTGTAAGATATTGAAGGAACTTGCTGATAGTTTAGCTGAATGTTTAAGTATTATCTTTAAGACGTCTTAGATAAATGGGAAAATGCCAAATGACTGGAGGAGAACAAATGTTGAACCTAATCTTCAAAAAGGAGTAAAAGGAGGATCCAAGGAACTACAGAACACTTAGTCTGACAAAAATGCCCACAAGAATTCTAAAGCAGATCGTAAAAAGATGTATCTATTAACCTTCTTGAAAACAATGCAATAATTACCAGAAGTCAGCATGGATTTGGCAAGACAAATGTTCCCAATGGAATCTCATTTTTTGGTTAGATATCTTCCTTAGTAAATTGTGGAAACGCTATAGATTTAATATATATGGATTTCAGCAAAGCAATTGAGAAAAGCATCCTGTGAAATTCTGATTAGCAAGTTAATAAGTGTGGACTGGATGGCATGACAATGAGGTAGAAAAACAGATGGTTTGAAAATCATATTTCAAAGAATGCTCCATGTTCTTCATCAAATTGGAATTGAGGTATAGAGTTCCTGGGCCTGTACTCTTCATCATTTTACTAATAATATGGAGGTGGAAGGAATGTTTACCAAATTTGCAGATGACACAAAATTGGGTAGGACAGCAAATACTTCAAATATAGAAATAAAATTCAAGGTGATCTTAGTAGGTTAGATAAGGGTGGGGAACCTTTTTTATGCCAAGGGCCATTTTGACATTTATAATATCACTCGAGGGCCGGGGGCGGGGTTTGCGGGTGGGATCCAATCATGCGGAAGGGGGCGGGGTTTGTGGGCGGGAGCCAATTGTGCGAACTGGGGGGCTGCCGCGCCTGCCGCCACCGCGCCCGCTGCAGCGCCCGCCCCCGCCGCCACTGTCATGCCCGCTGCGACCCTGCAGCGCCCGCTGCCATGGGCCAGACTGATTGCTTTCGCAGGCCTTATGTGGCCCGCGGGCCGGACGTTGCCCACCCCTGGGTTAGATACTATAAATGGGCTGAAAGTAATACAGTGAAACTTAGTACAGAGAAATGCAAAATTCTTCACTTAGAAAACAGATACACATATACAGTATAAGCATAGAATCAGGGTTATCTGGTTTGGATTGATTGATTGATTACATGTGTTTCTATCTTGCTACAGTCAAAAAGACTCTCAGCAGCTTACACAGGATAATAGTGCTCATAAAAACAGTTTGGGAATAGTGTTTAGTTACAAAATGAAAATAAGACAGCAGTATTTGAAAAATAACGGAAATCCGGGTTTAGGATGCATCAAACAGAAATGTAATTCCCAAATGATAGGAAGTAATAATTCTACTTTATTCTGTGTTGGTCGACCCCACCTTGAGTTTTATATCTAGTACTGGATATCACACTTTAAGCAGTGCGGATAAATTGGAACAGGTTCAGAGAAGGGCAATAAAAATTATCATCAGACCAGGAATTATCCTATTCAGAAGAGTTGGAGGATCTGGGAATGTTTAATTTTGTGAAGAGAAGACGGAGGGAAAATATTCCTGAGATTCCTGAGGGTGTCACGCAAAAGAAGTCTTTCTGTCTTTCCAGAGTATGACAACAAATTAATGATTTTAAGACACAGGAAAACAGATTCCAATTGAGCGTTAGAAAAAATGTTTAGCAAGTCAACAATGGAACCACTTACCCAGACAGTCGTTGGCTTTTCTCACTGGATCTCTTCAGTTGCAATGTTTAGTTTATGGATTTATTTGCTTCTCCCAAGGGTTCTTACCACTGTGGTGCCTGCAAGCCAGGATTTACTGGAGACCAAGTCAGAGGCTGCAGGGCTGAACGAAGCTGTAGAAGTCGTGTTCTGAACCCTTGCAGTGTCCATGCCCATTGTTCGGAAATAAGGCAAGGGGACACCTTGTGTGTTGTAAGTCAGTGCTCTTCCCATCATTTTTTAAAAAAATGTAACTTAATCTGGAACAGGGCAAGCAAAAAAAAAAACATATTTGACAAAAGAAATTATATTTTGTAATTTATTTTTTAAATGTGCTATAGTAGTTTTTGGAAGTAACTTTGTATCCTTATTTTGTTTGGGGTTTTGACTTTTACCAAAAGATCTCTACGTTAATACATTTAAAAAGAATTTGTCTTAGCTTGTCTAGCTTTTCCAGTCTGGTACATTTCAGATGCGTTGGGACTGCAGAATGTCAGCTGTATCATCAGTCACCATCTCATGCTGCCTGAGAATTTTGGAAGTTGCAGACATTTCACATTTGAAGCAACTCAGATTGGAGAAAGGTGTACTATGTGTGTGTGTAGAAGGCTTAGGATATGTTCTAAATAGGATAGTATTATGACACAGTACACCCTTGCCCAATTTAGTATCCTCAGATATTATGGGACTGCAGCTCCCAGAATTCATTGGCTACGCACTTGGAAATTCCAGGGCCTACCAACTCAACCCATTCAAAGGACATCAAGATGGAGAAGGCTGACATACTAGGACAGGAATCAAAATCTTTTTTAATTTCAGTTGGAAAAGAAAGAATAGGAAGGACTGTGCCCACAAAGGCATCTCCAATGTTGCTTTCATTTTGTAATACTTTTGCTCACAGTGTGGCATTGGCTGGGCTGGTGATGGCTTTCTGTGTGGAAAAGATGTTGACATTGATGGCTATCCTGATGAAGAACTTCCGTGCTCTGCTGAAAGCTGCAAAAAGGTTAGCAGTTCGACAGAGACCTGGGTGACAAGATGAGTATGTTTTATGTTTGTTTCATGTTACACCAAAATTTTGTCAAAGAACTGCTGATAAAAAAGAGAACTGTAAACCTGGTGTCCTAGAGATATATTGAAATACAATACCCATACCTCCCATTCATGCTAGCTGGTGATTACAAACATTGCAGTCCATATCATCTGGTGGCACTGGTTGGAAAAGAGTGTTCTATATGCTTACTTTGTTTTCCGTATAGGACAACTGCAAGTTCGTTCCAAACTCTGGACAAGAAGATGCTGATGGAGATGGTGTGGGAGATGCCTGTGATGATGATGCAGATGGGGATGGTGTTCCTAATGATCAGGTACTGGTTAGAAATTGCATGTTTTCTGTATTTAAGCAATACTGCTACCAATCTGGACAACAGGTACCATTGTATCAAAAATTAATCCATCTCTGTGTTAATTTTTACCATCATCTACCAGCACTTTTGGCACTTCTAGAGATTAAAAAAATGCATGTTTATGCAATAGTATAAATGGGCCAAGACAGATATTAAAAATGGTGAGAGGAATTGGGGGGGGGGTAAGCATTTTGTTCTCCAAAAATATTCTGTACAGGCCTTAAGAATTGCAATTTAAAAAAAAGTTTCAAAAGGACATCTCTAGTCTGAAATCACAATGTATTTACTAAATGTTACCTATTTATTTTATTTTGTGGGGCATGGAAACTACAAAAAATGGGCAATAAGAAGGTGACTAAAGAAAGTAAATGGTTCTCGTCTTTTTACTATTAATCTTGCTATGCAAAATAATAATCAGTGACTACAAGCTGGGAAAGAGTTACATCTCTTGGATTTGACTTTCTAGTAATTGTAAAGGCTTCTGTATCTATCTATGCTCTGGGTAACAGACAGTGCTCTTGATACTTAGCCTGGTTTTGTCAAACAAAAGAGAAACATTGGTATGGGAGGGCCAGGGGGGACAAGTGAAGTCTACTGGATGCCTACAAACATAGCATCTTTTTTAGTGTGTTTCTCTTACCGACTTACCTGTTCAGGTAACTTTTGGATTTAGAGTACCAGCATTCCTTCACCCAACCCTTCTGAATCCACTTCAAAATACATCCAAAATTGATGCAGATCTTTTGGTTATTTCCTTACCTATTCAGATAGGAGGATGCAATGAGCATAAATATGCTTACATATTTGCAAGTCAGGCCTGGCGTGCTATGGTCCATGAGGTCACGAAGAGTCGGACACGACTAAACGACTGAACAACAACAAGAGCTTGCAAAGAACCACCATCTTTTTAATGCCTTGCAGAATGCCATCTGGGTTAGGGCCATCTGAATCTCAGGAGGTGTTTCACAGGACAGGGGTAGTGACAAAGAATGCACCCTTCCTAGATCCCATCAGACGATATTGTTTAATCAAGGGGACCCAGAGCATACCCATCCTATTGGACTCCATGGGAGGGGCAGGAATAATTGGAGGCAGACAGACCCACAAATAATCTGGCCCTGTCTCATGAAGGACTTTATAGGTGACAATCAGCACCTTGAATTGCACCTGGAATTATGACCTTTGCAGGTCTGTAAAACAAAGGAAAGCTGAAGTAAGATCATAAGCACAGTCGCGGTTTCACTTAGCAACCACTTCACTTAACAACTGAGTTGCAGTCCCAATTGTGGTTGCTAAACAGGGACTACCTGTACTAGAGATGTTTCTCCCCATCACAGCATCTAGAAACTGAGAAAGTGTTGGCATCACTTAGTTGGCCTGAGGTAAAGATATATAAAGACTGATGATACCTAATCCTGTACCATTAGATGACCTCAGCCAATAGCTTCATATAGAGATTAGGTAGGAGTGGGGAGAGGGTAGAGCCCTGTGCAAAGCAAAGACTAAGGGCTAGACCTTTCTCTCCCTATACTGACTGGAACTGACCTTTGAAGGAGGAGAACCATTACAGCAGAGCTTTCCAAACTGTGTGTCGCGACACAAAAGTGTGTCGCCACACACAGTCTGGTGTGTCGCCACACAACCCGGAAGCGCTGATCATCATCAGCGCTTCCGGGTTTCCCCGCGGCGACACACCAACGGCGGCACGCAAAAACCCGAAAGCGGCAGCAGAGCTTCCGGGTTTTTGCGCGCTGCCGCAACAGCGGCACTTCCGGGTTTTCCCGCGGCGACACACCAACGGCGGTTGGTGTGTCGCCGCGGGAAAACTTTGGAAAGCCCTGCATTACAGCATTGTGCTCCCATTCCTAACCCCCTGAGCTGGTCTAGAAGGATTCCATGATCCATGGTATTGAAAGCCACTGAGAGATCAAGGAGGGCCAGGATGGATGCACCACCTCCATCCCAATCCTGCCAGAGATTATCCACTAGCATGATCAATGCTATCTCGGTA
Source organism: Charina bottae (assembly GCA_023362775.1). NCBI lineage: Eukaryota > Metazoa > Chordata > Lepidosauria > Squamata > Charinaidae > Charina > Charina bottae. Next base: position 3,008,961 of record JALMGJ010000012.1, read on the forward strand.
CTCTATCTGGGTCTGAAACCTGACTGAAAGGGATCCAGATAATCATATTTCAGGTTGGGAACATGGCTGGGACCACCTAAGTTTGCCTACTCTATGAAGCGTCCCTTTCAAATGCTTTGCACAATCCTTATAAGGAATATTTATGCTTTAGACAGATTGTATCTAAGAGAGATTTATCTAACTCTCTATTTCAGGACAACTGTGTCCTGGCTCCTAATGTTAACCAGAGGAATAGTGACCAAGATATCTTCGGTGATGCTTGTGATAACTGTCGCATTGTATTAAACAATGACCAGCGGGACACTGACGGAGACGGCAAAGGAGATGCCTGTGATGATGATATGGATGGAGATGGTGGGTCAATCTTCATTACTAAGACATACTTGAAAGTCATGTAGGCAACTACATGTAGCATTTAGGGTTTTGTAGTTTGCGCATCGAGAATCATGTTTAGGCAACTGTACATGCTTTGGAGCATTTCAGTCCTGCTTTCTCATATCAGTTAATCAGAAAGCTACTTTTGAAGTCAGAGAGGCAGTGACCACATTGCCACATCATGGGCAGGGATGGGGATGGGAACACAGACTTAAACTGAAAATCAGGCAGACCCAGACAGAGCATCTTCATTCATTCCTTGCTCTGATATTGGAGGCACTGACATTTCTAAAACCCTGCCTGTAACAGAGCAGCAACACAAAACTGAAGGTGCAGAGGTGACAAATCCTTCCTTTCCTAGATGCTCATTTAACTAACTAACAAAAAAAAAACTTCCTGAAGCTTGCAAGGATTCCTATTCAATCGCCTTCACCTCACCCCTGCCTCTTGGGCTGGAGGCATGATTGAGAGTTGGCAAGGCTTTGGATTCAGACTTTCTTCCAGCACACCTCCACCTAAACTGCATCATGTTTCTATTTCCCTGTTTCTTGACATTGAACAGATGTCTGGAAACAGTGTCAAAATGCAGCAGGGGATTTTCAGCATCAGATTTCTGGCTGGTTCTCTTATTCCTGCTTCAGAAAGTACACTCTAAATTATCCTGTGATCCCTGGAATATCTTCCCAGAATTATATGTTTGTAGGCTACATTTCTTCCAGCATATACTGTAGGTGCTTCTCAGAACCAGACTTATGTTATTATATTCATCCCCATCATGTGCTGCTCACATAGAGGCTTTCCATTTTATCTTTAGAAGAACTCTTTGAGGCAGATTAGATGATGATGGTGGGTTGCAGCTGGCCCAAAGTTTTCAAGTACTTTTTTTCTTCTTTCTGCTCCCACTTTTTAATTAATGTTTGATTGAATATTATTTTTATATTGTCCTATATTTTAAATATTGGTTTATTATATATTTTGAGTCAGGCATACACTTTGCCATATGAAGCATAGATAGATTGATACACACACACACAAAACTTGGGAGTCCTCCTGGATTCTCAATTCCTGCTCAAAGAGCAGGTGGTAGCTGTGGCTAGGAGGATCCCTTTGAGGAAGTGCCACTGCATCCACTACCAACAATGGAAGCTATCCAGATCCAGGAGGTTCTAAAACCCATGACCATTTGGTCTTGCTAGGGATGGTATCAAAAACTGAGAGCTCAAGTAGGGCCAAGATGGATACAACACCTTCATTGGGCCAGTCACTCTCTCTCAGCCCAACTCACCTCACAGGGTTGCTGTTGTGGGGAAAATAGGAGGAGGAAGGAGTATGAGGTATGTTCGCTGCCTTGAGTTATTTATAAAAACAATAAAGGCGGGATAGAAAATAAATAAATAAATAAATAATCCACAAGTGATATCTCTGTCTCTGTCTCTCTACCATCTCTTTAAAATAATATTGCATATAAACATATATAAAAAGCAAGCCAAGTAATAATTTGAAAGAAGTCTGCCCAGTCAACTCATTCTATATTCTTTTTTTTTTAAGAATTTTATCTACCAGGCCACCCTAACAATTATGAAGTGGTAGAGCAGTGGTGAACTATCTTTTTGTGGCTAGGCCCAATATTCACCTTTCCTTTTTTTCCCAGCCATAGGGAGATTTGTCCAGGTCAGGAACTGAAAAATGTCAGCCTTTTTTTACATGGATGGGTTCAAATAGTACTTTTTGCAGCGGTTTAAGAAATCCCACCCTTATTTTTGCCCCGTCCCCCATGGAAAAAAAAAACTCAGCAAAAGTTGTGATGTCAAAACTTGGTCATTGTGTCTTGAATTTCTGTGATCTGATCTGGGAACATTCTGGGAGTCATGGACACAAATCTTTCCCATCCTGGTGTTTCAGTGATCAGAAGGTAACATTAATTATGTGTACAATTTTATTCAGGGATTAAGAATGTTTTGGACAACTGTCAGAGAATACCCAACTGGGAGCAGAAAGATCGAGACGATGATGGTGTTGGTGATGTATGCGACAGCTGCCCTGATATTAGCAATCCCAATCAGGTGAGCAGATAGCTGGTGTGTCAAGGGCATCAGTCTTCAGTGGAATTAAAAATGAGAATGTGTTTGCTATAAAGCTTCAAGTTTGTTAATCTTACTTCAGCCTGTTAAAATATTATTTTAAAAGATGTATTCAAAGCCATTGCTATCCCACCTTATCTTTATCACTTTGCAGCTAAGTCAAGAATATTGAATTAATACCAAATGAGAATAGTTTTTAATAGCCAAGCAAATGACTCCCTAAATGCTTTCTGAAAAGGAAGACTTTTATGAACTTCCAAAATGTCATTAATAAGATAATGGTGACAGTTTCACTTGACCACAAATATTCAGAAAGAAAGAAAAGCCCATTGTGAAAAGTTTCATTCAGACAATTTTCTCCAAATACATTCAAATAGGTTAGGAGGATTACTACCTCCAGAATTCTCTGTAGAATACCAGTTTGGGAAAGCTGGTGTAGATATAGTTTTTCAGTGCAATGTATTTCCTATAGAGATGCGAATGTTAATATTTTAACTGAGTATTTATTTATTTTATTTATCTAAAACATTTATATAGCTGCCCATCTTAAAACAACTCTGGGCGGCTTACAACCAATAAAACAGTATAAAAACAGTATAAAACAATATATAGGTAGGTTTACTGCAACAATAGCAATATTTAACTTATGAAACTATCTTATACACTCCATTTTGAATCTATTTAGTTCAATATGAATTAACTTAAGTGGTACGAGATGTTCAAACTCTTCAATCTTTCCTAGAACTTTTACCTGAGAGCTTTAAACTAAGGATGGCATCTTGAACATGTAACTTTTTACATGTTCTTCTGAGCTCTCTTTTCCCAGATCATTGAAAGTGGATCTAACTAGTAAAGGTACCCGTCAGTTAACAGGACTTAACCATTTCATAAATAAATAAATACATAAATACATAAAATAATAATTATGTCTATGAAGGTTCTCAGTCATCCAGGTGGAATTGTCTGTAGCTTGAATCATGTCAACTGGATTTCTATTTTCTCAGTGGAAACGTTTTGCTCATTATCCAAGGAGCGAAACGTTTCCACTGAGAAAATAGAAATCCAGTTGACATGATTCAAGCTACAGATAAAATAATAATGTGTTTCAAGAAGACAGAATTTAAGCACAATCTTAAATTCAGTCTATCTTTCTATGTTTTCAAGGCTTAATTCCCTGCTCATATAAATTCTTGAAAGTACTGTGTTGCAGTTATTTTTTACAAGATAGTATACAGCAGCCTTTCTCAACTTTTTGACCCTGGAGGAACCCTTGAAATATTTCTCAGGCCTTGGGGAACCCCTGCACATTCAGGCTCAAATATAGGCCAGAAGTTACAAAATTATTATATTCATTTCACATGTAGGCCTGTATATATGCATGAACAGTGTTCTTAAACTAAAAATAAAGAATGAAACTTACCTCTTTAATGTGAAGTTGCCCGTATTTGAAATAAGTTTTTAAATAAACAGTGATCTCACAGGGAACCCCTAGTGACCTGTCGCGGAACCCCAGGGTTCCATGGAAACCTGGTTGAGAAACCCTGGTATACAGTATTCATAATCTTTCATCTGCAATGTAAGTAGTGTAATCTATTTTTATTATTACTGGGTTTTACAGTCCGACACTGACGACGATCTGGTTGGAGATTCCTGTGACACCAACCAAGACAGGTAAGTTAAAGTTTACTTTAATATGCATAAGAACCGTGTTCTCAATCTCAGCAACTTTAAGATATGTGGACTTCAACTCCCAGAATTCTGGAAGTTGAAGTCCACACATCCTAAAGTTGCTGTGGTTGAGGAACACTGCATTAGAAAGATAGGGCCCAATGAAACTCAGCCTGATATAAGTCACTCCATTTCTCCTGATTTCACTGAAGTCTAATAAATAATTACCTTATTTTCAATCCATTATATTGACTGTTGAAATCAGTATTTTGAATAACAAAATCAGAGAGTTGGAAGGAGCCATGCAAACCACTGAATCTACTCCACTCAAAGCAAGAAACTAAATTAAAGCATCCCCGACAGATGGCTGTCTAGCCTCCATTTGAACAAACCCAGTGAAGAGACATCCTCTGTATATGGGTAATTAATTCCATTGTTTGAACTGTTCTTGGAATGTACATTAGCATTTTTTTCTACAAAATGTTTGTCTTTGAGCCAAGTGAAATGAAATAGTCCTAATCCATGATTGGAATTTGTACTTCTTTGGGTTTTTTGAAAGATTTCCCAATGGGACATATATTTAAGTATAGTTTACAATCACAGGAAATAACACTTCTGCTCTACTCAGCATTGGTCAGAGCCTACCCTGTGTCTAATTCACCTTACCACATTTTAAGAAGGATTCTTAAACTGAAAAAGGCCCAATGCAGGGCAGCTGGGATGATCAGGGACTGGAAATGAAATTCTGCAGGAGAAATGGAAGGAATTGGATGTGTTTACCCTTGTAGAAAACCTACTGAAGAGGGATAGGGTAGTACTCTAAACAGCTGTAGGATGTCACAGAGAAGAAAGGGATTCCCCCCCCCCCTCATCACAGAATATAGGATGCAGAATGATGTTTCGGGAAAGCAGATTCTGGATTCATGTTAGGGAGAGCTTCTTAATGGTCAGAACAGTTCAACAGACTTTTTCAGCATTTTTTCAATGGAAGAGGCATACAACTGTATGTTGTTCTGCTTCATGTAGGAAATAGAATCCCCAGCTGAAGAAGGTGCCAGAAAAGAAAGAAGCAAACAGAACAAAACCCATTCTGGCTTAGCTACAGTATGTACAAAAAAGAAAAATAATAATTGAATGCTAAAGTCATGGGCATCTGTGGGAGAGCAGGGGGGCAAATAATGAAACATGCATCACCATGTCATGGTGTAAACACTGCCCCTTTTGTACTTGTGTCATGTTGCGCACGAGTATGTAAGGGGTGGAGTTTGACAAAATCTTGGCTTGCTGTGGGTCAGCCCCTCAAGGTAGGCCAGGTCAGGGAACAGACTCTCTAAGGACTACTGGAACTCTCCTCTATTGTTGCAGCATATAGTAACAGAACCGTGAAAGCCTGACAGAGTATTTTGCTCTCCCCTCTTATACCTAAGAGAATCAAGATGGTTAAGTTTCTCACCCCCTCCTCTCCTTCGGGGCTAAACTGGTGTTTACATGACTGCCCTTGCATTCCTTCTTCTTTGTAACTTCTCAACACTGTGGATTTCCCTAGTTGAAGTCATGGTTAGTTAATGGGCTAAATGGAAGGAGAGGGTGTATGCCGTTAACCTATATCCATTAAATTAGAGAGTTCTCATCCATCACCTGCATCATTTGTGTAATTATGTCATTAATATGTGGTGTAAATTACATAATTTGCTTCAATTTTTGTAATTTGTATCAATTTATGCCATTTGCGTTATTTATGTCATTTAAAATTATGTCATTAACGGGCATTTGCAGGGGGTGTTAAAGAAGTTAAGACCATGGCAACAATCATATGAACAGAACTCCACCCCTTTTTTACATGTGTTGCATGTATCAGTGTGGAAAATTGGTCTGTTCCATATGAAGACTCTTGCATTGAGGTCTGGTAAATTGAA